>JBBMJY010000024.1:15520900-15538866 GCA_037833715.1 Toxotes lorentzi | reverse complement strand
ACACACACACACACACACACACACACACACACACACACACACACACACACACACACACACACACACACAAACAATCGGATTCTCGGGTGAATCTCCGGGCAACCTGTCTTTTACACGCCATTTACATCCAATCATCTGTTTCTTCCTCCCATATCCACAGTGCTCCTGTCTGCAGATGCACCACAATCTTAGTATGATGAAAACACATTAATAAGCAGGCAAAATGTATGAGTCTAAAATATGTACATATAGACATGTGCACGCAGAGAAAACCCAGCAACTAATGCATCACATTGAGCAAAGGGTACACTTGTGGCATTTGGCACAGTGTGTACAGTAAAACAAGGTTAAGGGAAATGCTGTGTGTGCAGGTCTCATGCATGTTGTCTTCATGTGATTATGTGTGTGTGTATGTGTGTGTGTGTGTGTGTGTGTGTGTGCACACATGGAAGTAGTGCTATTCCCATAGCCTAGAGGTAAAATGACAGGTGAGAGGATGTTGCTCAAGCAACAACCAGAGAGAGGGGGAAAGAGGTGGAAAAGAGGAATCTGAGATGGGGGGAGGAGGGCGTGGGGTGGGGTGTGGGGGGCTGGGGGTGCAGAGAGGGAGAAGCGTTATGATTGGTTGGAAGAGGACAGAAGAGGAGAGAGAAGGAGAGGGGTACAGAGTGGATTGAAGCAGGAAGAGAGAAATGAGAGGAGGACTAGGGAGTGACTGCAAATGGGGTGGGACTGGCAGAGGACAGGCGGGAGTATAGAGAGAGAGTAGGCAGAAGGCAGGCATCTGACAGCTCCACTACTGGGAGAGGGCCTCTTAATGACAGCTTATTCCTTCATGATTTCAATTCCTGACAGTCGACAGGTCTGCTTGTTGCATCATGGCAGCTGTATCATTACCTTCTGGCCCTGTCACTGCTCTGCATCCTGAGACTGAGATGGTGGAGGTGGAGGGTGGGTGCTGTGGGGTTTGGAGAGGGATGGGGGGGATGGGAGAGAGAGAGCGAGAGTATAGATTGTGAGGTTACAGTCAGGATAATTGAGGAAGGGTGGAATGTTGAAGAGTGTGATCATTAATTAAAGTGGCTGGTGGAGTTGGGAGCAGGACTTTCAACTTGTGTAAGTTTGTGTCCGAGCAGAAGGAAAACACTTGAATGCTGTTGTGAGGCCTTATTTCTCCTGTATCATTTATCTGGCCATGACACAACTTTGTTGAAAAGTGAGAAGCCAAAATTTTCCGGTGCCTTTTTTTCCCCTCTTACTTTACTTTACATGACTTCTTAACTTTTTTTTCCCTTGGCTTCCCCTGCAGTCGTCATCTTTCGGTTTTTGCAGGCAACATTAGTTATTGGCTACTGTCAGAAAAGTTCTCTTCCAAAATTCTTTGTATTCATCTGGGGGAAAAAAAAAAAACTGTGTTCATTTTCAGTATTCTACACATTTTTTTATGTCTGCAGAAGTTCGGCTGGTGGTGCAGTTTTTTTTTCAGATGGTCAAAGGTCTACATGTGGATTTAATTGTTATTTTTTGAGCATTTTAGATATTTAAAATAGGAATTAATTCAAAAGTATCAACTCTGACAGTTCTCCAACTTTTTAACTGCATATACACGTGCACGCAAACACACAACCACACACAAACCACAAAAGGGTACACTGTCCTCAAGAACGACTTAATTTAATTTGGAAGTTGCTAATACTAAAACACATCTATACCTCCCCTCATAATGCCCCCGCCCCATCTCGCTCTCTTTCTCTCTCTCGATAGTGAGTCAGGCTCGACACTGGAGACCCTCTGGAAAGAAAGAGGGGGTGTGGTGTTTTCAAAAGTGTGTCAAAAGCCTAGGGGTTTGTATCTGCCCAGAATTTCAATGGGAGGCTGAAAGGGGGCAGCGAGGCAGACAATCTCAAACACAGAAATCCTCTTTTAATTTCTGTCATGCCTGCCTCCCCACCCCCAACCTCTTTTTTTTTTCTTGGAGCTGGATGATGTCTTGTTCAACATCGGCTTCACACTCCGGCATCTTCCTGTGTTGTGTCATGGCCTTGTGTGCTGTGAGGATATCCCTCTCTCTCTCCCCTCTCTCCGTCTCTCCAATCACCATTCTTCCTCCTCCTCCTTTCTCATTAGTTCCTCTAATTCCCCCCGAGCTATGAGTTAACCTGTGCGTGTGTGTGTGTGTGTACCCCAGTGATAACATTGTACGTAGAGTGTGTGTACAGCCTGTCTTGGGGCATCAGGTGGCTGCAGAAGTCAGACACATATCATTCATTCTATCCAACTAGCCAGGTTTAGCCAGAGGACAGTTTGTGAGTGTGTATATGTGTGTGTGCACGTGTAAGGGTCAGAAGATGCTCTGCCTAGCCTTGGCCTTGTAATAGTAGCCCTTCAAGCAACATACACACACACACACACACACACACACACACACACACACCTCCAGGTGGGAAGGTCCCAGCACATCCCGAAGCTCAGATCAATGCACTTGACACCTTCAAAGGCAGGTGTGGGGCCTGGACTTGCTCTGGGGTTAAACCTCTTTTAAATAGCCTCCCGCGGGAAGGCAGCTGTCAATAACCCACCATAATTACCGGGGCCAGGCCCGCCAAGGGCTCGCTGCACGGGCCAAATTAAAAATTGATCAGAGGGAGAGAAAACATTATTTTGTGGTGGTATTCCCTGTCCTAACAGCACTGCTGCTGTGAAATCTCATCAATTGAGGTCCAAGCTAGATATCTAGAGACCTATTTATCTATCTATCTGCCCCCCTTCGTCCACATGAACAATGGAGCGCTGTCCCTGTTGTAAAAAAATTATTTGCATATTAAGTGTCTTTCGGTGTGCATGTGTGTGTGTGTGTATGTGTGTGCATACATCCAGAATGTGTGTGCATGTGCATACTGTATGAGCATGCAGCTAATTGTTATGTGCTCCAGGTAATCGTACATCATCCCTAGTGTGTGTGTGTGCGTGTGTGTGCGCGTGTGTGTGTGCGTGTGTGTGCGCACCTTGTAGCAGTGTATTGATTGTGCTCTCATTGAGTTTCTCTTGGCAGGGAGCCTTTATTTGTCAGTCCGAGAACGATATGAAGAAGATATGTTCATCCTCAGGCTTCCTCTAAGAAACTATTGTTTCACAAGACATTGATGAATGAGACTGACAGCTTACAATGGGTTTGAAGTATTTTCCAAACACACAGTAGGTAAAAGGTCATATCACGTTTTTTTTTTTTTTGTTAATCATTGTTTCTGTAAGTCATTGGTGTAGGACATGTTCTTTTGGGAGGTTCTGTCATTATTGTAATTACTGGTGGCATCTGTAATTTTGATCTAGTGCAAATCAGCCCGATACAGAATTCACACAAGTGTGGAAGGGGAAGCATGACATTTCATATTTGGGTTAAGAGCAATGATTCAAGGGAAAACACGCAGCAAATTTTGTGGTGTTAATAAGTGTTGATTGGTCTCTATAAACACAGGAAGTGTTGGTTTTAGCACTTTCCGAGTTACAGTAAATGAAGTCCAGCAAATTTTACTGTGTAGAGATCATTTATTTTGTACAAAGTGCCCCTGGATTTGCACACATAGCACATGCAAATTGCATTAGAGGATTCCTTCTCTAAAAGTAATCAAATTTAGTGTGACTTTAAACATAGCACTTCAGATCAGTTGTTCCCAAAGTGGCTGGCACAGAGCTGACTAGGGATGTGGCAAGATTTGCTTCCAATGTTTTTTTTTTTTTATTATCGTTATCTAATTATATTTTATCACACATTTGTCACAGTAAATAGAACTAAAATAAATGCTATTTTCTGGATACGAAGTGTATGCATATGTTCAAATAGACTGTATATATATACACTATTGAAAAAGCTGTTGAGAGTTGTTTGGTGTGTCATTTTCCAGGCTGCTCATGCCACCATGTTGCTTGGGGGATGTGAGGATGGAAAGAACAAGAAGATGAAAATCAAAAAGAGCATGAGAGAGGAAGACTTTGATCTAATTGTGAAACATTATTTGGGAGCGTACATTTATTAGTCCACGTGTGATAATTGACTTTATTTTTTTTTTTCCTTGAAATTAACAGATTATACGATCAAAAAGGCTTTGTCTCTATGTGTGTGTGTGTGTCTGTGTGTGTCTGTGTGTGTGAGGTGGGTAGTAGGTCATTTGCAGCTGCAGGCTGTGTGTGTGCGTCCCAATGGGAAGGTCTTGTTTAGTCTCTCTTCCAGAGGGCCCCAGGCAGTGTGTGGTGGATACCTCTTCACTCTCTCACTGGGAACACTCCTCTATGGCCCATGCACACACAGACACACACACACACCTACACACAGACACACACACAAAAAAGACATGCAAACACGCACAGAAAAATCCTCCTGTTTTGCACAATTCGTCAACCTGTGTGGCAGCTTGTTCACTGTCTGACTCAGTAATGCACCAGCTTTTACCTTTTTTTCGGATACAGGTGATTGTATGTACCGTATGCGTTTGAATCATTCAATATTACCTGCAGACACAAACACACAAATGCAAAGGCTCTTTCATCCTCTTGTAAATTTTACATGTATCCTCCATCTCAGCAGGTTTGCTGAGGTTAAAGTGTTTGGCTGTGGATGTCCAAGGAGGAAATTGAGTTTTGCGAGGAGCCAGTGCTGAGCACATCGGTGACCCACTGTGAATATACACTACACTGACATGCACAGACACACCCAAGCGCATGCACACACACTCACACAATCAGCGACTGAGCATCTCTTAGGGTCAGAGTTGAAACCTGCTTTAAGCTCTCCAGTGCCAGTGTCATGCTCCTGGACTGTGTGCGCCACACTTTGATCGATGAGAGGAAACTCAGCTCTTAAATAGGGGTTACCAGGGTTCTAGGGGGTACACTAGGGTTAGAGGCAAACAACAACAAATCTTTCTCCTAATAGTTTTAGTGCCAGCTCTGTGGTTAGAAATGAAAATAGATGGTAGAGGGCTGCTCTGGTTGTGCTGTAGACATTTGAAAAGCGGTTTTAGAGACTGATTTTTTTCACTCATGTTTTGTGGTAACAACAGGATTTTATTGAGACATTTAGTCCGGCTTTTCAATCATTTAACCCACGGGATTATTTGTCACACAGTACTAGTCAAAAGTTTTAGAACACCCTAATTTTTCAAATTTTTATTGAAATTTAAGCAGTTTAAGTCCAGTAAGCAACTTTAAATGGTACAAAAGGTAAACAGTAAACTGCCCAAGGTAAAAGAAGAAATGTTTAGGTCACTGAAAACTGAAAAATCATGTAAATGTTGTTGGAAACAGGTTTTTCAGGGATTAAGAAATTGGTTAACTGACCGTTGAGATGGTTTGGGATGAACTGGACAGAAGGTTAAATAAAGTAAAGCAGCCTACAAGTGCAACACATTTTTGGGAACTTCTGCAACAGTGTTGTGGCAAACTTTCTGAACAATAGTTGATTAACATTGTAGAAAGAACATCACGAGTGTGGTCGGCTGCTGGATGAGTCAGAAATTAAGATTAAGTTTAGTTCAACAAAAATAGTCCATGATTTATTGTTTTTGAAATCTTTAAATGTTTATTTGTTCTTTGTTTAATTACAGAAACAGAGACATTGAATTATGTCAATTTAAATAACAGCTGGAAAAATTGAGGTTTTCTTAAACGTTTGACAAATAGTGTATATAGATGATTATTAATATGCCATATATTTATTTGAGGCTGCAGTTTTATCTATGTTTACTCATATGTTTCTGTCTGCTTTTGTGGTTTTTTTTCTCTCTCTGTATATGACCAGACATCAAAGATGGAATCTTTATTTGAGCGCTTATCTGTCTTTTGACACTGGTATTGTCGTGCATTCTCTGTGGATGTGAAATGTACATTTCAGTACATCAGATCATGGCAGTGACGGCGGTGTCTCAGTGTCTCAAGACGCGTGCGCTTTTGTGTCTGTGCAAAAGGAAGAGAGTCAGACAATGACGAGAGAGAGAGATGGCATCAGAGATCAGATTTGCCTGCAGCTCCTCTGTCTTCTGCAGCTCAGTGGGTCAGTGGATCTGTGTGCCCCGTACAATAGGCATCAACACGCATCCTGGGTTGAACTTTGGCTCAAAAATGTATGAAATCCATGTGTATAATCAAAGACACGTTGAAGGTGTGGTCATCCACATCACCTCTGGAATTAGTAGTGAGATGCATTTGAATTAATGTGGGAATACACTGCATTTCTAGTCCATTCATAAAAGCTACACAGACAGATAAATAAAGAAGAGCACACACTCATGTATTGAAGAAAAGACTGCTGGCTGCTCTTGTTGTATCTTACTTTTTAAAAATGCATTGTCAAGTTACTTGGGGATGAGGAACAAGCCAGATGAGGTATTTACTGTCACTTTACATATAAATTTTATGCGAGGTAGTGACATGTGACAGTCTATATTTTGGCAAAGGAAAGAGAAGTTAAATTTCAGTGTAAATACTAAAGAGGCCTGTCAAAGCCAGGCGTGAATAGAATCCAGCTGCATCAGATGTAAACAGATTCTGGGTGTGAAACTCGTGTTAATGTCAGGGGTAAGGCGCTCATCTGTCTGAATGTTTCTCTTTATTTTTCTGCTCTGTATGATGCCGCAAAAATGCTGAGATCAGGATCTGAACTTCCTCACTGCACAGCAACCATACGACACGTGTTTAGGTCTGTTTATAGTTTATCCATTACTTTTTCCGTGTAACTTGTCAGTTACAGTTTCATCTGCGTCAACACCAACCTGTGCATTTTGATCTGGCTCCACTCCCCTTTATCTGGTATTATGGCGCTCGTGATAGGTGTTATTATCCTGCCGTATGCTGACAGCCTATCCCTTAACCCTCTTAGGAGCACACTATGCCACGCTTGGCTGACTTGTTTGCGCTGATGTCAAGTTTTAGCGGTTAGCAGGCGGTTACCATATGCCACTGTGCTGCTGTCGCCCCCGATGTCAGTCAAACGAATGTCAACCTTAGCTCAGAACACAGTACGCCACGGCGCACATCCAGAAACACAGCGACAGTGACAAAACACACACACACAGTCACTCATACACACATACATCCGTACTGTATGCACAAATAAATTTGCCATAGAGCAAATGCAGGCACTGGAGTAAGAACAAAGGAATCACATCCTGTTTGTTGTGCCCTGAGAGGACAGAATAGCTTGTCTCCAGGAAGGCCCTGGCATACAGCTGTTCATCAGCTGACTGAAGGACGCAGCAGCAGCTGCAGTGGTGTTTGAAGTGAGAGAAGTCATGTCTGTAAACACCTAACATACACCGAAGTGAGCAGTGGATTCACTCTTGTTTCAAAGTTGAATTTTGATTGCTAATACTCTGTGTTTTTGTTTGACCAAGTGATAAGTTGATCCATTCATGTTTTTTTTTTTTTTTTTTTTTTTTTTCTGCCTAGTGTCTTTGTAACAATGCACATCCAGGCTAGAGGTACCGCTTTGCCCCTAGTGCTGGGTGTTTGTCTATTACAAGTTGTAGATCACCACACTTGTATCATATTGATCATATCACCATCAGGACATTCTACAGTCTTCACTCGTCAGCTCTTTTTGTTTGTTTGTTCTTTAGTGAAAACTAAATGGACAGTATTGGCTATTGAGAGCTGTGAACAGAAAAACCAAGTATCATGTTTTGGCTTTTCACAAAGATGAAAGATGACCTCTTCGTACAAAAACACTTTGCAACAAAGGCCTAGATCTAAGTGTGGAAGATAAGTGCCATCTGTTCCAGGAGAGCTATTTACTGTTTCCAGCTTGTCCTGTACTCAAGTTGTGAGAAATCCTGCTTTAGTTCACTCTGCTGCAAACATGGCGAATGCTGCCATTCAGTTAAGATTATGCCCTGTAAAGGGATATTTAGTTTTGGCATCAACATGGGAAAACACACGTAAACACCACTTCCAGATGCCACACAGGTGGATGGAAATTGTTACTAAGGCACAAACATATTTGTCCAAAATGCAAACAACAATCATACAGTGAATCATACAGGTGTACACAAATACATATCACAAACACCGTGACACAAACTGACATTCACACACTCACATCTGTCCATAAACTGTGGTTCTCTTGTCGTTCTCTAATGTGTTTTTACATGTGCTTGTCCATCAACCGAGAACAGGATAGGAAAGTGTTAGTGTAGGTGTGTGTTTATTTGTATGTGTGTGTGTGTGTATCGCAACTCTATATTGTGTCCTTCGCTTGCCTGATAAAAGTGTACCTCCCCAGTCTTCCTGCCTCTCTCTGTGTCCCTCCCACCCTCTCCTCTGTATATCCATCTTAAGATGTTGGTGGCTGTTTTCTTGTGTTAACAGAGTTGTGTTTTGCTTGGCATTCAGAGAGGGAGCGTGGCCCTGCAGCTCTCTGTTCATTTTGACCTTGTTCAAACTCGCCCTTCCCTCTCCTGAGTTTTTCTTCCTCTCTCTTTTCTTTCATGCCTGTCTAAGGTTCCGCTTACCCGTTTATCTCTCAGGCTGCCTCTGTGGCTGTTTTATCCAAAGTGGAGAGCAGTAGCCTTTGGAGTCACTGTCTCTTTGGCCTTTGACGGATCAGGGTGGCTGTGTGTGACCATGGAGAATCGGGCTGTTTCTGCATTCTGCTTGGTGTCTCGGTCTCGTTTTCTGTCTTTGCCTCCTCTCATTGCCTCTCTCTTTCCCCGTTTCCCTCGCTCTGTGTCTAAATTAAACATTAGTTAAACTGCTGAGCACCAGCTTCGATGGACAGTGATAAAGAAGTAACATTATAGTAACAGTAACATGACATGGTGCTGTACAACCCCGGGGAATGACAAGAGAGAAAGGCGCCATAATCCATTTTAATTTCACTGATATCATTGTATTGAGAGAGAGAGCAAGAGAAAGAGAGCGGCAGTGGCTGGCAGAGCGAGAGGGAGAAGGAGGGAGAGAAGTGAGATGTCTCAGACCAGAGACTGTGCTCTAGCTGACTGCAGTGTCTTGTGGTGACCTAGTTGCAACCTCTTTGAAGTCCACAGGCTGATCTCTCTCTATAGGCTGCAGAGGAGATCTGCTGCATACAGCTTTATTAGATTGGGATTGAAAGAAAGTAAGAGGTGAATCAAATTCTTGGGGTCTTGAGCCTGCCCTAAACCTCCGCAGCCACAGATAAAGGTGTGCATGTGTACATGCATGTGCAGTTTTATGTGTCAGTTTGTTCATGCTTTCAAGCGTGTATGTATTATTGTGTGTCTTAGGAGCTGTTTTTGGCTTTGACTGTGCTGGTGCAAGCTGTGTGTGTGTATGTGTGTCTTTGTATGTAGCAGGTATTCCTTTTGGAGCGTGTAGCTGTAATGTCAGGCCAAACACAGCCTTTATCCTTTAGCCCACCACATTAGGAGACAGTGGTGCATTGTCAAGAGAGCTGACCTAGAATAGTCCAATCACTCTACATCCAGCCCCCTGTCTGCCCTCTCCTGTGATCACCATGCTGCCAATGCCGCAGTCTATACTGTGTGTGTGTGTGTGTGTGTGTGTGACCCAGTTCAGTTGCTGGTGTCGCCAGGCTTGCCCCTGGTGAGGCCATGCATGTTAGGGCACAAAACCCTTAGATGTGTGTATTCTGTTCAAGCACAGCTGTAGATTTCTTACATCATCTGTGGTTTGTAAATCTACCAAAGCAAATTACAGTTGTGTATCTTTATTTCCACATTTTCCTACTGGGTTATCAGCTCCTCGGTTTAACCCCCGCATGATTATGTCTGCGTGTAACTGGCTGCCACTGTTGTCTTCACATTTTAATTAAGTTTGTGTACACCGATGATTGCGCCCATTTTAAGTTCAATATGTGTCTGAGAAGGGACGGAGAGAACACACACGAGTGTCCCGCTGTTGTGATATATGGAGTTCACGGACACACACATGCACGCACACCGTACGACGTGGCCGCTCAGTGAACTCCTTCAATTATCCGGAGCCTTTCTCCTGCACCCCTCCATCCCTCCATCTTCCCACCTGCTCCCCATTGAGAGCCTGTGTGTGCAGACATATTCTGCTGGGGGCATGCTTAACCTTTTACCTGCTGCACAACACAAGGAGACACAGACACACATGCTCTTCTTCAAGTTGGGCTTCAATTAAAAAATCCACTTCACTCTTTTTCCCCTCTTCCTTTCTCCTTTTCCTTCTTTCTTTCATTCCCTTCCTTTGCCTTCTTTTTGAAGTTAGCCTGGGGCCTCACAGAGCCTCATCAACCCTTTGCCTTGGCTAGATTGCATACAGGTACCCTCTGTGGCTATTTCAAATGACTTAATTAGCTTCTGAGTGCAGTGGGTTGGTAGAAGCCTCTCTCTCTCTCTCCCCTATTCATCCCTCTCTCTGTCTCTGTCTCTCTCTCTGTCTTCAGAGAGAGAGAAAATGATTGAGCCCATGTGACACATTTAGTCCCTTGCCGTGTGGTTTCACTTTCTAGGTCATGCTCTGGCTGTGAAGCTGACTGCCTATTACCTCGTAGAATAAGATAGCACACACTGAGACACATGGGCTGAAGTGTGCGCATACAAGCATGCACACACACACACACACACTCCCCCCATGCATGCACAAACGCACATGCCTCATCTTATGTTCAGTTTGATTGTCACCCTGCAATATTTTAGCTCTAGGCAACATCCACCCACCATCATTTGTCATTGATCTGCTTTTCATTGATGCAATATTTATTAATTCCATAGTCAAGCAACATCTGAGCCATACAAGTGAAAATTTGGTTGCTATTTGCTTAGCTGGTTTGGCGCATGTTTGTTTGGAGGCTCAGACACAATCCAGCACTGTTTTGTTTGTGTTAAGTCCCCAGGCGTGAATTCCCATACACACCAGTGATCAAGGTGTGTGCTTGTGTTCTGACTGTTGCTGCGTTTGTGTTTTTGTCTGCTGTGACAACAACGTCAAGGGCATGCCCCACTGCAGTAACAAAAAAAAAAAAAAAAAAATCCATCTATGTTGCCATATCCATCTCAGCCCTGATGCCACACATGCACCACAACCAAATATGTATTACACATGGGTACCACACACACACACACACACACACACACACACACACACACACACACACACACACACACATATACACAAAGCAGCATGCCTTTTCAGTTCCCCTTCCAGGGGACGTAAACGGAAACATGTTGGATATTGCCATCTTTGTTGTTGTTCATGGCTTAAAAGTGGAGTCTGTCAGACTATATGCAGCGATGCAAGTGGTATCAGTCTTCCAAAATGTCACTTTCACAAACAATCACAAACCATGTCAGAAGTTTTGTCAATGACAGCTGAATGGTCCCCGTACCTTGTCAACTGTCAAGGTCTTGAAAGTCAGGAGGGGAAAAAAGTTTTTGCTCCATAAAGCTTTATTGTAATGAAGTGCCTGACGGAAAGATATGACCACAAGGATGTGATCAGTGATGGTCATCAATGGCTAAATGAGTTCTCTCACCCCTCAGGGTGGGAAGAAGATCTCAGGGGGCTTAGGAGAGCAATGTGCCTGTTAACTTGTGGCTCTCTGGTCCAGCTATAGCTTGCTGGCTAGCTTCAGGCCTGTGTTAAAAACCTGGGCCTGCTAAATTAAGTTTGGCTGTGTGTACACCCTGTGGCACATACAGTACACACATGCACACACGAGAGCAAGTGCACTCATAGCCACTTGAAGTCAGCATTCAGCCACACACACACACACACACACACACATACACACACACACACACACACACACACATTCACTCTCCCATTACCCAATCTTAATTGGCTACCTCCCCTCTTTCTCTCCTCCTCTCTATCCCTCTCTTGGACAGGCCTACAGGCCTGTTGGTACGCTGGCACACAGCAGCAGAGTTTGGGCATGTGAGCAGGTTTGAGGGCATGGAAGAAATTGGAGAGAGGGAAGCAATACAGATGGGTGCTAGAATGAGGTTTAGAGCGCGATCAGGAGATGAGAGAAGGTAAATTATAGCTATGCCTGAACACAGAGTGATGGTTAACACTAAACATCTTGAAAATGTTAGTGTTTCTGCATTTTCAGCAGCACACATTCAGGCCGCTTATTAAAGCCACAGTCAGAAAGTAGAGTAGGAGATGCCTCTCTTCTTTTCCTCTAGCTGAGGAGTTGTCATGTGCTGTCAGCCAGCTTGTTCTCCATGTGCCTGTCACTGCTCTGGATAGGAGCTCTGGGTCCCAGCCAATTGGTGAACTGTGTGTGATTGTGTGGGTGGGTGTGTGTGTGTGTGTGTGTGTATGTGTGCATGTTGCCCTCAGAGCACTTTGTTGATTCTGCTCTGCGGTGTCAGTGACACATTGAGCGGGTTTGGTGGGAGTCCCCCTGGTTTCCCTCGTGCTGTGTTTACTCCATCTGTTTACTCCCCAAAAACTCTCAAATCTATTACCCATCTCTCTCTCTCTCTATCTTTTTCCCTCTGTTTTTCACTCTCTACCTATCTCTCTTATTTACTCCTGACTTCTCTTGACTTGTCGTTTCAAATCAGTAGCTGTGTGGTAGTCAGGTGGTGTGCCTGCCGACAGGCAGCGCTCGCCTCTCCCTCAGCAGGAGGCGGGATTGAGTTTCTCTCTCAGCCATCCAGCCAGCCATCTTTTCGCTTAAAGTGGCAACAGACAAGTTTTTTTCTTTAACTTGTCATTATGAGGTAAATCTTGATTGCAATATGTAATGTCTATTGAATAATGATACCATTAGCTTTTAGATTGGTTCCCTATAAGCGTCGCTTTCACTATGCAATTCTGTCTGCCACTGGGTACGAATTCTCCCGGGAAAGTGAAAGCTTGATTTACGGCACAAAGGAAGTGCATCTGCCATTGTGCAGCCAATGTAAGAAGAGATTAGCGCCTTTGTCACTCTCTTCAAGTTTTTTACTAAAACTATGGAATTGGCCATTATGTCTGCTTGTATTCTGAGTAACTCGAACTACTGAGTGTCTGAGTCTGGACAAATGATGACAGAAGTGATGAATACGTAAAGGATATGAAGAAGAATATTTATATGCTTTGCTTTCTTTTCAGGATACATCACAGTCTCCAAAGGTTATCTTTGAAATAACATCCAACAAACCACATTTGAATTCACATTAAATAAAGTATGTGTCCAGGTTGTGAAATAATCATTGATTTTTCTTTTTCACACAGCATCGCCTCTGAAACAACTTCATTAAACTGTGTGCTCATTATGCAACCCGTGGTACGGTTTTTATAATGCCAGTCCTGTGTCTGTGTGTGATGGTATGAATTGATAGTTTACATACCCAATGCCAAGGGCACCACCAAGGGCTCATGAATGAGAGATGAAAAGAAGTAGAAGTGGAGCAGGGGAGGACGAGAGAGATAGCTCTTTTTTTTTTCCTCATCCCTGCGACCAGCTAATTAGCCTGCTACACTACCAAGCCTCAGCTGCAGGGACAGGGTTCAATAGTTCACCTATCTACCACTGAGCTACAACGATGGTAAACCTGGATTACCTGCTTTACCGGCTACCAAACCCCAGTATTACAAGTAACCGTCTTGTTCAGCAACCTGGAAATCAAATCAGTCCAAAGAGCTGGCCAGGTGGATTTACATGAAATCTGTTGTCCTGAAAAGAAACATAGTTACTTACTCCTTAATCTCAGTGTGTCATGGGGAAAAAAAAGTATTAACAGCATTAGCAGTAGGGACACTTTTGGAATGAAAGACAACCAAACATTTGTTAACGGGATCAGATTTATGACTACTGTCATTTAAAATGGGATGTTATAAAAGCTGTGTCCTAGATGTGTCAGCCACGTTTGTAAATGATTAAAGGCTATTGATGATATGGACCGTCAGTCAGTTTTTGTTGTGACAAACTGAAGCATGGGAGATTAGCTCTCATCTTGAAATTTGAAATTTCAAGAATAAGTGAGGCTTCCGTCCGTCAGCCATTGATTGAGATTGGCCATCGATCTTATTGATATATTTACTTTATATTCACATGTGAATCACATGTGAAGCACTGAGCAAACACACAGCTCTTAGCTTGCTCTCTAATGTTTTTTAAAAAAAAACAAAAAAAAAACAACTGGCACTTCTTGTCCATGCAGTATTTTTTTTTTTTTTTGCAAGTTCTTCTGCAACACAAACATAGAGAATGGAAACATAGGCCTTTATATTGGCAAAAGTCTCACTTAAAGTGAAAATACACACATGCACCCACACACTGTACACTTGCATTGTCATATTTTCATTTCGGTGTCAAACAGTGGACAATGTATGCTGACGTGTTAGAGGTGAGGCTATGCCAGAGATATTTTGTGCGACTACTGGCTGGTGGGTGCATGTAAGAGAACGAGAGTGTGTGAGAGGAAGAAGAGGACACTGAGAAAGCACAGAAAGACTGATTGACAGAGACAGGGATGACTTTAATGTATTAGAATAGTCATATAATAGAGCAAAAAAAAAAATGCATAGAAACGCTGTTAGCCTTTGTGAATTTGTACACTGTTTTTACTCACAAGAAAGAATAAATCGGAAAAGAAAACATCAAATTTTTCGTCTTAACGCTTACCCTCAACCAAATGCTTTTATCTATATGTGGATTTTTTTTTCTTTGTGGTGTCTTTTTTTATTTGTATACTCCTCTGGTTGTGTGCCAGCTGTAGCAGCACTCGCTTCCTGTTGCTGGCAGAGCGGAGTATAGCAGAGTAGACTTGGAGGGTCGAATCGGGCTAATGAAGTTGTCAGAGGCGTGTTGCATCGAGGCTGATGGGAGGGCCTGCCAGGCAGCCAATAGCGAGACTGCGTCTGTGATCAGCCGAGCATGATGGGAGACCACCCTGCGCAGCGAGTGCTGAGGCCCGGCACAGCCCCCAGATCAAAGAGCTGGCCCTCTAATACACCAGCAATTAGAGAGATGCTGCAGCCTCACACTCACACAGAAGCAGAAATATGTGTGCACACCAGTAACACCTGGATGCCCGCAAACATAAACGAATACACTTAAAGACAACGCATCCAAGCGTGTACTGATGCATACTTTTATACTGCAGTAGCATACTTGTACACTTAAAATAGCTCTCTCATACAGCATGCACAGAGGGAATAGCTAAGGATGAAGTAAAAAAATAATTAAAAAGGGAAAAAAAAAAAAAAAAACGCCTCAGTTTTGTGTAGATATCTTTAGCCTTTCATTCACCTCTTCAGCCCCTTTTGCGCTCTCTACCAGAAGATCTGTTTCCCTCTTCCAGGTCCATGCCCCTCTCTTCTCTTCCTCCATCTCCTCTCTTTCTCTTTGTTGCCCTTCTTTAGTTAAGATATCTCATTAATACCCACTTCTCTTGCCTGCCTCCTGTTAGCCTCCAGTGTTAGCTTGCTGCTCGTTCTCTCGCCCCGCTGCCTCTCTGTCTTTCCTCCCTTTCCTCTCCTCTGCTCTCTCCTCTGCTCTCTGCTCTGCCCAGGGTTCTTGTTTGAAATTCAAGAGTGGTGCAGTGAGACTGCAATAACCTACATACAGATCTCTCTCTCTCTCTCTCACTCACTCTCTCCCTCTCATTCTCGTTTTCTCTCTCTCATTTATTCCATCATCAGTTCTTTGATTTTTAACCAGTGCCACGCTCATGTGTATTTTTGAAATAAATATTATTCAAGGTTTAATGTATGTACGGACAGTATATAAGAAAACTTTTCACACCTTTTTTCTTTTACAAACTCTGTCAGAATGCTGCACTTCTTTATGCTTTGTTCTTTATTTTTTGCACTGCTACAGGAGGAAATGTGTGTGTGTGTGTGTGTGTGTGGGGGGGGGGGTGTTCTTGATGTCAAATTGTTCTCTGTTTACCATTGGTTAATTTAAAATGCTGATAAATTCTACCTCCACCTCATTCCAAGTGTGTGACGCTGGAGGCGCAACTCCTGTATGCCCCGCTGACTTCTTGGTGAACTCCTCTCCTGCAGATTAAAATAAAGACAAAGGGGGGAGGAGGCCAGATGAGAAGAACAAAGTTTGTGTGTGTGTGTGTACACAAACAGGGTTGGGGGTGTCTGTGTATTTATTGTAGGGATGGGTGTGCTAGCAAGTGCATGAATGCACTAATGTGCTTGTGTCTGTCCACATATGCGCATGCATGTGTGTAGTTTGTGTGAAGTTCCTTGTGCTTTTACTTGTGTATGGAAGTAGCATATGTTGGCAGTGGGTGGCAGTGCAGGAAAAGCAAGCTGGCTTGCTGGTGGGGAACCTGAGTCAGAGCATTCGGGAAAAAAATCCTTTCCTCCTTATGCTGCGCGTGGAAGACGCTGATGTTCATCATCCCCCCTTTTTTATTTTTTAAGAAACTACAGTTAAGTCCTTTAATTACAGCAGGGACATTCTCCTTTTGTTTCTCTCTTGTCGTCTCACCTCTTGCTAATGAGTGGATTGTATGCCATTTTACACAACTTGTAGTTATTTAATAAGTATTTTTTTCATTTTTATTGTACGCCAGTGCTTTTTCAGGAATGCACTTTATAAGACCAGAGTAAGTGAAACACAGTGGAGAGTCATGATTTCGGAACTGATTTAGCAGTTGTTATAAATACTGGATAACTGTCAGATAGCTGCCCAAATGTAATGTACTATAAACTCCTCTTACTCTCTTATCTGACTGCATGCATTTGTGTGTGGGTGTGCATGCACTTGTGCCTGATTTACTCTGATTAATGTAAAGTAAAAGCCCTTCGTTATTACTTGGAGCAAGAGATGCCTTTTCCCATGCTCATATTTGTCTGTTTAATGTCCAGGAATTAATAACACATAAAGCACTTCTATAGATGTGGCATATTTAAATATGCATGCTTAACTTTGCAGCGTGATCCTCAAAGTTAGTCAAATTGGATGGTTAAAGGTTCAAAGCCTAGGGCAGTGTGCTTTTTTTGTAGCCGGGGAGGCGCTGCAAAATGAGAGCAAAAGGCGAATGATTACTTGGCATGGATCTACACATAGGGTCAGAACATGGGTTTAAATTCTGCGGCGCTAACTCTCTGAGGGAGTTTTGTGTGTGTGTAAAAGAAAAAAGAGAGACAGGGAGGGAGGGAGAAGGGCAGATGTTGTATTGATGGCACGCCACGCTTCTCTTCTCTGTCCTGAATAATCATGATCCTGAGCTGATGGGATGCTGCTTCAAAAAGATGAGAGTATGCGTGAACTGAGGATGAACTGGAACCTGCATATGAACCATGGCTGGTGGTAGCCCAGCCCAGCAGCCATCCCTGTTCCCCAGCCGGGGAATTCCTAAACTGGATTGATGCTGATATCGATGAGAGGGGGAGTTTGGGGGCGGGGATTTAGAACACTTTTATATCTATCACATGCACGTTATGGAATATTTAGTCTGATGTTAATTAAATGCAAAGTGATAATTTGCTTTTGTCTGCGTTAGGCTGTTTTGAACATGTGTGATGCAGACGAGGGCCAGAGAGAGAAAGAGAGGAAGAGAGAGAGAGAGAGATTCGGTCAGGCTGGGCTGGCAGGTGAGCAGACGTTTGCTCCAGGCTGCTATGCTACCTTTTGATACAACAAGCTTTGTGGAACAGACATGGTTTTCCTCTTTTTTTCCTCCCTCTATCTCTCTATCCTTCTTTCTCTAACACTGTCGCTGTCTGCATGTAATATCTTTAGGGCTTTTATCATTTCGCTGCCTCAGATCTTGCCTTTCTTATGGTTGTGTTTTTCTGAATAATATGAAACTTGAGTGACAGACACTAGGACAGATGTGTGAAGAGCAGGGACTGTTGTACCAGATCAGACAGATAGGTGGCAGTATACTGTCAGGCTAGATCAACACTTTCTCCCTCTCTCCCCTTTGCTCCCCCCTCTCCCTCTGACTTAACTGGGCCCTATTTTGTTGTCTATCTATCTATCTATCTATCTATCTATCTATCTATCTATCTATCTATCTATCTATCTATCTATCTATCTA
>JBBMJY010000024.1:15484440-15519440 GCA_037833715.1 Toxotes lorentzi | reverse complement strand
TCGACGGTTATTTTCATTCCCTATCCACCCTGCCTTTATTTCCTCCTTATTTTCCTTGAAGCTTGGGAGCAAAGCAGTTGTGTGAAATATTTAAGCCTCAGTGTGTGGTAGATGAAAATAACACAAAGTAAAACTGTTTCACTCGCTGCTATTACTGGACACCTGGAGACCGTCCTTTCTGTCTCTTCAGTCTCTCTCGCTCTTGCACTCGTGTCTCTCTCTCCCTCTGGTAATGTTAGCAAACCCACCGTAGGCCTGCATCATAAGGAGATTATGAGTAATTGTAAGTGTGTATGTTTTTTGAAGGGGGGTGGTGCACGGGTGAATGGAGTGTCCCTCCCCCCATCAAGTGGCTTTGCCTTGCCTGCCTGCCGCCCCACTGAGCTGGGCTTTGATTCTGGCAGTGGCAGCTCTGTCAGAGATCACAACGGACACTCCCCCTTTTGCATTCCTCCCCTCTCAGGAGTACCTATGTGGGTGAGTGGACAGGTCCTGTGCTTGCACACATACTGGTAATTGTAAGCACATATGCATAAATACACACAGCAGCTTCCTACCTTCCACTGTGACACCAAGCAGAGAGTAGGGAACCTTGTAATATAGATGTCTGAACTCAATTCGGCAGGGGGAGGCATTGCAGCTTGCTTGTTTATTATTATATATGTATGGTATCATTACTATATATGTGTTTTTTTTTATAGCACCAATCTATTTTTTGAATAAAAGGTAGGTGTTGAGCCAGCCCTGTGTCCTATTTCTCCTCATCCTTCTTCACTTTTTCCATCCACCTATTCCCACCCCACACCTGAGAGAGCTAAGGGTCTGCCGTGCCCAAGTTGACCACATGTTTGCAGGGTCAGCCAGAGTAGCTGGGTGAGAGCCAGCCTGCTGAGAGCCAGGGCCGAGGGCAGGCCAGGGTTTGGTTTGACAAGCAATGAGACCTGGAGTGTGGGCAGACTGAGACGGAGGTGGGGGCGGGACTGCAGAGCTTGTATCCTGCAGATTAGAGAGATGCACCATCTATACACACAGGATAGGCTTTTCAACATACCACACTACCCCGGCCATGACTCTCCTGAACTGGGGAAGTGTGTGTTACAATTGTGCAAGTGTGTGTGTGTGTGAGTGTGAGTGTGTGTGGGACGACATCAGAAACGCACACCACTTTTTTTTTCTTTTTTCTGATGGGTAATGGCAGCGTAAACTTTTCACCCCACTTTCTCATGTGATCTGACTAAAACAGCATTCCACGGAAAACGCATGCGCCTTGCACCTGCGTGAACGTGTGTGTATGTGTGTGCAGCTTTTGTGTGTTTCTGAGCTAATAGCAATAAGAGTGGTGGACTGCGGATTACCTCTAGTTCAGACAATTATCTTTCCACCAGTCAATTCAAGGTCAGACTTACAAACCCATTTACTTGCCAGCAAATATGATTCAGTCGAGTGTGTCTGAAGGAAAGGCGCTGTTTCAGATATCGCAGTATATATGATGTTTTGTTATTGTTTTTCTTATATCACCGTTTTTCATTTATGTGTGCTGTTCTGTTTCTGTAATGGCTGATGTATATTTTTCTGGAGAAGAGCAGTAGGTTTCTTCCCGTATGTTTTTTGGGGGCTGACCGCTGCAGTCACATGAGCTATTCACGTGTGTGTGTGTGTTCTTTGAGTTTGTTGCTCTGCCTAATAGCTTTGGCAAGTGAATGAGGCCTGATGTTTGGAGCTTATTTAATAGGCAGTGCGCGTGCATGTGTCTGTGCTTGTGTGTGCTCAGTCTTTAGCAGTGTGCCACGTCTCAAGCCCCTTATTCTTGGATAATTGTGCTGCAAGTCCTCAGCCTCCCCTTTAGCCTGAAAACCAAGCTCATTGCGGCCCCCAAAGAGCCCCCCCACAAGGTAGAGAAAAAAAATCCCAAGTTGTCCTTGTGCATAAAAGTAGATTCTACTCTCCAACACCTTTTCAAATTAATATTTGTGATGGGCGCCATTCTGTCAGCCCCAGTTTCTGTTCCCCGCCTTTGTTCCTGCGTTTGATGTAATGGAGGCAAGGACAAAGAGGAGAGCAGGCAGAGTGTGTGAAAATGGTAGTTAAGTGGGCTTAAGGGCTCCTTCAGTACCTTCTGAAAGGCCTGGACCCTGAATAGGACCCTCGCACTGCTAAGCTGTAGTGCAGTAAACAAGACAGGTCCAGCACAAAGGTGCGTCTCAAATGAGCACAGACACCCTCCTCCTCTTTCGCCTCACCCCGTCTCACCCCAACCTCCCACCCGACTCTGACATCTGGCCAATCCCAAGATCTGTCTGAGCCCTCACTCACTCCCCTCCCCTTTTATTCCGCCTTAATTTTTTTGCTCTCCTTCATATCTTTTCTCTTGTTCTTTAGTGTTTTTCTGCACTCTCTTCTGGTGTGTGTGTGTGTGTGTGTGTGTGTGTGTGTGTGTTTGTGTTTTGTTGTGCTGGTCCCGGCTGGACGGCTTGCTCCCCCTAGCCAGCCTTGTCCCCAGTGCTTGGGCGGTTCGGCTCTTTTGTTTAGTTAATTGCAATGAGTATAATGTACTAGTCTCTCGGAGGTCCACGAAAGACAATTAGACAATCCCAAGAATTTAATGAGACACCACCAGCCCCAATCCCCCATACTCTGCTTTGAGAAACACCCTGCTCTCCGTTGGCACTAACTGTGATGTAGTGAGGAGGGGGTTGCGATGCAGGTCGCCTGTCTGTGTCTGTTTGTGTGTTTACCAGATTGTTGGTCTGCCCATCAGAGAAATGACTGGAGAGAAAAGACCCAGAGAGATAAAATACAAGGGGAAAAAAAGCCCAATACAAAATAAAGTATTCTGCCTGTGTTTTAACTCTATATTTATATGGCTCATTTCCAGGCCTGTTACACCATGGGATTCTCATCTGAAGAATTGCTCTTCCTGGACAGGCAGACTTCCCGGGAATGTCCGTGTAATTATTAAGAGCGATTATCCTGTTCACCCAGTGAAGGGACAGAACACTTGACAGTGTCATCCCCGAAAGGAAGAGGGATTGCTGGGGGGCCTGGGTGATAGACGAAACCCTGGGTGGCCCTTTAAGGACTTCTCCCCTCTCCTTGCTCACACTCTCTCTCTCTGTCTTTTTTCTGTCTCTGTTATTTCTCCCATGGCGTTCCCTTTCTCTGTTTCTTCCTTTTCTCTCTTTCTGTCATACATTCCATCGTCACCTCTTTTTAAGACCTCTCTCTGGATCACACCAAGATAAAGCCAGCCTTTAAAACAGAGGAAATATCCATAAGTGATTCATTATAACTCTCTTCCCCTCACATGGAGATTAATTAATAATATCACTCCGCCATTGTCAAGTGCCTGTGATTCACAACTTTAAAACCTACTCTTGCACCGCGTCACGAAGGAAAGGGTTTTTTCTTATATTCCTTTTGTTTTTCCCTTGTCCCCTCCATTCTTTCCTTCATTCTGTCATTCCTGTGCTTTTTTTCCTCCCTGGCTAATCATGGTGTTACAACAAAAGACGGGGCTCCATTATTGCATGTGTGCGTCCCAGAAGAAAGGAAATGAGAACGGGACAGAGGGTGGCCGTGGCCTGACACCGCACTATTAATCTTCCAGTAAAGCCTTGTCAGGCAGAAACGGACACAAATGGATCACTCCCATTAACTGGGGGAGTGTAGGTAAGGGCTTTAACAAGCGTTTACCAGAGTCCATTTTCTCACTAATGAAGAGGGGGAATACGCGACCTCCCAGCCAAACCTGCCAGACCGCACTTAAAGGTCTGGATGGAGGAGAATAGGAGGGAGGAAGAAGAGTTGGAGGAGGAGAGAAGAAGAGAATATGTGAGCATGGATAAAAAGCTCTGCTCTCAGCGCTGACATGTTGTATCAGCCATGGTTTGGGGTTAAGGTTTGGGCCATATTACCGTTCACCCTCCATCCCCGAGGCCTCTGCCATGAGACAGCTGTATTCTTGTCTCTCTTGTCTGCCACCTGTGTGTGAACTGTGTGGACTATCATGGCAGCCCTCACCGTAATGTGGGAAAAAAGAATTAGATACCTCTTTCCTCTCTGAAAATCCTGTATTTTACTGTCAGCTAACCTCTTTTTTTTTTTTTTTTTAGCTAGCTTGGCCATGTGCAAGCTAAGATGTGAACACCCATATTTGGCCACAGCAGATTCACACACAGTTTGTCCAGTGTTCTTTTTTCCAGTTTCTGTAATAGATATTCACACACAGGGGCTCACAGTTGTCGCATTCTTTGACACCCCAATCTTTTGGGAGAAAGACAGAGGGCTGCTATGGTAGGTGTCATCTCATAAGAGGTTTGCATTTATGCGCTATGTTTTAAACATGTGTCTGTCATCCTCCCAAGCTGTCTCTCGAGCTGTCATGTCTGCGGCCAGAGTTCTGTCCACAAAGCCCTGAAACCTGCTGGTTCTGTGGCACGGCTCTCCGGGATGTCTCGGCGTCACAACTGCACTCCCAGAGGGGTGTGTGTGTATATATGTGTGTGTGTGTGTGGTTTTGTGTACATGTGTATATGCATGTCGGGTGTGTGTTTGTATCTCTGAGTTAGCAGGGAAGACTTGAACGCTGAATTTCTAATGCATGATGTCCCTTGTCCCTTGATGCGAGCTGGATGGGCGAGTAATGGTTTTTGAAAAGCCACATGATAATAAGAGATGTGCTGGAAACTTATCAAAGATCAAGCTGTGGTGCCACAGCGTAATTCATCACCGCCCCTACAGATGCCAAAGTGTTTTAGTTTAATTCAGTGAACATGTAAACAGATTTTACATACTCACAGAATTTCAATTGTACTAAATATGTCACAGTGGCTCTCTCCAAAATGATGCATGTTGTGTTGGGTATAATTGTCTTTCTGCTTGTCCTTCCCCCTCTTAGTCATGACGCCCATGTGTGAAACCCTCTGGATAGGTTTGTTGCGCATCAAATTGTTGATAAGGTAGTGATATCACTAGATGGATGCTTTTGGCTGTTGTTTTCCTCTGTGTCAAGCGGCTTTTAACAGTGAGACCAGCTTCCCGACCACGGCCAGATCAGTGGGACTAGCATCATTAAAGAGATAGCAGCACGTGCTGACCTGGGTGATACCAGAGAGTGAGCAAGAGACGGAGAGAGGGGCGGCCGAGAGCCCGTTTGTGTGTTATCGCTGGCTCTGTGTTCCACAGGCTCCCTGGGGAAACTACGAGATGAGAGGAAGACTTCACCTTCCTCCTCCCAGACACCGCCAACCCTCACCCCCTCCCCACATCCCCCCACCCCCTCCACCCTGTCTTTCCTAGCATTCCCTCTCCTCCGCAGCCCTACCCTCTCACCCCCCCTCCCCCACGCCCCAAACATTTTTAATTATATCTTCTCCCAAGTAGTGCGGCTCAGTAACCAAGGAGCTGACATTGATGCATGTGCTGATAAATCCGCAAACACTGGAAACAAGATTAACAAAGATTTTGAGGAAAGGGTGACAGCTAATTTTGCGCAATGGTCGGCGCCTCATTCAAGAGTGATGTTTTTGATAGAGCGAGCCACGCCTGAGAATTCATGCTCTACGCAGGGGAGGGGGACGCGAACATAGCACAAGGAGTTCCGCGGCATTTGCACTTTTTAAATTGGTCTTTTTTTTTTATCTTTTCCTCTCTCCGTCACTCGAGTCGTCTGTACCCGTCCTTTTCATCCAGCCTGCCGACCATCTTGCTCCTATGTTTTGTTTAGTTTTTTTTTATCTTGTTGATTTTGCACCCATAAACTATTCAGACTCAACATAATCAGATAACTTGTTTTTCTTGATTGTCAGCAAATTTTGCACATACTTCATATGATTTAATAAACCGGGAGGGCAGATGAAAACTTTAACCCATCCATAACCTGATAACATGATGGGGTAGTAATTTTTTTTTAATTTTTTATTTTCTGTCTCTAATTTCCCTAATAATAGACAGTACATTTACCCAGCTTCTTTGTCTGTGGGCATTTATTTGGGTGTGTGTGTGTATGTCCGTGTGTATATGTGCCTGTCTAATCTGTGTGATCTAATCAGCAGTGTGTATTGTGGAGTCGGTGACATGCCACTCCAGGCCCATGGTCCTGTCTCTGAACTGGCTCTCAACCCACTGAGACACTGATACACAGTCCTGTGAGAGAGATATCAGTCCGCCTCATCACCCCCACACACATACACACATATACACACACACACGCTAGGAAAGAGAACAAGATAACAATCATACTTCCACAGCTGATTCCCTATTTTCTCATCGAAGAAACCACACCATCCTACCTCCTCCTTTTCTCTTTCTCCTCTCTGCAGGCAATTTCAGGTCTATACAGTAGGAACATCTTGTAGATTTCTTTTGTTCGTTTTTCATGCCTCTTTCTTTTTTCTCTTCCCTTTTTTCCACCTCTTTATGTGACATCTCCCTTCTTAGAATCGCCTCCCCTGTCTTCATCTGTAGGCAGCTGACAGCTTCTTTCACTTTTCTTTGTCAATTTCTCCTTCTCCCTTTCTCTCTGTCTCTCTAGCCCTCTTTTTCATCTACCCCCCCCCCCATCTGCTTTCGCTTTTGTTTGCCTGGCCCCTCTCCCATCCCAACTTGATAATGAGGAATGCGGTGTGACCCTGACCTCCATCGGCCCTGCAACCACCTTCGACCCCTCCAGGTGACCTCCGGTCCCTGTTTTGACAGCTTGATTAATTACCCAGTGTTATGATTTATGAGAAAAGCAGTATGTAAAAATAATAGACAACAGGTGGTCTTAGAAAAAGTAGTAGATTTGAAAGAGCTTCTAGTGAGGATTGTGGTGGCTGTGGGGTTGGGGGGGTTGGCCTGTGTGTGAGAGAGAGAGCTGAGGAGAGAGAGAGGATGTGTTTTACAGCCGCTCTCCATGGTTAATTGCTTTCAACCGTTTTTGAAGGCTACATTGGGTTAATAGGAAAATGTCTATTGCTCCATGCATGGTTTCCCTAGTTGCCACAGCATGGATTTCTCCATGTGTATTTGGCCGTATGGCGAGAGGATGAAGGGGATTCCAACATACATGCGTAGCTCCATGTGTGTGCTGTGAAGCATAAACCCAGCCATGTGGTAATGACACTATGGAAAATGTGCTAGAACACACAGACATACATACATGCATACGCACAGACAGCTACACTATGTTCTCCGCCACCTCTTTTTCAGGTTACATCCTGTGAAAGTAAGCAGAGTAGATGGCAGGACAGAGCAGCCATAGTGTTTACCCTTCACACTTCAAACACAGCATGTGATTGGCTGTGGCGACCTCCCGTGACTCATGGACCTGTGGTGTAACTCCACTTAGAGAGAGGTCAGACTCTTGGACTGTTGGAGTGTTTGTGTGTAACTGTGGATGTGTGTCTGTGTGTGCTAAAACTGTGGCCTTCAGATTTATTGCTGGTTTCATGATTGTAGCCTGTTACACTTTGACAGTGTACAGTACCACTGCAGATAGAAATGAATATTTTACATATATAAGATAGCAGATTTCATCTCATGAAAGGTCACACTCAACATGAAATATCACACTCACACACCTCACAGCAACAGTCAGCAACGTTGGCAGGACCACCAGTTCTCTCTGTGGCTCTCCCTCCTAGGTCACAATAACAGGGCAGGGGTGAAGGGATTCCTCTTTGACCTTTGGCCCACAGAGGTCATAGTGGTCCTGTGATGTTCAGTAAGATTAATACCCTGGGCGCAACAGCATAGTCTCATTATTCACCCACACAGTGCCGATTACTATTAGATGACACTCAGCACGGCACACCTATATTTTTTCAACACAACTGTTTTTGGGTGGTCAAAATCTAAATTTGGAATTAAAAAACATTGTGCTTTCTGTCATGATCTGTTAACTCATTATTTGCAGAACTGTATGTGAAATGGCGGAAGCCACTGGCATCTCTTAACTATTAAAACATAATGTATTAAGTTGTAATGGGAAATTATTTCTATTTTAGCAGACAGATGTACTTTTTTTCTTAGTAATTTACCATGGCACACACACACGTGCTTGTGTATCATTTTACCATGGTGATGGGTATATGCCTGTGGATACACATGCATGCATACATGTGTTCATGTGTCTACAATGTTTAGATGTGTCCTACCATTGACCCCAGTTGGCTCAGTCTGTACATATGGCCATGCGTCTCGCACCCACCGTGTGCGTGTTCATGTGTGTTAACGCACTAACTACCTGTCCAGATGGTGAAGTAGAAACATTCATCGACAGCGCTCTTTAAGTATTCACACGGTGGTGGAATTTCTCAACTTCAGTACAACTGAAAGGCATACTCACGTTTTGGCGTCATTTAGTGTCATTGTTATCATCATGATTATGAGAGGTGGGTATTGCGCCATCACTGCAGAGGTCAGATGCCTTATTTTTCTCCAGTCTTGTTCAGAAATGAGATTTTGAATAGCAGCCAAATACGTCTTTATAACCATCATCATTATAATCATCATCTTCATTTAGCATTGTGTTCCTTCCTTCCAAGGCACATTCAACTTCGGCTTTGTCTTCCTTCCTTCCGTGCACAGTTATTAGTGGCCTTCAGGACAGGGTTGCTCCTGGGACTTCTCCACTCCTCCTGTCTTCCCTCCTTTTGTAGCTTCTCCAGCTCCCCCTCTCTGCTCTCCTCTCTCCCTGATTTATACATTAAATAGTTAGGCAGGAGGGCAGGGAGGCACCTATCATTCCATGATCTATATCTCTCTGTGCCCTCATTAAAAATACATGTGTATGCTTAGGGGAGACAATATAGAATATATAAATCAAAATGCTAACGCCATCAGAATAAGCCTCCTGTATTTATTTCCCCATAGCTTTCCCTCTGTGGGCTGAGGACTCTTCCTGCTTACTGTACGCTTTGTATGTGGCAAGCTCACGTTAGTGGTAGTGTATTCTAATATTAAAGTACACTAGAAATATTGTTAATTTAGTATGCAGCCAATTTGATCATCTGCCAAAGAAACACTGAGACCTTTAAATATTTCATTTTCAGATTTTTTAAGTTTGCCGATCACACACCTGGTTAGACAGCTCTGAAATCTCAGTGTCAGTGAGTTTACGCTCACAGTTGTGTCTTTGCAAATGACACACAGGTAAAAAAAAAAAAAAAAAAGTTGACAAATGACTTGTGTAACATTTACTTGCACAATCGATAGCTCTGACAATTTCCACCTGGACGGTGATTAATGCTACATCCACCCCCAATCTAGCAACCCCCACTCCCAACCCTGCACCTCCCTCTGTGTGCGTCGTGCTGAGAGCAGATGAAGCAGGCCTCCGAACTCTCGTGTGTGTCAGTGTCATGTGTGTGTTTATGTGGCAGTGCCTGTCAAACACTTGGATGCTTGATCGACCGTTGGGCGTAAATAGCAGCAAACATTGGGAATGGTAAATAATTGACACATAAACTGCATTTGGCATTGCACTGTTGAGTGGGTTACTCAACACTGTTTGTGTGATTGTCTTTATGTCTATCCTTTCACTAAGGTGCTGAAAATAGACAGGTCGGGAGGAGCGAGACAGGAAGAGAGAAACAGAAAGTGAAACAGAGAGAAAGAAATGTAAATGCGAGCATGAAAAGAAGCTGAGGCATGAGGGATCAGAAGCTGTGCTATTCTCTCCACTTCCTCCACCCCACTGCTCCACTTTGAACTCATTTATAAATATTCAGCTCCACACATAAACAATATCCAAATGAGCCCAGACATCCATGCCAAGGTTAAAAACTCTGCTGCTTATTACAGACGCAGCTACTTGACTAGCTCCAAAGGTTAGCCTCTTATTCTGACCCAAACTATTTGTGCTCATTAAGATCAAGAAAAAGATAATCATTACCGCAGTCTTATTTACTTTGACCAAATTAGTGTACGACTACATTAGTGGAGGCGAACACCGAATACAGTCTTTGAACTTGAAGTGAAAAGTTGAATTTAAAGAAACTTAATTAAATGTGCACTCTTTGTGAGAAGGGAAAACCATACAGTGGGCGATTTGTTCAAAATTAACTCAGAGGGCAGATGGGGAGGTGAAGCTCCAGTTTGTCTTACTTTTCCTGTGTAAACATTTGTGTTGGCTGTTCAATTGATAGCTTAAACATAAAGGCATGTGGAGTTAAGTGGATCAAAAAAAAAAAAAAAAAAAAGCCGTGTGCACATGTATGTTGTCAATGTATTGCAATTTATGCTGCTTAGTTTTGGCACCATGTCATCTATGTTGTAATTTTCATCCTTTATCTTGTTTTTCTTTACCAACCTGAACATGTTGTTGTCTTTTGTTCTTATTTTAAAAGAAATGTAAGATAATAATATTTAGAAACATTTAGATCTTCTCTGCAAGTACTCGCATGTTCCCCCCTGGGTATCACTTGTTATCAAGAGGATGATTGATTTTGAGCTGACAGGCTGATGACAATCCCGTCTCATCCCCTCTCGCATCACCCCTAAGATCCACACATGTCTTTTCATAGCCTCTGTGGTACAGTAAGTACTCTTCCACCCTTCTGCTGTCAGAGAAACATAGCCGTGTGCTTGGTGGGTATGGGGGGGGGGTCTCAGACTGGTGCTGTGTTAAAATGAGAAAGGGGGCACCGTGACTTAATCTGACAGTACTGTGCGATCTGTGTGGTATGTCAGCCTCAGGGAGAGGGGGAGTGGGAAAAAAAGAGAGGGAGAGAGAAAGAGAAAAGAGGGGAATCAGATGGATAAAGGGGCCCTGCATGCAAAAAAAAAAAGAGCTCACGTAGAGACTGAGACAGACAAGGTCACACAGAGCAGGGTGGCCCTGACAGAGAGGGAGAGCGAGAGTGTACTTGTTATTACAGTATTTACCTTCTTTCTCAGCTCCTTCATACCTATTTATTGAGGAACATTCTATTTTTTTATGTCTCCCTGTTAACAGTTTTTCTGAACTTGTATTTGATGTCGCTTCAGCCACTAGTAACTGAAATGTGAACCAACTGTGACGCCAACGCTTCGCTCGTGCTTATTTTCCAACTTAGCCTTTCTTCTCGGTCAGCCATTGTGCTTCGTTCAGATCTCAAACCCGACTGTAGCCTACAGACATCCCTCCCCTCCTCCTCGTCTTATTGGGTATGCCATGCTGGGTGACCCTTTCCTTCTTGTCAGTCAAGTCTGAGCAGCAAATCGGGAGCTCCGTATTGCTGAAACAAGGAAGTGGAGCGAAGGCTGTTTGAGAAAAGGGAGCGCCGCTTGCCCTGATCCTAACAGCCCCCCGACTGAAAACTAATAAAGTAAGCTGCCCGAGAGCCAATTTCAATGGACACCTATAGACTGCACGCTGATTCTTGTGATGTAAGATGCATGCGCATGGATACACAAATTAAAATACAAGTGCAATGCTAAGGAGAGCATTTATATGCTCCTATTCAGCAAACAACCACACATACAACCTCAAATTCACGCGACCATACCATCCACTTTCCTCACTGCATGCACCCGTGACCGCTATCAGCCATGCTTTGTACCTGTCAAGTGCTGTCCTTTTCCCTGTGCCCAAAGCCCTGCTCACTACATGAGAGCTCTCACATCAAAGCTTCGCTGAGCTCCACACGCACAGATGAAACACCCTCTCACTCCGGCTGCCTCTCTCCCTGCTCCTGCACATTAGACACATTTCATTTCATTACAACGCCACTGGAAAAATAGAGGCGCTGCTGTCTTAAAGGGACATCTTATTTACTCTCCCTCGCACTTGTGTAGTCACTCACATGTGGACGCACACAGAGACACACACAAACACACACTGTCCGCTTTCTTTTTGAATAATGCGACTGGAAGAGAAAATAATGATCTGTTACCATCAAAGTTGTAGTGGACAAACGGCGTCTAATTTGACCATAAAGAGGGCACATCAGTGTCATCAAAGAGTATTGACAGTATTGCTAAAACAGCACAGTGTGGTCTGGTTTTATTATAATAAATCACAAATAATGCATCATCTCATGATATCTATATTATAGCCCAGAGAATATGTGATTTCCTTTTTTATAATTTTTTTTCTCAGTAACTTGCGGATACTAAGGATTGTTTGGGTTTTTAAGGGCTTCACAATCTTGCATGTGGGGATGACGGAGGAAGGGTTTCATCACGATGATGAGACAAGTCCTGGTTTCCGTAGCAGCGCCAGCCTTTGTTGTGCTATCTGGTGCAGGACAGGCCGACAAAGGAGCGCTAAGGAGCGTCCGGAGCAGGGTGATGGGGGTCGGGGTGCCCCCCCTTAGAAGGGTCGGGGCGACCCTCTTGACCGCTGGCCCCAGGGCAGGGACTCAGTGTGGTGGTGGCACAGGGGCACCCACAGGGCATGGGAAGAGACTTAGCCTGCACAGTGCAGCAGAAAGACAAGACTGACCCAACGCTAGAGGACCATGTGTGTCTGCTTTATTTGAGACAGGGTGTGTGTATAGGACAAAGGCAAAGTGACCCAGTGTTAGCAGTGTGTGAGAGAGAGATTTAGTCGTATAAAAAGCAGGGTGACCTAAGGTTTGCAATGTGCATTTGTGTAAGATTCACACTTTGACAGCACATCACAGCACAAAGATCAGATTTAGCAGGTGCATCCAGTGTGTGTGTGTGTGTGTGGGGGGGTGGGGGGACGACGACTTAACAGTTAGTTAGAAACACAAAGACCAAATGACCTAACTTTAGAAGGGTGTATGGCAGAAAGATTTAGCTGTCACAAAGCAATACAAAGACTAGGATGATGAACATGAGCTCTGTGAGAGAAGTTAGTTCTGTGGGTTTTGGGGAAAGCGTTGACATTATGCTGTTTGATTTGAATATTGTTTATTTTGTATGCGGAAAGGTTTGGTATATCCAATTATACAATCACAGTAGCAAGTTATAATAGTTCATTTTTTTCACATTTTTCTCACGTTACATGTACAAAAAACCTTATTTCAATTAAAGTTAGATATTTTTTTTTTAAACGGAGGTAAAATTTTCCCAGTTGCTCTGTTGTGCCCAGTCCACCAGCACCAGACTCATTGTTACATTTCTGGTTGATGGAGAGAAGAATAAGAGGAGGAAGTGACTGGACAGGGAGAGCAGTGTTATCCTGACACCAACACAGACCTCTCAGTGTTGAAGTAAATGATTGTTTCCGACATAGAAATTGCCGGCCCTGCTCCTCCAGACTAAATACGCCGACGACACTAGTCGCCTTTACAGCAATGTGCTTCTGGGTGACTGGACAGCTGAAAGGGTTAGCAGCGTTAGCTCAGTTAGGTGCGTTAGCCTGTCCAAGGGAAAGGCCATAGGCTATAGGCCACTCAGGGTTAGCATAAGGACGCTAAAGGCTAGGAAGGGGGCCGCTTGAGGTTAGCATTAGTGTGTTTAAGGCCAGGAAGGGTTATTGACTAGTAAGGGTTAGGGTGAGAGCACTGAAGACTAAACATAGTTGGAGGCCACTCGGGGTTAGCATCAGAACATGTAGACCAGTGTTGCTAAACCATTAACTTTTGGCTTTGTGAACCAGGGTTAGGGGAAAGGAGAAATGCACACAAAGTGACGTGATGGTGTTGAAATACAAGAGACTTTTCTCTGTCTTTCTTTCCTTCCATTTGATTTGGAAAACATGTTTACAGTGCACTGGACAATTCTCTCATTGTTTAGTTTTTGTTCATATATATGCATATTATTTAAGAGTTTTGATCTGACTCATTTATTGATTTGAAATTTTATCTCTTTTATAATGTTGTTGCCATAGGCTGAACTGGTCTTGTCAGTTATTTTATCAGGCTGCCACCAGTGGGCAGTGGCACAAAGCTGGTGTGGATCTGGTTAGGCTACATCTCTCTGTCACTTCCTTTCTTTTCTATCAGTCTGTCTTATCATTTTACAATCTATCCACCTCTCTCCTTTGCGTTTCTTACTCTTTCTCCCCTCTCTGTCTCCCTCTCTCTCTTCTGTCCTCTTCTTCTGTCTCCCGGTCCGGTATTTCAGTTTCATCCGGCAATCCATCTGTCTGAATGTGTGCTTGTTTGTCTTAACTTCTATTATTTGCGGACAAATGTCTCTGTGATGTCTGAGGGCTGAATTAAGTCTCCTAAATAGATCCTCATCCATTACCTCTCCAACTTCACTTTTTCTAAAATGGACACACTCACATACGCACAAACTACAAAAAAAAAAAAAAAAAAAAAGAAGAAATCCAGGTTTGGGAAAATGTCATCTGCCTAGAATTTGTATACACAGAATTACATGAACATGTAGTTTTTAAAGTCATAGTTAGTTAGTATCATTAGTTAGACCTGCTGTGCCTTGGAGTAAAATACGAAACTACAACCCACTGTCATGCAGATGCCATTGTGCAGAAAATGTTTTAAAGCTGAAATAAGGATACATTTATTGAATTTTCAGTGGCATTTAAAAGCTGATGTAATAGTGAATTAATTTTTAAAGCACATAATTAAAATCTAATAAACAATTTGTTCAGTGTTCAATTTTCTTCTCACCTATGTTTTTTTTAAGTTAATAATCTTTATATTAATAACAAGTTTTACATTACAAATATGTCCAGCAAGGGAAGCACAGCCTTGTCTGAATCTGAAACAGAGTGAGAATCAGACTAATTTTATAATCTGAACAAGTGAGAAAGTGTCATTTTGCTGTTGTCAACACACGGCAGGTGCTAAAGGAAGGGGTGTGTGGCAGGTTTGATGTCGATGGGCACAGGAGGGACACAGATACATGCTGCGTCAACGGAAGATGAGCACATTGTGTTAACACTTATTAAGGAAGAGGAGACGTGCTGCCTTGAGAAGACAGTGTGTGTGATGGCGATTTGCAGTGGAAGCTGAGTGACGCTGCCTCTTAACCCCCTCCCACATATCCTAAAGGTCTTTTTGTCAGCACTGATATCTTTCGTCCTCCTTAGTGTGTCTGTCTTTTGCGTGATGCGTGCGTTTGCACAGGCGTGTACCCATAAGTTTCGGTGGTTGTGTATGAAAAGCACAACCTAAGTGAAACAGGAATCCATCCATTTCCTGCTTTAGTTTCAGAGTGCTTGGGACAATAAACACAGTTAATTAAAATGGCTTCAAAGTTGAAGAAGTCACTACAGGCTACAAAAAAAACTTCCTTTTCTCCACAATACATTTCCCTTCTGTCATTCTCTCTTAGTATAACCACTTGGGTTTCTGTTTCCTGACATTTTCTCCTCTTTTTAACTCTTCTTTTCATTTTTGGCATTTTGAAGTAGTGCACTCATTATTATTAATTTTCATTCAAATTTTATTTTCATGCAAAAACTTCCTCAGCTTTTCAAAAAATAAAAAATTTACTTTCATCTTTAGTTCTGTCTGTAGAAGTTTCAAATCACATCCGCACAAACACATGCACATAGACACAGATGCGGTTGTGGCTAACTCTTTGGTTGAGTGATGGTGGGATCGATTGGGTTTGATATTAAGTGACACATGGCCTTTGGAGTCACTAAATGCTACTCACCGAATGAAACCACCGTCACTGAATTCCAATCCCCCAGTTACTTCTCAGGCTTGTCCCCGCAGTGACACTCTCCCCTGTCTCTTTCTCTGCCGTTTCTTTCAGTCTGGATTTGCATCTTTTCCCCAGTCATCTCACAAAGTGTGTCTTTTAAGTGTTGTTACGGTATTATTTGCTCATAGAGATCCACTACTGAGCTCTTTCTTAAACACTGTGAGCCGCTACCAGACCTAGACTGAGCGGGTCAAGTTTTTGAGCTTCAGTGTAGTTGATATTATCGTGTGGTGTTATATCAATTTATATTTTTCCTAGTCGGTTGGACAAAGTTAATATTGTTTTTTTCTCATAGTAAAAAATAAGAACAATCAGCTAAAAACAAAACAAACCCTGTTCTATCAAACAGTTGCGCTTTACGTTTGATAAAGGTTATACAGGCATTTTCAAAAGGACCAGAAAAAATAATATAATATAAATAATATAAAAATAATACACAATCTCCTTTGGTATATTGTATTTACATGTTTTTTTTTAAAGATCAATCTCTGTCCCTCACACACACACATATACACATATCTTTCATGTTCTCTAGCTGTCTCAGCCTGAAGATCCTTCTATTTTATTGATATACTATCTCAGGTCCTCTCTTTTGATTCCCTTTTTTCTCAGCCTGGTTTATTTTTAGGTTTTATTTTGATTGTTATAGAAAGGTCTATACAAATGTGTGTAATAATATACCAAATATATATAGAAATTAATGAATTTACAAAGTAGATGATAAATGCTTATTAAGAGCTGCATTTGATGTAGATGATGCCATGGCTCTCATACACATTCTTTATCTGTTTTAGGAGGGCTACGGTGTGATGGTGCTCAACCCCAACGAGAACTACCTGGAGGTGGAGAAGCCAGCCAAGTCCTCCCCCCTGCCCTCTCCTACCGACCCCTCGGACGAACCTGCTGAAAAAAGGGAACGCAAAGATGACAAAGAGGGCAAAAAGAAGAGAGAATTTTATGAGAAGTACCGTAACCCACAGAAGGAGACAGAGACCGAAAGGATCCCCATACGGGTAAGTCGGACAGGGAGGGAGGGACGAAAGGATGGAGAGAGGGAGGAGAAACAGAAAAGGAAGGCAGGAAGGAAACGTCTGAAGAGCCGGGGCGGAGGGACAGAAGGATAGATGTTCATCAAAAACAGACATGATGGGGGAGGCGGACGGAGTGACAGTTAAGGGTCGTAGGAGGAGGTAGGAGAAGAGACTTAGGTGAGAAAATGGGAGGGAGGAATACAGGCAAGTTTGGAAGAGACAAAAGAGGCAGGAAGGTGCGGGGAGAAGGGTGGGAGGAGGCTAGCTTAGGAAGCGAGGGAAGGAAATGTTAGGTAACAAGGGATGAAGGGAGGATGGGAGGCAGAGGGAGAAAGAGAGGCTCTTGTGTGGTCAGCCTGTGTGTGAAGAGGTTGGCCGTGCTCCAGTCGCCTCTCAGTGAGCAAGTGTTAACCACATGGCTACCTCCCTCTCTCCCTCTCCCTCTTTCCCTCTCTCTCTTTTTCTCTCTCAGATGGTGGGCTGGTCAGTGCAGCTCTGGCCCTTCACTCTTGTTGACCGCTGGGATTATTATCTCCCTAACACACACTCTGCAAACACACTGCAACATTCTTATCATACTACACTGACTGTACACCCCCTAATCATACACCCACACATATACACATGCGTATACACACATGCGGCTCGAGGCACCTAGCTCGGTCAGTTTACCTTGTGGTCAAACACAGGAAGTGACCTCTTGAATAAATCTAGCTTCACTGTGAAATGAAATATGGCCAAAATGATGAGATGATGAGAATTGAAAATATTGTTCTTTCACCCCTGCCAACAAAAATCTTAATATGCTGCTTCAGTGGGGTCCAGCCAGTTTTTTTTTTTGCTTAAAATCTTTCAGTCAGTAAGATTTTAAAAAATTATGGGCACAATGAACTAGACTTCTTCCCATCGCAGGGTTTCATACGAAAAGTGTCCTTATTGATTAATGTTGGTTGATGGCAGTAGCATCACAGTAATGCATGTACGTTTGTGTGTGTGGGTGGGTGTGTGTATGTGTGTGTGTGTGAAAGACGTCAGTCTCTGGTGTCTGACAAGAGTTAGGGCTGGTGTGGGACTAACGGGTGGCGTGTGAGCTGTCAACGCAGGCTTTTTTTTTTCTCAACCCCCCCGGCAGTACCTTTACACACGCTCTAATAAGGGATAATTAGCCGCAGTGCTATCTTACTCTATCACACTTCTTCACATGTGTGCCATTTCCCCGTCATTCAGCTGATGAACTTGCTTTACACTATCTGACATGAAGGCCTTATGGTAAACAATCCATCACGTCGTTTACAGTTATATAGGGAAACTAGCTTGCATCTACGGTCAGCTCTGTATGTTTTATATTTAGCAACAACAAATTAGAACTTGAAATGAGAGTTTGTCATAGCATGATCACGACTCTCAGGAACTAGTGTGTCTCCCTAGTGTATTGCACGTGTGTTCATATGTATGTTTATATAAAATGCCATTTACATCTTGTTCAGATTATGATGATGGGAACTTTTAATAACTTGTTTAATTATGAGGGCGCAACTTGAATGATTCTCATATCACACAATGATTTCACTTTTCCTTCAAATGCATGCACTCACTGAGCACTTTATAAGGAACACCTATACACCAAACATCAGAATGGGGCAAACATATGATCTCATTGACTTTGGCCGTGGTGTGATTGTTGGTGCTGGACGGGCTGGTTTGCGTATTTCTGAAACCGCTGATCTGGGATTTTCACTCACAACAATCTCTGGAGATGGTATGAAACACAGAAAACATGCACAGTGCGAAAAACAGAAAACATCCACAGTGCGAAACACGGAAAACATCCACAGTGCGAAAAACAGAAAACATCCACAGTGCGGAGTCTCTTCGGATGTAAATACCTTGTTGGTGAGAGAGCACCATTTCACAAAGCAAAAGTCTTCTCAGACTGATTCCATGAACATGATGATGAATTACTTCAGAGGCCTCCACAGTCACCAGATCTGAATCCTGATGCAATCCTGTGCACCTGATGAATCTGCAGAAATTATGTGATGCAATTATGTCAACATGAACCAGAATCTAAAAGCAAGGTTTACATTATCTTGTTCAATTCATTTTACTAAGAATGTCTTGAGAGCAAAGGATGGCCCTCCTCAGTATTAGTTTGGTGTTCCTAATAAAGTGCCCAGTGAGTTTAGTATTCTCCCCACCTCAAAGTGTGAGATTGTTACTGTTCCAGCCAAGGTTTCCCCATCCTACAAGGAAGCTTGCAGTATTATACATACAGTATCTTGATACTGGGCTCTGCTTTCTTTGGCTGTGTAATGCATGCTGGACAGGGTCAGATGCATTGAGACAAGGGTGGTATGTCGTAGTGGCGTGTCCTTTTGAGACTGCAGTGTCTCAAAAATAGCGCACAGTTAAACAGTCTTGGCTTTTCACAGCTCTATGAGATGGAAGTCAGGACAGGCAACATAATGAGGACTAAAGCAAATACCACACCAGCCCAGTGCCATGTCAGGTCACATTTTTTTTTCTTTTGAATATACTTTAAGCTAGCACATTGATAATTGATTTAGCTCTCCATACTAGTGCAGTATTCAGTGTTATGGCATTTAAAAAATGGACGAAAAAATTTTGGTTTCTGTGTCTATTTTAAAGACCAGCAGTCTAATACAACATTATCCTCATTAACCAGAAAAATAGAGGTCATGTAGAAGGTTTAGATTTTCCAGCCAAATACACTTGTCCTCAGATGCAGGGATTTCAAGACTCAGGATAAAGATTAATGCGTGAACTGAAAGGCTCTATGTTGGTGCCTCTTGAATTTTGACCTTTGACCCAGAAGTCAGCAGGATGTTAGTGTGTATGACCTCGGCTCTATCATCCACACCTCCTCCTGCACTGCATTGCTCCTCGGTGTTCTGCCTCTGTCCGGGCCAGAGTAAGCTGTCACACGCACACGCATGCTCATAAACACGTAAGTAGATATGCAAAGGTACACACATACCGGCGGACAAAAGAGTAAAAGAGGTCGAAAACTAAGGTTTTGACATTTGTGTGTGTGTGTGTGTGTGTTTGTGTGTTTGTGTGAGAGAAAGTGTGTATCTTTCTCCTTCACCTCTGTTAGTCGGGGTGGGTGGTGGGTCAAATCAAACTTCTTTAGCAGGGCTGTTTTCATCTTTTTTAAAAACACCCACCCAAGACACATGCACTCACACACACACACATACACAAGCCTTTTTATTCACTGCACCTCTCACTCTAACTCCCGCTGAGCTGCCAGACCACCTGCACACAGCCATTCAGTAACACACACACTCAAACCTATGCACCTCTACCCCTGGTAATATAATCAAATCCAACATTACACAAAAAAATACCAAAAGCTTTAACTAACACCTCTCTTGCTCTGTGTTCATACCTATGAGGGCCATAAAATTATATTGTACATTTTCTTTTTTACTACATTGCCTCACAAAGACTGATACTGACACACATGCACACACCAGGCCCCTGATAGAGTTGAGTTGATTAATACGCTTCCTTACACACATTAATAAGCTCTTAACTGCTTTTAGGATTCTTACTTTTTAGCCTTGGGTTCATAGTGTGCAACCTCTCAACCTTATCTAATCCCTCTCCTCTCCTCTCCTCCAGATCACACACCACTGGGCCATTTTTAGGGGGTTGTTGGTTGAGGAGGGAGGAAGAAAGACAGAGAACAGAGGGAGGGATGGAGGGATAGAAAGTCTGATCGGAGGGATGCTGATGAGGATAGTGGTTGGGTTTTGGGGTGGGCTGGGGGGGGTTGCTTTCTTAGCACTTTGCCATATAGAAGTTTGGGAGTTCACTTTACTCTGAATTTTAGCAGTAATCCAGTTAGCTATTTTCTGTCAGCCAAGCGGAGGAATGGCAGGAACAAAAGGCACATTCATGGGCTTAAGAAGCTTCCAAAGAGTTCACCCAAGGCTGGCTGGCTGGGATTAGGCCAGCAGGCCCTGGAAAGAAGAAGGGGGGAAAAAAAAGAGCAAGGGGGACAAAAAACAGAGCTTCGCCTTTTTTTAAGCACCACTTATTTTTATAAATGACTGAAATACTTTTCTCTCTTTCTCTCTTAGTTTTTTACGCTTTTCCTTTTAACATCTCACATTGTATGTTTCTTAAATGTTCAGAGAGAGAGAGAGATGGAGGGAGAGGCCCTCACTCCAGTTGTATTTTGAAGTAGCAGATTGAGGCAATTCCTACTGTTCTTTTTCTCCCACTATATTCAGCTTCAGCGCAACTTCAAGAATGGGAAATCTATATGACTGAGAGTGGGGGACAGTGAATGCTTTCATTGTCACATCCCTCTGCTTTTCTCTTTGGTTATTCATTTTTCACAATCAAACATAAGAGAGGCAAATGTTGGAGGAAAATGCTGTTTAGTGTGCTAGTATTATCACTCTAAGCATTGTTTCCTTTATTTTATAAATAATATATTTTTTTGGTTTTGCATATCATACCTTTTTTTTTCTTCAGTTTGTCTTCACTTCCCCTTCAGGACTCTTTGGAGTATTTTGTATTCAATTTCTTGGTGAACAGGGGTGCTGTACTGTGTCATACTGATCTGACTCTAGTGGACTGCACAGAGTGTGTTTCCTAAAGGAAGGAGCATCCATTATTTAGCCCCTGCCTCTCCAAGACCCATTATTCCCAGCTGCAGCTGTCCACAGGGGCCGGCTGAGATCCTTGTCCTTGTCTGTGCTTAGCAGATCATGTCCTGTATCCCCGTGTTCAAACTGTACTACAAAACGCCCTGAGGATTCACTAACGTACATGCACACACACCTACACACACACACACGCACACACACAGCAAAACCTGATTATAAACATTAAGACATGGACACACAAGCACACACACAGGTAATTGTATTCGACATGGTGCTACAGTGTTTCTCTATGGGCTGGGTTTTTGCTCTTTGTCACCTTCACCCCTTTGCCCCAATCTGTGGCCCACAAGCAATTATACAGACAGGGTTTATTTGACCTTTGGCCTGTGGTCGCGCCAAAAGGTAAGGCTCAGCATTTCCAAGGACAAGTAGGGACTTGATTAACCTCTGAACTTGGTCAGAGGAGCGGTCAGTGACCAGGGCTAAAGGGCAGCTCACCTGCTTGCTGCAGAGAACAAATTGGCTAGATGCCATCTTTGTATTTGGGTGTGTATTTCTGTGTGAGTGTAGTAGCAAAAAATCTTTGACCTGTGCGCATGTGTATCTGTCTTTAAGAGTGTAGTTTTCATGTTTGAGGCCACAGTACAAGTACACTGTGCTGTGTGGTGTGTTTTAATTTCAGGTTTGTTTCCTTGCGTTTGAAGTTTGTGTATAAGTGAGTGCATTTGACTTCTCAAAGTTTTAAAGGGGAATGAGTCTGTTACATTTTGTGCTTGTTAGTGTGTGCAAGCCTTTCTGGATATGTGTTAATGTGTTGTACATAACTTCTGTGTGTGTACGCATACCTGTGTGTTTGTGTGTTTACTCAAGGCAGAACCAGTGTAGCTGGTCTCAGATCCCTGCTCCCAATCTTCTAGTCAGGTCAACCATCAAACACATCCATCCTGCCCTCGCTCGCACCTCCCCACCCACTGAGCTCCCACTCTCTCTCTCGTTTCCTCTCTGCACACAACCCTGTTGTGGATACAGGCTGACCCGAATAAAGACATACACAGACACACACACACACGCACACAGCACCTCAGGGTCATACTGGAACAAACACAGCCTTGTCTGCCTGCCCGCTCTCCTTTGCCTTATGTCAATTAATGGCTCGCAGTAATTTCACCTGACAATCCGGGCGGCAGCGCAAGGCTAGCCAAGATGTCACAGCGATGACCTTTCTGGCCCGCAGCCGCTCTTTTCTAATAAAGAATCTCACAAACCCACAGCAACTTCCTTTGTACTTTGTTAATGAGTTATTGATTTGAAACAATGCCCTGGCAAATATTGTCAGAGCAGACTGACCCCATCAAGGTCATGCTATTTTATTGTATACAGTCTGAGCACGCTAATCTGCACGTGGGATGACATGTACATTATAGTTTTTCTCCTTTCTCTCTCTCTCTCTCTCTCTCTCTCTCTCTCCTTATACTGTATATCTTCTCATTGCAAAGTTGAATAACACATCTACACTTACATTTCTCTCTCTGTCACACACGCACACACACACACCCCCCTTTTGTTAGTCTTGCACACGTTTTTCACCTCATTCTCCCTTTTCTCGGTCTCTTTCTCACATCATTATATTCCCAACTCTCCATAGGTACCATACCTGCTAATTACCCACAATGCCACAGTCATTATTTTCCCATCTCTGCCGCTAATTTGCTCCATACCTTCCTTTCCCCCACTCTAGCAGACCCATCAGTTCCCAGACAGCTTCTAGCTAGCTTCAGCTCTCTGTCTGCCTTAAAAGCCAGTACAGAGAGAAACAAAGACAGGAAGGGAAGGAAAAAAGGAAAAGTGGTGACGAAGGAGTACACATCCCAGACGCTGATTAGAATGCAATTGCAAACAGGTGTCGTTGAGGTCCACTTTTTAATTGTGTGCACAGAGACATGTACGCAATCACACACACACAAACACAGACTAACTTACTACTAATAATCTCTTTGCTAATGCCAAACATGTAATTATGTACATTGCTTATTTAATATTTAATAATGAGGCCAAATGAAAACAATCCTGTTCCTTGCTAATCAGGATATATTAAAGTAATAACTGATGAGTTTACCCAGTGTGTGGCCTGAGAGCAGGAGAGGACTGAGAGACTGAGAGAGATCAGCCAGTCAGTCAGAGATTTTGTGTGTCTGTGTGTGTATTCTTGTTGTCTGTGAGAAAGGGTGACAGTGAATGAGCGAGAGAGCTCCTGTGTAATTTGAGTAATTTGTTTCTACCTCTTCCTTTGCAGGAAGGGATAATATTGTCGTGTGATGTGTGTTTGTGTTACTCTTGATTCCACTTCACCTCTCACTCTCACACCTTGAAATACTTATTGACATTTTTGCAAGATTGGAACCAGCACTACCCAGGCGAAAGAGTCCAAACCCAATAAAGTTGTTTAGGCATCCCGTGACACTGTCCTGACACTCCTGGCTCCCACTGAAAGGTTTCTGAGTGTAGAAAGTATAATGGCTCTTATCCACTAAATTCCGTCCGGTCCACACAGCTCACTGTCTCCTGACTAGAAATTCCAGCTTCCTCGGAAGTTTTCTGAAGATGTGTGTGTTTTGGATGACTGAGGAGGAGGAGCAGAAGGGAGGAGCAGGGAGGTCTGAAGTGGTTGTTTGTCAGAGTGTGTTGATGTTGTTAGATTCATTGTTTCCTGTGTTGGTCAGACACTGGGTTTGTGTTGGCGTTGGGGCTGTTATTCTGGCTGCAGCACACTCCTCTCCTCCGCTCTCCTCTCTCTGCTTCTCGTTACAGTGAATAAACACAGGGCAAGTATTGGACCGGACAACTTTTGAAGAAACAAAATGTGCGTGTCTGTGTGCATGTGTGCAATCTGTGTGCATGCAGCATTTTAGCATGCCTGTTTGTGTGTGTGGTCAAGGGTGCACGCAATTATGTGTGGAATTGGAATGAAGTGTGAGGTGTTATTGTGCAAGTAATGGAAAGAGCTAAATTGAACAAATTCTTGAAACTAGACAATTGGAAGGCAACAGTTGGAACCACTTATGGACTAAAAGTGAGGTAGATAGTTATGCACAATGTCGTGTAGCAGGTTGTCTAGCAGTTCTAATGGTGACGTAAGTTATAACACATAATCAGCGTTCTGTTGATTGCGTAGCAGGAACTTGGCTAAAACCACATTTTGGTTTGTTGACTCACTGCAGCCTTTGGAGATGTAATAAAACTCAGTGTATTCATATTTCGAGTATAATTATGGTCCATGTAGAGGATATTGCTCAAAGATGTGTTCAGCAGCATCCTCACTGTACTGACTGAGCTGTCCAAAAGTGAGCATATATCACTTTAAACACACTGTATTATGAAAGTACTTACATAAGATTGTACTATAGGGAGCTGTCTGCATTAGAGGTCATGATGACTGACAATAAAGTTAGTTCTGTTTGCATGCACAAAAGGTGTGTGTGTGTGTGTGTGTGTGTATGTGGGGCAAGATGTTCATGAATTCCAAGTCCAGAGCTGAGAGAACCTGTCAAACTCCTCTCATGCTGTCTCTTTCTGCTAGACACACAAATATACTGTATACCTTCCATAACATGTATGGCTCTCTCTCTCTTTCTCTCTCCCTCTCTGTATCTCTCTCTCGCTCTCTTTTTCACTCTCTTTTGCACACTCTATCTATCCTTCTCCTTTTCTCTAACTCTTGCCATTTTTATTTCTTTTTGATAAAAGTTAGCTGTCATCATCTGGAGACTGTCTGGCCCTGAGACTGTCTAGGGAGCAGATTTGTACTTTATATTCTCAGCGGGGACAGTATGGATCACTATGTATTCGGTAAACACACACAAACAGTACACACCCTCAAATGTCCCTTGACAGTCATGGCTGAAGGATGTTGGCAACAGGTGTGCAGTTGGGATACTATTCTGACAGTGCTGGCAGATGCACTCACAACACACACACACACACACACACACACACACACACACACACACACACAAAACACAAATACACATAAACAAACTGGGGGGGTGGGGGTAGGATGGGCACTGTGGAAAATAAATAAATAAGGTAAGATACTGTGTGAGAGCTGGTGACAGGAAGCCGGTCTCACAGGGCGGTGTGCTCTACTGCAGCTAATTAACCCCAGGAAATAATTGCTACAATATGCAAATGCTGTTTAGATAATTCACTACACTTCAATGCCAGGTAGTCAGTCACTCTGTCGCCTGCCGCTGAAGATGTAGGCAAGGGATGTGTGCTGTTGTGTGGATGCTTGTGTGTGATGGAGTCAGGAGCATGGGGGGGACTCATTTGCCACCATGAAGACATCAAACGTGCAATATGTTTCTTAAAATTATTTCAGTTATTCGTAGCATAGCAACGAATAAAAACGCTAATCTTGTCTTCAGGTTGACTGTAAAGTAAAATTTTTCAGTCATCAATCATTGCCACATTTCTTCCACAGTCAGTTGATATCAGCAGTTTTGGAAGTTTTGATGATGTACCCACACACATGCATGAAGGTGTACAGTGGCAAACCATGCCTAATGTCACGAAGAGTGTAGAGGTGGACAAAACAGGAGATGGATGAGTGTGAAGAAGAACAGGTGGAATCAGCAGAGGAGATAAAGAAGGTAGAAGGACGGAGTGCGAGAGGGAGGCAGGCTAATGAAATGGGCTTCACAGATGAAGGGTGACATGGCGGAGGAGAGAGGAGGGAGACTTCAAAGGACTTTGATGCCACAGCCTTTCAGACAGACAACTCTGCTTCAGCCAGCCCCTCCGTGCACGCAGGATAACACATACCTGCTCGCACACAAGCACATGCACCGCACTGATGGCAGAAGGGCAGGGCAGAGCAGAGTTGCCTGCTCTTGCATCACACTCTGTGAATGGAGGTGGGTGCTGACACTACAACCCCCTCATGCTAATCTAGCAGTAAACACAAACACTCTGACAGGTTAATTTACCTCTAGACAAACACAGCAACAAAAACACACATCAGCACATCATCAAATAGTACAAGCACACACACACACTTGCACACAAACTTGTACACACAGATGCGTGCAAGCGAAAACATCTCATCAAATCACAAGCTGCCTTACTTTCTTCTGAGAGTAAAGTTTAAACCATATTTTCTGTAACGGTTTTAAGTGCTCCACACTTTCTTCTCAGTTACCACCTTTGTGAGAGCGAATGTTGAAGTCATTATCTTTTTGTGATAATATACTGTTCAGAAGCAGGATAGTCTCCTAAGACGCCTCCTCTGTCCTTTACCTCATATAACTAATTATTTGTTTTGGCGTCACATGGAAGAGTTTGACACTCAATTAACAGATGAGGTTACATTCTCTATAGGCCACGTGTTTGTTTATTTCGAGATATTCTTTTCTGTATACATCTGTATGCTAATTAAGAGAAATGTGTGTGAGCCTGTGTGTGTGTGTGTATATATCATGTTTGCATCCAGTAAGGTGCAATGTTAAATACAGTGTGGTGTTGTGACCTAGGGATACAGGTGTTTCTAGATGGCAAGGCTCCATGTGTAGTATAACTTTGTGTGGGAATGTATTGTTGATTTCTATTGTGAAGCAGACAGTTTGATAGGAAATCAAAGTCTAAAATCAATGCCACAAGTTCATTAATGGATGCCCTTTTCTCGCCTGTACGTTTACTATTGTTCTTTCCGGACCCCGGATAAGCGCTTACATCTCTGGTTAATTAAACATGTCTTCTAGTTGCGTGTGTGTGTCCTGCACATGTGTGTGCATGACTGTGTGCCTGCAGATGAGAATGTGAACATATGTAGGTTTATTTGTGGTTGTGTGCATGGGAGGCACCCTTTTAACACTCTGTGTGTGTTTTGTATATGCATTTGTAAATCTCTCCTCTCTGTTGTTTTTTCCTTTGACCTTCCCCTAGTGTCTTCCCATTATGCCTCTACTGGCGTATAGATGGCCCATCGATTCAGCAACAGGGTACAAATTAAGATTTAAACGTTACGTCTCCCAGGCTATTGAGTTTTACATTTAGGGCATTTGCAATATGCAAGACTTATTGATCTGCTGAAGTGTGGCTCTTTATAGAAATCACCTCAGGCCACCACTACTTTTTTTTGTTTCTCTTTTATGCCTCTCTCTTTTTGGCTGGCCCTAGGGTGCCAGTTTTGATGCTGTAGCATTAAATTTCTAAGAGTCTGACAACTCTATTGATATTTCTGTCTCATTGGCTGGACACCTTAAATGTTTCTTAATTCCACAACTGTGCTTGTCAGAGCTGGTTTACAAAGTTCAAGCTCATAAGGTTTCTCTCAGTCTATTTGGTTATGGATCTAACATTGTAGTGGCTCTTTTTTTGTGTTGCAGGAAAATGGTTCCTCCGAGGAACACGTGCTATACGTGTGGGACCACTTTGTGTCCAAAGCTGCAGCCAAGAATGTCTTCATCATTGCCCACAGCTATGGAGGGCTGTCTTTTGTTGAGCTGGTGAGTGTTTTCGTTTTCCACTTATCCTTCCTACCTCCCACTGACATAAAGACACACGGAGACACACAAAGCACTCCTGTCAGCACAATCACTCTCACACATGTTCATGCTGGAAAATGTGCATATTCCATCTACTGAACCGACTAACATTCAAGTTTGCACTGTTACAGTACATACAGTATTAACACCCATACATGCACACAAACATATTAGAATGCTAAAAACTGCCTCCATGCAGCGCAGTAGTAGTAGCACCGCTCACCTCAGGGAGACGGGCAGCAGAGTGATAGTGTGTGAAACATGGTGGAACAATTAAAAATAAATAGCATTTAGTTTCTTTGAAAAAGAGCTGCTTCTGTAAACAATCTGGTTCATCCTTGTCCTTGGGCACTATCCACCTCCTCTACGCATCAAGAACACAAGGAGAAGAGGGGAAAGGAGAGGGCTGGATAGCTAAATCTAGGGATGGCAATACAACAACAGTGGTACTGTTAAACCAGATCTGCTGCATAGCATGCAGATCTCCCAGCCTTAAGAGAGACAGAGGATAGGTTGAAAGATGGTGGGAGGGAAGTGGATTTGAAGGAATTAATGGTGCACAGGGGAGGGTGAAAATAAAAGTTTGGCCAGCCTCTTGGCTTTATAACCGCACCCTTGAGCTAAATGGGCCTACAGTGTATCTTTTGCGGGCTATATGAAGGCTTCTGAGGTTAATGCTTTATTTTCTAGTCTTTGGTTTACTGTGATGTTCTATTGGGACCCTGTGTCACATATTGATCATCACGTTCATTTCTGTTAGTGTTTTGATGACTTGGGTTTCCTAATAATAAAGCTTCAGTGTGCATATAGCCAATCATAGCCACCATGGTCAGTTGTCCTTACTGGGTTGGTCTAGCATTTAGGAGTCATTTTTTAATAATGGGGAAGTTTATGTTTGTATCATGCAAGCTCGCTGTTTGCTGCTTGATTTATCCTCCTGTCTAGTATTCATACCAGCGGCATATGAAGCAATGAAAACTCATGTACTGTGAAGTTAATGTGCTTCAAAGGGGATAAAATCTCACTCTGGCTTTGAGCTCTTTTTCTGCCATTCTGTTTAATCCTAATCCAAAGATCATGACACAGAAACTGAAAATTGAGCACACATAAATAACTTGTAAAGATTCAAGTTAGCAGAATATGATGTGATGAAAAAAATGTACCCTGTGTTTTATATGTTAAGTATTATTTGCAATCCTTCAAACTAATTCTTGTTGAATAATTTTCTGAGAATTTGATTTGCCACTGAAAATGCAATAGCCACATGTTATATTTTGGGCTCATATTTCTACAAAAGATTTTTAAAAATTAGCAGATATGTTACCCCATATAAAACACTGAATATTTACTCATGTTAATTCCAGCAAACAACAGCTCTCTGCTGCTTGATGTACAAAATAAAAAAAAAAAAACAACCAAAAGTTTTTCTCTCTTTTGTTATTTCTAATCTAAAGCTCTGTGGTTTCTGAAATTCCAACAGTCACTTTTATGTGGCTATCCTGGCTTAGTGCCAGGCTTAAAACATGCTTTGCTAGCTGTGTTAACATTTAAAATTCAGTTACTGCAAAGGACTACACTCTATTAAGCTCTGCTAGTTAACACACTGTGCTAGTTGTGTTTGCAAGTCTCTCTATGATCTGAGAGCAGGGTTACATCGCCAGTGTGCTGGTTTCTTGATCTGAAGGATTTACTGCCAGATTCACCGCATCTCATATTATTTAGGATATATCCATCCTCTTTTCTTAGGAAAGGGAGGAGGTGGCACAATGAGGATACGGCTAGTGGGGGATTAAAGGTGGGCACTTGTCCCACTGGTGTTTTCAGGAATATTTTATTTTCTTTCTTTTTCTTTCACCTGCTCTTTTTTGTTTAGTATTTTGTAATTTTAATTTGGCTGCTAAATATTCATGCAGTGTTTTGTCCATGACAGCCTCACAATCTCCTGGGCTTTCTCGCAGTGTGACGCGAAGACTAGCTATTCTCTCTATTTGTATCTTTCTGTCTCTCTGTGTTTCCTTCAGTCAGACTCTGTGTGTGTGTGTGTGTGTGTGTGTGTGTGTGTGTGTGTGTGTGTGTGTGTGTGTGTGTGTGTGTGTGTGTGTGAAGGCCTCGACAAGGTTCTAACTGCTTTCTTTTATGTGATGTCCTTGTCATGTGAAAACCCTCTTAAAAACAGTCATATACGGCATGTGCATATATAGCAGATTCAGTATGGTGAAGATAACATCAAAACAGAGACTTGAAAGATCCTTGTGTTCTCTTTAAGTGACAGGGTGTTCGAATATGCCATTGTCAGGTTTCCCTCGAGGCCATCCCAGCTTCTGTTGTCTATCAGTGTTGAAACTCCTTCACCTCTTCCAACCTGACACTAACATAAACACATATACGTATTCATAGTTTTTATCAGCTACCCTCAATTGCCTAGCTGTACCCATTAGGAACTTTGTATACGGAGAGAAGTCTGTAGACGTGTCCAAGTCAATCATGCTGAAATCTTTATTTCTTCTTTTTTTTTTTCTTTGCACTATATATTTTTTGAGGAGCATTGTTCATATAAAATATTCTACTAGGCTTTACTCTAGGCTGTTTGTTTATTATACACTCAAACCTCTCCCCACTAACAGACGTGCACTTTACAGGAGTACCATATAAATATACACATGGGATTTAAAGCAGCCACTATACATTTCTTACTTGTTGTTGCTGTATTTTTGCACTCCCTCACACATAAGCATGCACGCACTCACGCACATACACGCGTACATACACACGCACACGGTCCTCTTAATTGAGGAGAAAGTGGTCCAGCGGGACGGGATGGGAGGTGTGTGCGCATGAGCAGGCGAGTGGAGAGTGGAGCCTTGCGGGATGAACCGTTTGACACATGAGAAGACCCAGAGAAAACAAGCTGTCTGTGGGTTAATTACTACTCCCCTTTGCAGTTAATAAATACATTTCTGATCAAGCACATCAAAAAGGCCCGCCATTAATTTCTCCTGCTCGCTCCCCTTGCTCCGGAGCATGTTAGCTCCTGTTTGGAGTGCTCAAGCATTGCTCATTGCAATTTGATTTCTTTTAAAACACTTCACAGTGTGTCCTGACTAATTATAGATACATCAAAGTGGAGCTAACTGCCTTTGAATGAGAGCGCGAGAAAGAAAGAGAGGCTTGCGCTGCAGGGGGAAGGCTGCTCGCTCTTTCTTTGCTTGGCCCCCACCTTTTTCGCCCTTTTCCCCTCTACCATTCTTCAGCTATCGCAGATTCCATCCATCCATCTCGGTTCACTGTTTTGCCCTCCTGTCCTCTGCTCTGTCTCTTCCTCAGAGTCTCTAGTCTCCTCTGACATCTGTTTTCGTCCTCGGCCAGCCTGCCCCTCCCTGCCCCTCCTTCTCTGTCTCTGTGTAGTTTAAAGGAAGGTGGGTCATGTTCCCCCAGTTGTGCTACTTTGTTTTATACCCAGTATTCCTCTATTCCCTTCGAAGTCTAAGGGGTTTCAGCCTGTGGACCGTCTTTCTCTCTCTGTCTCATACACACAACAAACACACACACACATGAAGTGGTCATGCTTGTTTAAGTTCTAGGTTTACACACATTATCCATTCTTCACCTGAGGACAAAATCTCACCCGAGAACGAACCAGAGAGAGGAAGGGACCAAGGGGATCGAGCCATACAGAATTAGGGCCCTGCCTCCATCTCTCTTTCTCTCAGCTCAGCCTGTCTTTTCATCTTTCTTCGTTGCCCGGAGTAGGGAAACGGGGGGGCGGGGGGGTTAACGTGTAAGTGGCGGTGGTGGTGTTGAGGAAGGGTTGTCTAACCCGCACTAACCTTCCTGCTCACAGAGTGAAAAAGGAGCACTCTTATTGGATAGGACAGGGCAGCATTATATAAGGTCTTATGTAAGAATGCATCTGTCTCCCAGTACACAAATGTGTGGGTGCCAACCAGACAACCAGCCAGCCGCCACAACAGTGTCCTCTGTGAACACGCCACATACATACAGTGCATGCTTGCAAAGTATCTGCCTGTACACTTTCTGGATGGTGCCATCTGTTTCAATCTATAATGAATATATCGAGTTTTCTTTCTGCCGTCCTTGGTTTCATGTGTGTGTGAGTGTATGCGTGTGTGTTGTGGTTAAGTGTCAGATGTGGAAGAGAGATGCTTGAGGTGAGACAGATAGATATGGAGGATTTCTTCACTCCTTGTGGACTTCATCGTTATACTGGTGTGTGGAGGATGAGAAAGATGAAACACTGCTGGGTGAATCAGTCTGAGCTGGAGAAGTTTGTTTTACATCGCTCGGAGTTTAGAAAGTGATTGAATTTCCCTGCCATGATACGGGCATCCTTAGACTAAATTAGAAGTTTTTATGTTGTATGGAATAGGAAGATGCAAGAAGAACAATAAGTTTATTTCTGTTACGCTGTGCATTGTTGGTGCCTAATCACATTCACAAGTCGATGTACGAGTAAGGAAAAGTAGTTGTACACATATTTTCTGCATCCCTTTAAGATTTCCTGTTCATTAACCACAGAGAGTTGTTTTCCAAACAAGCTCATTGCCATTTCCCTCTACAATGCAGCATATTTAATAAATATATATATATATATATATTTCATATTTTCTTTGCTTAGTCAGTCTATAAGTTTCATGCTCATTTTTTGATATCTTTATTACTATACGCACCTTTCACCACAATAGTCGCTGCCCAAAAATCCACTCTGCTATATGTCCTGTTTCGTGTCCCCCTTTCCTTCATCCCCCTCTCTCAGACGTGGTGACCCTCAGGGCAGCGGCAGTGCCAACTATGCCCTCTGTGCAGGACTCTGGGTCTGGCAGTGGTCTGTACAGCTCCATGACTGGCATGGTAACAGCCCACTAAACACATGGTGCTGTGTAGACACTCCTGTTCTCCATTCCTCATCCTTTTTATAGCATACCTCTGGGAAATTAGAATACATTTCATTTAGTGTTTAGTTGCTATTGAACCTGATCCTTATTCTCACTTAGACCACTTTAAGAACGTATGCATGTGGTATTTTTGACACAAATGTACATATTCATCTCTGTGACTACATACAGCTTAAATCAGCTTTTATTATGTCATATAATGCTTAGTGTCAACCTCTGTGATTTTAAAAGAATACTCTGATGTTTTATAAAATACACTTATTTGCTTTCTTGTTGCCATTTTTAAAATTTTCTTCTTATGTATTTAGCATGTGTAGAAATTGAGAATTAGACATTAAAGTTACTGAGAGAAGTGACTGCACCGTGTCTTTGACGTCCTCATGTCCCCATGGTATAGTTGTTTCCTCACTTTCCTAACTCTTAAAAAAAAGACCAGTTGATTCTTGGATGGATTGGTGACTAGCTTGCCAGCAAACACACCACAAAATGTAAATAAGGCAAATTTGAAGTTGTTAGAAGTTCTCTCTTGTCGGAAGTTAGCAGTTTCCTCCCTGCTTCCAGTGTTTGTGCTTTCCTAGACTAAACATGCCCCAGACTGATCTCTGCCGAATGCACAGACATAAAATTGATATTGATCTTTTCACAGTGTCTCAGTCCCAGTCAGACAGCAAGTTTGTTTCCCTAGCACGTTGGACTAGTCCTTTAAACTGTGTCAAACTAAGTTCCACATTCATATCTATCTGAAACGCTCTTCAAGGACCAGTGCAACCTTCACCTGAGTTCATCACCACACAAGCAAAAATCACTTTAATTTGTTGACAAAATCATCCCAGCTGTGAAGACGTCCGTACACAGGCTCTGAAAATCCCCTCGTCTAATGTTGTATGCACGTCTCGGCCGCCTTCGAAACTCTGAGTGCTAGCCAGTCTATTGCATCTGGAGGGGATGAAGAGAAGGTTTGTTTTTATCTCAAGGTTCTCCATAGCTGGCGGGCTTGCAAGCGGTGCAGGAGTAGTGCAGTTTCCTGTGTGTATGTCTGTTTGCGTCTGCTGATGTGCATGTGTGTGTGTGTATGTCTGTCTGTGTCTGCAAGTGGGAGCACATATATTGTACGGGGTCCATGTCTGCCTGAGTGTATGTGTGTGCGCACGTATGCATACGTGCATGTCTGAATGTGTCAGCCTTAGCCTGGAGAAGCCTGTATCGTCCTGAGCAGAGCAGCTTGGTGGAGAGCAGCTATCAGAGCCACGTTAGAGGTGGAGAGGAGGAGAGGGTGAGAGGCGATGATAAATGGCTGGGGCACACTAGCAGAAATTAGTGGAGCCGTATGCAAAGCTGTGGCGTTTTGTTTGATGTGAAACAAAAGGGCCACCATGACAAAAGTGCCTGCCAGCCTGCACAGCAGGACAGCAGCCCTGAGGACATACACCATCACCACTGATGGCGTACGTGTATGTGCACATGTGTTTGTACGCACTTGCGCGTGTGCATGTATGTGGTAATGCATGCATATAATGCATGCTCTTATTTTCTAGTCCTGTCTATATTGTGTATATTATCCCTCTCTGTGTTTGTGTTCTCCGCTCGTAATGACAGACAATGCCTAGCCCTTGTACCCCATGAAAAGACATGGCTTGTTCCTCAGTACAGCTACACCATATTTGCTCTATTAAGCAGCTGAAATATAGACGTCTAATTTCTTTGTGAATGAATAGGCATCTTAGAGAGCGGCTCTCCTCTTAACATAGGGATGTAAATTGAACTGTTTAAATGTCACGGCTAGCAAGCTGATTTGATTTGAATTGATTTGCTTGTTTCTGGAAAAAAGAACCTCCCTTGCCAAACCTTAGCTGCGCTGGCTGCCACAGATAGACCAAGGTCTTTCTTTCCACCTCAACAACACATTGTAGGGCTTCTGAATTCTTCTATCTGCTGTGATTATGTACAAATGGCCTTCATTTGCCATCCATTTCAAAGCTGTAGTGCTGCATTGTGACTAGAGGCAGATGACGCAGACCAAATTACAGTGGGTTTGCTGCCTGAAAAGGATACTCACACAATAGGCTTTGTGAAGTATTCCCTTCAATACGTTGCCATTATTCTCACCTTTGTTGGTGTTTCTCTCTATGTTTCAGGAGCATCTTTGGTTTCTAGATTACATTTGTGGTGTTGACGAGGAGCGGGGGGGGGGGGGGGGGGGGGGGGGTTGAAACATAAACAACTCAGGTTTCCTACGGCGACTTTCAATCCTGCTCTGCAACATATAATATTATGCACCATCACGCATGCGCGTAGCACCCACCATGATGCAAA
>JBBMJY010000024.1:15437433-15484323 GCA_037833715.1 Toxotes lorentzi | reverse complement strand
ACATCTGGCTCTTTCTGTCGTACATATCTGGCGCTCCTCTTTTGAGTCAGGTTGTTTCATAATATGCCACTAACCTGAAGGGAAGCAGCCTGAGCAAAAGCCAGTACAAAATTGCTGTAGTTGGCCGGAATACTGAGTGGATCACAGTATTCTGCCGTCCTTCTTCGTCATGTGTACTGTTTGCTTCTATCACCTTCCTATCCCCTGGTTTTCTCACGTGTCACTGGCTCACAACAACAACTAACTGGCTAGCTTATTAGTCAGGAGTTGTCGTCTTATCAATGAGCAAAATGGATTTCAAGAGGATTTATATTTACAGTATTGGGGATTTTATTGGGGATTTATTGCCCATTCAGTCTCTTGCTGTCTCTAGCAGCGCCATGGACACTAACTTTTCTTTCCTTTTTAGTGAATAACTATATTCAGTCAGTGGAGTAAGATAGATGCTCCTGGAGGGCTGTTACAACTTAGAAAAGGTAAGACTGTCCAGATAATCTCTCAGGGAAGTGTTACACCTCGTGCTCAGTGTTTTAACAGCCATTTCCCCTAACTTTGTTTCAGGAGTGTTGCGGGTATAACTACATAAAGCATCTATGTTTCGGTACATTGCTTATTCTTGTTTCCCGAACTTTTGTTCTTCTTTTCAATGGTCCAGGGTTAGAAAAAGGTCATCAGAGACACAACCAACAACCAGAGGCAAATCAAGGCATCACTTTCATTTCCATGCTATTTGAAATATATATATGTTCGAAAATATGAGTGTTGTTTTGATCAAGCTCCCCTATAATATACTGAACAGCCCAGAGGCAGATATGGAGCTGTTGCTCTCACCTCAAACTCGGTCAATACGCTTCAGGATTGCTTCCATACATTGTGGTTTCTATCGTCAGCTCAAGAACCCATCTTTGTCTCTGTATGTGCCTTTTACTGCTTTTACAGTAATTCTATATTTCGCTCCTCTCTCCGTAGTAGTCAATAGTTTCAGTACGCAGCTGTCTATCTTTTTTTCATGACCAGTTCAGTAAGTTGAAATCTATCATTTTCTGCTAACAGGGAGAAAAGTTATGAGTCTTCCCATCTGCACTAAAACCTTGTGCATAATTAAGTCGTGAACTCCTTCTAATGGGTCTGTGATAGGTTTTTATTGATACCAATTTCAGACTGCCGTATATAAGGGCATTAGTAAATGTCAGCTGTTCGTTCTGAATAGTTTGTCTTATCCAGTCCTTGATCTGACCATTCATGGTTTTAAAATGACCGAGCACGTTTTCACCGGGTCATCATGGTTACCCACTCTTCTCCTTCGTTCCTCAAAACACACAGATGTTGCCATGGTGACGTAATTGAAAATCATTACATCTCAAACAAGTATTGTTGAGGTGACTATTCATAAGTCTCCTCTCACCTTTTTGTCTTCCTGTTTTTTTTTTCACTCTCCTGTGAAAAGGAAACGAAAAATCCATCTGTCCTCAGTGCATCATTGTGCAAAGGCTCTTTTTGAGCTCTCTTGTCCTGCTCCACCCACCCCATACCCCACCTCTTTAACACAGGGCCTTTCTTGCCACTTTATGATATAAGAAGCCGAGCTAGTTGAAGTTCATTTGAGTTCAGTTAAATCTTGAGGGATTCATCATTACATATTTACTGGCTGAGGCTGATCTTGCTGTAAGGTTCTACCCTCGTCCCATTGATCTAGTGCGCATGTTCACTCCCGAGGTTACGGGACGTGCTTCCATTTGCATAAGGCCCTGGGCAAGGTTCTTTCCACCATTGATTGGCCTGTCCATGAGCGCCCCGTGCCTTCTCACATTGATCACTTTGTTTTTTCCCGGAGACAGTGCTACTCAGAGTTCAGCTGCAGCTCCGGCATATCAGACCTGCCGGAGGAAGAGAGAGAGGAAGGAGACGAAAAAGAAACAGTGAGCACAAGAGAGGGGCGAGTACTCAGAGGGGGTAGATGGAAAACTTTAGAGCCAATATCTTGATAATTTTGCATACTTTTCCTTTCAATTTCGACGCTTGAGCTGAGAAAATAAAATCCTGTTTCACCCTGCCACCCCTTGTGTCCTTACTCTTTCAGCCTGTGCTTCCACGAGCTAACTGCCTTATGATATACACTGCTTTTGAGGAGTAAACGCATGCATATATGCACATAATCAGATTAATGATGAAACACACGGAACACTCAGAAAGATATTAGCATTTCCACTCATACCTGAATTGCTTCTAAAATTAAACAGCCCTACTCTCTTGCTGTTCCTCCTCAGCCTCTGCTTCACCCCTGCTCCGTTTGTATCAGTGTGCTACACAGAAGGCGCCTTTTTAAAGTAATTCGGCTTCTTGCCCAAGTAACTCGAAACGGGAGTTCGATAATACTGATCACGTCTTTGATTATTACATGAAGGCTTATGTGTTTGCGTTTTGATCTGTGCATATGTTCTATTGTGTGTTTATCCAGCATGGCGTCAGTGGTGGCGCAAGGCTCAGACTCCCATGATGCACCTCTTCTCTTTGTTCTGCTGTGTGAGAGCAGTGTGCGGCTTTGTCTGCCTCTCTCGTTCCTCTCGGCTCGTTGCCTCAGAGGCAAGGTCTCGCTCTCTTCCCTCTCCTCTACTTCAGAGCTCTCTCACTCTTTCTTTCACTCTTTAATACCCATTGGGCAATGCTGTCCATTTCTTTCGCTCCTCTCCCTGGCGTTTGTTGTGTTTTACCTTCCTTCTTAATTCGCAAACGAAACTCTCCTTCACTCGCTCATTCTTTCTTTTGCCCCTTGCCCCGGTTGTCAAACCACTCCACATTACTGTTCTTTTTTTGTTTTGCGGCTCTCACCCTCCTTGGTGCTTCTTTGGTCACATCCCTACTGTCTGCTCTCTCTTAACACTTATCTATAAAGTTACCTCTTCTCATTTTCTTCCTTTTATCTTGTGCCCCACATATATCGTCTTTCGCCCATTATTTGCTCTTCCCCTTTGCTTCCGATTCAGTCGCTTTCTTTTTCTTTCCCCTCTCTTAACCTCAACTTCACATCGGCCTTGTTGCTTCATCCTTTGCCGTCTCACTCCCATCCTTCACTCAAGACTGACCTCACGTCTCTGTCTCCTTTGCACTGTTTTTTTTTTTGTGTTTTGTCTTTTTCAACACACATCTTTCTAAGAAGACCGGTTTTTCTCCCTGCTTCCTCCTCACTCTCCCTACCTCCTGTATATATTAAAAACTCATCTTTGAAACTCTGTTTATTTATTCTGTTCAGAACCTCTAAATGGTTCAAATCACAATCTGAACTTTGTCATTCAGTTACGTCTAAAATGTCAAATGAATTATCTATAAAATATTTATTCTTTTCTTACCTGAAAATGTGAGCTGCTTTCAATTCTTTAAAAAAATATCCTCATTTGTTTCCTTTATCCGAGTAGATGTCACTTTTTTTTTTCTTTTGCCTGTTTGTCCTTTTGTTTTGCTAACTTGCCTTTCATTCTTGCCAGTCTCTCACATTCGCCGTTCCCACTGTGGTATTTCCATGCTTTCACCTGCTGTGTCTGGGTGTGTCAGCTGGTTACGACCTAGGTCACCTACACCAGAGGCGGAATACGAGCAGCTGACGTGAGGTTTGAATGTGGTGAAGATGACATGTTGACAGCTCGAATGAATCGCTTGTCACATGTCATTTTTTTTTCCTCCCCCCTTGTTAATTCCGCCATAAGAATGCATACAATATACGAGCGGAATCTTGAGGACATACAGGGTTGCAAATTGTCACGCAGGCATCACTCGAATTCAACACATTCTATCCAGTTTGCTTTTCTGTCTTTTTTTTTTTTTTTTTTTCCTCTGCCCTCAAGACTGTGAATGGTCTCATTCTGCAGCGAATGTAGGAGGAAGAATAAGTCTTACGAATTGAAAGGAGAGAAAGTGTTGTTTCTGAAAAGCTGTGAGGAGCAGCTAGGCGGATCCTGGTGCAAATGTCAGTGAACTCACTGACTCTAGGGTTGAAGTTTGAACCCTCTCTCCCTCCTGTGCTTCTGTTTCTCTCGCCTTCTCTCGCCTTTTTGCTTTTTTCCCTTCAAAGTCTGCATCTCCATCCACGCCCGCCTCCTTCACTCTGCTCTCTGTCTTTCACTGTTTTTAAAGTTCATTCAATGGGGTCTTGGTATTCTGTGGAGTTTTCGCCTTGCCTACTCCAAACCCTCCAAACACCAGGGTCACAGCATTCTCTCAGTGTTTGTAAAGAATTTCTTAGTATCAGTGCATCACTTGCAGAATGTGCGGTTTATTTCCTACATATATCTCCAGTTTTTTTTTGTTTTTTTTTAACAGAAAACACATAATGTTGGGATTGATGGTAAAGGGAAAACAGGCAGTCGCACAGTTTTTCAGTCACTTCATATTTTCTGCTCTTCAAGCTTGAAATAACCCATACAGACTATTCACCTGATCTATTCCCAACTCTATAGCCTCCAATACTTATGGAAAGCCTAGTTTGAATCCTTTATGGCAGTTTTTTTTTCCAGGGGTGTGTTTTAGTTATGTACCTGCAGTAAAACATATTTAATTTTTTAAGCCTGGAAAGCTGACAGTGAAAAGAGATGAACTGTTTTATGTGCCATTTTAAGGCTTTATGTGCTGTGAAATACGATGGGGGTTATGAAAGAGAAAAAGGAAGGTAGAGAGAGGAAGCGAGAAGGAGAGTGAGCGAAAGACTCCTGGTGAGGAGCAGCCTTTGATGTCTTTGCTGGCTTGGAGCTCAATGCGGAACTCACTGAAGGGTAGGCCTTGCTTCATGGAGGGAATATGAAGCTGGATGTGCTGTCCAAGTAAAGAATAAAACACACACACACACATTTGCACAGATTTTTTTTCTCTTTTTATGCATTCGTGTCTGAGTACAAATGTTTTTATCTTCAAGCATGAGTGTGCGTTTTGCTCCAAAAGCCTTGTTTGTTGTCCCAGTAAGCTAGGTCCCCCCCCCCCGTCATGTCACTCATTAGTTGGTGGTTCATGTTCAGATCAGTTACCAGGCCACATTGAGTGACTTAGTGATTCGCAGTCTGTGTGTGTGTGTGTGTGTGTGTCCCTGTCTCATATATATTCTGCTTTCCTATTAGATGGCTTCACACTCGACGATTCCTCTGGACTCCTCTGACATCAGCTTTCATGCATGGCCTGCCTCTCTCCCCTCTTTTTCTCCCTCTCACTTTTTTTGCTCTCTCGGCCTTGAATATTAAAAACATCTTGGTCATGTCAGACATCTTCGAACCCCCCACCACTCGCCACCTACCAGCTAACGTAGACTATATACCCCCCTCCACAATACTCACTCTTTAACTTCCATCCCTTCTTCATCCCTTTCTCCCTCCATCTCTCCCTTTCCTTCCCCCAGTGTCCTGCCCCCTACACCTTACTCACCCACCCCCACTCTTGTGCCTTCCACGTGATGGCACTTCTCCCATGAATCCAAGCTCTTCATCTCTTGCACCTCCACCCTCTTTTTCTTTTTTTTTTTCTCGCTCTCCTCCTGTATCTGTTTTTGTGGCTTTGCTTGGGGTGATGGTTAGTTGATTTGGTCTGATTTCTCTTTGATGAAAACACTAGGGGGCACTGCCTGTCCTTTGTTACCCCTCCATTCCCTTAGCAAGCTTCGATGTATGTGTGTTTTTGTATGTGTGTGTTTTGTCTCTGTCTGTGTGCCCCTGCATGTGCTCCTGTTTGTGTTTGTATTTTGTTAAAAAGCAGTCCCTTGTCTGTAATGGATGACACAGATCTGCATTCAGACAGACAGGAAGGCAGGAAGGCAGGCAGGCAGCAGGTCTCTGGTGGTCACCAGGGCTACTGCTCTGCACCCGTCTGCACCTCCCTGTCCCCACTTCCACCCCCTGTTTCTGTTTGGTGAACCCAGGGGTGTGGGTTAATGAAAAGGGCTTGGACCACCGAGAGGAGCGACAGTCATCTCACAGACACCTCTGCTCACCTCCGGCCCTCTGAGACCCTCTCTGCATGACAGGCCCCCCCTCTCCCCATCTCTCTCCCCACGTCGACCCTCCGTCCCCTGGGTCACGCCACTTTGTCTGGCTGCTCGGTGGCCGCCAAAAACACAGCTAACCCAGCGTGGCATTGCACAAAGGTAGATAAACTAAAAGAGAGAGTGGTGTGTTTTTTGGGCGGATGACAATTTTTGTGTGTGAGGAAAAAGAGAACGCACTGAGAGCGACTGCCCTGTTTATCCAAAAGGCTAGCGATTTAGACAAGGAACCTCAGTTGCATTCGAGTCGGGTCAAAGAAGAGACGGCCCCAAAATAAAGATCAGCTGTAGACACCAGAGTTGGAGAGGAGCCCGAGAGGACGCAGACCTTTGTTTCTACTCTGTCGGTTGAGAGCTTTTTGTGATGCTCCACTTCATGTGGCAGTACTCTAGCTGTTTTCTGTGCATCTTTTATATAAGCAGTCTATACTATACAATTAGCGATCATGCTTACTTCTTTCATGCATCCTTAACTCTGCAGATGAATGTGATTGTTTCTGAAGGAAACTCAGAATTATTGATTTGTTGTGGGATTCTTTATTTTTTTTTTTTTTTTGTGGTATGCAGACAGCTGATGAGGGGTGTTTGATAGTGCTAATTGGCAGCTCCCGTCCATGCAGTGTGTGGTTGGTGGTGGGTTGGGGCTGGGCGAAGTGAAGCGCTGCTATTGTTTAGAGGTGTCAAACCCAGCACAGAACAAAGAGGACAGGAGAAATGTGCTGTGCTTGCCTATCAGTGTGCTGAAAGCAGCTAAAGTACACACACACACACACACATACATATATAAATATATATTATATATGTGTGAATGCACATGTGTATGTCCATCCACACACACGCACCACAGCACATTACCTGGAGTGTCAGACACCGGCATTCACTCACACTGACATGCACGCACCCATACACACAAATACCTACTAACTCGCACACGCACACTCTTAGACAAACAGCCTGAAAATGACAAGATAATCACCACATTCAAACTTACCTTCAGCTCTGGGTAAATGCCTTTCTCTGAGATAAACTAATAAATATACTGTTTTCTTTTCAAATGTTCTCCACTGAAGGCCCTAATTACCATACGCTGACAAAGACCTGACAGAGGTGTAATAGTTAAAAAGGTAATTTGACTACAAGTAGGAGTTTGGGTGGGGAAAAGGGTCAGTGTGTTTCCCCGTCCACCCCCATCCATCTCTCTCTTTAATGGTTTATTCACGCTTTTCGAGGACTTTTTGCATGATTGACTGACAAGGTCTTTTTCCGAAATAGCATCTTCAGTAATGAGAAATAATTGACTCCCTAATCAAAAAAAAGGGTTCATGGAATCCACAAACCCAACTGTAATCTTCTGTGGCATTTCCAGCAAAATTGACAGTCCTCATAGCTTCAGGCTCTATACCACTTTGATTTAATTGCTTTTTTTTTTTTATAAGATTAATAATATACTTCATACCATATTTTGTGTGTGTGTGTATATGTGTGTGTGGGTGTATGTGTATGTATGGTCTGTTAGTGTGTGTGTTTGTGTGTGTGCGTGTATATGTATGTGCTCCACACCCTTCTCTCAGGCTTTGTTTTTAATCAACAATATCACTTGAAGAGCACTTCAGCTGGTGTACTACTTTTTGTAAATTTCACATTTAATTCATTAAGGGAATCATTGTGGTGATTTTATTATATACTCTACTCAGAGTTTACTGCTGTGCTGTTTTGCACATTATTTTAATAAACTACATTATAAAAGACTTTGAAAGAGTAACAGAAGAATAACATAAGTAAATTATTTTACATGTAAGCGTTCTTATGTTTTATTCAAAATATGGTTTCAGTGTCATAATAATAATAATAATAATAATAATAATAATAATGTTTTATATTTTTAACATAAGTGTATACTATCAACATAATTTCATTATTATTTAATTACTTGCTTTATTGCATTACTTTGCATTATGTTTTTCTTTTGCAGCAACAGAACCCGAAGTTGAGGCTTTTCATTTTTATTTTTTGTCTTTGGGTCACGTATGGATTTTAAATTTATTTTTAGGGCTGGAAGAGAAAATGTTTTTGCTATTAAATCTGGTCCAATGGAACATCATGATAAAGATTAGGCACTTGAAATGGGTTTGTATTTTTCTTTACCCCGGCTGTTTAATTTGCTAATTGAATTGCTTTGTATTTTCTTGTACCCTACCATAGTATTATTTTAAATCTTTTATTCTTATGTCTTGATTACTTTGGGCTTAAAAATAATCATTTAAGTGAGTGTGCCTTGAGAACTGCAAAGTTTTTACATGATGGGGCAAATTAACTTGTAGCTTCTCCCAGCCTGTCCAATTTGTAAAATGGCCTGAACCCCTTCTCTCTCTCTCTTTCTTTTCTGACTCATCTTTCCTCTCGTTAAAAAGCTGTTTTAAATCATGGCTGGTGGCAATGAGAAGTTAATTTAAGATTGTTATATATTTCCATTAATTTCGGTTGGCCTTCTGTAGTTCCCCCCTCCCTCACTCTCTTCGTCCTTTGAGTACTGGGGATCACAGAGCCTGTTTTTTTCTTTTTTTCTTTTCTTATTTTATTTTTCAAGGGGCTCTCTCTTTCGCTCTTGCCCCACGGCAAAGGAGACGTGCAAATATGAAGGAGTAGAGGATGATAACTGAAGGGAGGAACACTCTCTTTGTCACTTTCTTTTACCTCTCCTCCCCTTTCCTTTTCCCCCGAACTTTTTTTTTCTTTTTTTCTTTTTTTTGGGGGGGAGGACGGGGGGGGGGCTGGTCCATGAGCAGCTTCTCACTCAGAGATGGGTCGAGTGGCCCTGGAAGTTTATACAAAACACCTCTCCTGAGAATCCAACTCCTGCAGTCCTGAAGGGACACACATACACACACACACACATACATACACACACACACACACACACACACACACACACACACACACACACACACACACAAACTCACTCACACACACCTGATTTGCCAGTAATGTGCGGAGCAGCAGGCGCCTCCAGATTTGTTGTTTTTGTTTCATTTTCCTTCTCTTCCTCCTCCCCCATTCACAGCTAAGGTGAAAAACAGTCCACTGAGATATTTGGTAGATTTTGCCATTAGCAGGCTCCACCTTACAGTAGCTGGACTTCATGTGTTGATTTGTGAAACATGAAAATTAATTTGTATGGGCCTTAGAAAAAAGAAAAAAAGAATATGTATGAAAAAAAGGGTATTTCATGATAACGGGGAGAGTGAAGAAAGTCACACAATTGTTAAAATTTAGCTCCACTTAAACCATCTCACCACAAATTTAGAAGAATTTAGTGAAAATTCCACATCATAGCTTGTTGAAATTTTCTCACTGCACCCCGATTTAGAAATTTTGGCTCGATTGCCAACACTGGGCTCAGTTAGTACAAGGAATCAGTGTTTATCAGCCCCTAAGGCTGTGTGTGTGTCTCAGAAATGGACAGCAGTACCCGATGGATATTTAACACATTAGCTTTGGCAGAGCTGAGAGTGGTGTGAAAACACACTGATTGCCTAAGTGGCAATCATATCAGCCTTGCCGTCAGAGAGGCAGCAGAGAGCAAACATCTGTGTGTGTGTGCCCGTGTTTTTGTGTGTGTGCCCCAGAACATGCATGCGAACTGTTTGTGCACATCATTAACTCCAGTACTGTTTTAGATTTGTACAGTAAACTTTGTCTGTTTACTGGCGTGATTAACCAAGATTAGTTCTGTTTATTTAGCTTTCTTTTTTTTTTTTTTTGATTTCACATTTATTTATTTCATCCTGCTATTTTCTTAATGATTTATTTTATCTAGTTACGGTTTTATCTGATGGTCAGGTTCTCTTTCTCTGTCTTTCTACCTGTATTTTTCTTCCCGCACCCAGTCTTTTCCTCTCCAAGCCCAGGGCTTCTGTATTTCTTTAAGTTTTTCAGCCTCTGTCGCTCCGTATGCCTGCTCTGCATGTGTGTCTCTCTCGCTGTCTGTCCGTAGTAAGCTGTCTCCTCCCTGCCAGGGTTCAGGGAGCTCTTGGTTCTCCTCGATGTCAGTATCACCCTGAGTTACGACACAAAGGTCTCAGCCTCCTCCACCAGCCACCCTTGTTAGGCCCTCTCACTCGCTCACTCCCTCCGTCAATCTCATTCTCCCTCACCCTATCCATCCTAGTCTCCAGCCGAGAGTCACCCATCCGAAACTATGTTAAAAAAGGGTCATCCCCCGGCACTTAAAGGCTGTCCCTTTAACCTGCTCTGAAATACTTACGGCTATTATTATAGCTTATAAATCATTAAGAAAGTTTAATTATACGAAAATTTCATGGTGGAAATGTGCAAGCTGACACATGGGAAGGGGAATTTAATGGGCCAGCAAGTCCCAGCACCGTGAGGGAAAATATTGAGGTTAGGTTTCTATTTTACAGCATTGCCGGAGGGTTGAGAGACAGGGAGAAAGACAAGAAAGAAGCACTTTCGGAGTGAGAGAGAGGCAGAGAAAAGGCGAGTGGAGATGACGAGGCCTAGACTGTATCCAATGTGCAAAAGTAACTTTCTCATTTCACTCTGTAGACCAAAGCTGTTAATATGGTCAGTTGATTTGGGAATGATGAAGATATTGCCCACCGTACCTTGTGCTGGTTTTCTTAACTAAGATGTATTCTAATTAACACAAGACTTTAATTAGTCGCCATGCCGTAATTTCACTTTGTGAAGGAATGCTGCCTAATTAGAAATTATCATTTAGACAATTTCTGTAATTGCCGTCACCAAACAATATATGAACATCACACATTAACTACTAACGTTACAAAACTTTGTCCACTTTCTTAATTGTGTCAATATCATTTGAATGTGAACACTACAGTGGTATTGTAGATAAAGCTCGAGTAACTCGAGCAGCGACTGCCAGTCTTTTTTTTTGTATGTGACAGAAATGTAAATTGATCAAACTGTTGGGAGTTGATATCATTAACACTAACCACTCTTAGAAACTTAACTGCATTGTGTTGTACTAACTATGAAATAATGCTATACGTTTGAGCATCTGCTTGACTTATGGGGTTTGAATGGTTTGAATGCAGTGCCATTGCAATAAAAGAGTTGTCAGTCAAGTGAAAACCAATAGGATTTCAAGTGTTTCATTATTATTTTGTGGAATTATGTATCACTAGCAGCAAGAAAAAAAAGAAATATTTGAAAAGAAAAATATGTGGAAAATCACCTCTGAGTTGTGGACAAATGTGGAAAGCGATTCATTAAGCTATATAGGTTACAGTTGATTGAAGAAGTGAGAAATAAGAAGTTAAAAAAAATGAAAAAAAAGTATTTTTTTTTATATATACATGCATAATTGCACATACCTGCAAACACAAACCAACTCCCTTACACATTAAAACTCTCACTCAAGCTCGTCTCGAAGAAGCTAAATCCACTATTTTGAGCGAACAGCAGTTGCTTTGCACCAGGCTGCTATTGTTTATGAGTGCTCCCTTACCCACAAACCCCTTCGTCCCTCCCTTCTCCTCTCCCTGCCCTCTCTCTCTCTCCTCCGTCCGCCCTTCCCGTCTTCCTCTTGTTTTCCATGCGGGCACAAGCGGGGCGCAGCACCCGCAGCCGGCAGGTTTCCTGGCACGCCGCTCCTCATCCTCTGCCTTTTGTTTCCACCAGTGGACAACCATTCTCCACTTCTGCTGTGTCAGTAAATATTTATTGGCCTTCCTTTTCCTCTCTGCCCCCACTAATGTTGGTGTGTATCTCTCCACGTGTGCGTCTCTGTGTCTGTATACATTTATATGTGTTGTGTGTGTGTGAGGGGGGTTTGCATGTTTATACACACACACAGTCTCCCCCAAACACGTACACAGACATACACCACTTCCCACTGCCCTGGTGTCCGGTGCTGTCACTCACACAATTAAAGAATGCCCCCTCCTCATTCATTCAGATCTCACCCTCTCACCCCACTCACCATCCTCGCTTTCTCTTTCTCCCTCATCTTCCCTCCATCATGCATGTGGCGAACAGCCGTGAGAGGAAAGAGGAAAGGCAGGAGGAAGTTATTGCAGTTTTCTACTTCTCTCTCCCTCCCTCTCTACACCCTCGCTGCAGCCAGAGTTCATGCACTGGGGAGTCAGAGGGGAAAAAACCCTGTGAGTAAATGCATGTGACCTCAGCAAGCAAAACCTCTGCACGCTCTCACAGCACTGAAAGATGCACACACACACAAACACACTCCCTCTCGCTCCCTTGGGCCCTGTGGCCTCGTGCTAGAGAGGGTTTCCTTCCTGCGGTTAAGACAAAGGAAGCTGGGAACCGACAGGGGACCTGGGACCGCTGCTTCAAAGCCACAGGAAGCGCTGGTGTTGTCTCTTCCTGTGGAGGGTGTCGGAGCGTGGGGGGCCAGCTGCCTGTGTTTTCACAGTCAGGGACGAACAGGGATGAGTGTGTTTTGTGTATGTGTGTGTGTCACAGACAGGGTAGGCAGAGTAGCCGAACACATTGTCCTCCGCTCTGTGACCTGAGATCAGTTGCTAGCGACATACCGTCATACACAGGACAAGAATAAGAGAGCACACAAACATCATCCCCGTGGTAAATCCCCCAGTCATTAAAAACCAAATCCAGCTGAGTATCATCAACTTAACCACTGTTTATCTATAAGTCTATTGTCCTTATTGATTTATGATAGAAAAGAAAATCACTGCCAGAGCATCAGTCAGCTTTTATGTTTGTTTTTTTCCAGCCTTTGCCACTGTCTTTCTAGACTCTACACATGCTTACAATGTGTACATGTCTGTATGTGTTTGTGTTTGTGCTCCTGTTCCAATGTTGGCGTGTAGGGATTTATGGGGGTGTATGTGTTAGTGTGTCTGCACCATGTGTTTTCCAACCTTCCGATGTGCACCCGCATACATGTTTGTTTGTTTTTTCTGTGTTCGCCCTGGCTTCTCTGATGCTCTCCTCTTACTCTCTGGCAGCAACAGGACAGTTAATCAATCAAATATTTAAGCAGTGCTTCAGTGCTCAGTGGGTAGTCCTAGATTATCTGTGCTTGTTGGCAGTGCATGGCGCAGCCACATTATATGCCTCGTCTCTGACTGGCATCGGCACGGGGTGCTTCTCTCTCTCTCTCTCTCTCTCTCTCTCTCTCTCTCTCTCTCTCTACTCCTTCCCCTTGGCCTCTGCTCAGTCTTCACACACTCCCACTAACACTCTATATTTTGTCTTCTTTTTCATTCTCACTCATTTTCTGTCATTCTCTCTCTATCCCTTGTTTTCCTTTCTCTTGTTTGCTGCTCTCTATTCGCACACTCTCTCTCTGTGTATAATTGTGGCTTTTCACATTGACTATCTGACAGTGAGCAAGGCCCCTTAAAGAGCTCTCATCTTTCTGTCTTTGCCTTTTTCTCTCACACTGCATTCTTTCTAGGGATGAGTCTGCCTGTCTCCCTGCGGGGATCTCCATTGTGGATTACCATTCAGTTTTCGCCCAATTATCTAGTGGCTTTCGCTGCCTTTGACACATAATTATCAAAGGCCTAAATAATTGTCTTTATTATTGCCGGTGTTTAGATGTAGCTTCAGCGGAGCAGTCGCGAGCAAGGGAGCGTCACGGGGAGAGGAGAGAAATGAAGTATTTATCTCGACCAGAGATTAGCTTAGCATGCTGTTAAATGATGTCTCGATGCTTATTTCAACTCCTCGTCCAGATAAATAAACATGATTAATATGCCCCCCTACCCTCCTTCATGCACACACCCCACATTTACATACACACACACCCATCACATATCACTTTCTACGTCAGCGGTGAAAATAAGATTATGCACAACAAAAAGTCTGGCGATTAGCTGGCTTTGTAGCAAGAAGCAGCTTAAAGCGCTAAACACTGTACTTTGCTGAGGGCCATGTGAGAGGTCAGGTACAAGATACAAGGGTTAGAGAAAAGTCACTATGTGTGTTTCTGCGTGTGTGTGTGTGTGAGTGTGCTTGTGTTTGAGTGGCTCCAAATGCGTGGGGGTCGGCTATTTCGTAGAGCTTGTGAAAAGCTAGATTTAGTAGAATTGTGCCAACCAGGGGGTCAGAAATCTGTGATGTTTGTGGGTCTCTATAGCAACCGGGCCCTCTGCAGAGAAATCAGAAAAGAACTGGTTTATGAGGGAGAAACAGAGAAGGGGGAAATGAGGGAGAAGGATTTTGCAGTTCAACCAGAGTTTGAATATATGCGGGGCGGGGGTGAACTTGAGTCTGCGTCATCAGTTGTGACTCAGCTTTGTTATCATGGTTCAGAGGAATGTAAACGTGATTTGTAGTTGTGGTCAAACTACAATCCAAATCACAGCGAGTGTGTTTGTCACCGAAACGGGTCAAGAAATTTCTTGTACACCCTTTTTTATTCGTGTGGCAAACGAAATGATGATGTCAGAAAGGCCTTGACAATTTAACTCAGTTAGACTTGTAAGCCTGAAATGGTGCAGAAGATAGATGGAGCACATCACAGTGGTGATAAACATTTCATCAAGGTGCTCCAGTGAGTAAGGAGGTTGGCCTTCAAGCTGAGGACTCGGGTTCAGAGCCCTGTGATGGTGCACATCATTTCCACTTACACTTGAGCTTCTGCTTATGTTTTAGGAAGACAATGAAAGCCCACTTGCTTCAGGGATGCTGTTCTGAAGCTGACCCTGTGGTCTGATCTCCCTGTGAAGTGGGTCAAGGGAAAAGAGAATGTTCCTCATGGGGATCAATAAAACATTCATAAGTATTCTTTGTTCTGCACATCTGCCTGTCTGTCTCTCATCTGTCTTGCTTTGTCTCTTCATTCCTTTCTTTTTCCCTTCTAGCATATTACGTTTGATATCCATTCAGCTTCTTTCTTATAACCGTCTGCTTTTCCACTCCCCTTTCTTGGAGTTTTTTTTATTTTTTACATGCAAGCTCTCCATGTCCAAGCCCTACCCGAACTTTACTCTGCGTATCCAGCTGCTTTAGCGTGAAAGGAAAGGCCAGCAGAGACACAGCAAATGTCTCAACATCTGTGTATTGGTTTTAGCTCAACAAGTATTTCCACATGTTTCTCTTCCTTTTCCCCTGTCCGATACAAGAGTGATCACAACAGCTGGTCTGTTTCCTTGTTAAAGCTGCAGTCTGCGGTTACATAGTGGATTAGCACATTTAACGTTCTGGATAAAGATGGCTAACACTAACTCGCAGAGTAACATGGTGTAAAAATTATAACATGATGAGTCATATGATAAGACAGCTTACATCTCTACCCACTTGGGAACATGTGGCTTTATGGTTCTAAGTGGTTGGTAAGTTAACCATGAGTATCACCCACCTTGTAGAACACACAGACATGCTTAGATTTTCCTCTCAATATGCAGCTATCCGCAGTTGTCATTGTGGCTTGCAAAACACAGGACCCAGTGGTGTCAAAATCACTGTGGTTGAGGGCCACACTGCATAGAGCACTCTCTCCTTGGAGTCATTATTTGTCAACCTATTACCCCAACTGTTACCACAGCCGACCATATGTGTGTAGGCATTGTGGCAATGAGAACTGTCAGAGTGGGTGATTTATATAGCCAGTGTTGGGAGATGGAGTTCTTTGGTCTTTAATCTTTGGTTGAGGCATCGTCAGGAAAACAGGCTGTTTGGTGAGAGTGCCTGATTTATTTTCCTTCCTCATTTCAGCAAATATACAGCACTGTGTGAGTATCTTTGAAAAGCAAAACACAGAGAAACTTGAGCACAAAAATTGGTTAGAGAAGGACAGAGACAAAGTAGCTGTTTTTGTTGTATTCCAAACCACTAAAATTTAGCAAGGGACAACATGTTTTCACCCACCAAAGAACAACCAGAGGTCCTGAATTTAATCAGTTTGAATGGCTGCTTTAGGATTTCCAAAGATCTTGTTTTTCCCATTAAAAAAAAAAAAAAAAAAAAAAAAACTCTCTTTCACCTGTCTGCTTGATGAGAAAATCTGTCTAGGCACATTTAACCATGCCCTGTCTAAATGCTGAAGTCCAATATTTAAGTTCCAGACATGTTCATCCAGCACCATCTAGAACTCAGCTTCACTCCCACCTTACAGCTGTGCCGTTTTCTTTGTTCATGCCTTTATCTTTGTCTAACCGCTGTCTGTCATTCTCTTGCTTCTCCCCCAAACTGCCCCTCTGTTGTGCACTTCTCTCATATCTGCTCACATTCATTCCTACACACATGTGCATACATCTGTTCGTGTACCCACACACACACACACAGGCATGTACACACACACGCACTTGCTCTGGTCGTCTTTCGTTCCATTCTTTTTTTCTGCGTCTTGCTTCCATTTATCTGCATATCCTTTGTTATCTCCCTAAAGTACTTTGTTTTAAAAGTGGCATGTCAAAATGTTTTAAACAAAGATAGACTTAAACAACCTGTCATTAATGGCAGGTTGGCAGATACAGTTTACTTTGGCACAAGCTACCAAATTTATTACAGCACAGTTACAGTTTTAATACCAGTGATTTCCAGTGAACCTTACTCATGTAAAATACATTGAGGCTTTCCATCAAAAATAAAAAATATTGGACTCAGATGTTTTTAAGGGGCACACAATAGGAGCAAGTAGAGACCCATTTATCCACTTGGAAAGTGGAAAAAAATGTTTTGTGCCCAGGCCTGGGCAGTGTTTTTGACTGGATTGAAGTCATGTGCTTAGCGTTTTCCATGGGCAGTCAGTCTGCTGTCTCCTGTTTCCTGGCCTCTGTTAGCAGCCCCTATACTCAGGGACTGGCCCGTTTGGCTAGCACCAGAAAACAGGACCTTGACTGACACCTCCAGTTTTAAAAGGTTGACTTTGCTACTCCCACGGGCCCAGTTCTGCCAGAGGAAAGCTTTTCAACCAAGCGTGGATGAGGAAGGGAGTACAGAGAGAGTCTGTATCTGTGTGTGTGTGTGTGTGTGTGTGTGTGTGTGTGTGTGTGATTGTCTCATTTTGTGTGAGCGAGGGAATGTGTCTGGGCATACATGTGCGGTGTCTGTCTTCTTTTGTTGTCTATCTCTACAGTTGTGCACTTTTTTTCTTTATGCTTATGGTTGTACCTCCCCTCTCAGTCTGCTTTATCCTGCACCATGGTGAAGACGCTCCAGTGGAAACCTTATCAGCTGAATGATGTATGAGTCCTTAGTGCCTTAATAGATTCCATTTATCTCTATACACTCCCACTTTAATTTGGCTGGGCAAGGGAGGATGTATTCAAATGCCCACCGTCATTATGATGTACAGCTAGCCAGCCAGAGCTGGCCTCTGTGATTGCTCCAGCCTTAGCCCCAGCCTGAGTGTCAGACACAGATTCATACTGTTGCCCCAACTTAAACCCTCAACACCCGCTCAAAGAGTTCAGATTCTTACACGCAAGCACCAGCTAATGCCTTAGCCTGAATATTACCGAGTTCTTCCACTGAAGCGCTAGTCTTATTCACAGGCACTAAGCCATAAACACCATCACAATTTTAAGCACACCAGAAGTCCAGTAGTCAAGGACACTGCCAAGATTTTCCTCCCAACAGATGACGCATAAGATGAAGGTTTAATGTTGTTAAAATTTGGTCTTTACGACCGGAGAAGCGCATAATCACTACTGCTAGTGCTTTTCTGCAGCACTATGACCATCCGAGGTCCTGTTCTCTTTTCTTCCCATTTTATCTTAAAGCGAAGCAGAGTGAAACGGCTCGTTCCCAATGCCTGGCTACGATACTCCTTGGGGTAGGACCAGCAGTGTGGGAAGTCTATTGTAGTGGGGTAACAAGTCCTTTGTGTGACATTTTCCTTGGCGTTGACATTCAGAGGGGAATAGGAAGACGGGCCTGCTGATGCCACACTCTCTGTGACATGTGAAGGAAAAGGGTATTAAGAATGGGGACCGAGCTATTTGAACGTGCACAGGGAAGGACATTTGTACAGAACGTGACAAGGACACGCTATGGTGGAGCAGCTCTTTCATATTTCACTTTATAACATTATGCTATACACCAGGTTTAATCTGTACCCGCCAGTTACAAAGCTATTCCTGGGCCAGTGCTATCATGGTCCGAGGAGTGGGCTGACTGTGTGTGTGTCACACAGGGAATACAATATTTATTAGGTGAGTATCTACTGACACAATGGTTATGTCATATTAAAGGAATTTTATTCACATCTATGCAACTCAAAAAGATGAATTGGCTCTTCTAAAGAGATAATTATATCTCTTATAACATAAGGTCTCTGTCATTCAAATGCTGTCTGTAACAAACAGTGTTCTCCTCAACAGTGACTGTGTCATTAACATGCCGGAAGGGTGACTAAGATGAATTTGATTTGCTTTTTGTGGCAGATGAATCAGAGGGAAATGCAGGTGAAGAACAGAGTGTGTGCCGTGGCTCTGACTGACTCCGCTCACAACATCTGGCTACAGGAGACGAGCAAAGGCACGCAGGACTGGATGCAGCAGGTGAAATAACCACGCACCCTCACATATGCAAACACACCCTGAGGACAGACAAAGATGTTGAAAACCGTACAGAGGTCCATTCCTAGGCTCCCTGCTCATCATGTAAATTTACACAGCAGTGAGCTGAGGTCTCTCAGGTTCTGCTCTTCTCTAATTTCTCCCTGCACAACTCTGCTGACCTACACAGGTACCCCTGACCAACAGCTAGCTTTAGAAGTCATAGAGAACCATTGTTTGCATGTTTTTTTTTTGTTTTTTTTTTTGTTTTTTTATCAGCTTTTTCTTCCTATGCATGCATGTCAATGAATAACTGAAACAGTTAACTCTCACTGGCTTTGTGTCAGTATGCATGCATTTCTATGTGCATGTGGGTAAGCATGTGAGATAGAATGCACGTGCATTTGCGTTAGCTTCATTTTAGCACTTGCCCTTTCTGATGTGACCTCTGCGCCATACGCAGCACCTGGGCTCGCTCAGTATGCACATACTGATGAGGACCAGCCAAGACCAGAGCTGCTTGAGAGCCAGAGATGCAAATGTCATGCACGCACACACACACACACACATACGCACACCATACCTTTATTTACCTTGCCTTTTGTTTTTGCTATTTCTGTCATCCCCCATTTTGTGTGTGTGTGTTTGTTTTGTGTGCTCAAGAGTGTGTGATTGTCTGTGAATGTGTATGTATGTTAGTTTGAGTTGTGGGGATTCAAGGTTGCACTGGCCCCCTTCTCCTTGTCTGGCATCTCCTATTTTTGATGCATCTAAGGGATGTGTGGGACACAGCATAATTGGAATGTTAAGTGATTTTCTATTTGTGATGATTACCCAGAACAATAAATCTGAAATAACCTTCTTTGTCCAATCGAAGGCAGGGGACGGGCAAGGATTCACACTCTCTCATGCTCATTAACCCACAGTCCTTTTTTTGGCAGAATTAAGAGAGGAGCCTGCCTAATTAAAGGGATTTTTTTCAGAGGGAAACAGTGGCACACCTATGCTATGCCCTTCTCAATGATACAACAAAAAAAAGCAAATTTGGATGGTGTGTACATCTATAGATTTTACCTACTCTAGATTTCTTGCACATACAGCCTTCTGTTTTTTTGCCTCTAGTCCTTAAATTCTTAAACTCTGCGTTACCAATATTGTTTTAGATTCACTGTTCTAATAGAGTACTTACTGCTTGTTGCTAAGTCTAAAGCAATGTTTGTACGTACATTCATTGTGTTAATCGTTACACAAACTTTATTACTTTTTTTAACAACAAAAATGTGTTAGTTTTAGCTTAAAAAACCTTAAAATTATTTATAAGGAGAGAGAAGAAATTTGATGCCTATTGTTCTTGCCAGTTCACTGATAGAAAAATGGGTACTTTCCGTATTTTAATACAAAAGTGTTTTTAAAAATTGGTAACTAAAATTGTGTAACTCAGAATTTGTATTTTATCTCATCCCTGGCCTCTGGGCATAGATGGCAGTGCTTGTTAACAAGCCCCCCGGTCAGCTTGTGGATTGACATGAATCCAAAATCTAATCTGTCCCAGTCATTTACATTAGAAACTAACACTGTGTATGTGCAGTGGCTCCACCAAAAGGTCAGAGTTCTTTTGTGTTTCACCCAATATGCTAATCCCATGGCTCTGGACTGATTTAGGGGTTTCTATCGTTGGCTCAGTTTTCCTCTGTTTGGCTATGAATGATCACACAAGCCACAGTCTAAATTCACATGCATCCGTTGGTGCAGTGCAAAACACAGACACACAAAGACCTGACAGCAGATGCAGATGATGCTGCTTTTTAAGGGATATCTTCTTTTCAATAACCCATACACAGCTGGATCTTGAACATAAGCAACACTTGCATTGCCCACTAAGGCACTAACACACTCACAGGCAGGGCAACCCAGATGGTGCAGCGCATCACAGAGGGGAACTAGCAGTGAACCTGAATAATGCCCTGGGTGCTGTATTAATATGGGTGCCCCTATGGGTGCCCCCTGGGTGCATGTGAGGTCCGGGCAACTCAGCAGTACACTGCTCTGTTCTCCTTGGGCAGAGATAATTTCCTCCTTCTAGGGTTCAAGAAGTCACTAGATGGTGCGATGGAGAGATGAGATGAAGGGAGTAAAAGAGAGAAATGGGATTTAGAGATCAGCACCTGCTGGGCCAGGTTATATGGACCAAATGGGTCAGACGGGGGCCAAATGACGTCACTGCCGGGAGAGGAAATGCAGAGTGAAAACGAGAGAAAAGGAAAAAGAACAAGGAGAAAGCAAAGGCAGAGATGGAAAGACTCACCCATTGACTGAGACAGAAAAAGAAATAGATGGAGAAATAAAGTATGAGAAATGTTCAATTATTTAAATCCTGTTGACTGCCGCCGAGAAAGCACAGGGTAGAGCTCTGAAAATGAAAAACAAAAAGACAGGTAGGATGCGAATGGAGTGAATACAGATGGAGGAGAGGAGATGAAGAGATGAATGTGTAGATAGATGAGTAGCATAGTGAGGAGAAGTGAGCGAGAGAGAGAGAAATGTGAATGATGGCGTACAGCTGGCAGCCTGTCACAGTCTCCAAGGTGTCTCCTGTCACTGTGCTGGCCTGCTGTCACACTCTAGTGGCCTGCCCAGAGCACACACACAGACAGACATACACACATGCACACCACACACACACACATACAGAGTACACTATGGTCATGAATAAACCATCCTAATCCATAGAGATTATACAGCAACTGGAGGAGGTGGGAGAGACAGACACAGAGAGAGTGAGCAAGAATTGATACTCAGTACTACTTTCTGAGAAGTTAGGTTGCAGACTGTCATGTGTGTTGTGGTTCAGGAGACTTTTGTACACTTAGCACAGAGTTTCTGTCATGGGACTTCATCCTGTTTGCTTTGAGAAAGAAGAGGTGGAGATCACGGTTTTACCATTAAATGGTTCCGATTGTATGCGACTGAAAATAAATATGTGTTACACAAATTTGATTTAATCTCTGCATTCAGTCACCTTCTTTATCCAGTTGTTTTCCACTCACTTTTTTCCATTGTGATAATTAAAGTGTGTTTGTGAGTTCGAGCCCAACCTGGGTTTCAGGGTGGAAGGTAGAGAGTATGCATCCCCTTTTAAAGGCCTTGTGTGTGTGTGTGTGTGTGTGTGTGTGTGTGTGTGTGTGTGTGTGTGTGTGTGTGTGTGTGTGTGTGTGTGTGTCACTCCTATGACACTTAATGTGTAGTGGATATGGACACCTATGAGAGACCTATTTGGTCCTTATGATGGCTCCATTAGATCACCCTGCCATCAGCTGAATGCAGTGTTTTGTGTCCATTACTCTCTGAGTGCGTGAGTGCGCGTGCATGCATGTGTGTTGGTGTGCTTGTGTGTTTCTGTGTGTGGGTGTGCATGTGTTTGTTGTTTATTATGTGAAATAAGTGGAGTGGCTTCCACTCTTACTTTCAGAAGGCAGCAGGTGGTGGATCACACACGCTGGCAAACACGCACATATACACACAGCAGAGAAGGCTTAAAAGCATCCCTCACAGGTAGATGGGTAGAGCTGACGCCTGCTTGTCATTTACACTCTCAGACCATGCTGTTAGCTTATTAGTTAGCTTTAGCAACCTCTAACTCACCACTTTAAAGGATCTTTTAGAACTTTGTGCGTAATATTGAAACTGGGATTAAGTAAAATGCATTGTGCAGCAGTGTGTCTTGCTTGAGTGCGTGCATGGGTACATGTATGTGTGCGTATCCAGCACAAATTCCGAACACACACACATGCACAGAGCAGCAGAGGTGGGGGGAAGAGTCATATCTGTTTACATGTTTGTTTCTCTGTCTGCCTTTAGTTCAATGGTGCCATTGATCGGCGGACAAGCTGCTTGAAGTGATGATGCTATGCGTCAGAGGCAGCCGATGTGATGTGCCATCCTTTTGTCACATCACCCTTCTCTAATCCCAGCCAGCAGGCCTTGCCTTTATGTCACTGCTGTTATGCCTGCGGTCTCCCACAGCACTGGGGCTGTGTGGTGTGTGTGTGTGTGTATGTGTGTGTGCATTTATGCAAGAGTTTGTGTGCACATGTGTGTTGTTGCCTTGACAAATCTATTCAAACCCTGGCCTCCCTGCCTCCATTGGTGGTGATGGTGGAGATGAAGGGGGAGGTAGGAGGGCCCTTTGAAAGACTCCCCTCCTTCCCCTCTCTCCAGCCGCCTTCAGCCCACTGCTCCACAGCCCAGCTGACATCTTCCTCCAGACAGACTGAATGAATTAAAGGAGATACAATGAGACACTTGATGTAGCAGTCAAGGAGCCCCACTGCTTCTGTGCCGCTCTACACCGCTCTGCCCTCAAGCCCAGGCTCAGAGGAGAGCACATCTAGGGCAAAGCAAAGAATCTAAAAATACACAATATGCCACTGTTTACCAAGATGACTTGTCATCCTCCCCCAACACTGAACAACCCCCCCCCCCCCCTCCTCCTCCTCCGCTCCATTCCCCCTCATCTGTCTGCCGATCTTTCCTCAACCTCTTTGGCTCCTCTTGCGCTATACTCCTTCCAACTGCTAGCACTTTTGATTTACATTGCTGAAGAAAAATAAAATATGGAGGAAGAGAGCGAAAGGGCATTTCTTCCATTTCAGAGATGGATTCCATTTGCACCTAAGTTCATTTTTATTTCTTTTGATTGGATAGGAATGGATCACATATAAGCCAAACTTTATTTTAGTAACAGACTTTTCTCAACACATTTCCCAACTGAATTTTATTTACTTACTTGTTGATATTACTGCTATTTATTGGATGATATTTGCTAAAGATTTGTGTACATGGGCCAGAGTGTTTCATCATGGTCATCTCTCGCAATGAGTTTCTGTATTTCTCCATAAGCTTAAAGTACATAAATTACTGTGGGTCAGAAGATGTAGTGCATGTCAAGGAGACAACAGCAAAAAACATTTAGTCTGACACAGCTGCAGGAACTTATATAGACAAAAAGCGACAGCTAAGAGAGGCTCAATTAGGCATCAAGTATGTCACAGTGTCCCTGGGTGGCGTTACATATTTATACAGAGAAACATGATCATATCTGGGAGAAGGATGTGTGTGTGTGTTTATGTGTGATGTGACCTTGTAATTTTTTGTGTGTATGTAGTGTGAGTGTTTGTGTATGTATTTTTTGGAGGTGGTGAAGTGGAAGAAGATTCACACATTTCTCTATCCAGACCCTCCCCTTTCAGGGCCTTTGGAGTCAGGGTCGCTGAGGGCAAAATTGCGCAAGCGTGTGTTTGAGTCTGAAGGGTTCACAACGCTTCTCATCTTTGTCGGAGACCCCCCGCAATGCAACCGCTGACCCACACACACTAGCGCACAGGCACACACGCGCGCACACAAGCACGCACAACACTGTAATGGCTGTCAGGGGGCCAGGGTGAAAGTAAACAAGGGCAGATAAGCAGTGATTCAGAAGGACGCCAGCTGCACACTCTAATCTCTTTACATTTTCTCTTTCTTCTATTGAACTTTTATCTTATCTGGGGAACGTCTTCTCCAAGCATTCCTTCTCAACCTCCCTCTTTCCCTCTCTCCCTTTTCCCTTGTTTTTGTACTAACCTTACAAGCCACAGCATACCAATCCACATTGCATGGTGATATGTTGACATCTGCCAACCCCAGAGAATGAAAGCTCAAAGCACAGAAAAAGCAAGTTGTTTTGTAGTAAGGTACTGATATGGTTCATTAAAGGTACATTAGGTCTAACCCTGATATATTTGAAATAACCTATTAGGTAGAGAGAGGGAGCGCCACACAGACAGGAGGATGAAGACAGCAAAAACCTGATAAAGAGGTCTTCTCTTCTTTCTGAGTAGAGTTGTCAACCACAGAGGGGCTTTGAGGCGACCAGCGGTGTTTGCAAGGGGTTATGGGTCAGCAAGCTGGGCAGACACCCTCCCCCAGGGCGCCCACTGATCCAGCATAGTAGAAGGCCTCAGCTCTCCACCACAAATAAACGCCAAGCTGTCTGAGCAACATGTCACAGAGCTTTTAATTGCTTGTTCCTGTCTCTCTCTCTCTCTCTCCTTCTCTTTCTCTCTCCCTCGTTCTTTCTCCCCCTCATCTCACTCAGCCACACACACCTCTTTCTCGCTTACTGTCCCCACCTGTCCCCCTTGCTTGTCTCCCATTCCTCCCTCTTTTTGATCACTCGTCCCTTTCTTTCTCCATGTTTTTTCTTTCAATGTCACTTTCAATTTCAATCAAACACGGTATATTTCCATGAAGAAAAAAAATGCAGTGCTTTCGAGACCTCAAGATAAAAGACAAAAGAGATTTTTACATCAAATTCCTTTCCCTTATTATATTTCCATCTTTGAACACATATGTCTATGTGCGTTTGTGGGGGTAATAGTGGAGGATGCTGATTGCCACATACTCATTTCCTGTCCACAAACCCTCCGTATGCTATAAGTAGTCCGTATAGAAGAGCTTACAATCTTTTGTAGATGCATTATATGGCTATGATGAGAAACCTTTCCTCAGAGTTTTCAATTGGCAATCTCTTTATCCTTACAGCACTGTTGTAACTGGGTATCGAGTTCAGAGCCCCTGGACACACCGCTGGATCCCATGCTGCCAGACTGCCCCCGAGTCTCTGCAGGTATGAAACAAACTGTGTATAAACACAACAGTTACTACATTATTACTTAGTATCTACTTACAGAATAATTGGGATTGCTTTCAGTTTTCATATACAATTGTTCAAGGACTTTGACTTCATGAATTTCATGACAGTTGAACCATAGAGTTGTGGCACAGTAGCTTGGACTACTGGACAACCAGAGGGTCACAAACAGTGATATAGCAATCATTAAAATAGCTGGTTAAGTATCTTTGTTATAGCTCTGTATGTGTGTTCATCAGTGACTTATAGGAGTGCAGATTATCAGGGTTCAGTCAGTTCATTGTGTGACAGTGACAACATTTGTGTGTGTGTGGGCATGTCTCCTTTGGTTGGGTGGACAATTTTTGTGTGTGTATGCGTGCGCACATGTTTGTGGGTGTTGGGTAGATTGGAGGTCTTGGTGGGGCTGATTGAGAGGGATCATTGTCAGAGAAATTGAAGCAGTGGCAGATTATCTTGAAACACAAATATACACAGAAACAGAGGCTGTCTCGCACACTACAGAAATGAGCTGTTTGATTTCGCTTCTATTTTCGTCTTCGTTGTCGCGCCCTTTCCCTCTTTCTTTTTCATCATCTACTCTGTCTCCTATATTCATTAATCCTCTCCTGTGGTGTTTGGCTTCCTGTCCCTGTGCCCTCTCTGTGGTTGACTGGCCTTGATGATGTCACGGCCATCATGAGAATGTGTCCTTAATGTTGGATTAGGGATGAAAGCTGTAATCCTCAACATGACCGTTGATAAGAGATGATGATTGCAGTGTTGTTTGACGAGTGACCCACATGCAGGCATGCACGCACAGGCACACACACAGAGACACAAAAGGAAAGTCAAGCCTGAAACCGGAAATAATATATATGTCATATTTATCAAGAGCATCTGTGATTTTACTTGATGTGTAACACCTCTAACGCCCTAACATGTCTAACTCGAACTTGCTGCACACTTCTTTACCTGATCTCCTTGCACTTTGTCTGAACAGATTTAGTACTTAATGCTTACTCCGTGGGACACTCCAGCTGCTGTACTGAGGCTTGAGTGTTATCACTCGCTTGTAAGTCACTTTGAATGAAAATGTCTGCGAAATGGGTAAATGTAAATGTCTTAGCATTGATTCTTACACGTGTACGCACATGCACTCAGGAGGTCCTGCTTTGTGATGTTATTCTCTACAAAGCCCCTTAGTGACATCATGGTGAATGTATAGGTCATCTTACACATGCTCCACATGTCGATGAATACATCTCCAACATTGCTATCTCATCTCAGCCACTAAAACACCATGTTCCACATGGAGCTGTGTGGGTGGGTGGCCTTAACATCTACCAGTGAATCAGCTCCTTGAAATGTCATCTAGCCTTCAATACAAAAACCCATACTGTATTTCATGTTCAAATGTCAGTTTTTTTACTTTGATGTTTTATGTCTTCTCAATATCTGCTGTCGGTCAAAAGACAGCAACCTTTGAGCCAAGATATCTAGGTCTACTTTTTGAAACTGCTGGCATGCCTGACATTGTCCTAACAGAGAGCTGTTTGACACAGTGTCCATCTGTATGTGTGCACTATTGACTTGTGCTCTATTGACTTTTGCTACTTTAACTGAGCTGAAAAGATCTGAGTCTCTGGCCTGTTAACAGAGCTGCCAACTCAGCTTGTCTCTGGTCTTTTGGTGGCAGCTTCTGATGTCAAAGGTTGACTCGGTTGTCTTTGTGTCCTTGGCAGCCTGGCAGGTTCACAGGCAGCAGCCATTGTGGAGAGAGTCACAGCAGAGCAACAGAGGTGACGAGGTTGAGAGAAGGTTGAGGGAAGGCTGTCAGGGCACCGTGGCCCAGCACTTCAATCTCAGCACATATACAGCTCCTACCACGACTGCTGTTGTCTGGGTTGCTATGGTAGAGTATGTGTCTGTGTGTGTGTTTGTAGGTGGGGGTAATCAGGGTTGACCATAAAGTGTCTCAGGAACAGGGAACAGACTGGTGAATCCTTGTTGTCATGCACACACATGCACAAATGCAGACACACACATCACAGTGGGAACCACTGCTCTTGTGTGTTGCCAGACTGAGCCAGGCCCGGGGCGATTGGGCTGCTGTGGAGAATGGCATGTGATCAGACACACACATAATAAGATGTCTGAAGACTAACAAAGTATTGGATGTGTGCTTAGACATGGGCACCGGGACTGGTCAGGCAGCCTGATGGGAGAACGGGTTGAAGGACGAGTCTTTCTGTTGCTCTTCTTCTGTCTCTGCGTCTGTTCTTCTCTCTCTCCTCTTGCTCTTCTCTGTTTCTGACTTTCTCTATATCTCTCCCTCTCCCCTCCTCCGCTTGCGTCCTGTCTCCCCGTGTGGTGCAGTGATGATATGATGATTGTGTTTTCCATGCTGGTAGACTCTTGGCAGAAGGAGGTAGGGAGAAGTGGAGGCAGAGCTTGTCTGTTATTCCTAATCATCTGTGAAGCAACGTCGGTATACCAGCATGGCACTCAGACGGGGCTGCAAGGACCCAGAGAGGGAAGGAGAATAACGTGTAGCGGGGGTGTCCGCTAACATCTCCATTTCTTGTTTTAAATGCGATAAAACCTGGACCCATTCCCTTCGCATTTGACTGGCTAGCTTCCCTTGCTTTCATTTAAAAAAAAAATGTCTTAATCTTTCTTCTTTTCACTCCATTCTTTTTTTCCATCTTGCAAAAGGAATTTGTTCCCCAAAGAAGGTCATTGCTCTGGCGTTTGGCAGTGGCCTGGCACACTAGCAGAATTTTATCAGTTAGGAGCACACCGAACACAGGCTAAATATGCAGATAAAGTGGAACCAATCTCCTGCTGGAAAAGCTCCCTTTGTGTGTGTGTGTGTGTTTGGTGGAGTAGCTGCAAGGCTGACAGAGAAATAAGTTAGTGTGTGGGGTGCTGGTTAAGTGGGGTTGCTGAGGCCTTCCCAAGATGTAATCATTCCAAACCTACACTGCTGTTCAGATGCCAAGATAAGGATAAATGCAAGATGGGAGAGAATTAGGCAGATGAGAAATAGATGGATGAAAGGAGAAAAAAAAACATTCATAGAGTTATTTTTCTTGGAAGGGCTCTTCTGCTTTTGTTGCTTAGTTTATTGACTTTTCTTCTAGTGAGATGGATGATTGGTTGTTTGATCAGCGAAGATGCTGTTTCAAAGGTGGGAAAACCCCTTTCGCTAATAACACACATACACATACGCACACACACATGCACCCACAACTTCCTCTTGGGTGATTACTCATTGTCCAAGCTGATTATTAATTACAAAGGGAGAGCTCTCTGAAGGTAAACACTGATTAATGGCTAACAAAAGTAAGTTAATGTCTTACCTGTACTTTAATTACCAACCGTCCTCTGTTACAAGCATCCTAACACAAGGCTGTAATTAACCCTAATGGACTGCAGAAAGAGGCTCACTTTCATTTTCTTTCACAACATAAATACGCTACTGAATGTTATTTTGTGATGTGCCCACCTTTCTTGCTTTCCTACTAGGTTTTCCATAATTAAAAGTGAAATTTTTTGTTGAAAGGATTTCTTGATTTTGGTATCTTGTATGAAAATAGAAGGGAGTTGGGTGGAAAAGTGATGCAATATTGTCATAGAAATGAGAAATAAGTCCTGTGCAATGACATGGGAGGTCACTCTGCCTTTCTTCTTTACCTAAGGCTCGTGCTTCTGTGGCTCAGTGTTATTAATGTACCAAGATACCACAGAGACACAAAAGAGTGCCTGCATAAAAAGGCAGACAGGCTGACACAGAGTATGCATGCAATGCGCACACACATACACACACACACCGTCATGCCCTTATTGCGAATTTGCTCTGTCCTGCTGTAGGTTTGACTTGACTGTTACCCTCACCTCTCCGATCCACGCACTGCTGACCATGAAACACCTCTAGCTGTCTGCACCTCTTCACTACACACACACACACACTGTCTGATTGATGTTTGTGTGACTTAACTCTTTAAGAGGAAACTCAGGCCCACGCAAATTAACCTCACCCCCTCCAACCACTGTTTTTTCAGCTTGGTAAAGTGGAAGTCCGTTGCCTCGATGAAAGCTCCCATGAAAATCTGTGTGTGTGTGTGTGTGTGTTCACATGTGTCTTTCAGTGTTTTCTTAGCCTGACTGGCACACGTTGTGCTAGTGTCGCAGGAAATAGACAGGTAAACTCTGGTGAACCGGACCCTAACCTCTGACCTGGATTCACTGAGGTTGGATCAGGCTATTGTTTGGGTCACATTTGTGATAGATCATATCACAATGATGTGGAAAATGCTGACACCAAGACTCTTGGCGTCTGGGACTGGTGGTTTGAAAGAAACCAGTAATGATTTGTGAGATGGGATAACAATTTGGCTTGATTTGTGATTATACTGTGAAATCATAAACTACAACCATATGATCAGAATACTAACTTGCAATGGATTTCTTTTACTGTAGCAGTGATTCAGGAGTACTCTTTGTAATGTTTCCATCTATGTTATATTTCCTTTTGATACTCAGCTGTCAATAAAATGTCTTTTCCCTTAGTTCCTGACTGAATCTCATGGTAAATCTCAGACAACAATTGCACCACCCTCAAACTAGAGGCAAAAGTGATGAGGTCAAATTGAAGGCATAGAGTTGAAAAAGAGAAGAAAAGTTGTGTCAGAAATGGTGTTGAGTGGTTGGTGTGAGAAAGAGGGAGAGTATGTCAAAGCATCGCAAAGATCTTTTTATCTTTCCCCTTTTTTCCTGCTTATGGAGTTTTGTGATTTGTGTTTTGGAGGCTCTGAAGGGGCAGGTTTACTTGCAGAAGCTTTATGCCATGAAATTACTAGGGGGGCTAAATCTCCAGCAGCTTGAAGTTTTATCAGCAAGAACAAAACAAACTTTCTTCACCCTGGTAAGAAAAAAAAAAAAAATCGGCTTGATTTTACAATAACCAGCTGGCCTTTATTGGGGAGTCTCAGGCCAGGTGTTTTCTTTTTCCTTCTTCTTTGGGTACCCTAATATGAAGACACTTGAAAAGGGACAACTTTAGAATCACAGAAAAGAGATGTATGTCATGTTAGAGTTGGACAACAGCTTAGAGCTTTCAAAATAACAAAAACTGAAAATGTCAAACTGAAGGTCAAGACAAACTGTGAGACCAGTTTGTCCGTGATTCAGGCTGTAAACTTGCTAAAAGGAGTCACACCTTCTTTGACAGCCTAACAAATACCTTTATAATTAAAAAGCTGTGTCTTTGGAGGTCTCTTTGGGGAAAAAAAAATGCCAGGATTACTATCATGCTCTCAGTGCATTGATTATACTTGCTAAATAACAAAAACTGAGAAGACTGTTGAGTCACGCACAGCTGGTGTTTAGGTGGAAGATATGTTGTGGCTTCTCTTGATGTTCTTAATTCTGTTTCACAGATATTAAAAATAGAGCTGGAACATACATGGTATGTTACAGCTGGTAAAAAGGGATGTGGATAATTATGGTTAAATGTTTATGTTCAACAAGTCAGAATGAAGGTTATGCATTGTAACTATAGTGTTATGAGCACAGACAGAGAACCTGAAATTTGCTTGTGCTACTTTAGCCAATAAGCATGAACCCCCTAATTTCTGAAAGTACATATTGTATAAATGGCTGCTGTACCCTAACTTGGCATCCACACCCAGGCCTATCAAAAACAGGTCAGGCAGGTCAGAGGTTAAACCCCACTGACCTACCAACAGGTCACTCGCTACAAACATATGCTGTTCAGCCAAACATGGTTCAAACCCACTAAAAACCCATTACATTTCAAGTTCTAGTGGATATCCCAATTATATTAAGTTACCAGATATGTCTTGATGAATTCTGGAGAAATGTGTACAGTGAGGCACAAGACATCTAGGATATTTCCATTTGAGCAGTCTTGGGGGCATGTTCCCATGGTGGCTCAGGAGGAATAAGAGTTGGGAGTGAGTGTTCAGGGTTGAGGCAAATAACATCCACTTGTAAAACCAAACTAAGCCAAACTCTGGTACATTATGTCTGAATTTAGACATCACTCATCTTTTGGTGAATGTTGGGAATGTTAGTGGGCAAACTTACATATAACATAGGATCTATTCTATGGTGAAGTACCTGTAAAATGGAACTCCAAGAGTGCCAGACTCTTTTGTGAAAATATGGACAGCAGTGTATTTAAGTCTAAGCTGCCTTGGCTGTAGTGGTACCTTGGCTCATGATCAAGAGTCTGTTGTATAAGAGATAAACAGAGGATATGACCAAGTGACAATACAGAATATCTCCCCTCTGAGCTTTTATGTGATTCTTTATGAATTTCAAAACACATTTAAACTTAACATTTCAGCATGAATCAGGAATGACACTGAAGCTAAAGCTGTAGAAATGCAAACTACTTCTTGAAAAGAATATGGACTGAAGAGCAGTTTCTTTTAGACCATTTTAGTCCAATATATTTAGACTACTTTTGTACTAATTTTTGTATTTTAGACAGTCTATTTATTTTAAGTAACTGAAAAATGTTTTCTCCACTTCTTACTTTGGCTAATTTTTCATCAAGCATTTTTACATTACCCAGCTTTGTAATACACATTTTAATATATACAGGACCAAGAGAACCTTGTCAGCGACTTCCCCTTTTTTAGGGTGCCCAAAATTTAAGAAATGCTGGCAATTGTACCCACCCTAAAGTCTGTAACATCCATTTTCATTTGAATGAACAGACACTGGCCTGTTCAACTTGCTTCAGATAGTCCATCTATGGGTCACAGGAGTGAGAGCATTATTTAAGTTTGGATTTGAGTGTGTAACAACTACAGAGAAAATAAACAGATGGATATATAGTAACCTTACCCTACATACTTCTGCAGATACCATCAGTGCAAAACATCTGACCCTCTCATGATGGATTCCTGTGCCATGCCATGGCACCAAAGCAGTGTCAGGTCACAGCATTGTCCTACGGTGACAGGGTAATCTGTTCCATCATGTAGGTTGCCATCTCTCAGAGACATTTCCTTTGAATCAAAGACTTGATCACTTTGATTCAATCCTTTGAATCAGTTCTAGAGGACTGTCTCTGTTTATTGATCTATTCCAGTGCTTTGCTTTGTATTGAACTTGTATCTTCATCTAGACCACAATCAAAGGTATGCTGACATAGTCAATAGACAAGCCTGTGCTACAGGTCCAAGACAAAGGTGTTGCCATTTGTTTGTCTTTACTCACAAACAGGAGGAAATGAAGTTGATCAATACATCAAGCTAATAATTGTACAAGCTTGTCGAAGCTGAAAGCTGTGTAATTCTTCAACAGTGATGTAAGGTTCATGAAATGTTGAGCGTCGCATTGGCTTGTCTTTACAGCCTTTTTGAGTTATGAGACTTTCAACAGCCAGTCTACAGCAAAATTAATATAACACAAAAAGAATCATCAGTATGCAATATGTGTGATATTTTACGTGCAGTTCAATCATGGCTCAATCAGTCTGTCAGCATCCATGATTTGTGATGAGTCACATCCAAATGAAGACGAGCAAAGACGAGTCTATGTACAGTTTGAAAACATGTAATCTTTTACAGAAAAAAGTAATGTCAGCTTTTGAGTTTACTTTGATTTCATCTTGTCTCTGAACCGCCTTTTTAAAACATCCTTTTCAGCAATTTTTTAATTTTTTTTTTTTTAAGAATTTTTATGAGAACTGCAGAAATGGATAAACAGTGATGGGTTTTCAGCCTTTTTAAAATGTTTCTTAACTTTGAAAATGCCTTAGTAATACAGTAGTTCTTTTGGAGCTGCCATTTGCTTCACACTAAAGATGTCAGTATTAAAACAGGTTCATTTAATTCTACTGGAAAATATCAAAGCTCAGGCCAAAAATTAAATAAATAAAGGTTTGTTCATGCTGATGCTGTTGGCCATCAGCTATATTTACTTCTTCTGGGCATAGATATGTATGTATATATGACAAATTCATGCATGCTGACAAGATGTGAAGTGTAATTTATAATCACATCTCATATGCAGAGTACTTTAACAGTTTAGGCTATTGTGATTATGCTAACTAGAAGCGTGTCTGGAAAGCCTGGTCTGTGGTCTTCAGTTCACCCCTGCACTAGGTAAACTCTATCCAGGAGGCATTTTATCCTCTCCTCCTTTCTCATACTCTACCCATCATCCCAGGGAAAAGAAGAAAGGGGAGAGACAAAAAGGGAAAGAGCCTGGCATGCATAAATGAAAGTTCAACAAGGTTCAATGAAACACTTATACAATTTGCTGCAATATAGTGGGGTTTTATAATCTCATTATCATCTTAGTGCCAGATTTGCCCATGAGGGCCGTTCCGTATTCACTCTTATTAGCTCCTCAGATTTGTCCATTTGTCCTTCTGCTACCCGCCTCGCAGCCAATCACTGGGACAGAATCTCTAATAAATACCCCCCCTCCTTCTTGTTTTATCTCCACTTTTATTTTTTTTTTCTCTTGCTGTACCACCTACTGCTTTATTTATGATTTTTTTTTTACTTGCTATGGGGCAAACACCCAGCATTTTATTCAGCAGTCTGCTGAATAAAACTGTCCATATTTCTTTCTATAGAAGTTATTTCCCTCAAAACACATCTGTATCTACAGAATACAATATACAAGCCATTATATTGCTTATGCTTTGACTTGAATCCTGCTGATATGTGACTTAATGAGCATTAAGTTTCAGACGACAGGGAGCGTTTTTGAAACTTATGAGAAACAAAGTTAATGTGCATATTCTAAACATTGTGGCCAATTCTTCACGTTACAGACTGGTAATTTTAGTCTGTGTAAATTTTGGATGAATGGCACCAATACAGTTGCATAGTGCGCTGTATTTGTTTACTCTTGATAGTGCTGTTAATCTTCTTTCATGTTCAAGGCCGGGTTCTTTCCTCTTTTGAGTATTCAGGGTCAGATGGGGGAGCTAACGTACAGGATACAGTAGAGCAGGCCACAGGCTGCTTTCGAATCCCCAAGCCTCTTAGCTGCTGTGGGTAGTGTCCATCCCTGGTCACTCAGAGGGCATCTGCAGATTAGTGCTTCACGGACATGGATCTCATTTGCCCATATGGCCTCTTCTCATTGAGTCAATATAGGCTCTAATCCGCCCAGCCTTTACCCCTGACCTCGACATGTGGCAAACTACTTATAAAAAAAGAACACACAATCCGTGCATATACCACATTTGATGGCTGCAGCATCAACAGGATCAAGCGGAAAGATGCGGAAGAAAAACAGATGCCAGTGTACTCGTGGTCATTAGTGGCTAGGTGGGATTTTAACTACTATTTCCCAGTTTGTGTTGTGGTGTAGTGTGGTGTAGAAATACCATAATAACATGCTGGGTTCTTGTGGCAGTAGACTGGTTTTAGGTGTGGAATTAATCCAGTAAGCCTCAGAGGGGCATGGCAAATCCTGACCACTGCTAAGATTATAACTCTTAGCAATCACCTTCATCTTATAGTCTCGCAGTATCAGCATGGCCTCATTAACATGGCATAAGTTGCCACCCAACAAGTGTCACAGTGTTGTTATCCATGTAGCAGTAGCAGCATTGACCTTGTCTGTGAGAAGATGAGAGGATAACCAGGCCAAATCTCACACCTTAGTAGCGCCACTTTTGCTCCTCACTGCTGCAGTTTTTTTTAACACTTAATTTCCATTACTCATTATTACTTCTGAAATACACAATCCTATTCTAGTCTCAGTTTGTTTGGCAGTAAATGTGCTATTCCGTACAGTTGCTGCCACTAGGCAGGTGAAATTAGTTGATGGGATAAAGTAGATTAGGGTCGGGAGAGGTTAATCTATTGAGTAATCATGCAAGAGTGTCACCATAAATCCTTCGAAGTTCACTGTACCCAAAAAGGAAAAAAAAAAAAAAAAAACGTATTCATTGCTCCCCAAGCATTTTATATTCAAAGTTAAGAACATGAAAATGACTGTTTCATTTACCTCTAAACAAAGTATTTATAAAAAGGAAAGACAAACCCACAAATACTAATGGATGTATGTTTTATTTCTAATGTATGTTTGTCAGCATGTTCATTTTTGTTCTGCGTCAAGTCATTGACTGCAAACACTCCAGCTATACGCTTGTTTGATTTTTAACATTTGACAAACTGCTGTTTGTATACACTTCAAACATTCTAAAATATTATTACAACAGCTTGTTCAGTCTTTTTTTTTTTTCCTTGGTTAAGAAACAGAATTAGCCTTAGTCACTTGAAATTTAGGTGCTCTTATCTTAATTTACCTACAGTGGTGAACAATTTGTGAAGACAGACGTGATAATTATATTGCGGTGCAAACAGAATTTATTTGGTCCTCACTTTTAATTAGATTTTACGATTGTGGCTCCCAGAAGTGTGTATTAACTGTAATTAGGTGTAAGTTAGATTTTTTTTTTTTTTTTTTGCCATTCTACTGATCTTCTATTATGCTCCACGGGTTCATGGGGCCAGTGCATAAGGTTTAGTTGTTAATTAACACACACAAACACACACACACACACACATTGTATACCCAACTGCTGGACTGAAGAGCCCATGCTGAGATCCAACATCTGGAAAAGCCAGTCAATTTAATATGTCAGTGTTAAGTGTGTGTATGCTGTAGGTTGTGAGAGGGATCAGATGTTTCTTCTGCTAGTTTAAACCTACTGCTCCTGTTTAGCCAAACTTCTTTGGTATATTGTGGCAGCAATTTTACCCCCTCTCTTCTCTTCAGCACAATTAGGTTATAATTAAATGCACATTTGATATGATTTTTATGAAATAAAAAAAAAAGAGTAAACATGGAAGCTGTGAGAATATATTTGGAATGCACATAATTGCCAAAGGGATGATTAGAAAATAAGGAAAAAAAAAAACATCCTTGAAAGTCCTTGAGTCATAATCAGCCTCAAATTATAATGTTCATTTGTCTTTTTTGCTTAGAAAAGAAAATTACATCTTATATCTGTAATTATGTAAACAAAAGTGATGGTAGATTCCATGAACAGGCCAGGTTTTAAGTATGCGGCGGTGACCTTGGATCCTCCCCTGTGCTCTTCATTGACAGATAAAAACTTTATTAAGCAGCCGTCCCCTGGACAGGAGACAAACCGCCTGTGAAACTGATGTGCGCTGGTATTAGAGAAATGTGGCAATTAGAGGAGTATTTTTTTTTCCAGTGAAAGCACCAAGGAGTAGACAGGGGTAATAGACACAGCTTGTTTGTGGCCTAGGAAGCAGCAATTATAAAGTGCTTGGAGAGTTGTTGTGCTTATTGTGCCTCGGAGTAATGAGATAGGCTGCGTTGATCCCTCACTGATGCTATGCTCCTAATCCTCAACCCTCTTTTCCTGCTTCTCTTGTTTATCCACCAACATCCTCTGACCGTCGCTGGCCTGTCACTGATCTGGGCAGCTCCTAATGACCTTTGACCTGTGTGTCAGCTGACTTTTCAGCTCTGAAAGTGGTACCGCACCGAGTCATAGCTATGGGGCAATAAATGTGTCATAAAGTGCAGTGTAGTATGTTTTCCTCAGTGTGCAACTAATTGTGTTTGTTTTACCATCACACCAATCCCTCCGTAAACAATTGCCTTGATTTTTAAATGGTTTAATTACCATTTATGTCGGTCTCACTTGTCTTAGACTCCATTTTCCCCATATGATTTTGTCTTTGGTGGTCTCTTATACAGAATTGACTGACATATTTCAAGCTCACAAAACCCATTTTGTGGGTTTTGTGAGCTTTGGCTCACAAAACCACACTTGGCTGTTATATGGTGCATGTATTCTGTTTGTATCTGTTTGGAGGTTCTGCAGTTTATCTTTTGGCCACTGGTATTTTAATAATATATATGTTTATATCTTGCCAGTCCCTTTCTGTCCATCCTGTCACACTTAAACTTGGATTAATTCCCCTGAGGCTCTCTAGCTGTGTCATCTGCAACAGGTCATGTTGAACCATGTTGTTTAGTGGTGTGAGCCTTTATACTTGAAGATATGTGTGCATACATTCCTGCACATACAGATACTCACCTACACTTGTATATATCCACCCAAGAAGAATGTTGTGTGTAGAGACATGTTATCTGTGTGACCTAGAGACAGACTGGTTATCACCTCTGTGAGCCTCTCAGGGCTAAACTACAGAGCCAGCGGAAAAACACCACTCCTGCTTTCCCCCTGCATCTGTGTGCTGGTCAGCCAGCATGTCCACCCACTGCAGGGCTCACCTCCTATCTAATCAACATAGACAGGACACTTCTCCACATACACACAAACACACACCGCATGTATGCTCACACACTCATATGCGCACAGGCATGCTCAGAGATAGCCGTACACATGTAGACACACTTAGTGATATACCCCCAAAGACAAAGACACATGCACCCACAACACATATACACCCACATTCTGATAATGACAGACAAACTCACATTGATCTGGGCCTGTTCTGGTTTTCCAGATATGACTAGCTGTTGCAGTGAGATGTGGGAGTGGCCCAGAGGGCAGAGAAAGGGGTCTAAGGCCAAGTGGTAGACATGCAGATCAGGTAGTGGGGAGCGCCACAAGATTTGACAGGGGGCCTTAAGGCATTGAGGAAATAAATTGGGCCCCCTGACTCTGAGTGAGATTCCCCTTCCCCATCCATGAGCCCAAGTCACCTGACTGCTGTGTAACTCTGACTGTCCTTCCGACCACCACAACCCTACCTTGTCCTTTGTTCAGATCCTAACAGAATCCCCAGCCGCAGAGGAGACAGTTTGTCTTATATCTACCCTTGAGATGCAAAAGGGTGGGGTCAGTATTCTGAGGCGCAAATTCCAAATCCATCTTTGGTGCCATTTTAATCCCCTTTTGTTTGGCTGATGAAATGCTTTTTTCTTTCAGAGTCCATGCCAGCCGACCTTCTGATGTTACATAGTGCAGCTACCCTTTGCCCCCAACCCAGCCCTCTGAACAATATGAGGCCAGATAACAAAACCCTAAACAAAAGAGGTAGATTGCCAGTGCAGGTGGGGGCTCGTACTTTGTGTCTGAAACACTTCATGAGTGCTAAGTGAGGTTGGCACCAGCTGTTGGAGCAGAGTTAAGGAGAATTGTGGGGAAGTGAATTGCGTTTGGCACCAGGCAGCTATCAGGCAGTAATTAGTATAGCTAACATCCCAGATGAAGGAGTCAAGTCTAGGTCAGTGTAAAAAACTTCAAGGGTCTTAGCGGGTAAGGGTTGGAGGCCAAGCCATGCCCCACCCTCCACCCAGAATATAAGCTCATGCCGTGCCTGCATGGATTTGCTGAAATCTGTATGGACCTTTGACCTTGAGGTGTCGCAGCCAGTCACATGTCAGACTGGCTCCTGTGGACCACGCTGGATGAGTTCATATTAGATTGTCTCAGTAGTTCCTACTCAAGACCTACTCAGCTTGGTCCAACTCAGAGATTTAGTCTTACACACGATGAAGTTTTTGACATAGATGCTACCTTACAGCTTAAACCCATGCTTGGCATTCCTGCCCTTCTCTGGCCCCAGGATCAACCTTTTTCTGTCACACACACAGGCCCTTGAACCAATAAACCGAGAAAAGAATGCATGTACGCATGAATGGATGAATGAGAGAGAAATTTATTGTTTTGTATAACAGTTCTGGAAATCACATTGTAATCTCTTTCATATGTGGCGAGGTTGGTGTGAATTGTCTGTATGAATGTATGTGTGCATATGGATGAGTGTGGGGGTCACTGTGCATTCATTCCTGGTTCCGTAAAAGGCCTCTAATCCTCTAATGCAACCATAATCTCTTTTAATACATTGAACGTTAGTGGACAAATCACATGATAATAAACATGATATGAAAGTGTTTCTTTCGAATGACAGGCTACACCAAGGGTTTAACCCCAATGTCTAATTGTAGCTGACTCTCAGTGCTTGTTATGTTGACCATGTCATAAGGTTTATGTCCAATGTTGACCTGTAACCTGTCACACAGCAGGGGATAAAAATTGCCACCAACCCATTGCAGACATAAAAACAGACTTTTGTATGTCCTCATTGTGGACATACAAACTATGCTCTTTTAAGCAATGTTATATAGGAGGTATAGATTAGAATGTTTCTTTTTCATAAATTGTATTCAGGGATTTCCATATGTTCTTACATATCAAACAAATTTCTCTAAATAACTTCAGTCTCTAAGGAGTTAAGATAAACACGGTTCCACTGCAAAAAAAAAAAAAAAAAAAAAAAGGTTTGAACTATGTGAACTTTGGTGCATTTCATTTATCCAGTATGCTATTTGTGGTGCTTTTCATCTCTTGAATCCTGGCCTAGTTTCTGTATCTTGTTTTTGGAAAACATGAGCTAAGCTGTGGTGCACAAAGCAGACACCCATTAGATCGCTGCACTGTAGGTCTGACCTCCGACCAACTAAGCCCCTGCCCCACCCCCTGGTAAACCCCTCACCCGAGCCCACCCCATGCCCTGCCCCATCCGTGTCGCTTCTTGGAAATTATATTATGGTGTTTGGATCATCCTCCTTGTCTTCCTCCATACTGTAATCCTATTTGCTCTGTCATGTGTTGGTGTTCACAGATGGTGTGTGTGTGTGTGTGTGTGTCTGTCTGTCTGTCTGTGTGTTTAGGTGGTATGACACCAAGCTCACTCACAGCTGTTTGGCCTAGCTCACTGGCCCCATTGTCTCTCCCATACATCCCAGAGAGGGTGGTCCTGCACAAACACGCAAACGGCCAAAACCACTCAATCACCCAAAGGTGTGTTGAAATATACATGAGTGTAATATTTTGGCTAACATCGCTGTCGGGGGTCTAGTTCACGCCCTCCGTCCTTCACGTTCCCCTCTTTCAGTGTTCTTCCTCGATTTCACTGTTCCTGCGCTGGCCATAATGAAAATGTTAAGCTGAACGACTGAATGAGTGCAAAGTGGGGTAGGGGGGTGTTGTGTGGGGGAGTCGGGGGGCAGGTTGGGTGGGGATGTGGGGCGGTAGGCAGTCAGTTCCCACTCATTGTTGAGTCTAAGGAAAAAAAGAGAGAGAGAAAGCGCAGCAGGGTGAGAGGTCCTTGGCAGTAGTTGGCGTCTCTGTGTCCGCATTTAGTTCCAGCTGAGTGCCCACAGTGGGCATGGCCGCACTGCCTTCACTCTGACCTCTCGACCGAGGACCACTGCATGCCTGTTTCCACCACCCCTTTTGATTTATCCCTTTCTTCTCCTTCTAGCCCCCCTCCTCCTCTTTGTATTTCAGAAATGGCTTCATAACAGCCAAGACAGAGATGTTTCGGAATTGATTTGTCAAAGCAGTGGGCTAGGTTTGTGATCAGACAACCAGTGGGATGCATTTTGGGGTTTGTCTTTTTTTTTTTTTTTAGATCCAATGCAATATATTACTCACCTCTTGATCAAAAGAAAAAAATCTTAAAACATTTTTTTTTCTAATGATCAAAAAAGCTACAGATGGGATTTTCTCCTTAATGTGTTTCTGTCAAATATCCAAGAGTTGTATTCAACAAAAGGACAGATTTGTTTTGTGCTCTCGTGTGAGCAGTAATGGGGTTTTCCTTGTTAGATACTGTTGAGCACCATTTGTTGACAAAGGATGAGTTCTTTTAGAATAGGTAATCAGGATATACTGATATAGTTGAATCTAGCTGAAAATCCAGAACTTTATATTGCAACTTGTTTTACAAATGAACAGCCAATCTGTTTTATGTTATGAATAGCTACAGCTCTCAAAGTGGAAGGCACACTGAACAGGGGCTTCTCTTGTTGTATGACCACCTTCCCCTACAAGGCAGTGGCCTTGACACTTAACTCAGAGAATGTTAGTATTGGAGCAATCACACTGTCAAGTGTTGTAGTCTGTTGGGAAGCAAAGGACTTCCAGTGACAAACACATGGAGCTCTCCATGAAGTCAGACCTCTGGCTGACAGCAGTTATTCTGCCCATTTCCTCACTTCTTTACTGCTATCCATCTCTTTTCTTTCCATCTTTCTTTGGCACAGGTTCAGTACTCTTGTTTAACCTTTGCTTACTTCCCTCTTCTGTGTACGTTACTCATTCCTAATCACTTTCTTTCATTTCCCCTTCTCAGATAAAACAAATTGAGATGTTTATATTTAGATGCTTAATTTCAGATATCAGGTAATGAAAAGCTTATCATTGGGAATTCACTACTTCCAGCTCCAAGCTAGGAGTGTGTGCCTTTGTGTTTTGCTTACCTGATATTGTATACTTTTAAAAGACAGAAATTACCCCATAAAGCTTTTTATATGAATGGAAAACTTAACGAAGAATAATATATATTTGTAAATTTAGTGTGTTGTATGGCAGTTCATGCCAGTGTTGCAACTAACAGTTATCTTTATTATCACGCATTGAAGAAAGAGGAAGTACACAGTAAGTGAATAGAAAAATGTACAAATCAAATGTGCAAAAATTAATCCAGGTCTCTTAACATTAGCATTCACCAGGTCCAGGGTCTTGACCCATCTGGTAATGCAGTCCACAAAATGAGTGAAAGTAGGGATAATCTTTATTTGAAATCCATGGAGTGTGGAGTCATGCAGTAACAGAGTCGATGACGTCACATGCAGTAGTGGGAATATGGGCATAGCCCCATGGTCAACAGTTCAGTGTTTGGGCTGCAGAAATGTTCCATCCTGTTTGCCTGAGCATTCTGAAAGCCATCAATGATAACGATGGGATCCAGAGTATCTTTCTGTAGCCATGTCTCTGCGAAACACTACATTTACAGAAGTCCCCCCCAATTCCTCACTAGGGCCCCTAGCTCATATTGTCCAGCGATCTCGCATTGCCCATAATGATAGAAGGTGCTGATCCCCTCTTCTCCATCAGTCTCTGTTGTCTGGACACAACTCTCTTCTCTCGTCTTCTCAGAACAGTGAGTTGGTCCCTGGTGTATACAATGCGACCTTGGAGATGCTGCGCAACACACAATACATAACACTACACTCACTACAGAGTAATTCCTCGGTTAAAAAAACAGACCAGAAATCTCTTTCCACTAGCATGTTTAGAGTGGGCTCAACCTAAACAAGTTACTGGTAAAAACTTTAACAAGACAAAAGAAGATAGCTGAAAAAAAGAAAACGAGCAGGAGCAACTGCAACTGCCTACATGCTGGGGACACAAATAATAATAAATAGTTCATTAAGGCAACTTCTAATTTTTTGAAATTTCCCTGTATAATTTTCATTTTTTAAAATCTCATTGAAACTTAAACGTAAATAGTTGTGGATTGCTTCAAATAATTCAAATAATAATTCTAACAGCACTTCCATTTGTTTTTTTAAAACTATAAATAAATGGAAATGTTTGTTTGTAGAGGTCATATCAGAGCCCATTTTTCCTTGTTTCAAACAAAATCCATTATTTTAATTTCAAAAATGTTGGTTCTGCTTCTGAGCACTTGTCTGTTGTGCCGCTACACAGACATTGAACAAGGTGGGCGCCAGGCCAACCCGGGGAGGGTCGATAGCTCTTATACGGGCAAACGCGTGCAGACAAGCAGCTTTTGGGGGGGCCTAATGAATTGCACCTGTATTGATCTCCATGGGAAATACTTGTATCATACAGGAATAATTTAGAGAATGAAAACACCAGGTTGGAGGGGATGCAGGAGGTGGAGGTGAGACTGTTGGCAATGGGGAGGGGGGGGCAGACGTGTTTGTGCAGACTTTGTCGGGATGCAGATAGCGGGATCAAGATTGGGTATTGACGAGATAGGGGGTCGGGTGACTGAGCCACAGAGGCTTGAAATAAACTGTCGGAGGCACATGGCCAGTCATTACAGTGAAGCCGCCTGGCCCTGCTCAACCTTGAGCCAGTCGATAAGCTATTATAACCATGCAAATTGTGGCCAAATAAGAGACCTGACATATTGGTATTATATTCCTGTGCAGCCACCGGGTTATGCATCATTATTGGGAGCCAGCAACAATATGCATTATTCTCCCTTGTTGGTTGGTGTGTAGACTCATAAGAGGGAAACACTGCCACAGACAGTAGGACAATAATGTTTTGTATGTGTATTTTGGGGGCACTGAATTATTATGATTATTGTTATTGTTATTTATTTAAATTGAACACCCTGATAAGTTTCTAATGCCAAGCTCTTGTGCCATTTCTTTTCTCCCTTTTTTAAATCAGACTTTATCCTCTTTATCTGACTCCACCCCCACTCCCACACCTCCCCTCATTGTCTCTTTTTCTCTCTGCTTCTCCTCTTTCTACGGGGACGGCAGCCTGCCAGGTCATTTACTCTCAGTGACAGTGTGACGCATCCAGCGGGCCAGAGTTTGGATGATGTAATTTGGGCTAAAGGCTGTGTAAACACTGCTGTGACCTTGGTTTTAGATTTGTCAATAGGGCTGGGTTGGAGAACACAGAAGAGGATTGTGTGGGATTGAGAGCAACATGCCCTGGCTGTGATAGCTGGAAGTCTCTTGCTGACTGACTGATATGATAACCTGAGATACCTCAGCCTGACCCAAGCTACACTCCTTTAACCATCCCTCTGCCCTCCTCTCTCATTGTCAAAGCTCGCTGATCACCTCTGCTCCCCTCCTTTCTCTTTGATATCGGTGTACTCATTTTCACTCGAGCTCTTGTTATTGCCCTCTCCTCATGTTCTGTCTACCCTTCTCTTTTCTCTTCTCCGACCGTGCTCCTTTCTTCTTTGATAGCAGTATCTCTGCCCTTCTCTCCACAGCTTGTCCACTGTCTGCCCTCATCTTCTCTGCCATGGTGCTTTAGTCTGTTTCTGCTGTCATATGTCCTATGCTGCTCTTCATGAGCTCCAGAGGTCAACACAAGTAAACACTGGCTGACAGCCCAGACAACACAGAGCTATTGATCAGATTTGGTGGAAGAGGTGAGGGGTCTCCTGGTGGGTCTCGAGGAGGGTTAAGACCTCCAGGTCTAGACAACACCGTCCGGAGTCCTTCACTTTGGAGAGGTTAGAGAAAATAGAGTATCAGGCCAACCACAGTCAGTCAATCTTGATCCACTGAGAATGCCTGAGGGCTGCCAGGGATGCAGGTGCACAGATTCAGAATTTGGTCCAAAACAGGATGCTGATATAAAACATAGGCAGCAGTTTGAGTCCTTAGATGTAAACAGTTTTATGGACAGCCAGAATATTATATTATTATAGCTGTTATGACAACTCAAATATTTGCGGTCAGAATAGCCTCACATTTATTTTTGGATTTCAGTCAACACCATTTTTTAAAATGGTGTTGACTTGTTCTCCTTCTAATCCCGCCTTCACGCCTTTTACTGTAAGAGTATTGGATACAGCAGTACTGTAAGTGGTGATGCAATTTCACCCTTTAAAATGCGGTGGAATTGAAATTCTTCCTCTCTGACGGTGATTTCCATGTGCATAATGAGATACCGTTACCCTGCAGGAAGAAGAACAAAGAACAGTGAAGCGAGCCATTTGTGCTGAAACCCTGGCCAAGGTTAAATGTACTTTCTCTTGTGCAGTTGCAACTTTCACTTTAAACAGGGTTAATTATACTGCAGGCCACGCAGTTTCGCAGAAGAAGGCTGTGACCGGATCCCCTTTCATTTCTTAAACTTCGACGAACTGTAATTTAGACTAATTAAGACTAATTAATTCCTGATTTAGATGCTCACACTGTGATTCACATAGAATTCAGTCTGTGACCACTTATTATCTTTCCTTTGTTGGATACCTTTGTGGATAGATTGCGAATGCTCTCTCTCTTTTTCTCTTTCCTTCTCTCGAACTTCCTTTGTCTTAATCTCATCACACCTCTCGCCTGTGCGCTTGCGCACAGCTTCTCACCCTTTCCCTGTCTCCTCTCTTTAGTGCGTAGCAGTGTAAAATATTAACGCCAAAATTAATGGTTAACAAATTTATGAGAGAGATTTCATTGTTGATTTTATGTTAAAAAGATGCAAAAGAGGTAATAAGAGACTTTAAAATGAATGATGACAATATAATGGATTAGGAGGCAGCCTCCGTGCTTCTTTTCTGTCTTTGACTGTTCAGTTTACAAAGTACAGTGCAAAGTCTTCAGTCACTGTAGCATGTGATCTATAGCTTTTCTGTTTTGGGCTTACATATAAAACACGCACACGCACACACACACACACACACACATTCCTCAGACGGCCTCCAACCTGTCTTCTCTATGTTGTAAGCAGCAGGAGTTGGTGTCACTATGTTTACTGACACCGTGAAATCCTCCGGCAACATTTGCAGAACACTGGGATGTGGCCTCTGGTTCAAAATGCACAGTCCATCGGGATCAGGGCATGAGGGTCAGGTATCGGGGCCTCTCGGTGACCGTTTGAGATTGAAGCCTGTTCAATAGCTCAGGGTGGTGCAGCTGATACTTGAGAATACACAAATTTGTTCCACCAAGTTCTGCATGCAATGGTTCGCAGATGGGCAGCGATTAATCAGAGAGGTAACTGTGAAGTAGTTTGCAATTAGACTGGAAAGCTCTGAGGCATGCTAATTGAATCAGAAAATTAGCGACAGCTCTGTACTGAACTGTAATAGGCTAGCTGCTGCTTGCAGCAGGTGCTAGCCCACTCAGCTGTGGAACAAGGTATTTAAGTCACATTAGCAGCAGTAAAAATATTCCTTGATATGGAACAGTTAGATTTTCTGCTCGTTTTCACTGCCCATGTCACCAGGAAGAGCCAAACTTAATAAATGTGTTGGAGAATGCACATTTTAACAGTGTAGAGAAACTTTAATAGTATACTACTAGAAATGAGCTTGATAGGGATCACGAAGTGTAAGAGACGTATGATGCATGTAGTTGAGCAGGGATAATTCAGAGAGCCCTTTTGTTAACTCAATGTGAATGCAAATATTTGTCTTTTTTTATTTCTCTCAATTGTTCTCCCCCTTCCTATCCTCTGCTCTTCTTCGTTCTCCTCACCTGCACGTTCCGCATCTGCTACCACCCCCCCACCCCACCCCTCCTCCTTCCTCTAGTCTCCCCAGGGCTCCTGTTTGCTGACATCTCTCTCTGACACAACATGAAAAAGTGGTGAGAAATTAAAAATTGATCACTTTTGAGCATGGGGTTGCCGTCTCTTCTGCTTGTTGGCTACGAGAGGGAGAGAGAGAGAGAGAGAGAGAGGGAGAGGGTGAGAGTCGTTTTTGTGGGAAGGCTGTGCAAGCAAAAGTTCTTTTGGGGTTTCCGTAGAGTCAGAGTTAGGGGATTGAGTGAGGGAGCAGAGGAGCGAGGCAGAGAGAGGTGTGCAAAGGAGAAGAGAGTGATGTAGAGGTAGAGAATTCCCCAGGCAGACAGTGTTGTGCCTCGTAGTTCTGGCTTTAAAGCATGCTGCGTGCCACACATACAGTAGGAGCAGAGGGCATGACAGAGAGGGGGGGAGGGTGTGTTTGAAGATGTGTGTGTGTGTGTATGGGTGTGTGCATTTCAGGCAGACAGCATCCTCTTTTCTGCCTGTTGAGCCCCCCAGTCCTCCTCAACATTCCAATCCTGCCCTGGCTCTGCTAACTCTGATATCTTCATCAGACACGCCTGCCTGCAAACACATTGTCACACACACACTGTCACACACACACACACACACACACACACACACACACACACACACACACACACACACACACACACACACACAC
>JBBMJY010000024.1:15422012-15437333 GCA_037833715.1 Toxotes lorentzi | reverse complement strand
CACACACACACACACACACACACACACACACACACACACACACACACACACACACACACACACACACACACAAAGAAGCATTACACTGACGCTCATAGGCACAAAATGCATATATGCATTCTTAGGCAAATACACGATCACACAAACATGCTTACATACAACCTAATGTGCATACTGCCTTGTGCAAGCTCACCGACACACACACAGCTGTTTATATTGTCTACATCTCCCTAACACAGACACACTCTCACACACATACAAATAAAGCCTTTACACATTGCCAGCTGTTTGATCATGCTCATAAGAATGATTGTGCCTTCTGTATACACCGAGGTTATTGATTTGTGTGTTTGTGTCTGTGTTCATATGTTTTGGTGTCTGTGCTCAGACAGAAATGAGAGGAGATGGAATGAGGTCTTAGGTTGATGAGAAGCGGTCCGCTATAAACCAATGTCATGCATTGATTTTCCTGGTAATGAGTTCAGAGAATGTAGACAAGCACGGAGGCACTGAAACATACACGTACAGTACATGTACATACACACGTCACAAGCACTTCTGTCTTCATGGAAACATACATAAAAAAACGGTAATGAGAACATGCGTGTAAAATGCATCTAGGACTTATAAAAATATAACTGATAAGTTTATGTTCAGCATATTTTGGCATGTCATCAGTACACCTTGCAATCTTTATGGTGAAAATTTTAAAGTCAGTTAATTTTGTTGCATTTTTAAAAGAAGAGAAAATATCTTTTCAGTCATTGTGTCTGTAGTAGCTGACCATACATGCCATATCTCTAAAGCACAGGTTACTAAGTAGCTGATTGATAACCCTATCACTAAGCCAGTTTTATATTGCGTGTGCCTCCAGTTCTTGTTAATATTTGCTGAGGTGCTGCATGCGCGGCCATGACAGAACTCTGTACTGTTCACCCCTCCAAAATTAGTCAGAAAAGCTCTTTCCTAAATACTCTTTCTTTATCTACCCACCCCTCTCTCTCTCTCTCTCTCTCTCTCTCTTCCTCTACTTTTTTCTTTGCCATGCTGAGAGGATAAGGGCACTCCCACTCTTAGTCAGCTGTAGAGCATTTACACTGCGGTAACTGTAAGGTTAGCTTGATCAGCTTTTAGTTAGGAAACTCTGGCACCTGCCGTGGAGGAGGCCCTCAGGCACTTTGGTGTACTGCACCTAAACTTTTACTCTCAGTGTTTACCTCAGCTACCCCGGTCATTCCATACGCGAATGTTCAACCCGTCTTTTTTCTGAGTTATACAAAAGAAAAGCAACCCACACCATGTGGTTTGTCCAAATGGATTCATTTTTATTTCTCTCTTTGATGCTCTGAAAATAATTTCCTCTGGCATAGGTCATATGGTTCTTTAGGAGTCTAATCAAATCACACTATTCCAGCAATCTTTATTCTTTAGAGTGAAGAGAAATTCCTCCAAGCATGACCTGTACAGCTGCAATTCAGTCAGCTCTGCTCCCAGCAGCATATTCCAACACCAGCTTGTTAAACAATTTCAAATCTCAACGCCAACTCTGGCCTATTCATACAGTTACCCCCCCCAAGCCCTCCCTCCATCCCCCCATCCCTCCCTGTGTCCCTCCTCTGATCCCATTTCACAGTGGAACCATCAGGAGCTTATCCCACTCTCAGCCTTGGCCGGGGGCCCAAAGCAGTGCAGGGCCCGCCTGAACTCAGCTGTGAACTCTCAACCTTTCCTTCAGCGCCCTTCACTCTCTAGTTAGCTGGCTCCCCCTTCACCCGGACTGCATCTCTGCCTATTTTAGGATGGTTTCGGATGAGGGCCTTGATATGCAGTGGATGCTCTTATGCACAGTTTACAGGGCACGTCTAAACACACTCAGGGTGTCAAGTAGAGCTCAACAATAACATAAACTCTCTGCTATTATCCAGACAGCAGCCAACACACCAACCAGCCACCCATCTAGGCAGCCAGCCAGTTAGTCAGCTAGCTAGCCAGGGAGTCACACTGCTGCACACTGTCAGTCAAACAACTATCACAGTAGTCACCAAGCCCATCAGCCAGCCTCAATCAAGAATGTTGGGCTAACTAAGACAGCTCGGAAAATGTGTCCCCGGAGCAGAAAAGGCGATTGGGTTAATTTCCCCTTTCTCATTTCGTTTTTAAAACCACTAAGTATGTCAACTGGCACTGGCTAGTGGCTAATGATGGAAGTCCCAGCCAAAAGACTGTAAGTCTCTGTTTTAGTCATTGCAGACACAAACCAGCAGCTTTAGCCTTGACAACCTCTACTTTCCATGGTGTCCTCAGTTTGCCTTTACTCTACCCTTTCTCTCTATCCCTCTCACCCCTTCCTGCCAGTGTATTTCCTGAGTATCAGGAGTTACAATAATGAGATTGGGGTTTGAAAGAGCTGAGCTCAGTCCATAGTAGTGTGTGCCACTGGTCATGCTATTCTGGCCTCCAGAGTCTTCACCCCGCTCATTCTCTGCTGATATTTAGGAGTCATGAAAAGGTCAGGATAAAGGAGCTGTTCCATATATGGAGACCCAGCAAATAATATTTCTTAATCTAACAGCTAAAGTTAAAGCCAGATCAGTTTGAGGTAAAAGTAAATAATCAATTACAAGACTGAAAGTTAGCTTGTTCATTACAGTGGACATGTACAGTGTATACATGGGCATTCATCTATGAATGTACAATATTTGACAAATGTTTTTCATTTAAAATAAAAGTCAGCCTGAGCCTCCAGCTCCAGCTTGAGATGAGTAGAAGCCCAAGATAGACGCTGAAAGGTTTTTCTCTGTGGAGTTATGCCGGGACAGGGATGATGGCCATGGCTCCGTGTCCACGGTGGGCAGTGCTGGTGATGTTTGTAACGTTAGCCAATGTGTCTGATCCTGTCTGGGAACAGCATGCAGCCGAGGTGTTGACAGGACGGAGGTGCTTCTGAACTCCTACCTTTGCCCGTGTCGCTGAATGTCAACCCAGCACAGGGAGCTCGAGCTAAAAGTGCCCATCATATCGGCTCTCAACTGTGTTCACAGAGGGATGGAGTGAGAGAAGGAGAGATAGGGAGGTAGGAGGAGAATGCTCCATGGGAAATAACTTGCGAGGGTTTATGACACTGTTGGCTTTCTCTGAAGAGATTTGACCATGTGTGCATGTATGCCCACACTTGTGTACTCTTCTGTATCTGTGTCTCTGTGGGTACATGAATTTATCCTCTGTGTGGCTGTGTGTGTTTGTGTGTCTGTGTATTTGTGTGTATGATCTCAGTGACACACATCCCCTTTATGAGAGGCACATCACACTACAGATGACCCTGTTGGATGGCGATGGCCCTTTTAACTACAGCACCCTGATGCAATCCGCTGTAAATACATTAAACCAAGCTGCAGAGGAGGAAGCTGCTTATCCATCCTCTCTGCCTCTTTCTCCATCTCGCTTTCCTTCTCTTGCTTTTACTCTGTCTTTATCTCTTTCTCCCTCTTCTGCCGGCTCTCTCTCATTTGCTTTATTTCTGTTTCACTGTATTCATCTCATTCCTGTTTTTCTTTTATCCACTCTCTGGTTTCCCTCTCTTTCCCTACCTTTATCTGAAACTACTGCATGCAGACACTCCCCAGTCTCTAAGCTACACTGACTTTAAACTCTGCCGATCTGGTTTATCCTCTCTTCTTAGCTTTACTGCCTGCTGCCCACCTATACCACCAACCCCACCCCTCGTTGCCTCTCAACCTGGCTGGCCATGAGTCTCAGCCCAAACCTGCCTTGGGGTCACAGGGAGTGCCAAAGGTGCAGTGAGTGACGTGGCACTCTGGCTGACCCCTGGCAGCTTGGCAGGGCTGCCTCCCTAATGAGATTAGCTGGGTAATGCCGACTCTGTGTCTGTTTCTCCTGCCGCCCAGCCCGGCCCACCCTTGGGCTCTTTATTTAGCCAGCAGCAGGACAGGGTGTGCCAGCATTCACAGGTCGAGGGCAGGACAGGACCCACAAGCCCACTGCCCTCCCTTGTCCCTTCCCCCCACTACGTCTATCTGAACTGCCTAGCCTGGGTTTGCAGCCTCACCATTATGCTGTTGCATTGTTTTTTGTCTCCTGATGTTTCTGTGTGTCAAACTCCCTCAATATATGTCCGTCTGTCTCACTTGGTCTCTCTGAATTAGTGTATCTCACTCATTTTGTGTCTGTCTGCGTCTCCGTCTGTCTTTCCACCTTTCTCTGCTCTCTCATCGTTCATTAAGCACCCAGGTAAAAGTGCCCTTTAATGGCCGGACTGAACAATAGTGGGCAATGATCAAACAGTGCCCTGATCCGTTGAATCACACACACACACACACACACACACACACACACACACACACACACACACACTCACTCTACCCCGAGCCAGACGACCGAGCAAGAAACCCCAGAACCTTAGCTCTCATGCATACGTGTGACTGGCTTTGATGATTGCTCATAGCAGCGTAAAGTGCAAAGCTGCTCACTGTACCGCCCTGTGAAGACACACAGACTTAGACAGCATTACCAAATCTGTGGCCACCAGCCTGGAACTAGTTAGGTAGCCAGACAGCTACTTCGTACGTACAAATATAAGACTTACAGCAATCTTCATTCAGAACATGATACAAAATGTACTTTTTCCTGTATTACTATAATCCTCTTTGCCTTTTCAGCCTCTTTTGTCTCTTTGTTTAGATGGCTCTGAGAGATGTTATTAGTACCCTTATTAGCTGTGGGCGAGTTTAAGTGCCAATTAAACGCCTACAACTTTGTCACCGTGACAGAGTGTTTTTATGAGAGGGTCCTCAACAGGCAGGGGGCCTCCCATGGCACAGGTGTGCCCCCCTCAGCTCTAGGGTCACTTTCATCCTGGAGTGTGTGACAGCTCCTGTGAGTCTGACAGTGCTGTACAGCCCAGCCCAGGTGTCCAGGTGTTCTTACTTGTATGTATGTGTGTGTGTGTGTGTGTGTGTGTGTGTGTGTGTGTGTGTGTACCAACACCTGCTTGGCTGTGGCCCTGGGGCACAGACAGGTTCAAGTTCCACCCAAACAAACATCCTGTACCAATCGCTCATTAGACGTGTGTGCATGTGTCTGTGTGTGTGTTTGAATGTATGTTTGTCTGCATATGCCTGGCAACAGTGTGTGTAATCAACATACTCACACTGTATGCCCTCTGTACTCATCATTTACACTGAAGGATTGTGTTACCTAGACTTGTCAAAGACAGTCAGCTTGCTCTTCACCTTGTGATTGCTCTCAGGTGTCATATCTGGCATCGGGTTCTGACATTTTGTGTCTCTGCTCATTTCTGTCCACATGAGAACATCATGGACACATGTGTCATCTTCAGCCAAGAGCAATATTTAGGGAGGTGAATTAGTTTTAACCTGAATCCCATTCTCTGTGTTTCAGTTTAGCACCTCTCTTTCACAGAGACATGCCAGAATGCACGCTGAAAAGAACTCGCTCTCTCCCCTTCTCTCTCTTTATCTATCGCTCCAGCGCAGACAAGTCACAAAATGCACGCTGAAAAGAACAGATACACATGCACACACATGCGCATGTGCACAGACAAACACACATACCCCCCCCACCCCCCAGCCCACATATCACATTGCTGATATGAACCTTTAGAAAAGAGAAAAGAAATCCTGTTGAATGAAATGAAATTGTGAGGTGGATTTAGAGGCCTCCATGTTAATCTCCAAAGAGAACTGCAAACATAATAGCCATGCAGTTGGATGTACAAGAAACTTAATTAACTGGAGACCTTGTCCATAGATGGCAGGTCAAGGGAATCTCACCCACGCAGCACCTCATCTTTTCTAGTAAAGGCATTGCTCTGCATTTCTACGAACTGCAAATCTCCCTCAACCTTTTAAACTCTGTTTATATCTTTAGAAATCCCATGAGTACATACAGTATTTTCCTCTATATGTATGAGTATAGGCATCATTACATGAGTGGCTTAGCCAAGCTGTGTTCCCATCTGCCGCTTTCACTTTTGAGTGGCCAGTTCCAGATTTCTTTAAGGAGACATGCTTGTCTTTACAGGGAGATATCGGTAATAAGAGGCTTAAAACACACCACATTTTAATGCTGATATGAGGAGACCACCATTTCTCTTTTTCCATTTTATACATAAACCGTGTAGGGGATTTAATTTTATTGTTAACTGTAACCGCATTTCAGGTTAACCCGATTTCTTTTACCCATTTTTTTCTTTCCTTTTTTATCGAGAAGAAAGAAAAAATATATTAAAATTAAAACATGCAATGTCTCAGAATAAACATGTGCATAGCATTAACTTGAGAATCCCAAAGGGAGTTTCTGTTCAGCGGGAGTTTAAGAAGCTATGCTTATATGCCCCTCAGATATTTCCTATGAACTGCAATGTAAAATGTACTGCAGTACACTGTACCATTTATAAGGGTCTGGCTCGTTTCCTGTTGGTGGTCCTTTGGCAGAATGGTAGGTTTGGTTAAGCTGAAGGAGGTAAGTTTGTTTTATACTTTGCTAACTGTCCATTTTATGTAGCTCAGTTGCAGTCCATTTGACACTAATGTCAGGACTCCCTGTGATATCAATAAGAGAAATCCTCAGGAGGTTGTGAGAGACTCTTTGTGAGAGCCCTCTTGTTTATGCTCATCTGCAGTGTCTTGTCAATGTCTTGTTGCTTGAGTGTGTGTTTGGGTTATCCTTCTTTACCACGGTGTGTGCCACAGGGTATGGTGCCCAGTTCAGGATCTGTGGGGTGGCCCATCATAGTTTGCCCCTACAGACACACCGGAGCAGGACAGCCCCAAGCCATATGGCGGGGGTCCCCGATCTGTTGGCTGGCAATTCGCACTTGGACTGCAGCTCACAGACAACAGCCACCTCCCTGGAGACTGAAGACTGAGGCTTTGGGCTGTAAGCTAACGGCTAGGGACTGGAGTGCTAGAGCTCCAGACTTCACTGGGCTCAAGGCTTCATTCACTGTTCAATTAGAACCAAAAGGAAAACAAAGAGTGTCATATTTAAAGATGTCTCAAGAAACTTGAACTCTGCACTGGAGACTGTGGAGGTGGGTAATAGAGCTTGTAATCACACACTCAAAAGACTTCCATTGCAGACCTCAGTTATCTGTAAATTTGAATTTTTCTCTTTTTTGTATTTGTTTGGCAAAATGTCCACGATTTGCACTTTTTTTGAGAGACTAAGTCAATCAGTGCCAGAAAATAATACAGGAAAAAAGAAAAGTAAACAGGAAAAAGGTGTCATCTAGAGTGTGTCTGTGTTGGTGGGGGTGGAGAGACAGAGAGAGTGAGAGTGAGAGAGTGCATGTAAGGTGGAAAGTGTCAGAGGGTTAAGAGTCAGATAAACAGATTAAGAAAGTAAGTGAGGGAGAAGAGAATAAAGTAGTCACAGACAGGGGGAAAAAAGAGGGCATGAACATCGTGTAGAGAAAGAGAGAAAAGAGCAGCCAGAGAGGGAGGAAGATAGAGAGAGGATCCCGCTGGATGGGGGGATTGTAACATCACACTGTAGGGTCCCTTATGGGACAGCCGCAGACGGAGCACACTCCCTGCTGCATGCAGGAAGAGGAAGCTTTGCCAGCATGGAAAACATACAAGAGAAGAACGAGAAGCGAGTGGAGCAGAGAAAAACGCAGTTCTCCCCAGAGATGAAGTGGAAATTTTCTGCTAGCGCAAACACTATGTAGGCAGATAGCTGAGAAAGAAGAGGGGAGGAGATGGCAGAGAATAAGTAAAAAGAGGGATGCTGGTGGAAGAGAGAGGGGAGCGGCTTGATGAATAGACGAAATGGTGGGAAAGCAGAGGAGAAAGGTTCAGAGAAAAAGAAAAGCAGAGTGGTGATACTTTGCAGAAGTCAGATAAATCGATCTGTAACATAATGGTGTAATGAGAATAGACCGGAGTTCATAAGGTGATTCATTCAGGGAGAATATTTCCTTTTGATAGTGTATGAGGCACGAAAGCATCACACATGTGAATTAAGAAGTTTTTTTTTTCTTTAATTGTGTTTGAAATCACTGTCAGTGGTGGAATGTAACTATTTGTACTTCGTTACTGTCCACGATCCAGCTACGTTTGTACAGCAGTTAAAACTTTTTCACATCCAAAATACCTTGACATGACTCCCTAAGATTACTAATTCTGTTAATGACTACTGATAATTAGTATTAATGAATGCTCAACTTACACTTGGCTATTTCCACATCACACTACAATTTATGCCTTCACTGGCTGAATTCTTGAACTTTGGTGCCATCACTGTAGTGATCAACATCGTGAACGCTGCAGAAAGACAAACTGCCATCACTCACAGATAAATTAGATTCTTCTTTATTGTGGGGCAAACAAGAACCAGTTTCAGCTGTAAGCCATCATCAGCACAAACAACAGTAGCAGATATGACAGTTTATATAAACTGGTGAGGTTTAGAATCCAATGAGCAAAGAGAAAGCATGATGGCATGATGGGATCTATCTGTGAAGGAAGCACCCAGAAGCCCCCAGTGAAGGAGGTGTGAAAGCAAGAACAGCAACACTCACCGAAAGACAGCAAACAAAACTGAACGTTCAAGATTGGAAACCACTGATGATGGCTTAGAACTTTTACCCCACAATAAGGAAGATTATTTATCTGTGACTGCCGGTATTTTGTCGGTTCTACAACCGTGTACCAGATGTGTTGTCCAAGATTTGTAGCTGTACACACTTTTACTCTCTACTAGAACACTGTGAAAACCCATTAAGTCTTTATTATAGGGTGTTTCCCTTGACAACCACTTTGTGTATTAGGACATCAAACATTACGCAGATTGTACCCCCCTAGTATGATATTCAATACACTATCTATATATCTGTAAAGTATGTGTGTGTGTACCATGGGGTAAGTGTGGCGGGGACGCGTGAAAAGTTCCATTACACCAAAGTAACATAAGTGGCGTATTAGTGCAACTCAGTCAGAGCCCCGGGGTCATGAGAGAAGCTCTGATCAGAGGTCAGAGTGTGCTGCTGTGAAATGGGACATTACCGCTCACCAACACAGCAATGAATACAGAAAGAAACTTTAACTGCTGTAAAATATGAGGCAGCCCTCTCCTTTTGCAGCATATAGGGTGTGCATGTCTGTGGGTGTGTGCACATGCATGCAAGAACGCATGTACTTAAGTGTGTGTCTAGGACTGCGGTTTTGCTTAAGGGAGGGAAGAGGATGGGGTTAGGGAGGGGTTTAATATGCTACTTTAGCCCTCGGGGGGCTGTACAGTTGAAAGTCAGCGCATGAGGCGTGCAGAATCACACCAGCCTGCATTACAGAGGGACTGGGGGTGGTGGTGGATTGGACGGGTGGGGGGCTGCTATAAAAAATGAAATCATATCACTTAGCAGCTGAGTGCAGATAAAGCTGTGTTTGAACTGGGAGGCATAAATTATACATTGTAAACAGAGCGCTGGGAGACTACGGCTCGTTTAAATTATGACAGAGGGTAGTTTTTCTCCTCTCCTTTCTTCCTTCCCGCACTTCTGTTTCTGCCACACTCACTCACAGTTTCCTTCCCCTTTCTCTCAGTCCCCCGTTCCTGCTGACTTTTTTACCTCATGCCTCTCTCTTACCCTTTTTCTCCGACACCTGACTTAACAAGCATCCACCTCCAACACACACACACACACACACACATACAAACATACTCAATAACATTCTTTCATCACTTACTGTTGCAGATAAGCTGTTTTTTTTAGATATTTCTTTTAAATGTTTTAATTTTCTACTTGGTTATGCCCTTCCATTGTTGAAATGCCATGACACCCCCTCTCACCGCCCCCCTCTCTAAGCTGTACATGATTTGATCAATGTCCCCCTCCTGCATAGTTTAAGTTGGGCTGCTGTATGTTTTTTTTAGAGGTGCCTTCGTCCCTTCTGACAAGACTGTGCAAGGTTATTGATCAGTTTATTCTATTTGCCGTTGACCGCTCGGCACCGTCTCTCTGCTCACAAGTCAATAGTGGAGGATTGAGAGGGTGAGTGCGTCCCCTGACCTCCCCTCCCTCAATCTCTGAGTGTCTCGTCCACCCCACCACACATACATACACACACGCATACAGAAAAATACACACATGTGCGAAATGAATGACTCTCTGCCCGATATACCCACACCTCTGATCCCAGCTACAATTTTGATTAATCTTGAAGTGCTGCAAGGTCAGGGCAGGACTTTGTATGTATCTGGCGTTAGCTGATGCTGTCAGATAAAGGTCTTAAGCTTGGTTAGGGTGGATGCTCTGTTTTTTTTTTTTTTGTTTTGTTGTTTCTTTTTTTTCTTTGTGTCTGAACGTGTGTCTGTGCCAGGGTGGGTGTCGATTGTGTCCCCTGCAGGGGTGATCGTGGCCACTCTAAGCAGGGATCAGTGACCTTGCCCTGTTTGGCAGACTCAACTTGCGTGTCTCTGTGTGTGTTTGTGCATACATGTTTGTTCTTGTACTGATTAGGGAAAGTCTTCCAGAGCAAGGACTGTTGGGCCATGTTCAACCCAACAATAACAATGTGTTAAAGAAATGCAACAGCTCCATTGGTGTGGTTGATTGTTACAGGTACAGGTGTGCAGATGAAATACAAACCAGAAAGACCAGCCTCAAGGAGATGCCCGGCAGTTTATAGTTCTTTGAGGATGGATTTTTCCACTCTTGAAATTTATCACAGAAGCAGTAGTGTGCTCCACTGTCTCATTACTTAAAAGGTAAATAGTAGAACTAGCTCAGTACTTTACAGCCCCAGCTACCTGGAATGTGCAGTTGCACATATTTGGATTATGAATTAACATAGCTCAGTTTCTCTCTGTGCTCATCAGCATTGCTTCGTTTCAGGACTTAGTTCATTTATGAAGACCAGACTGGGGGCTGCAACCCCTCGCCTCTCCACGGAGCGAGAGGAGATAATTATTCTCTTTCTGACTCACACATTTCGATGAAAAATGCATACAGCTGGGGCTCGAAGCAGCTTATCAAAAGGTTAACTCTTCCCCACAGTTGTCTGTGCCTACAAAGGGGAGCATTTCTGACAAGAATGGCAGCATCGCACCACTTTGTGTTTTCCTGCTGTTTTGTTTGGGTGTTTTCAACAATGTTGTGACCCGCCGGTGGCCCGATGCTTTGTTTTCCTGAAGTTAACTTTCAATCAAGAGAAAAGCCAGCTGTTGTTTGTGTTGTGTTCTGTACATCATTTCTTAAGCAGTCATCTGAGTGCAGATCCCCAGCAAAATGATTCTGACATGAATATAACGTATCTACACAACACACAGTTACTTCGTATAATCAACTTTGAGCTCTATCTTTCAGTTTTACACTGATTTTACAAGCAAACAAACATGCTAACCATTTTTCTCCAGTTTTGTTAATTATAGTTTTAGAAATAATCTCTTTCAACCATCATGATGTCAGACCAAGCAGAACATTTTTTTTTTCCTGGCAAACATATACAATGCGCTGTCTTCAGTATGCACATCATTGTGCTTGATAGCTCTTTAGATCATCTCATTGAGATTCACAAATCTTTTGCCATTTTCACCTTCACGTACACTGTATTCCCACATATACTACTGTCACTCATTCGTACACACACATGCACACACGCAAAGTTAACACACACAAACACGCACACTCACAATTTGGGCCTTATGTGGAAGGAGCGCTGCCTGGAAAGTGATAGCAAGAGAAAAGAAGCTCTGGAGAGTGAGTTATCTCTTTAGATGTCATTGAGGGGCGCCTCTTTTCTCTCCCTGTCCTTCCCTCTATCATTTTCCTCTTTCTTCCCCTCTCTCTCTCTCTCGCTCCCTCTCTCTTGTTCCCACTTGCTCTCTCAAATCATGCTCGCCTCCAGTGGTATTCAGACAGTCCAAGGACAAAGTAGAGATATGCTGGGAGCAATGGACTGTCCGTCAGTGTGCGTTTGTGTGTGTGTGCACGAGTGTGTGTGTGTGAGAGAGAAGGGTTGATGTTGAGTCTTTGAAGCTGTTCTTCCCTTGTCCTGACAGATTGGAGTCTCGTCCCTCTCCATTTAACCCCCTGATGCTACATCACACATTCACGCACAAACAAAACACGTTTTCAGGCTGCTGTGGACACATTTAACAACACAAGACAAGATTTAAGATTCACCTAGAGCTCCACGCACAGCTTGCTATTGTCGAGGTCATGCCCTTGTGTTTAAGGACTGTTACATTTACTTCATTTGATATTTATTGACTTGTCAAGGTGACTGTAATGGCATTAAATAGTTCATTTCCATAAAGATGTAAGATGTGTGTTTGGTTTTTTGATTATTAACCCGTCTGAGCCTTGTATTTGCCGCACCAAGTCAAGGGTCTCTATATTATTAAGTCATGTAGTGTGTTAATGTAGCCTTGGCTTGTCTGACTAAACCAGACTAAAGTAGATGGCCCCGGGGTCCGTGACCCTGAGAGAGGTGCACACACACGCGCACACCTACACACAAAACCGACCAGATGTCTGACCTGCCCGCCTCATGCCACACACATTCACACAAGAAATCCATCCCGGAGACAGACTTCTCCCTCTGTGTATGTGACGCGGCAGCTCCTCTCTCTCAGACAAACAGGGGAAATCCTCCTTGTCTTGCCTTGTCCATCACAGGCCATCTCACTGTCTCAGTGCACGTGGGCGCCTGCAAACCCTCCCCCGACCTCCCCGGCCAGGCTCCAAACCCGACACATTTAACCGACACACACGCACGCACACACACATATCCACATGCACAGGCCCTTTGGCTCCAGCCGGGTTCCCCTGACGCAGGGACACACGCAGGCAGGAAGTTTGAGGAGAGGTTTGTGTCAGTTTGCTTCTCTTAGAACACTTCAGGTCTGACCCTCTCTTGACCAGGCAGCTTCCTCCCCCTCCATCTCTCCGTAAACAACCACATCCCTGCGACTGAAGGCGTGCCGGCTGGCCAAGTGTAATAACATCACTCATGTTTTGATGTGAGAGGGAATGTCTACGTGAGTTAGGGAGGCTGACTAGATATGTTTGTGTGTTTTGGTTGTGTGTACTGGGAGAAAACTTGTGTGTGAGAGTGTGTGTGTGTGTTTCCTTCTGACTTTTCTCTGATTGCAGGGATGGCAGATCTTCGTCACAGAGGAAACCTGTTAACCATGTCTTACGATTTATCCACTGTGTGTCCTTAAAAGACACACACGCCCATGCATGCGCATGCACACACTTGCAGACATGTTCGCACACACATAAAGAGGGGTTGTCCACTGATCTTGTTGAGTGTGTGTCAACTCCATTAGCACATTCCCAGATAGGGCCAGAGCCCTCTTATCTGTGGCGACCCATTAATTACACTTTGTTCCCTTAAGTGATCTATTTCAGACCTGCCCCGCCCTCAACACCCACTCTCTGCTATCTCCACCCCTGGCCTGCTCCTCCCCCACCTGACCCCTCTCCTCTCTCTTCTCTTCTCTCCTCCTCTCCTCTCCTCCACATCTGTCCTACCCTCTCCTCTCCAACTCTCTGCTTTATTATTTTCATCCCACCAACACGCACATACACACACCATCTCCCCCCTTCTGTATGCATTACAATGCATGGGATCAAAAGGTCATGTGACAAGTAGCTCTATTCGTGCATACCAGGTGTACGTATGTGCAAAATAAAGACAGTGAGGCTCTCACACAGCGTTCTGTTGTTCTGTTGAGCTAGATTTTTCAATTTTTAAATTTCTCTCTCAGTAGACTCTTAGTCCAAAACTGTGTGGAAATTGTACAGTGTACTCTATCACGTTCAGCTGCACATTTTTCTCAGGTGGCTGGAAAATGTCCTTCAGAGCCCACTTTTATTCCCTTCCCTTCAGTGTATTGGTCACATCCTCTAACACTGCTCTGTTTTGTGTATGTAAATGTAAATGCTGTGAACAACTCCTGAGCTGCATGTTGTCATATGTTTGTGTCCTCCTGCTTGTGTGTCCGCCTGTGATTTTGTATTTTGAAGTATGTGTTTGTATTGTCTGTTTGTGTGTGTATATGCCCACTGCACCTGGGAGATGCTAAGCAGTGATAAGTGCTAGACAATCAAGCAGTGTTTGAATTGTTGCTGAAATCTGTTGGGGTAAAACCAGGCGAGCTTGCTTACATGTCATCTCACCTAAGAAACTCTGAAGTGTATTATTCTTGTGTATGCCTCCAGTTCAGGACGGTCTGAGGCCAAATGTAAAATCTGAGCACCTCCAATAATTTAACATTTGCATTCCTGTTCCTTTTTTGTGTCCTGAGGTCCAAAAGGCAACTGCTTTGCGCCAAGTTTTTTCTTAGCTTTGTTTGAGATTGACACAGGTAACATATCATTGTGTAGAATACCAATCTATACATCCACTGTGCAGCTCTTTTTAGCTTGTAAAGTTGCTGAGATCTTTGGGTGAAGTGCTGGTCATGACTGCTGTTGCTAGAAGGCTATCAAATCTGCTCCATCCTTTTTAATCACCAAACATAAGCCCCTGGGTTGTGAAGAACATGCAACAAGGCATTTTCTCTTTGTAAGCATGAAAGCAGCAAGTGTACTGCTGTATACACATTTACAGCCAGAGGACAAAAAGTGGGTTAAAAATATATTGCCATGCACTGTACTCATCATGCTGCCAATGTACAATATCTTTAGATACTTTACATATATACCTTAATGTTGCACAAAGCATGCGCCAGTGGTGCTGTGCTCTATTCTTCTATAAAGCTGAGACAACCTGGTTATTGAAGGAGGGCTGTATATAAGTTCCCACACTCAAGGCTATCTATTTTTTGACCACTGATTCTGAATGCGGCCCGTCTTTCTTACAGGTTTACAGGTGCAAAGGGGCCTCTCCTACCCCTTTCCTCCTCCACCAGCTCTTTTGTGACTGAGTGGTGTGTGTATGTCTGATATTGTAGAAGAGTGTGTGTGTGTTTCTATGCTTGGTATTGTCCTGAAGGTGCTAGGGAGGTGCATGAGTGTGTGTGTGTGCCAGACCTCACTGTGTTCAAGTGGAAAGAGAGAGGTTGTGTGTTTATGTGAGTGAGGAGTGAGTGTAATATGGTGAAGTGGTGTGCAGTTTGGCTTGGATTTGGTTATATAGACTCTGTGCTTGTGTGTGTGTCCGTGTGTGTGCATGGGCATACCCATGTGCGCATGCTCCGCCTCCATCAGTGTCTTTGGCAAGGTTGTCTGTTCTGACCCTTGCCCAGGCATCATGATGTGTGTGTGTGTGTGTGTGTGTGTGTGTGTGTGTGTGTGTGTGTGTGTGTGTGTGTGTGTGTGTGTGTGTG
>JBBMJY010000024.1:15381957-15393955 GCA_037833715.1 Toxotes lorentzi | reverse complement strand
GATAGATAGATAGATAGATAGATAGATAGATAGATAGATAGATAGATAGATAGATAGATAGATAGATAGATAGGTCTCACAGTCCATTATTGACAGTTCTGCTGCAGCAGCCTTAGTCCACAGCAACATATTTGTCACGCTTAAGTTCATGCAAACAGATGTAAAATAATCACACCAGATTTGCTTTGTCATATTCAGATAATAATTTTATCTGCACAAATGAACCCAGAATAAAAAATAATAATTTATTCTACAGGGACACACGTGCCTTTATCATGTCATACTAGACCTAATATAGTAATAAAATATAAACGGAATTAGTCTATTAACCAGATCCTTAGCAAATGACATTCACATGTGTTTAGTGGAGAGGCTGGATACCTGCTAAAAAGCTTGCCAATTTATTGTCAGTGGATAACACAGCAGAGGACTACAGAGAGTATAGGCTCAGTGGATTATATCTTTACAAGCATTATTCTGCCTGAGTGACTGGCTGAAAAAAACGCACAGACTACAACAAAGATTGGTCAGGCATGAATGCGGCCTGTGTGTTTTGTCTTCATAACATATTAATCCATCAAACCATGAAGTGGGAACTATTTGAGCCCTATACTTTAATAAGCTTTTTTAAAATGTTTTTTTTTTCTTCTTAAAAGTAAACTTCAGAGCAGTTTAAAAAAAAACAAAACAAAAAAAAAAAAACTTCACATGCAAATAAAGTAGAGCTTACTAGTGGCCAAAACTTTTTTCTTTTCCCCTCCTTTTTCTTTTTTCTTTTTCTTTTTGCATATGATGCAGCGAAAATGGGTCACCAATAAATTCTGTCTCAGCATTGATGTAATTGCAACAAAATGCTGCTGAGTAAAAATTGAGGAGCTCGCTGACTGCGGTGGCACAGTCACACACCATCTGGAGTGTATTAGACAGAGAAGCCGTAAATATTGCTGAAAAGCCCAGGCGTTATCAGGTATGTAAGCCCGGGCCTTGCTGCATGGCCTCCCATATGTTGACATAATCAGACTGTTGGGGATGTCTATTAAAACGTATCTGAATTTAATAAATGAACACAGTAATTAAATTCAATTTGTTTGTGCAGATCTCCCAATGACTCCCAGTGTTGGTCTGTTTACATTTTTGAAGGGGGTGAATTATGATGAGATGAAATGCTGCAGGGCTCAGGGGATGTTATCACAGTGCTTGAGGTTGCTGTATTGTCTGGACCAGAAGCAACAGGTTAACTGGCTTAATCTCCAACTTTCCTCTAAATTTCATTTAACTAAACAGCTAATTATTGCACGAGCCGATACTAGTTATTATTAAGTGGCTTTGTCTTTTATGATGGCATCACTTTGCTGCCGAGGAACATACACACATCCTCTCAAACTTGACAGAAGGAATTAGGAGTTCCTCTAGAGCTGCAAACACTCTGTTACATCCGATTCACGCTTTTCCCCTTTAAAACCAAGCATTTCCTTTCCGACCATCCGGGTTTCATGTGCACACACAGGCGCGCACACATGTAAACACCTCCATTCATGCAAACAAGGGACCATATACTCTACATATATAGTACACCAGTGAGAAAACGTACACTTTGGAGTTTGATGCCACGTGCTGATTAATTTCTTGTTGATGACGCGCGCGCGCGCACACACACACACACACACACACACACACACACACACACACACACACACACACACAAACATAGACACACGTCCATCCTCTTTCACTTTTTACGTATATATCCCTCCTCCCCTTTCTCTCACACTTCTCTCTGTCTTTCTCACTCACTCCCCCTGGCTTTATCCGTTTCAGTCCGAGGAACACACAAGAACACTGTGCAGAAGGCACACACACACACACACATAGAGGAAAGAGAGAGAGGAGGAGGAGGAGAAGGAGAGACAGAGGGAGAGAGAGAACGTCAAAACGAGCCTTACTTTTTTTCTTTTCCTGCCGTGAATCTTCATCCATCCGTCGTTGACAGAGCTTGACTTGATCCAACCGTTGCTTCCCCCCGTGTTAAAAAGTCTGTAGTAGTGCGCTTTAATTAATATATTTCTGGGCTGTGTCCCGAACCCAGAAGCTTTAGAGAGGGGAGAGGAGTGCAGATTGAGACATATTGAGCCCGCTTTAAAAGGATCATTTCATCATGTGGGAGGTTGGGACACACAAAGTTTGGACCCGTGACTGGCATTCCGGAGAGACATGCATATTTTAAAACAACAAAGCAAGACAGAGACCGGGGGCCCCGGGGTGGGAGGGGAGAAAACTTGGAAAGAAGTTACTATCAGATGAACAGCTGTCATTGTTGGGCCAGACTTGAGCGCATATTAAGATATAGTCATCTGAAAAAAAGGAGCTTGTCCAAATAATGTCAGTGGTAGTTGCTTCATGTCAGTCAATTAAATGTTTTACGTTTTATTTATTCATCCAAAAATATGTTTTGTTCCTAAAATATTCTAATTGTTAATGGTTTATACACTAATAGAAAAACACAACTTTAACTTTTGAAAGTTGAGAGATCTTGAATTTACTGTTTTTGCTCTTACAGTGTTATTGAGCATGTATGTTCATTTCATTCTACAGATTATGGTGAAGCCGAGAATAACAGATTTTGTAGAGAACTACCTTTTAAAGGTTTAAAACGTTTTCTGTAATTCTAACACTGAATGGAACCAAACGTCCAAACCTAAGTAAAAAAATATTGACCTAGGATTGAATTGGAAATAAAATGATCATAATTTACCTTCTCATTATGAAGCATACGAGCTGTAGATTTTTTTTTTATCCTCAAATATCTAAATAATAGCAGTTAAGGCTGCAATTTAAAACGTCTCCCACTTCTATTTTGTCAAGTCACACAGAATTGTGTCTCTCCCAAGTAAAGCCAGTGTGCTTAGCGCTGTCACTTCTGCACAGCTTTTACAACATCACTCCCCCCCGTTTTTCTCTGCTTTACTGGAAGGTTTTTCTCTCTTGTGCACGGGGTCCATTCGTGCAAAAAAGAGTGGAGAAGGCATAAATAAAAATGTGTTGGCTGTGACGAGAGATCTGTCCGCTGGAAATGAAGGGCCAGGGGAAGAAGACAAAGGGGGGAAAATGCATGCAGTGGTGTAGAGCTGGATATCTCTGTTAGTTGTCAGCGTTTAGTCCATGGCTGTGGAATGCTAATGAGTGAGGTCTCTCTCCCTTTCTCTCTCTCTCTTTCTCAACACCCCCCCCACCCTCCTGTTCAACCTCTCCACCCCCCCCCCCCACCACCACCACCCCTCTCTCTCTCTGTTCACCCCCTCCCCTCCTTCTCTCGGGGAGAAAAGGCGGATCGATAGCTGACCCGATGGTTTTGGCCAATGCTTTATTTATCTGGCCAGGCAATGATATTATCAGCCTTGAACGTTATATACAGCAGACGTCTTCCTAAATCAACACAAAGGGATCCGCTTACACAGCGATCCGAGCTTTCTCACAACCACCTCTCTCCCTCTCTTTCTCTCTCTCTCTCTCTCTCTCTCTCTCTCACTCGGCCAGTAGCGCGCGCACACACGCGTACGTACGCTGGTAGATACACGCTTTTACGCACGAGCATGCAAAGAACGCGCCCGCACACATACATACAGAGAGACCTCACACATATATAAAATCCCTGCCATTGCCTACACACAGTCACGACAATCATGACAAACTTGCACGTGAACACACACACGTACACACACGCGCGCGGGCGTAGGGAGGCGTCCCCGGGAGGCATCCCCTTATGTTACATTCACAACTAGGGATATTTTATACCCCGCAGGGCTGGATTTGATCCATGGCTTAAAGGTTGCCTATGAGGTCCGCGGACAGATCTCAGAACAGCACACTGTAATTATAAGATATGCCTCTCTTCATTGACTGTGTACAGTCAATACGACAAGAAACTCTGGCTGTTTGCTGAGATATAACGCAAACATCTCACGGGAATCCATTTAATTTTGGACATTTGTCCTCTCTGTGCCGTTCCCAGCCATTTTGTAAGCTCGTGCGGATAAGGTGTGTGGTAGACACGGCGAAGCACTTGTTGTCTTGTGTTGTCATCATTTTTACGCACAAGACAAAATGAGAAATAAGCCGTGTCATACTTCAGAGGGCCCCCCATTCATACACGGAGACGCTATTTGGAAATTGTTATTGTCTCAAACAACAGTATTTGTCAAACGTGACCGGGAAAACCAGGCTACTATAAGTTAAATGAAGTGACGTGTAACGCCAATAGGACATATCCACTGCTGCATAAAACCATTGGCTTGCATTGAGGGTTTTGGAGAAATAGGTTCGCTGACAACTTAGGATAATAAATGTTTCGCTTTCAGACAGATATCTCAAACGTGAAATCGCACCCAGCTGCTTGTGTAAAGCAAACAAATAGCCCCCCGTGTTAGGAGTCCTCCACTTGTGGTTTGATGAATGAAACCAGACAAAGGTAAATGGTTATTTAACTCATTTCGTAGTAACACTTTGGTAACCGGAGTTTCCGAAATTACAGACACACAAATGGGGCCTATAGTGTGCCACATATCCATCTCCTTAACCCACCGCAGCTACAGTCCAATCTGACGGTGCATTTGCTTCCCTCTCACTGCACTTTGTACGTTTTCCTTTCCTTATATTTAATTCAGTACAAGTGCTAATTACGTTGTCATCACATCAGAAGATAAGAAATTTGATGATAAACGTCTAGTTAAAAAAATAAAAAATAAAGATATTTGAAGCTTTATTATTTCAATATTTGAAGGGTTGCGTAATGTACTAATTTGAGCTTCTGTCAAAGTGGAGAGAGTCAAAAAAAAAAAAGGTCCACAGCCTACATAGAAAATATCACTTTTGCTTGAGTCCTCATGTGTTTTGCTTGTATTGCCTGTACAGAAACGTTAATTAGGAACACATGCCACCATTTCATTTGTTTTTGAACTATTGCTTTATATAGCCTGTAGTGTAACAATTGTATAACAGAATGCTCTCAGCAAGAGGATAAAAGATAGTTACTCTAGAGGGATTTAGAATACATTATGTGGAGACAACCAGCTGAAAGCTGCGTTTAATAACCCAGCAAACAATTTAGTCCAGATCTACACAACACCAAAAAACAAAACAAAAAAAAACGACCTGGGCTGTTGTGATGGCCATGGAGACGCCATATTCATTCTCTTTGAAAAACAAACATTTATTCGCACATGCAGTCCTCCTCACCGTCCAGGAAATGATCCTCTGGATTATTCAAAAAAAAAAAAAAAAAAAAAAAAAGAAAAGAAAAAAAAAACACCAGTTAAGACAAACACGCTAAATAATTCCTGTGCTTGAGTAATTATCTGTTTTAAGGCTGCGTTTTAGAGGGTGTTGGCAAAATGTGTCTATTGTTAATTCTTTTTGGTTAAATTCAGCATATTCTGCCTCCAGTAAAGCAGAGAATGAAAGGCCCCCACCAGCTCATTTCTTCTGCATCTTTCACCTGACCTGCAGCTGCGGGAGAATTATATTTCCACAATAAGGAAGCAACGATCCAACCTGAAGAAATATCACATTTGTGTTTGTACAGTATAACCTAGGCAACAGCAAGGCGTCTGACAACTGACCCAGAGCTACAGACAGGTCGACTGGGAGCTAACGGGTACAATATGCCTGAACTTGTGAGAGAGCATCTGAGGACAACCTAAAGCACAACCTTTAGCATCATTCCAGCATGAGCGCGAACTAATTAATATCCTTAATACTGTAGTCTTTGAACGAGACAGGCCATACAAACAAATAACCCACTGGCAGAAAATACCCCTCCCCCAATCCTATAAGGCAGATAACAAATATGGCGATATCAAATTCAGGCATTGCGACGTGCTACATGCAGCTCTGCTCCTGTCCTCCTGTCCCTCATCACTGCCAGTCAGCAGATGAAGATGTGGGCAATATGGCACACAAGCAACACGTCTGATGATGAAGAGGGGAGGACTAACAGGCAAATTTAATAATTGTCACACCGAAACCCCATTTTCTTCTTCATAACGCCTTCCAGTTTATCACATTTTATCACTCTAGGTGTGAGTGTAACGCAGTAATGACAGTCAGGGTAGATCCAGGTCCATAACTGGGCTTCCTGTTTCATCTGTAGAGTATGTGGAGACATATACACACACACAAAGACTGAACGCACACACAGGCACAGACCAATGCAAGGACAGAAACTCTATGTAACCCATCTAACACATTCAGGACTTATCTATGAACTCATTACACTCTGAATGTATACTCTCTCACACACACAAATTTGCTTTCCTTCCAGCACGTTTCCCTTCTCATTTGTCTCTGCACTGCCTCCATAGTCTCTCTACCTTTATTTCTCTCTCTCCTTCTCTCCCTCCTTCCTCCTCTCCATTCCCACACAATGCATCACACTCGGTGTTCCTATCGACTGGCTTACATGCTGTAAAATACATTTTCCAGATTGATCACGCATATCACAGCAGCTTTGCAGCGTGGCCTAACTCTTTTGCCAAACGACGCCCACATCAATACCGAGGCATGCACTATCAAGGCAGGAGTTTTTTAAGAACGGGGGAGAGGGGAATATTGTTTGGTTTGTGGAGAATCACCTTGATTAAGCCACAGGAGGTAGGATAGAGGTGGCTCTGTGTGGTGCGCAGGCTTCCCTCGCTGTCTGGGAAAAATATTAAACATTAATGCGCTCACAGGGTGGCAGAGAGCTCACTGCTGTAGTTCCTCACGTATAGCCTCCCTTCCTTTGTGCTCGCATTGCCAGTTATGTCAGTGGGTTTGTTCAAATGTAAGGTTTGAAACCATTGTGTAATTACCACACTTAATTCCGTGTATCACCTCGTTTTCGCTGGTAGGTGTAACAGACGTAAATAGTGTATTCAGAATTATATGTCTCAGTAAAAGGCAATGCAGGGTACTGACTCAGTAACTGTAGGCTGCACTTGCGCTTTTCATATAGAAGCCAGGGGCGCACAGAGACAAGAGATTCCCTCAAATGGTTTAAAATAAGCCCGAGCACCTTGACATTTGCTTTCAGGAAAATGCTTGAGAATGACACATCGTTGCCTATTTCTTTTTTTTTTTTTTTTTTAATAGTACAGTCACCATCACACAACTTCATCAACCGACCCTTCTGCAAAAAGCTGCATCATGGAGTAAGCAAATTGAAGGCAACAACCAATAAAATTCAAGAAACAATGAAAATTTTCAAGACGAAACAAACAAAATGTATTTGAAATGATATATTAAAAGTGCTTTTGATTTTCATGTCTCTCCTCTTTGACTGATGATCGACTCCACGCGCATTCGTGGCCCGGGGAAAGGAGCCCCAGACGTCCTCTCAGTAAAAATGTCCTGGAGGTCAGTTTGCTGCTGTTGCAGGTCCATCGTATCAATTGGGAAAAAAGTTCAACCATCAGTGGTGATATTGTCATAGCGATTAGACTGTTTCTTATTTGTCTAAATTTCTTTATTTTTCTGTTTTTAAATTCTCACTTCAATTTTAATTCTTGGAGAACATAGCTTCGACAACATATATCGCACTCATTATAAGAAGCAAAAGGTTATATCAAAAAATTATTAGTATAGAATCACAGAAACCCTGGTTTAGAACCAGAAAAAATACAAAACAGAGAGGTACATAGACACAGGACAATTCTTATAATTGCTTGGAAACATTATTTTCCCGCTAAGTCTTGATTCTTTTTTTCTTACTGCGCATATGATGTTTTTCATTTTATTTGTATTTTTTACAAAAAAAGGAAAATAAAGACTAGTATTTTACAAAATGAAGAGTATTGTTCTTGAAGATGAGGGTGGATTTACACAGGTGTAAAGTCCAGTTCCAATATTTTTCTGTACATAATGTATTCCATCACAGTCCCAGAAGACAGAAAAAAAGTAATGTCTTCCAAGTTTCTCAGAAAAGGTCCTATATATAGTCTTCTTGAAGGAGGATGGGGTGAGGGGTGCTGAATTTTGGTCCTTTTTTTCCTCTCTTTTTTCCACTTTCATATAAGGATCATTGGATGGACATGTAAGGCCAGTTGAAGCTGCTCCCGGATAATAGCATATCCCTGATGAGGGTTTCAATAGGAGTTTTACCTACCAAGCGGACGAAGAACAGCTGCTCGATTACCGACGAGGACACGGTGCGCAGAGAGGGCAGCCGCAGCAGGAGCTTCCCAAAGCGGCTGGGCTGGTTCGGGTACTGGCTCCTCACGTACTCCTCCAGGGCGCACTGGGATTTCTCCTGTAGGCTCTCGATGTGAGCAGCGTCCGACAGGCCGCAAGCGTCTGAGAAACACAAACCAAAAAAACAAAAAAAAAACAAAAAACAAACACACTGTGGTTAGGCTCGTCATGTCTCTAAAACCCCAAGGCACAGCATGTTGTGGAAAAACCTGAATCTGATATTATTTTGTCGTAAAACTTCAACATGTGGAGTATCAAGTGAAAGACAACCTGTAGACTTAAAATATATGATTAAAATTAGGTTATTAAAATAAATCAGCCTCTCAGGTCACAACATTTGCAGAGAGAAGCACACAGAGCCTAAGAGAAATCGATATTAAATACACATATTACAAATACACATAAGTATTTTTAAATGTACAGAAGTCATAATACACGCCTGACGAACTCGCTTAATTATTTTCTGCACAAAGTATGAACACAAAACCACATGGCCCTTGTTTTTTCCTCATGTGGGCTTAGCTCTGGCAAGTGCACCCTTTGCCATTCCCAATTTACGTCCTGCAAAACCACTCTGGTTATCATTCAACATCAGCCTTTACGTGTTATTGACAAAGTGGAATGAACAAACACACTGCCCAAACATGCTACATCACACTGAGCGAGTGGGACTGTCATGCAGAATAAACAAGGGGCTTTCTGCTGGAGTAAGGGATGCACAACACAGTGGAGGATGTATCTGCCTGACTCTTATAACAATCAACAAGAATATAGAGCTAAATGTCACGAAGACAGTGTTGCAAGCGTGCAGGGGAAGAACTGACGGGGCAGTGGAGCAAAGGCGAAAGGTAGGCTACGGGCCTAAAGGCCGCTGCTCTTGATGTCTGGACTCTGGGGATTCAAGTATAAGGAAACATAAACGGCACTGATGAATCTGAAATTACACTGGATGTAATGTGACCTAATTACTCTGCAGTAAGCTGTTAAGTCATTTCGCTGCTCTTCTCTCCATAGACCACTCTTGGCCTGTTTTTCGATGGAGCCTATAGGACAGGCCGCTGGAAGCAATCAAATTTATTAGAGGAGGTGAAGTCAATAGTCACGCAGAAGCGACATAAAATGTCAGAGAAGGAGCCTGTGCAACAACGCAGGCGAGACGTGTGTTTTGGTGCTCACTGGTGGGTTATGCAGCCGTGTGCAGCCACGCTTCAATATAGACTAAAGCATATAAGGCTTGTTAGTGTCTTACGATGTTTTAGCCTGTTATAAAGAGGGGTGTTTTTCACACAGCCCAGTGTTCTACTGCTTATAAACTGCTGTAAACGCAAGCAGCATAACCGCTGGCGTATATGGTCCCACATGGAGTCTAGGCTGTCCTTAAGAGATTCTGTATTGAGCTGTGCTTTTGTGGAAACTACACAAGGAAGACAGCTTTAGTTTTCAAGCACTAATACATTAAACACCGGAGAGAGGCTTTTAAGCCTATTCGTGATTTCTCACTGCTATAACTCACTATGGCCAGACACAATAACCTTATGAACCCGGGGGCAACGCTGAGATCTCGGGGTGATTTACTGTGACCTTAGTCCGGCCGGTCAGTGCCCCACGTATGCAAATCCCTGTGGATTAACGCTGAGTGTCCCTTTTAAAATCTACTGCAGTCAATAAGGTTGAAATTAATTCAATTTGGAAATGTCGTGTAAATTATAATACCTAGCACGAATGTTTGCGACGCAGAGGTATAAGGAGCTCAAAGCATTGCAGGGAATAGGCTGCAGTTGAATGTGTGTGTCAAGAGAAAGCTGGTCAAAGACACCCCATAGTTCTCCATAAGGCCTGCCTGCAACCCTGCACCCCACTACCTCAATACACTGGGACATGGGAGCAGATAGCTTCCAGATTCGCAAACGACTCTTTCTGTGGTAGGTTAGCAAAAGCACACGCTGCAGTCTGCACGTGTGGATAAGGAGTTAATGCAAGACAATGATCCTGAACTGTGGTGAAATAGTTTAGCTTGGCCACATTATTTATGCATCAAATACTGACAAGTCTGGTGTTATTAAAGGCAAACAATCCACGCTGGACTTGGCAAAGTGCCACGTGACTTGTTATAGCCAACACCAGTTGTAGCCTATCAACCTAACTAAATGATCTGTTAGAAAACATGGTGGATGTTAATGTGTGTATGAAGTTTCTCTGGGTAATCTGGAGCGAATTACTGGAACGCCGTGCAATAGGAAAACATGGTCAAATATGTCAGGGCACAAAGTAATATTACAGGATGAACAGACTAATAGTGAATATAGTGAATGAAAATACGTATTTATTTGTCTCCAAACATATATTTACCTCTCAGCGTGCATTCAAAATTTGGCGTGTCAAATTAACCTAGCTGCCAAACCCCAAAACTTACAGTAGTTATTATGGCTCCGGAAATATTTTAAAAATATAGATATAAAGTCTTCCAACTGTAGGAAAACCTATGTGGTAATGTCATATTCGCCAAAAAAGAAGGAAAACTGAACACCGAATGTGGTTTAGTAGATGAACTACAATCTCTGAGTTCCTATTTACACGTTTTGTGAGCATCCTAACTTAGAGATTAGATAATTTAGATCCTAATTACATACAGTTCATTTTCACTTATAAACGCTCTGTGACATTTTTATATGGTATGGGAGAACATTTCACCTATATAATATAATATAATATAATATAATATAATATAATATAAAAACAGTAAATGTATTGTATATATGCAGCTGCAGATCCCTGTGACGATAAGTAAATAATAAAGAATAATTATTGAAATATGCTAGACAAGTGTCAACAATCTCAAAATAAAATGGAGTTGAGACGCTTTCTAGGGATATTGAAAGTGGGAATTATTTCAATATAAACCCAAATCTGAAAACCACAGTAAAATTGAATATTTTATCACAAACGTGTCCAATTATAGATTATGTACAGCCATGTTGCAGAATTTTGTAATGGGCCGAATATGAGACAATGAGGTCAAAACTTTGAGATGAGTTCAGAAGTAGTATGGGGCCTGTAAGTAAGTGAATTTAGACTTTCCTTTTCCTCCCCATCATCACCAGACTCCCTTGACATAACAGGCCTAATGGCACCATGTGTACACAACCAACTCCAAAATAGCATCTAAATTACGTACGGAGAGTAAATGAGGACCTTTAGGACCTTGCCCCAGTCAGCCATCAATTAAGCTATCAACAATGTAGGTTACTTTTGAAAATTACTGCTGATGACTTTTTAAAGCGTGTGCGACAAGAGCAACTATCCTCAAGAACTAAGGGAATTAATAGGTCAGCTAAGATTAATCTGCAAACAATCTATACGAGCAGTGTTTCTCTAGTGTCCTACAGAAGCGATGCACTGACGTATGAGTCAACTTCCATCAGCTTTTTTGATCTCAGTCTGCTAAGGATTATTTCCTGCCCCCCACCCCCCCAAAGACATGTGTTTGTACACGCAAAACAAGGATATAAGCACGCACCAACACTCATAAATGCATCAGCTGTCATATATCACCCACTGATAGACTATTTCATCTTTACGCTCAATTATTTGACACCTGTTCCAAAATTTATGGACGCGGACCTACAGTCTCGGTCTCGGCTCTGACGTGTTCAAAAAAAAAAAAAAAAAAAAAAAAAGAGGTTCACTCAGCAATTCTAAATTCTTTACACATATGCACCTGTCCCTTTTTTCCTCTTTTCAAAAACCCCAAACTGGGTGTTTCCCTTCAAACCTT
>JBBMJY010000024.1:15366603-15381857 GCA_037833715.1 Toxotes lorentzi | reverse complement strand
GGCGCTTTTTGTTGGCGTTTGGATGTTTTCTTTTCTGCTCTCCCCTTTTCCAAATTTTGTGGACGGGTACCTACTTTTTTGTTTTTGGCTTTGATTTGTTCAAAAAAAAAAAAAAAAAAAAAAAAAGAGTTTAACTCAGCAATTATAAATTATTTACACATATGACACTGTCACTTGTCTCCTATTTTAAAAAGCCCCGAACTGGGTGTTGCACTTAAAAACTTGATGCGCTCACTCAATCTGGATTTGTTTACATGTCTTATGCTGCGGCTACAACTGACATGGGAATGGATGTAAGTGGATATGCAGCAAGCTGTTGACAAAATAGCTATTCCATCGGCAACACACACATCTCGTAAACTCAGATTTGTGACCAGCCTACACTTGACAGCCATATTCTTGATGCCACAGTGCTTCGCCCTGCGAGCCTCGCTCCCACTAACATAACTGTAACTAGGCCTCATTTGATTATAGACATGTTCCTATGTGACATGTTGGACACCCACCTGATGTGAAAAGCACGATGGCCTTGAGGCAGCTGTACTCTGCCGAGTCTACGTGCAGGGTCTTAAGCTTCTCCACTTGCTCCTGGAAGATCCGGATGTGATCCATGAAAGCCACGACGCGGTCCGCGGACATCGGGGAGGCGTGGAGGCCCGCCGCGGCGAGCAGAGGGGCCACATGCAGAGGCATGGAACACTGGGCCGCGTTAAGCACAAACAACTCGCTCCACGTCAGCCTGAGAAGGGACACCTGGTCGGTGATCTGCAGGTCGGGAAAGAAAGGGATGTTTCTCGCCCACTCCACGGCGCTGAAGAGCAAACGAGCCGCCAACTCGCAGATGTTCTCGATGCCCATGATATTGTTGGGCTGCATGCACTGGCTCCCGTACCGGGAGGTCGGGTAAGGCTCGGCCCGGAGCAATAAAGAGATGTATCCGGACAGATAGCAATGGCCATTCAGAGGGTCCCCGTTCGTCAGCGCGTACTGGCCTGGGTTGGGCTGGGTTGGAGGCATTCGTCCTCGCTGAACCGCTGACAAAAAGAAAGAGAAAAAGAGGAAATGTGCATCCAGAACTGATAAACATTGTTCATGAGTAGTACAAGCGTCAAGCAAGCTACAGCTAGTGTGCTTCTTCCCAGTAAAACGGCATGCACTGAAATCAAAATTCAACACGCTTTTCTAAACATATTGACTCGTGTGCGTTTTTTGTAAGACTATAATATTCAAGATTATTCTATCGACAGCAAAAGCATCTCATCAGAACAGATGTGCTGTGTCCCCCAACCTTCACACTCAATTACAAATACAATTGCATTTGTATTTAGGGATGCAAATGCATTAGGCTGTATTCAAAATGAAAATAACATTCGCTTGTGGGTTTTGGACAGAAACACACACAAATTTTCCGTTATCCAAAAGTAAAATGACCAAATTTACTATTATAAATATTTCAAGGCGTATTTGCATGTTGCATGCAGTAGCTTACTTATATTACTTTAGCATTATATTTATGTGGGTTTTGTTTATTTTAACAACTATTAATTGTGGCCAAACATATTACAAATATAACTGATAATTACTGTTAAATCCAGTCACATTTGTACTTTTTACCCACTCTAAAAGGTCAACTGGGAATAAAAGGAATTCTGCTATTGTTTAATATTAAAAATAAAATATTAATGTAACTCCGTGAACATTATACGTGGGCTCGTAGCGTCAAGTACAAATAGAAGATTTAAAATGAGGGATGTTTGCATAAATTGGAATAAAACACTTGACATAGAGAGGAAAGTTATACGGCCTGTAATGCACCAGGCAAAACAATTAGCCATGAACAACTTCAGCGGCATTACTCAGTGTGTCTGAGCTGTCTAGTCAGCACAAGGAGCTGGAGAGAGACGTGGGTTTGTAGTGTGTTCATTTTACATTCACACACACACAGCTTACAGACCCTACTGTACAATTATAAATTAGTTAGCTGCACATACTTGGAAGAGACTATCAGCCTTGCACACTGTACACCACACACACACACACACACACACACACACACACAGACACACACACACACACACACACACACGCAGACATACAGATAAACACACACGTACATTCACATACACACAACCCCTCTTCTGTTCTAAAACCTATACGTAAAATAGGCCCGTTAGGCTCAGTGCATTTTCTTGATAATGGTACAGTTTAGACCGCAAGAGAAACAAAATAAAGGGGTCAGCTAGAGGAACCGCTTTGTTCAGGCGACCTGCATTCACAGGCAAGAGCTGCTGTGGCTGCACTGGCCTTTTACCCCTTCTCTCACATAGGCAGAAAGACTAATCATTCATGCAAACATCCCTCTAAAAAAACATGGATGGAGACTGCAGTATGCCCAGCCATATAGCCTGTGACCTTAATGCAATATGGCAGCCCCTGCTCGTCTGCTACTATGATGCGTTATCATGAGTGGGCATTAAAATATATATATATTCACCTTCCCGCCGCATTCCCACTTTTAAACACTTCTTCAGCCGGCAGTATTGGCACTGATTTCGGTGGTGCTGGTCAATGGGACAGTTCCTATTGGCACGACATGAGTATGTTAAGTTTCTCCGTACACTCCTCTTGAAGAAACTTTTGCATCCCTCGCAGGTGAACTGGCCATAGTGTTTGCCGCTCGATTTGTCTCCGCAAACCACACATTCAATATGCTGCTGACTCTGTCCAGAATTTTGACTCCCCTTGTCCCCGGCGGTCCCCGGTGTGGACGGGGGTCCCGGCTGGCTGGGGGTCTGCGGAGTGTGCGGCGCCGCCGACGCCGCCTGCTGCTGCTCCCTCGCCGGCTGCGCTGCTGGGTTGGGGCCGCTCGGAGGTCCTCCGGCCACGTCTTCCTGCGGATCTCGCCAGACGCTAACTACCATTGCCATATCTCGGCCCCGGAAAGTGCTATAAAGCGAAATGATCGCCGGTGTTTATGAAGCGTAGAGGAGAAAAAAATAGATCTCAAAAGACGGGGCAGTGCAAAGTCAAATCGGAGCACGCAATCTCATATGGGGTAAGAAGGGGAGTACAACGCGATCAATACATTCAAAATACAGGAGGGCGATTGAATAGGCACCCGATCAGGATATGCAAGTATCGGGAGGCCAGTTCCAAGGTAAATTGCAGTCAGCCATTCAGGAATCCCTAATCTTGTAGGAAAACCCGAGTCCAGACGTAACAAATTGCAGTTTGGTATAAAATAGCCACAAAGGAAAGGCAGGAGCGATTCACATGGACGCAGGAACGAGTAAAAAAACCTTTTGCTGGAAAGACACGCGATCCAAAGTGCTGCGGAGATAAATTCCTTTCTCTTTTCTTCCCCTTGCTCCTTTACACTCCCGTCTTCGCCGTATAGGAGGGGAGGGAAAACTGAAGAGCTGGATTTTTACATCTATATTCTTAAATAAACCTCATCATCTCGCCCAGCAGCGAAAGAAAACCGCGTCGCCGAATGAAGTGCCCATGTATAGTTTCACCTCTCTCCAGCAGGAGGAATGGAGATACGAAGAGAAAAGATAAAAAAAGAAGAGGAAAAACACCAACAACTAATAGAATATGCAAGAAGAAGGAGAGACCCAAAAAATGAATGCGCTTAAACGGGAGGACCAGCAGAGCAATGTTTCCGAAACGGGGGATCTGCGCGAATGTCTGTATATAGTGAACTTTGACACTACTATTGAAACTGACACGTTTCTATGGAGATCGCTGCGCCTTATATGGTGCTCATGTCAAGGAGCCAAGAGAGGGGCTGCTGGAGACTGATAATCAAAGGCGACTGACTGGCCAGAGCCCTGCATAGAGGAGGAGGAGAGGAGGAGAGGGGGGGGGATAGGGAGAGAGAGAAAATGGGAGGCTAAGGTTATAGCCAAGCCCTCTCTTTCTCTCCATTGGTTAGAGTCCCCCTCTGTTCATTCACTGCAAAAAATGTCCATTCCGATAAGTCACTGGGTCTCGTGTCCAAATCTTAAAATGTTATTTTTTTTCCACCCGAAAACACAGTAGAAAAGGAAAAAACAGCAAGTGCAGTTTACATCACTCTGAATGTTTCCAGTCGCGGTCCGTATCGTTTGTAGAATTTTTAGGATTCAATATCTTGAAATGAGGCAGAGTGTGCGGGGAGATTCCTCTAAAAATTAACAGTCGATGTAATGAAATTTACAGTGATGCGTCGACTGGCACTGGAAACAAGTGGAAGCATCTCGCCCCGATGGAAGATTCAGTCTCCTGTTTTGGTAAATCCAAGATTTCCAGAGTCAATAGCCCAGTGGAGCGACTGATAGCTGAGGATGGATATTTTTTGCAGTGTTGCCATCAACGACTGGAGGGGCTGGGGGGCTCTGACAGGCACAATTTACATTGAGCTCGCCCCGCGCTGCTATTTACTTTGAAACCTGATTAGTATGGGCCGTCTATTGTCACCAAAAAGAGGAAGAAACCCTGGATAGAATAGCTGAAAAAGCGGGGTACAGGCAAGAGGGGACAAAGGTTTTACGCACGACAAATAAACCAAAAACTGTGCGCAGCGGCGAAAGGGGGACTCTGGCTCAGAAAATCCCTAAAGTTTAAAAATGGTTTGTCTTGGGCTAGTATCTTTATTATAGAATTAACGGGTGTCATTATTGGTTTGAAGCGGATTTATATTTTCACACGTTGTTTTGTCTTTGGCATGCGCATTGCGGTAAATCCTTGTCTGTAATCGGCACAGTCTCGCTGATTAAAACTTACAATTTAGTTTAAAGGAGCTTATAAAGGGAGGAAAATGTCAATGGGAAGACTGATGCATTAAAGACAGCGTGTTATACAAACGGGATGCCGTGCCAGCGGCCGAAAATCTCTAAAAATAGACGGAGCAATAAGCAATATTCAATAATTACCGAGGTCCTGCAGTCTCCACAATCACTGAGCTGGTGTCACATTATGTCTTAATAATGACAGTAATTCAAAATCATGTGAAGTTGCTGGGAATTTGCATGGGGATTCCGGCTTTTTTGTATCAGGGTTTCTGCAGGCTTACTACCTCTCCAACTCAAAAATGTCTGGATCGCGCTGCCATCTAGCGTACGTTGTACAATTACAGCCTCACATTAATGCATGCACAAGTCAACAAACATGAATTTTTTTTTAACTTAAAAGTTGATTTAAGACACAAAATAAGCCCACATTTAGCGTGTCGTTTTCTCTCGTCTTTTCTGCCTTTCGAAAAAGTGCACTCATTTGATGTTAGGGCTGTATGACCACGAAATAAATGTTAAAAGAACAACAATAAATACAGGTTATGTTACAACAGAAATAAAAACAGCCTCAAAAGTACACTACCATTTTGATTACACTTGATTTAGATGGGACATAAAGTCAAAATTAAGTGCGTAAATCATCCTCCAAAAACCTTTTAATACACCACGTTAGAAAAGAATAACCACTCATAATGCATCCAATTATTGTTTAATAAAAATAAACAATGTCGTTGTGTACAGAGCTTTAACCACACAGATATATTAGCAGATATAATGGAGCGTAAATATGCAAGTGCCCCCTTTGGAAACGCATAGGAGGGATGGGTTGTTTTTTAAGTATTCAACATGAGAGCTCTCTCTCCCGTCTCTGTCTCGGACACTCCACTGAAACTCCCCGGCCATGTCTCCAGCTCTTTGAAAAGGTGAAACCAATAAGATTAAATCGGACAAAGAATTTTTTTCTGTAAGTGTATCATTAAGATTTAACTCCACAGATTGGGAAAGGGGGCTCCGCAGGAGAAGAGGAGAGGAGAGTGAGAGGGGGACAGCGAATGGGAGCAGGGTAGAGGCTCTAATAGAAAGCTGGGAAACGGCGAGAGGAAAAAGGAGAAAGTGGACAGCGGGACATTAAAAGAAGAAGCACCAGCGACGGCGGTTAGTAGAAGAGCAGCTTTCTACCTGGATAAAACCAGCCACCGAGGAGGCAAGTACACTATTTATTTCTCACTTCTCCTACGCTGCACACACATGGCTCCAAAATGCAAGGCTACATTCATTCTCTGTGTCACGCCACATGACCGTTAACTTCAAATCATGTAGTCGACCCCGGCAGTGTCAGAGTCCCAACTATTTTAGTCGCATCTTTTTCCTCCACATTATCGCCGATTACTGAGACTCGGTTCTCCGTTTCCCAGCTGTCCTCACTGATTTGTACATCAGATAGTAGTAATATTATTACAGGCTGGTTGTTGTTGTGCCGCTGGACATGGGGGCTCTTTTTTTTTTCTTTCTTTTTTTTTTCACGTCCCGTGCACCTCACCTGCAAGGCTATTTGTTGTTTGAACACATACTGAAAAGATCGATAGCAGGCTGTTTGTCTCAGCGATAGTGTCACCGGATTAAAAGGCTGATCAAGGAGACCAGCCGTTGCCCATCTTTTACTCTCTTTTCCAAGTCCCAGTTTAGCCACGATGCAGTCAGATAAAATAAACAAATAAATAAATAAATAAATAAATAAATAAATAAATAAATAAATAAATATAGATTCACGCAAAATTACATGCACAGGAAAGAACACATGATGAAAGGGCTGCAGAGAGGAAATGTAGGATGACATGCAGTGTGATTTATCAAAGCAGCATTATTGACACAAAGGGACTGTAATGAAACTGAAATAACTAAAATAAATGAAGTAGCAACGTAGGCCAGGTTAGCTTATTTCAGGACAAACCGCACGTCGAACAGCTTTGTGAAAATAACATTACATAATGACACTGACCTTAATCCTGGATGCATTAAGATCATGCTAATTCATATTTATTTTTTTTCTTTACGTGAGCCAAGTAATATTTCTTTCATTTCCTATCCTCTAAGAGTTTTACATTTTCTTATTTCAATGACAGAATATGCATGTCTCTACAATCTATTAACTTACTGAAAACATGTAAAGAATTACATAACCTCATTATTTTTAAACATGTCTTTCAGGTGATGGATGCATTTGCGCATTTCATAGCAGCCGTCTTACATATACTGTAAGCTTCTTTGCTGAAGTGATCTCTGAACATTAAGGTTCAATCTGACTTTTTCTATTTTCAATCAAAACTAAATAATCCACCAATGACTGTTTAAATTTCCCCTGTGTGAAAGTTTTGTCAGAGGACTTTGATGGTTAAATATTTATGGGGATAAAAAGAATAATAAATAAAAAAAAAACATAACAGTTTTGCCAAATCTGTGATGAAGTGATTCGTCCCTTTTCCACGGGTACAGTGGGACCTCGCTAGGCTCACGAAATGCAGCTTTAACCAACAAGCAGCACCATCAGTTGGGAAAACACTGAGGTCAGAAGTGCAAGGCCCCCCAGTAAAACAACAGATGACCACAAGAACGCGTTTCAGTGCATTTAAAATGATGCAAAAGGAAGCAGAGATTTATAAATAGTCGAGGGTCTGTTTATTATTGATTGTGTGTAATCACATCAGGGTTATAACCACAGCATATAGTCAATAAGACATTGCATGGGCTTTAGAGGGTGATTCGCTTTTCAAGGGGGCCTCCGCTCAAAACGTCTCCTGTGTACACACGAGTGTTGTGTTTCTGGACGCCGGGCAAGAGGGCCACGCACAGCTGATGCTGACCCCTGTGACTTCAACATCTGTCGGCAAAATTAAAATAATTCAACAACTCGGGAAAAAAAAGAAAGAAAGAAAATAATGTGATGGACATCTTAATGCGTGGAACTGTGAGCATAGTTACACATTTCCATGTTGGGTCCTGGCTTTTTGCTTGCACACTAGACACTGATTAATAGTCAAATGGAGCATGTGTGTGGCAAATAAAATGCAGCCCCAAACCTCCAAAATAACTTTACACGTGTTGGACTGTGCTCCAGTGTAGTATGGGAAAGTTATTTTCATTAATAATGAAGTTACTTATGATTTAGTAAGTAAACACTTATGCGCTTATGCTGACAATGCCATTAACACGGTTTTGCCTGTTAGGCTATTTATTGTATATGGTAATTTGTACTTTATATTATATGCTTTTATATTAATTGTTCGAGCATATAAGATCATTTACATTAGGGCTTTGTGTTTCAGATTTGGAAATAAAACAGAAACAAAATGTAGACGTCCACTGTCTCCCAGCATAGGTGCCACACAATAAATTAAGACAATACACACGTTTAGTCCCTTGTCTTTCTTTCAGCAATATGTTTTGACTACAATTTGTTTTTACAAATGCTTGTCCATGTAAGCAGTAACACTGCAGTGGAATATTGATTCATGCTGTTTTAACTGGGCAACTAGGGCAATTGTTTGTTTGTTTGTTTAAATTAAGCTGAAATCCAATCAGTCAAAAAATAAAATGACATTAAAGCTTTCGACCTGTTAGACACGATAGTGATTTTGACATGGTTTTAAAACTGGGAACCCAGTTGCTCAAATGAAGTTAGTATAACTTTTCTCTACACCTCTACAGCCTATACTTAAAAAAAAAATGGCACTTGGAGAGAAAAAAAGGTCACAAGATTTTCACGGTGCGCACTACGGTGAACAAACACTCGTATTTTTGCAAATCCTAATAAAAAAAAAATCAAACTTATTCTCATGTTTGAATTGGAGGTTTTGTTGCTTTGAGTGGTTGTGTGTTGAAAAGGGGAGGAGGGGTTGGGGGTTGTGTGTGTGTGTGTGTGTGTGTGTGTGTGTGTGTGTGTGTGTGTGTGTGTGAGTGGGGGTGCTTCTTTTTGTCCAAATCTGATCCCCAAATTATTCTGGGGGCTCAGATTGGTGTGAAAGGGACGAGAAGGTCACTTGAAATCGCCTTTTATCCGCTGGCTTTTTTTTTCTATGGATCAGCAACTTTCAATAGACATAATCTAATCGCTCTTAATGGAAAGGCCATTCATGAGAAATAGTGGAAATATCGTTGAGCCTATAGGCTGCAGCCATTTAAGACCGAGGCATTTAACAGGCAACAAGAGTTCACAAAATGGCATGGCTATTAATTATTACTGGTAACTGCAAAGTGACTCTGCAAAACAGGGAAAGTTTACATTTCAAATTAAAACCGACGGATACAAACAGCAATCTGTGTATTCATGTTAGATATAACTTTATGTGTAATATAATAAACTTGCTAAGTTCCATGCTTATTCATTATAATATTGTGAATGATTTTTTAAAGTTATCTTTTTACCATAAAAGAACCTTAATTTCACTGTAAAATTGCTCTACCCTGTGAATCCTATTCCTTCGTATCTAGGTATTATTGTTTATTTCCTCATTATTTTTAATATGGCGTCGCCTCTCCAGAGATCCTTTACTTTAAGTCGTGAAGAAGAATGAAAGTCTCTTTCTAGGTTTTTTTTTTCCTGCATCCCAGACTATAATTGAGGACAATAACTGCAATGACTTTCCCAATTAGGCTTGAGGTTGGAGTAAAGTTAGAGGGACTGTCAGTTTATGCTATGGGCATTGGCTTTATTGCTCACTAACCATCATTTCTTTAGAGCCTATGTGCTAATTACTTTGGATGGTCCCAGAGACGGAGATTATAAATCCATTAGCACTCAAACCCTCGTGGTTCCACAGTGCAAACACTGTAATTTTGTAGTACACCAAAAAAACAAACTTTAAGTACCAGAAGCTAGATGAAGGGAAACATTTTCAACAGCGTGTGCACTTCTCAGAGATCCACCGTGAACGGAAAGCCCAGCGTATATCAATCAGTAGCTGAACTGAAACACAGGGTAAACTAAGCATAACAGAAAATGAAATGACAGGGGAAAACGTTTTATCACAGGGGTTTTGACTGCCCATGGCCGGTGGTTAGGTTTAAAAACGACCTGATTATATTACATTGTCAATTTCAACACCGTTGTAATCATAAATGATCAACACAACATCATATTAATATTGTGGGTTCTATTTTTACGCGAGTTTGTAAAGTCAGTTCCTCTTATTCCCCAAGTTCCTGTGAAATACCCAGGGAGCGATGCCCGCCTTAAGGAATAAAGTGAATTAAAATAAGACTTAATACCTGTTTGACTGCGTTTAAGGGAGGCGGCGCAAAAACCGTGACCCAAACGGGGGTGCGCGAAGGCATCTCACCCTTAAAGTAATTTATTTCAGGGAAACCGGAGGGCAAAGGTGGAATTCTTGAGAAATTCAACAAGGATAAGGGAGCTTTAGGAATTCTGCACGCAGATTACCTTTCATCCCATCCTCACATTATCCGACAACACACAGTAGAAATATAGCTCCACGACAAAAGAGCGAGATTACCCTCCGACACAGAAGAGTGCAAAACAATTTTTAAGAAGTACTGCGATTATTAAGGGGGAAGTGAACAAGGAGAGAGAGAGAGAGAGAGAGAGAGAGAGAGAGACAGACAGACAGACAGACAGACAGACAGAGGAGGAGAGGGGAGGAGGGGGTCAACACAGTGGAGGAGTGATTCCCTGTGTGCTTTCAAAGGAGGGGAGAAAAAAAAAGACGACGTCCCGTCACTGTCGTAGTGGTGAAGCGGATGGTGGACTAATCTTTAAAAAAAAAAAAAAGTTTAACCACCTTTTTATGCTGGCATACATATTTATGGCGTGTAAGTGCACATCAAACAAAGTATGAAACTGAGCCAAGCTGAACGAGGATAGAATCGTTTATGGGGACATGTAAACAAATTAGTTCTCTTTCTCTTTTGGTGACTTTATCACATTGTTTTTTCTGTCGGTTATGGTGTCTTGCAGCAGTGGGTCAGAGTTTGCCCCCCCACGACCCCGACCCCCACTCCCATCTCCCATCTTTTGGTTTAACTTGTTTGCCTGTTTAACTTCTGGTTTGTGACTAAATGAGTGGCATCACATCAGCACTGCATTATTATTTTTTTCCTCCATTTTTTCCCCTCCCAAAACCAACACTCAGCAGGGGCTTAATTAGAAATGTAGTGTAGCTGAACCATCAGCATGCTGGAGCTGAGAATGAATGAGCACACTGGTGCAGTCTACTTTATATCAGTACAGAGAAAACAGAATATAATTTCCCCCACAAAGTCTCAGATGCAGTTTGATTGGAAAAATAAATAAATAAACATATTTAGTTACTTATTTATTTACATTTAGAAACCCTAAAAGTGTTTTTTCCCCCCATAAATGAACAACATGGAGATACAATTAAAGTTTCTGCTTAAATTTTAGCTCTCCTAAACAACAGTGAATTATTTATTACCATGCCAAAATATAGTACAGATAACAGAAAAGAAAAAATAAATATATTTTTTTATGTACATATATTCTAATCGAAAACCCTATTAAAGCTAACATTTAAACCAAAAGATAACCCTTCTCTCTCTCTCTCACACACACACACATACACACCCACACGCATGAACAAAATCCTCTTGAGATTTTGTGTATTTTCATATGAAAGGTGAGTCTCTGGTGTTTGCGTGTAAGGGCACATGTGTGTAAAAAGACAGCGAAGTGAAGGTGTGGAGGTGGCCTGTGTTTAGTGTCCAGACCTGGCAGATTGTGACCTTATCAATGTGAAACTCTTAAGATAAATTATTCATAGCACCTGTTTGATGTCTCTGGCCAAAGAATGACAAAGGTGTAAGATTTAAGATGCATCTCAAAGCCATGAATATCAGCTGCTGTGCTACCTGTCTCTCTCTCTTTTTTTTTTTTAGAGCAGAAAAAAAGAGGGAGGAGGGAGGCTGGATTTTAAACAACAAACATGAACTATTTGTCTCCGAAGAGGTGGCGCAGAAGAGAGAGAGACCAGAGAACAGCCACAGAAAGTAAGTGTATGATAATCTTCTCTTGCGGATACATTAATAAAACTCAAGTGTAACTCAATCTACCATGTTCAGTGTGCAAGGTGTGGCTTCCTTCAGCCATTGTCTTAATGTCATGTGACTCACAGGTGTCCAGTGATTATGTCTGTCACTGAAGCGGGACACCCACACCGTGTGTCACTCCCTGCTTTATCCTCACTTTAATTTGAAACTTGAAGCAGAGAGTCTGTGCGAGTGATTCGGTGGAGCTAACTTTGCCCTTTGTCACCAGGTCTGCGTTGTGTGTCTCCTCGCAGGCAGAGAGAGCGACATGGCGACCAGGCGTTCCACAACACAATGGGACGTGTCGGTGCAGTGCAAGGACTGACACTGGGATGAGCTGCAATTTACAGCGGGTGCTGTTTGATCATGAGTGTTGGGCTCACTTGGCATGACAGCCCTAGATGTACTTAATCATACACATTGAACATAACATTAAAGGTAAATGAATAGCCACGTAGATTTTAAGAGGCTGCTTTCTCTGAATTTCATTGCTCAGTTCAAATTTAGTTCCTTCATTAAGTACATTACTGGAGTGTATGTTTATCAAATACTAGTCCAAGCGTTTTACTCAGAAATGAATCCAGGCATCCTGATAGCCACATTCTTTTTCAATGACCTCTTTTTTGGAAAAAGGCTATCCTATGCTTTTTGGGAAACTGGCAACTAAAGTCAACATAACACTTAGTACTAATAAAACAAATACGTCTAGGAGGGATATTCTTGATGATATATACAGATGAACTGCACATGAGCTTGAGTCATGTGCGAGACAGTGCTGAAGGAGAGCTAAGGGGAGACACTCTCACACATGTTTGCATGCTTACTCGTCTGTGTGTGTGTGTTTGTGTGTGATAGCCAAGTCAGTTTCCCTCAGATGTTCCCTTTGGCCTTTGACCCACGAGCTGGGGTCAAGCCCTGACAAATGAGATGGTCGAGTTCTGGCCAGAACTGCAAACATTCCACAACAATCTTCTGTCCTCCTCCCCTCTCCTCATATCCGTCATTCCTCACCCCTTCACTCCTCTCACTATGTCTCTTCCACGACTCGGACAGAGTCAGAGAGAGTTCTCAGTGCACACAAACGTGTTTTATTGTATTTGCTGTGGGAATCTTAAAGCATACACCCTATCAAATGAAGTATTACAGCACTGGTTAAATTTAATATCCTAGACATCTGCCTTGTTTACAGAGGGAGTGGAAACAAAAGAGTATGAGCTTAGAGAAGAAGCTGTGTTAAAGATTTGGATATTACAAGCCTGTACTTTGAAAGCACACTGTGTGTTTGGAAAGCTTGTCAGTGATGCCAAGGATGAGAAATGTTGCAGTGTGGTTTTTTACACACGCTGCTGGCTCTAGCATTTCCGGCAACATTTCTCACTCTGCCTCCCTCACACCATCCGCTCTGCTGCAATATCCCCACATTTTTCCATCCTTTCACTTCTTCCCCTGCCCTCCCTTCCTCTCTCCCTGCTCGCCTCCTCTCTGCTCTCTGACCACTCTTGCTCCCTTCACCCTTCCTCTCTGCCGCCCCGCCCTGCCCAATCTCGACTTCTCCCTCCCCTCTCTCATCCTCCAGCACACTCACTCCCCCTCTCCCTTTTTCCTCCACCAACTATTTTCTCTGATTTTCTAACATGCCATTCCACAGAATGCTACCACCTGTGTCTTTAGGGGGAACAGGGGGCTATTGGTATTCCTCTTCGGGAAGCTGGTTAAGGTAAGTGGCACCACCTATTACAATGACACTGCAAATAATGGCTCTGGTTGTTGTGTTTCTGTATTAACTTTTTTTCATGCAATGACCCCGGCTTCCTAAGCATCACCACCCTCCATCAGAGCTCTAGCTACAAGTCACTGCTGTAAAAACACACACAGTCACTATCAATGAACGTCAGCAGAGCAGCCACAGCACCACAAAGAAGCCTGGAGACCAACAAAGCCGGCTGGTACAGTAACACTGAGCGGATCATGCTCTTGAACCTGCTTTCATAATGATGTAATATTACTAAAAGGCAATGCAACACAGCAAAGATTTTAATAAAAACACATCAACCTCAATATGTGCGTATGTGTTTTTTTCCTTCTTCACTCCCAGTTGAATTGTGATATCATTTGATGTTGGCTGTTATGTGATTCATCGGAGGGTACAGCTGCTTCACATGGATCTTGGCCTGGACAGGACTGTTTCCTCACAGGGCAGCCGATCACATGACTCAGTCACATGGATAGATCTGAGCTCTAATTGGCCGTACACTGGCACATCACTGTGGCGAATCTGGGTGCATGTATACAGCTCTCTGCTTTGAATAGCAAAATGGTGGGCTGTGATTTAGTGCAGTTTTGCCTTCTCAGGCAAGAGGGCAGTGAGCTTCCTGCATGTCTGTGGGTGCGGACACCTGGACCTTGGTCTGTTGCTATGATGATCTATAATGCAAAATAATGTCATCACAAGGACAAAACACGTATCTCCGACACGGAAATGGAACAATGCAGTGCCGCGTAATGAAGTTGCAGCTGGGAATGGTAAGAAAAGAGTGGAATCACTGCAGGGCTCTAGCATCCCTTCAGTTCTCCCTCCACCTCATGGCCCCTGCTTCACATACCAGTTATGTCCATGCATTAATGACCGGCTCTCTGTCTGTCTACAGCTCTCCTATCACTCTCTACCATCAGACATCAGCTTGCTGGGGTTAAACCAGGCAGCAAGTGACAGGCAACAGGGAAAAGATGTGTAGGCATATGTGTGTAATCATGGCCATGTCCATCGTGCCGTTCAGCTGATTGTGTTTACGTCTCTTTCCCCCTCCTCCTCCTCCTCCTCCTCCTCCTGCTCTGTATGTCCACAGGCAACTCAAGGATGTAAAGGAAGGGCTCGGAGCCACTTGATTCCCTGCCATCACCCACCGTTACCCCAGTGTTACCGTAGCATGGATGCCTGCCCCTGTCCCCCAGGGCCTTGGTCCTGCTCTCCCCCACCCCTCCTCAACCAGCACGCATCCACCAACCCAGTCCCCCGACCCCCAATCCCTCCACCTCCGTGCCTCGCTCCCTGATTCAGTGTGTAAAAGCGCCCCCTGAATGATGGATTACTGTGTCACCGCAGCCTGCGAAGGATTAATTTGTTTCATTGATTTCTCTTTAGGCAGAATGCCAGCGTCTGCCGCTTCCCACCTTTTCCCCAAGACTCGCAGCTGTAATAGACGGTAATGGCCTAAGACAAATCAACCCGTTTCTTGTAAAAATAGCACCAAATAACCCTCCCCACCATCCAACATGCACTCTACTCACGAGCACATCAGGGGGTGCCCTGGTGGTGGTGGGATATTGGGGGGGGGGGGGGGGGTCCCTCCTTTTCCCCCCCCCCCTCCCCCCACCTCCTCTGTCCTCCTTCCCCCCCCCACCCCCTCCCTACCCCCCTCC
>JBBMJY010000024.1:15301572-15366503 GCA_037833715.1 Toxotes lorentzi | reverse complement strand
AACAAAACAACCCCCCCCCCCACCCAACGGGCCCTTGGCGGAGGGGGGGGGGGGGGGGGGGGGGGGGGGGGGGGGGGGGGGGGGGGGGGGGGGGGGGTCGATTCATTCTCATCCTCCATCTCTATCACTCTATCTGGCTATCCTTCCATACCACAGTCCGTTCTTATCCCGTGCTGAGCCAGAAGAGACCATCCAGTCACTCTAACAAAGCCATAAGTCTGCCGTACTTACAGCTCCCTCTCAGGCCTCACAATGGATGGGTAATGACAGCGTTGTCTGGAGGGGGCTGTGGGAGTTGGGCCATTCTCTCCAGTAATGGAAGCAGTTACTGCCATTCCCTACACACCTGCAGGAACAGCTAACTGTTAACCACTGTGATCTATGGCAAGGCCTTGCTGCAGTCGGCTAAGGTTGAAGTGTTGTACTGACACCAGTGAATTAGGGCATGTCTGCACAACACATCTCTCTGTCTTTGCTGTGGTGCGTGAAGTTATCCTACTGTACGTTAAGAGCCACAGAAAAGTACCAGAGTTATTTATAAACAAATCTGTACCAGAGAATAAGTGTTGGTGCAGCTCTCAACACTGTAGACTGACAATCCAGCATTCCTGACATTCACTGATTTAACACAGACATAAGATGCTGCCACATCTTTACTACCCTGTCACTGCTTTGAACGATGGGAAACCCAAACTGCCTGTTACATTAAGCACACCACTACAGGCTGACTGTCCTCGAATGCTTTCCAATCCCACAGAGATTTATGAGCAGAACCAGATCCATTAATCCATTGTTGATTTGCTGTGGCTGCCCTGCAGGGTTTTTGGGATCAGATATCATACAGTGCTGAAACTCACCCCGTTGTGCAGCAGGGTGGACTGTAACACCCTGACTCTTGCTACAAATGCGGCACCAGGCATTGAGAAACTAACTACAAATCTGTGTTTTTCTATTCTTAAATTCATGGCACATTCGAAAAAGCTGCATGTCCACCACCAGTCTCATTTATACACAACACGGATATTTGAACTTTTGACATGAAACAGTGCCACACATTAAAAAACTACAACATAAAACAGACTGACAACCCATAGAGGGCTCAGTATGAATGAATTACAGCAGGTACACAATGTGATAATGACCCAGGCTGCAGGGAAATCTCATCAGCTCCCTGCAATCAATTTAACAGTGTTTACAAAGCCACAGACTGAGGTTTGTGCTTGGGGACAGAGCACTGGTCACCTGGTGTTCCACTAGATCCTCCTGCTAAGCTGGCCTCTCCTGGGTAAACCTCCACAAAGCCCCCTCATGTCTGACACCACCAGGTCCTTCAAATACTCCTCTTAGACAGAGGATTAGGTAATCTCACCATGATACTGTCTTTTTCTCTATTTCTATCATTTTTTCTCTCTCTCGCTCTCTTTGTCAGTCTCTCTCTACCCCTCCATTCTCATACATTACATTCTCCTTCGCACGCTCTCTCTCCAGACTGTTGAAGTGCTTGTTCTACGCAGGGCACATCTATCCTCAGGGGTCCTTACATTCTTAAGTGCCTCCAGAAAAGGTTAGTTGGCAGGTAATTGTCCAGCTGTGGTCGGGCTTATCTTAATTGTGGGTGCTTCAGTGCAAGCTACACTTCCTTTGATGAAGAGACTTATGTGGAATAAAGGGAGAAGATAGGAGGAAGAGACAGAGGAAAGATTTACCATTTTGAAGTGTATTTGATATTTTTCCTTCAGTTGTTTGTACTTTGCACTTTGGCAGTGGAAGATGAACAAGATGTAAGTTTTTTACTATTTAATAGGTAATTTGAAAATATAAAAACATATTTTTTGATACAACATAATATTAATCCTTTATACATATTTTTGTGTCTTTATTGCTTATTTTATTTATTTATTTATTTTTTTTACAAAATGTTTTATCTGTGCATCGCTGGATGGTTTCCATTATAAGGAACTCAATATGTGTTTTGACTATTGATCCTACACATACATGGTGGAAAAAGCAATGCCGACCTCATGGTGTTAAAATCCAAATGACTAGCTCTTCAGCCACTCTAAATCTATACTTCTATTAGCCATCTGATCATATATGTATATATCCATGTCGATAGGAGGTTTTAGGGGGGTTAGTGTTTGCATTGCCCCAGTCAAAGGTCATGACTGACCAATAAAATATTTCCAGAGCACCATCAATAACTCCGACATGCAGACTAATACAGTATGGGATTGCGGGTAGGGGGAGGAAGCCTGCTGTGCTTGCTTCGAGCAGAATGGATGAACAAGAGGCCAAAAGGTTACTGGACAGACTTCTGCCCCCTGCCTTTGCACCCTCTCATATGAGCATTTGATAGCAACAGGCGCAATTATAAAGGTATACTTCAGACAGGTCAAATGGGAGAGGGCAAAGTGCGGAACCTTTAAAGCACTGGCTGGAGTCAAAGGTTAGGGTGGACATAGGACATCATAGAGTGCCGCTGGGAAAGTGGAAATGGAATCAGAGCTGTAAAGATGCAGTCTGATGAGAAGGGGAAAAAAATGACCATATCCTCTCATCATTTATGTGATATTTTTATAGACAGAGAAAATTACAGGAGATGCTCATGATCAGAATCTCTAATTATGGCATTAAATGCCATTTGACTTGACTACAGTACCTAGTTGTTTCATGTGTTTGTGTGGAGTGTGTATGTGCTCATACACAGTATGTTGTCTGAGGAACCATCAGACTTCATGGCTATTAAATATGAATAGCCCAAGGTCAGGGAAGGTCGTGGCATGCATTTAGTACCAGTGACCAACGCCAAATGTAAAGGTCAAAGTGGAATTGCCTGAGTCGGAGCAAAACGACATTTGCTCGTCCACATTTATGCATCCCATTGGCAGTGATTTATGAAGGGAGATAAGCGTACGGATGGGAAGAAAACACTCTCTTTCTCCTATCCCGTCAGACTCTGTAAATATACTACTCACTCATATCAATCACCATGTCACAGTGAATCGCCACTGTATGCTTCCTGCTCAGATTAAAAACTGCCTTTGTCTTGCTGTGCCTTCTCCCTCCAGCTCTGGGGAACACACTGGCGGTATTGTTGCTATTTCACAAGCTTTACATTAGCATTTCAAACAGCTGTGGTACAAAAGTAGTGAGTATTTTCAAAGTCAGCGGAATCCTTTAGTTATGTGCCATCTTCTATGGATAGATTCCATACTATATCAATCATACACTATAGAAGTTAGGTCCTCCATTGATCTAAAAAATACTGAGGAGAAAATGGTATGTTTTAAAAAAAAATATCTGTTATGTGACAAAATGCTTTTTAAAAATATGTTACCTCATTTCTGTGTATTCCTAGAGAATGTTTGATTCTCTTCTAATGGGCTGCCATGCATTTGTTTTGCATAAGAAAAATATAAAATAAGTTAAACCTCCTACACTGTTATTTTCATCAGAATTCCAGGGCATATAAAAGAGTTCAGAATGGAGCAGGTTTTCTGCTTATAAAACAAATCACTGCAGATTAAGATCAATTTCCCCTCCTCTGTCCTCTGCAGGACGAAATTCCTGTGCTGCAGCCAGACGGGCTGTTCAGCGTTTTGCAGGAGCAGCCGCTCTGGGGGGGGGCCTCGCCTGGGCAAGCGATTAACTCTGTATCCCGGCTTTTAGAGTTTTGTAGGCCTCTTGAACACGAACATGTTCCCCACGTCCCTTTGGCTCTTTAAATGTGAAAACCAGCCCGTCACTGGTGCACCACAGCCTTTGCGAACTACCCCCAAGAGATTCTGAATCCAGCCAGAGAAAAGTCAAAAAAGAAAACATGCTTTTGAACTGCCGGCCAAAGCGGAAACATGGTCTAGTAAGCTGCTTTTTAACCTGAACCATAAAGACCTATTTTCCTTTCCTCCAATAGTAATAAATTTGCTCTTTTCCTTTATTACACGTGTTATGTTTTTCCATGGTAAGATCAAAGGGTGATAATGCGCGACACCATAGGCACCAGTGTAAATTACCTGACACTTTCTGTTTAGCTCTCCATTAGTCTGTATTTCAGCTTGCATGCAACTTGAATATGACAAAAACCTCTTTAACGCCAGAAACACTGCAAGTAGCCAAAGTATAGAATGTTTCTCCTCGGGAAATAACATGGATTTCATTGCACTGACTGCAGAGGTCAGCTTTGAGGATCAGATTCTCACCATTTTAATACCAGCGATGACATTTCCCCACACACCAGCCGTTACACCATCCATCCTTCCCTCCCTGTGAGAACAACAGTTCTAAAGGCCGTTTATATACAGGACAAGTTCTGTATGATCTGTCACATTCATCTCTATTTCCTGTTCACCATGGGGCATTTGAACCACATCAGAATCTATTACCACCATGCAGATTCAGCCCCCGTTGACAATACAAATCATGATAAGATGGAGCAGTGACTCCATAAACACCCTCACTTATATATCACATCATATGAGCTGGGCTGGATAGCATATTCTACTTGTCATCCCTATGTGATCGTCTATTTATATGGATGGACTAAAGGTATGGATATCATTACATCTCTGTCTATCTTTAACCCATGTCTGTTACCGTCCCATTCAAACAATAGATATAAATAGTCGTGTGTGTGTGTGCGTGCATTTATCTGTGGGAGCATTCATCACTCAGCAGTAGGAGTTCCAACTCAGCTGCTTGTGAGGAGAGATTTATGCTGTAATGCATCAAATCAACAGACCTTTACAGTAAAATATGATTTTATCAATAGGCCTGATCAATAGTGCATGCAAGACGCTGTGTAATTATTACAGAGGTCCGTATCAATAAAACTGTCACGCATGACCTCCTGCCAAAGGCTATGGAGCTGGGAGTCACAGACAGTCAAAGAAAGGTTTGTGTCGCGGCCCCGAGATGTTTGATTACCTGTACATAAGGTCACGTCTTTGATGTACTGTAACTTATCACTACATGCATGGCTGAGATGAGACTCAGGCGAGGAAAGTTTTTACCAGCAAAGACAAGCTGCTGCATAGCAACGCCTTTAAAACTATATTTATATGATGTGTTTTACTGACCAATTAATAGTGCCAGGTCTGTTTAAAAACAGTCATTGTCAGTGAAATGTGTTTCCTTGCACCTCTGCAGACATTAGAGATTATAAATGACAGAGACACAGATGACTGTCTTTACTGGAGTGAAGATCATTTGTCCTGAAGCAAGGCAATCCAAGAGTGGAAGAGAGACTGTCAAAAAGAGCTTTGTATTACACTGTAGTGGGAGCACTCTGCATTAACACACACACACACACAGTCACATACACACGCGTACAGTACACCAGAGAGAGAGCGTGAGGCAGGGACCAATGAGGCAGTTTATATCGGGATTTTGTTTCACAGCCACGGCCTCCTGGGAGAGAGGGGTCTGCCAATAACACTTAAGAGACAGAGCAGGAAAAGTAAGTGCTTTTATTACAGCTCATCACTCATGTAATTTCTGGCAGCATTTGTGATTACAGATCAAGTGATTGACTAACTACACATTCAGCGGCTGAGTTATGAACCGGGTGCCTACCATTCCAGCCCCGGCAGATTCTCCGTGTCAGCTGTAACTCATCCTCTCCCAGGGTGCTAAATCAAAGAGCACACTGCGGCCGGAAGAGTTAAATAATAACTTGAGCTTTATTGTAAATCTGTCAGAAATTAAACCTGCACATTCGTTGTCTTGGCCCTGATGTTGTACTGCATGGGGTGAAGAGGCTGGATGGAGGGGATCAATAGAGGCTCCCGATGGAAGTATTGATGGATGACAGATGAAGTTGGTGTGTATATGTATGTGTGTTTGTGTATGAGTGTGTATACGTGTGTGTGCAAGGGGTGGGATTGAATCACCCTGGGGTTAGGTAGAGAGCACGGCTCAGGGTGTTTAATCGACAGGTCTCACCTTGAATCGATTGGCAGGAGTCTCACAGGGCAAAGACGTGATACACACAAGAAACGCTTATTCACACACACCAAAACAAACCATAGGGAGTGTAAGAGACGATGGGGTGGGATGAGGGCGGATGTCTCGATGCTATCATTACTGCATGCCTGTATGTAGTCAGTGTTGAGTTTGTTGCTTACAAAGGCAAATCTTAGACTCAATTAAAAAGCACTTTTATTATTTTACTCATCACTCTCCGGGAGCAGCGATTCAAAATGCTTTAAAATACCTTTGCTTAGGTTTACCAAAATAAACATTAGTATCTTTTTTTTTTTTATTTTAAAAACTGGGATCAAAGTAATAAATAGCTTTAATGTCCATATGTTTTCTTTGTCCAGCTGAAATGACGACTACTCTGATGAAAGCGGGAAGAATAATAATATATCCAGTCAATTTTTCAACACAAGTCATAACTTGCTAATTAAAATGGTAATAATAATAATAGTTATTATAATTATGATGATGATGATGATTATTATTATTATTATTATTACCATTTTAATTAGCCGTAGAAGTATTCGTACTAAAAGTAGTAGTACTAATAAGAAATATTAATATTACTAAGAATTAATTTAACTTTTATTTGACTACATCTCTGAGTGATTCGTCAAACCCAGCACTGCCATTATGTTACACCAAGTTATTAACAAAAGATCCTTTTTGTCAAATGCAGATAATGAAAAAAACCATCACATATGCTACTTAAAATGAAATCCTGACAAGAGAAATGACCATGTGGCTGTGGTTGACACTGTGGTAAAGAACGAGTTAGCATTCAGCGCAAGGCTGATGAAGGACTTCTCTCCATGAAACATGAAAAACAAAACAGAGCAAAGCAAACTCAAAGGAAGCTCTGTTTCCTGTAATGATCCTATTAACTTAGAGAAACCTCATCATACAGCATTATCTCTGCAACAAATCAATTTCCTTACACTCAAAAGAGCTATAGTAGCATGCACATGTGACTCATACTGCAGAGATGGGCAGCCATGAAAACATTCCACTGTGAAATGTCTTACAAGGGGCTAAGATCTGAGAGGGCGCTATGTCTTTAATAAACAACATACTGTAAGTATTAAAATGAATGTGGCTCAGTAGTGTGTAGGGTAAAAAAAAAAGGCAGCCCTCTCAAGTTCTGTTGAAATGCAGTGATTCAAGGACTCCGCAACTCCCACATGCAGCTTTGACAGTAAGACCAAAGTCTAATGCTTTCAGATCAGGTCAAGGTTCATGAGTGTCGCTGACTGAGATGGTTTGTAAGAGGAGTACATTTGCCAAATCACAGTGTGGGGTAAAGTGGAGCACTTTAACTCTGATCTGGAGTCTGTATTGGAGAGCTCTTGCAGAGCAGAAGAGGCTGTTTGTCAGTCACCTTGGAGCCAAAAGTATTTAACTTTGTACGTGGTCTCCAGAAAAAAGCTATCAAGTAGACAATAGAGTGCACATTCTCTCCCCTTAGCCAAGTATATTCAGGGAATTGAGCAAAATGCTGATTTTATGAATGGCTGGTGTACTATCTGGGGGGTTATACAATGAACATATTTTGATTTCAAGGAATTCAAATAACCTGACATAAAAGGGTAAATATATATGTTTCAAACCTGAAAACATCAGATAAATATTCTGGGTCCACGGGCAGAGAGAACCGGGTTTGTGGATTTTTATAGATTCTTCCAAGGAGTGCCAGAGGAAGAAACCACTCTTCTGTGTGTAGGACAGTACCTGAACGGTTCAGAGGAGGAACGAGTTGGAGAAAGAGAGGCTTCGACTTGTGGTCCTGGGTGGAAGGAAGGTTGAATTTGTTGTCCAGGGGTCAGATGGGGAGTGGAACTGTGAATCGGAGAATTGATGCCAGTGCATGATCTTGTTCTTGAACGGTGACGAGAATCTGCCCTCTGAGCCCCAGGACCTGTACATCTCCCAGGAGGTTTGGGTTTGGGTCTGAGTTTGGGACTCTGCAAAACGCTGTTATCGCTTCCAGGTTTTTGGACCCATTCCATCACCTGTGTAGATCTCCCCTGAATAGAAAAAGACATTAAAAAAAAAACAACAACAAAGAAACTGTTATTTTAAACTCATTATTTGCTTTGCAAGGAATGCAAAGGCTTTTTAACCTCATTGTTCACTGCTTACCCTTTGCAACTTACTGTTCGTGCAGCAGCCCACTTCTAAAGTCACACCTCAAGCCTGCCAACCGGTTAATGTATACTGTCGTCAATACTGCTTCTCAAAGTTCAAAGCCACTTTAGCTCTCTCAGATATTCATAGTAAGTATAACAAATAAGGGGTTTAGGGCCAGCAGCCCTGATACATTGCCAGGTCCTCCTGATGTTTCCATTCACTCTCTACTGTCGATTGTCTAATAAAAATAAAAATGATGTTTGGATTATACTCTGAGAGAAAAGAGATAAAGTGAAAAAAAATAAATTTTAGTATGAGTAAACTTGGATATCTCTTTTCCTTTGAAGACATATGCACCCCACTCATGGGAAACTCAACAGTGACAATCTGGACCATTTAGATTTGTTCTTTGTGATAACCATACTCACCTTTTGAGCCTCGGCTAGAACTCTGCTATGAGCTTGTTGTCCTGTCAGTAGACGGGGCAAGGTGCTGGCAGCAGGCCTGCACTTCTCTAACTCTGACCTAGGTAAAAGATGCAAAGTGGTGAAGACTACGTCTCTGCTTGTCCTGCTTCTGTGTGCTTCTTTCCTCAGCTCCAATGACCCTGCTGTTCTGCAACGCTCCCTCTCATTCCCCTGGTCGGTGATTGATTGATTGGTGATTGATGAGTGTTCATTTCGTCTCCTGTCCATCCCTGTTGCACACCTGGCTATGGCGAACGCTGAATCATGTAAGGCTCCATCTCCCTCATCATTGTTTGGTCTATCTTCGTGTTTTTCTTCTTCCAACGCACTCTCACTTTCTTCATCTTTCTCCTTCACTTCAGAGCCCTCTGGACTCTCCAGATCCTGTGTCCTGTGCTTGAAGTCCTGTCAGAAGGATACATAATTTCTGCTTTGGTTGTTCCTATTGTGACACAATTATCCTAAATGCGCATTTGGTGAGCAAAACAGAGAACACTTCAAACTGTAATCAATGATTTGACAGCCATGTGCTAATTTATGAAACTGATTCAACTCAGTTGAGAAGTTGAGATCCTTTGCTTGCTGAGATCCTTCGGTGACAGAACTGTGCTGAGCAACAAAAGTAATAAAACAAGTAGTTACTAAGTAAAACTGGGCATGGTATTTCTGGTCAAAGTGTATGTACAGCATTCGGAATACCTGTGCGTGTTCATGTGCATGCTGCACGTCTGCATGTGTATGTGTGGAGATGAGAGAATTGCCCTGGTAAAGTTGCCTTCACCAGAGCACAGTATAATTCTAATTGGCTTTATTAGGGGGCTTAAATCTAATACCAGCTCTGTGTGCTGCCTTAGGCTCTGTGGGTGTGGATGTGTGTGTGTGTGTGTGTGCGTGTGTGTGTGTACACCTCTGTTTGATGTTTACGACTCACCAGATCTCTCATAGAATGTTCTCTGTGTAACAGACATGAGTAGATGGACTACCACAGCAATAAAACTAGATTCCCTCCTCAACCTCAGCCCGCCGCAGCACGTCTCTCTCCGGTCTGAGAGCAGAGCCCCAGTCAATAGGCAAATACAGCATTTAGATGTTCAAGTCCAACGAAGCAGCAGCACTGCAGCACCAGATGTAATGATACACACTTAAGGCAAGTGAAAAGCTGCATGAAACAGCACCGCAACATTTGACCCCATTTAAAAACTTGATACCAATTAGAGAGTTCTGAGTGTAAATTATTTAAGAGATCTCTCACACTCAACACACACAAATATTTTTTATGGGCATGCACGCATGTATGCATGAATGCGTATCGACACAATGTCTCACATTAACCTATGACAATGTGTGCACAGTGCTTCGCACACACTCACATGCACACACATAGATTCCACCACGCTCTGGAAACAGACTTCTTAATGAAGCCTTTCCCCAAGTGAAAGTAGAGCAGAAATACATACTGGCCCATTTCTGCCTTCAGTTCACCCTCCTCTCCTCCTCTCTCTCCCCCTCACCTTCACCACATCGTTTGTTTTATTCATGTTTCGTTGTCTTTCTCTTTTGTCTCAATGAGTTAAATCACAACCCCTAATTTATGGCTACAGGCAAAGACACTTCTACAAACAAACTGGCTGATGAGAGGGGATGACTGAAAACATACGCGTCGAGCGGTGTGTGTAAATCTTAAAATGTCTGTTACTGGTGTTTTATCTGTGGTTATTTACATAAGAAATGACAACGTGTGTAAAAGAATGGCTGTGATGCAAAATGAAAAAGGCTGTGCACTGGAGGAGAGGGGAGGAGAGAGAGAAAGAGAGAGGTAGAGGGGGGGAGAGAGAGAGAGTAAATCCACTGACACTGAGTGGGGAGCACTCAGGTGTGGTGAGAGGATTATACAAAACCCTGAGTATGAATGACAGTAAACACCTGAATGACAGAGAGATGGGGAGGGGCGGGAGCTTAGGTGTATGTATATGTGTGTGTGTATGTGTGTGTGTATGTGTGTGTGGCTCTGGGTGACAATTTAGTGGTCCTCACTGATATTCTGAGAGGTGAGTGAATATATTCACTACTTAATGTTCTGAGGGCTGCGCTGTTTACTCAAGCGCAACTTGTTATATCGTATCACTCATCACTGATATGTTCATTTACAACATGAAGAAAAGAACTGAAAAAAAATGAATGAAAGAGGGTTTGAGAAGCAAACAATGGATGCGTGGGAATGAGGATATCAACAAGGCAGGCAGGGAGTGTGGAAGAGGAAGATATCAATCAGGAGCGAAACACTGCAAGAGTTAGGGAGCTGTTGAGTTAGCGAGTGAGTTACAGATTGAGCTATACAGTATGCAAGTAAGTCAATAAAAGGGCTATGGAGCAAGAAAGAGGAGGTGTGTTTATCTTACTTGCACTGTGTTTTCTTTCTCTGCATGCTCCGTCGGTAGGGGTTTGCTGACAAGGTCTCTGAAAAGAGCGTCACATTCTGGGTGATCGCATTCTCTGTTCCTCTCTCTGCTCCCTGGAACACAAACACACCTCTCAGCATCTCCAATCAACACCTTAATGTTTTTTTTTGTTTTTTTTTTTTTAAATCTAGTCTTTCGCTTGTGGGTCTCTATTCCTTGACTTTTCAGCTGCCGTGTCACTGTTTAAACATCAATTAAAGAGTGTGTCAATTTCTAGTGCTGTGCAACAGAGCAGGCTGGAAGCAGGTTTTTTTTTTTTTACCCTGCATTGTCAATACGATGCTGCGTGGTTAAGTTGGATAAAAAGCTACTTTTTTTTTTTTTGCAAGCTATTAGAAGGACTGCCAACACATTCGCTTTCCCCCCTCCCCCCCTTCTTATGGAATGCTCAAATGTGTTTTTAACCTTTGGCTTAAGGTTAAATTCAGAAGAGAGCGATACATGTCGATTCCTAGATCTGCTCTTAGTGAAATCCCTCACCTCTAGAGCTATATCACTGTACAGTGCTGACTCTACATGAAGCGTGACCCCGTTTCCCCCACGGCGACCCCCTCCTTCCCTTCACAGCCTTGGAAGATAGAGGAGCACAGGGGAAAGGCATGCCAAGGCAGTAGACACTTTTAAGCAAAGATTAAAGGTTTTTCTTTTTAATCAGTCATTTGGCAGCGATGTTAGCATTTCACCCTGGTGCGGCTAAGGATCAATTTTTAATGCTGCTGTGCAGAGAGCAGACAGGGTGATTGGCAAGAGAGAAGCTATTTACAAAGTATCTATTTACAAATTTTCCATAGAAATATGCAGAGGGCACAATTGACATCTCTTACAGAATTTTAAATGAGCTTTCTCCCGTTTTTCACGAGGCACGACCTCTGTGAGCCCCCGATGATCACTGCTCTGTTAGTGTGTACGAGTGCATTTGTGTGCGTTCATTCACATGAGTCTCACATGTAAGAATAATAAAGCAATCTACACCTCTCCCTTGTGTTGCATTGTGTTACATTTCTCCGTGTTGTGCTGCCAGGGGCTGGGTAACTAGGTCAATCAACCCTGGTGTAAACACATCACAGGAATCCACCAAGAACATGCTAATGACAATGACTCTTTTTAAAATTATATCTCTTCTTTTCACACTCTTCCATGCCACAGTAAAGCCTTATATATCCAAAGTGTAACTCCTTGTGTATGTCTAAGGAAAAAAAAATTAGCAGGTTTTAGGTAGCTAGCTCTCATAAAAACTGGATGTACTTGAGGCCTGCATGCCCTCCTCGGTTCCAACTACAGCAAGAAGTTATGACCACGTTATACAAAGTTTGTTTGTTGTTGTTAAATTAGACTCACTTTGTGTACAAAAAAACTTTCTTTGAGTGGGACAAACATATTAGTGTTTATTTACAGTAAATTTCAGAGTAGGCGGTGATCTTTGAGAGATGTATAAGACAGGATGGGCGCAATCCAGCACAAAAGAGGACATACAACTGAATCTTCAGACCCACACAAGTTCATGTCTGTGAGGATCTGACACCGCTGCCCTCCCCCATGTATCAGTCTTCAAACTCATGCATGAATCAATCCATATATCCATCCATCCATTATCCAACTGTCCATTCATCCGTTATCCAGCCATCCATTCATTTGTGCAGTCAACCAGCCTTCTAGCCGACCAACCCACACACCATTGATCCAATGATTGACCCTGCACTGGCTGGATCAATACTCTCTTAAATGGCATCATTGTGAGCGCTTAGGCACAATGGCCAGCCGTTGTTTGTGCAGTTCATTTCCAAGGTAGCAAGGCCATGCAGGGCACTGTCCCGAGTCAACTCCCCTTTCTCCTCCGCTTACGTGATCACATCAAAGAGAAGAGAGGGGGCACTGAAAAAGATATTGAACAGTGAGCATCCTGTATACATGCAACAAAAGGGGCAGTGATCCACGCACAACTACTTGCAAAGACTCATAACTATTCGATACTTCAGATAAAGATGCCTGTGGACACAGTAGGCTTAGAGACTCACAACTGTACTGTTACACAAGCAAGATGGACAGACAAGGGTAACAGAATAGATTCCATTCAAACACTTACAGATGAAAGGAGTCATGTGTGATGGTGCAGATCAACATAAGGTGCAAACTGAGGTAAAGTCAAACTGAACTGTGCCACATAAGACACATATCTCCTCTAAATAACTGTTATATTACTCTGTGTAAGCCATTTTCTATGTTATAGAAATAATTACTGCAGATTAGTGTAGTATTATTTAAACAATATTAACCTGGAGGAGAAGTAAACTCATGTTCAGTATATCACTGTGTAGCCTATTGTGGCTTGGTGTGCATACAGCAACCCTGTTGGGTTAGAGCTGGGGCTGGGTCTTGGCATTAAATGACTGGGACTCTGACAAGTGTTCTGTCACTGCGGTTCACAGGTCTTGTTAGCCAAGGTGTCGGCAGGGGTGGAAATGACTGTGTGCGATTGTGTCTATGTGTGTGTGTGTGTGGGGTGAACATTAGACAGCACTCCTACCTCCACCTCCTCACCTGACACCAGCAATAAAACTAAACAGGCCAAGGTGCTATGCTGTGTGTGTGTGCGCATGAGTGTGTGTGTGGACGTGTGCACGGAAAAAAGGGGCATGTGTGCTGCAGGGTTGTTGCTGCTGTCACCAATTTGCCAGGGCCTCTAGACGGGAGTTGGAGCAAGGTGACGGAGCTGTGGCTTGATACACACAGAAGCCCTGCTTCGATTTCCCATCCAGTCCACTTTGGAAACACATGGCTCTTCCTTGGCGCTCCTGGCCCGGGGATGAAGGAGGAGGAGGAGGAGGAGGAGCGGGCAAAAGGGGAGGAGGAGAGGAAGAAGGAGAGCCACAAGAGAGACCTATTGATGGGTGTGCAGTGAAGAAGAAGAACAGTCAGGAGGAAGGTTGAGTGAGGGAATAACGTAGGGGAGGTAGAGCACGTGGTAGAGATAGGGAGAGGGTAGAAAGAGATGACAGGCTTAGTGGATTCAGGTGTATTGACTTCTAACCAGATGATAGAACCTCCAGTCTTTGCTTCCACAGACTGAGAAAGAGAGCGAAAAAGAGAAATCTTGAAAGAAAGAGGGATGTGAACTGAGAAAAATGTAAGCGAACTTCAAAACAACCACTTACACTCTGCAAAAGGTTCCTTAGAAGGTGAGAACACAACACAAAACATACAGGATCAACCACCTCTTCTTCCTCTCAGTCTTTCAGTCTCCCATTCCTCCATCTCTTTCCCCTTTTTGCTTGGAAACAACTTGCAGTGTTCTGCCTTTCAACTGACATCTGAAGTTTAAAGACCAGCTCCAGTTGGAGGAGCAGAAGAGTGTCAGTGAGGGAGGTGGGGCACCAAACTCCCCTCTGCCCCCCTAGAGAGTTAAGGAGATCACATTTTAACCCCCACCCCCCACCAAACCCACCCTGCCGCTCCTCTCCTCCATGCCTCAACACCAACATAAGAGGACAAGTGTGGGCTCTAAGCACCAGTGATCAAACACGAGCGGCTGCTGGGTGTGCTAGGCTCAGGACGGTTGGCCTAATAGGATTGGAAGCCCCCAGGTGAGCCAAAGGACACCTCCAATCAGCGTGATTAGCCAAAGGCTGAGCAGCACTTCTAGCTATAGCACTGAGTGATGTACAGTACTAAAAGGATCACATGGGTTGTGGAGAATGCAAGCAAGTCATACCGTGTAGTGCCATGTTTGACGGTGCATGTCAAAGTTTTGTGTGGGATTGATGTAGTTTAAAGGTGCACGTAGTTTTAATGTGTCAGAACGATTGTGAGATTTTGAGTTTGCTAATCATTATTAAGTTCACAGAGGCGTGTGATGTGTGGAGCTGTGGAATAATCTTGTCTTTCTGGTTACTTAGAATAACAGTGTATGTTGTGTACATGTATTCACGCAGACTTAATGCAAGACTACACATGCATAGGCACATATGAGGATCTGCATGCTCACATAATAGAAGTCTCACCGTCCACACTTTCACTCACACATACATGCACGGGCAAACACACACCATACATACATAACACGCCCAGCTACACACACGCACACATGCCCGCACAGACAGGCTTTTATAAACTCATCATATCCAAAAAACAATTACCAGAGACTGAGCTCATCACTGACTAAGCAAAAGTCATCCAGCGTGTAAAACACACAATATAATTAGCACACATCAAGCTGCTGGGTCCTACTGTGCATTAATGATGCTTCCCTCTGAAGTGAATTATGGTTTGATGAGTGAAAAGTGAGTGAGGAGGGGCTTTGAGGAGGAGCAAGACATAATTTGGTGAAGAGAAGCCTGTGTGGAGGGGAGAGTGGAGACTAGGAACAATGAGACTGGTCATTCATCCCTAAATGAAGAGTGGGTTACCTTCGGTGACCCACTCTCACTACCCCAAAAACAATTAACCGCAGGGATATGAACATTTAGGGATGAATGATAGGGTACTCACTTGCGGTGAGGGCCATCATATGCCAGGTACCACAGGCAACATCACACACCTGTATAAAATGAAAACAGGATTAGACTTTAAAACAGTGTAAAAATGTCAAAGCAGCTGTAAAATGTTCCCACAAGACAAGAGCCCCCACAAAATGGACTTTTTGTATTATGCTGAATCAAATGGAACTGTAATTAGAGAATAAACAACATAATGTTGACGTGGTAAACAGCACATTGAGGAAGCATTCTCACTCACAGTATGTGGTGTCTTCATCAGCTGTGAAAGACTAAACACCTGCTGTGATGTCACCAATTGGGGTGTGGTCTGGTCTGGAGTGCTATATTCTTTAAACTTTAAGCCCCAATCAGCTTTCAGCCCTGTGTGATTCACTGTGGACTTACCCTTTAAGAATTTATGCATATCCAGCTAAAACTCATATACTCAGAAAATCCTGAGGCTTTCATCTACTTGAGGCTTGAGGAGCCTGAAAACATAATTTGCGCAGTATTTCTCTGACACACACACACACACACACACACACACACACACACACACACACACACACACACACACACACACACCTTTCTGCCTTCCAGTGGAACAGGCTGAGGGGTCCGGAGCCTTTTGAGGCTTGGATGATCTCTGACCCAGGACACACAGGGGATCTGACCCCACAGAACCAGCTCTCCACCTGCTGCAGATATGAACAAAAGGGGGAAATGTTCCAGAAATACTTACAGTGTCACCATGCCACATTTTATCTTATCCATAAAAAGTTATATGACCCATATGAGGATGATGTGTTAGTATGATCTTCTCAGATGTTTCCCATCCCTCACCGATGCATTACCAGCTCCTGATCGTGGATCCATGATCATATTTACATGGGACTGTTGAAACAACATGCATATTTTGTGGTCATGCCAGAATAACACAGCTAAGTGCCAGAAGTGGTTCTCTCTATTCAGTGGCCCCGGGGGCCTGGAGGAAACCAGACCCCAGTTTACCACAGATTAGCTTGCTCCTGAACCTTACAACTGTGATTTCTTCCAGATTCAAAAAGAAACACTGACCCCCATTAGGACAAGTTAAATGGAACTGAGAATTACATCCTGTCAGTTTGGTTTAGTTTAGACGAGGGAGTTGATGTACAGCGCTGTATTGAGACGGTTTTCCCGCCCACACTGCACGCACACACTCACCTTTCTTCATGGTGTGCTGAACAGAGGGAGCACATCCTCAGTTGGCACTTATCAAAGACACACACACACACACACATACACACACACGCACTGTACGTACTCACATACAGCAAACACTCAAGCATCCACTCACTCATACTACCTCAGTCTGCCTATTTAAACCTGCCACTAATAAATTTATATTTACTGCCTGCATTGAGGACTTTTAAATTATGGCATACAATAAACCTGGCACACACATCTCAAAAGCTCTTTCAGGGGATGTTAAAGCAATATAGTAAGCAATTTTCCAAAGTGGATTACAAATTTCACATCCAGGTTTTATTGCACATTACGATAACTTAACCACATCTAAATGTTCCGCATAAATGGGAAATATGTGCTGCTTAATATGCTATTTTTCATTTTTTAAGAAGCGCTTTGCAAACCCTGCCAAGCAAGGGAGCATGCTGGTTTGTGTGGTGGGGGAGTCAATAATCTTTATGAGGTGGATTTTAATTACAAGGAGATAACTGAGTATCCTCCTCACGGCAGGCCTCCATCAATCTCTATTCTGCATCAAGCTGTATGTAGCCTCGGTGCGCACACACATACACAGATTCACACAGCAACACAAACACATGCGCACACCCACACGCAGACGCAGATAACCTTTCAGACATGATTGATCAATCAATCTGTAATGTATTATTTTCATCTGAGCGAAGCAAACCTTATAAAAGCATCTGAGGCAGGCATTTCTAGATGGCGTTTTACCGCACACACAGACACGTGTGCTTACACTACTGACATACACACACAGCCTGACAAACACAGACGCACACACACATACACACACACGCACTTGTACAGAGACGCTGGCAGGGTAATCCAGCTAAAAAAGGTTAAGGCTGATGTTTTCCCAAAGAACGACCGTCTGTGAAAGGTCAGATCAATCATGTGCTAAGCATGCCTCGTAAGTAATCCATAAAGAGCTTGTTTTAAATAATAACATTTTATAGATCACCTAAAGACATAACTGTAACACAGGCAAGCCAGGCTCTTCTCTCCAAATAGTCTTCACCGCACCAAGAATTCAAATGGGACCAAACTTAATATGTTCACTGCAGTTCATTTAATGAACCAGTGGCATTTCCAGCGAAACTACGCACACAGTGCCAGCAGACGTCTCTGTTCAACAATAGGCAATTCTTTTAACAGAATATTGCAATGCAGCATTGTTCCGTAAATGTACCCTGGTCTTGAAACAAGTACAATGCCTTTTCTCTTTAAGCAGCTGATGTTACATTTGTACTGTAACCACTTTAATTCCATCTGTCTGGGAGACGGCAAGCAGCAATTGAAGGAAAAGTAGTTGCTTGACACTTTGTAATGGTGTAAATGTATTAGAACTACTTTTGTGGCAGTTCAATTGCTCTCGATGGAGCAGAGGGGAGATGACAGAGAAAGGTAAAAAAAAAAAGAAAGACAGAAAAAGGCACTATCTGCACCTACCTGTTATAAAATTTAGTTAGCAAAGAGGACTTTTTAGGAATTACAGGAAAGACAGCCGGGGTAGTGGAGGAGCTGATGTAAAGTGAAGGTGTTTCCTTATCTCCCAGTCTTATTAATAACAAAGTAGCTACAGGGACAGACATATCTTAGCAGGGTGGTTCAGGGGATATCTGGTTGAACAACAAATCAATTCATTATGTACTTCATCTAACACATAACACTGAAACGGGGCACAGCATTGCACAATTTTACTTGGTTTAAGAGATATCGAGAGCTAATGAGGTTGAATTTGTGCTCCGAGTGATGTCATTTGAGGACACTGAATCCTTGTTGTGTTAATTAAAACTCAATGAAATGATGTAGATGAAAAATTAGCATGGCTCAAAGCCACAGTGAGGGATACTGCTGGGAAAATAAGGTTTTCAAGTTAATAAGTTGTTTTATATATTATGTAGAGTGAATACAACTTTTAAGGATTTTGGGAAAAAAAAGTCACAGTGAGAGATATCTGCAGTGACAATTAGCTGTTTGGAGATTTAAGCTTAGTTATTTAATTGTGCTTAACACTTTTAGGCCAAAATAATTACGTTGAGGAAAAGGGGAAACCTCTCTATGGGCTTACCACAGCAAGATGGATACTTGGCTCACCTGTGACGGCTGCACTGTAGCTGTCCCCTGCTTGTATCCGCGTGACTTCTGCTAACTGAGAATAGTTGAGAAGACAAGGAGTAGAGATGTGAATCCTGTCCTCTCCAAGTCCAAGCTGTCCCTGCAAGCGAAATGATGATACAGTGTCAGTCACAGGATTAAATAAAAGTTTAATCCCAATGATTTCATTGCTCGTAGATAGAATAGTTAAATAAAGACACGTGCCAAAGTGGCATTTCAATTCTGGGGGAAAGAACAATTTTCCCGTTTAGTGTGGCTCCAGCAACTCAGACCTATCATTCACTTCATCCTCATTTATGCTGCCTTGCCATTCCTGAATGTAAACATGCTTGTTAGATTTGTCAAAGAGGACTTAAATACTATCTCCAGAGTATCATAGTTTAAGTGCATATCTGTAAAGCCCTGTTATAATGTACGCTGCACATGGTTATATATGATACAGGGATCTGGCAATTCATCTGGCTAAAATGGCTGTCACTGGGGAGGAAATACTGTTAAAAAAATGGCACACTGCATATTTCTTTCACCAGACAAAAAGTCTACTGTGTTTCATTTACCATCGCGTACAACTGCCTGGCAATGCAATCCCTCTTCGGTGAGTGGGTCTGTGTAAAAACTCTATTCAAACACAAAGGCTTAATAACCCTAGCATCTAGTGCAGTACAATAGAATGCATTGTCCTCAATTTACATCTCTTTCTCTGTGTTATAAATGGTGAGGGTGTTCAATTTGACTTCTCTCAGCTGTCCTGCTCCTCTCTTTCCTGCTCGCTCCTGCAGAGACAAAGGGATTTCTGCACTGTGCTCATGTGCATGTCAGCATGCCCTGGCATATGTTTGAAAGTGAGCACAATATGTGTGAGTTTACATTTTAACTGTGTGTGTGCGCGCCTTGCAGTAATCTGGGCCTTTAATTGCTTATTTGAATGTGCTCTACTGTGAGGATTTGTAGATGCACTGCAGCATATGTTCCTGCTGTGAGTGTGTGTGTCTATGTATTTATAGGTGTGAGTGCATGTGCTTCCATCAGAATGTGTGAGTCTAAGTTTACTCGCATTTAGGTACAAGTAAGCGAGCAGATGTGTCCATACCTGAGTTTGTGCGTCTGCATGTGTTTATACTTGTATATGTGTATTTTTGTGCGTGTCTGAGTGAATGAGCACTGTCAGGTGCTGCTCCATGCTGTGCCAGCTGCATCTGGAGCCATCTGTGTTGGGGCTCAGTGGGAGGGGAGCGGATGACTTTAATGTACTTGAACCCCAGACAGACCTTTCCCAGACAGTTGTCAGTATGAAACCAAGACAACTGGGCCCAGTCAAGCTGAACCGGCTGATCTGGGTGGTGAGCAGGAGACAGACGCTGTGGTTACACTGTAACCCCCGGTCAGACTCACTAGGGAACCTCTGGCAGTCAGATACACACAAACACTGGAAACTGTTTGTTCCACTGACAGAATAGTAGTGTTTAATATCAGAGGCCACTCTCACCTTTTCTTAGCTGTCAGGGTTATGTCTGCTACTTTCTACAAGGTAATTCAGGTTGACTTTTTTTCTCCTATGTGCCCATGCACCTACAAGTTTGTGTGTATCCGAGCACATCGTGTGTGTATGGACATGACAGAATCAGAAGACTTGCAACTGGACTTTACTTGTTTCTTCATTTGAACTCAAGCATTTTGACTAAAACGACTAACTGGAGGACACATCATTTTATTTTCCTCACACAATTTGCTTCAGATCTGTGGTTTTGCATTTATGAAGGTAAAAACCGGCAGAATATCAGAAGAAAAAACTTTTGTGCCAAATTAAGAGTACTTTAATGTGAGCAGGACATGCTAAAACGTATTTTTGAATTAATGAGTACAAATATATTGCAGAATTGTTTTAGGTGTCTATGATACATTACACAGACTGTATCTAAGAAAACAGGATAGAGAAAGTGGCATTAGCTTAATTTTATTTTCAAAAACATTTATAAAACCGATACTACTAAGTATTCTACTGGTATTAGCATTTAGAAATTACATTCAATTTTCAAGAATACAATATAACTAGTTTAAGACTTGAAACCTGAAGTTTAGACATGGCCATGATTGCCACAATCTACTTGTCATCCCCCTCTGTCATCCTCTTACTCTCAACAAACTATCACATAATAAAAAAAATTGAAGGATATCCATTCAAAATGACAACTGCACTCAACACTTCACTCACAACACTAAAAACAACACGGTAAATCAACACACAATCCTCCAACACAACGGCAACACAGAGGCCTAGTAATGTTCTTGCAGCAACGATATGATTAGTGAAGCACAAAATCAATTAATGCAGCAGTAGAATCAATAGGTGTCTCTCAGCATATATGTCCTGCAGTTAATTAATAAACAAAAAGGACATTAAGCAGCAGAGCATCAGACTGTGGCAATGACTGTCATCAGTCACGACGTGTGTACTGATGGCATCAGCAGGAAGGAAAAGGGAAAACATAGACAGATATAAATGCGAGCATGGCGAAATACCAAACACACCCACGGGCAAAGATGCTTACACTATGTACACATACATTTGAGAGCATGAGCATGCACAGACACACAAACACAGACATGTTTTTGATTTCCTCTTTTTTTCCCCCTGTTCTCATCTTTCACACAGAGGAGGACCTGTAGATCCATGGTATCAATAACGCTCATTTTACTCTGCTGCTGCAGCCCAGACCATATTAGCATCAATTTGGAACAGGCCCAGGGTTCGATGAGGCCTGAACTGTGTTGGAACCAGGCCCGGGGTTTCCACCACCATCAGGCTGGCTCCTTTATTATTTACCATGCCTGATGAGTCACCCCCATCATTACATTACAGACAGTATTGCGATTGACAGGCCGACTAGCCACGCAGATCCAAAGCCATACCTCACACATACATAACTACATGGTATAAGCTATTGCTACCCAGGTTATAATGCTTCTTTCACTAGTCTGAAAAACAACACCCGGCAAAAAAACAGCAAGTGCTTTAGCTTCCTGTAATCTGCTCTTGTTGGTGTATGCTATTATTATGTGTGTTTTAAGGCCCATGTGTTTGGGTCAGATCTTCATCTTCCCCGATATGTTGCATTCACACTGCCCTCCCCATTTCCATGTTGCAGTCCTCAATGTTTCCGTGAGAGCCAAATTCTTCCTAGAGGACTTTTGTTTTGTAGTTTTGCCATTGATTGGCAATGCAAATATACTGTAATCTGAAGTTCATCTCTGTACTAACACCGACTGCTTTGTATGAGGAAATACCCCCCCCCCCCCCTTCTGTTTGCTTTCTACCTCATTATTTAGGCTGTTTCGAACTTGCATGTGAAGTCTGCTGGATGTTATGTCAATTTAAGTCTCTGGCTGGCTGAACTCCTTGTCACAACTTTAGCAGACAGTTGACCCTGTTATCGCACAGCTGACATTAGGAATCGAGACATGGATCTAGACTGCAGATATATTTGTCTGTATTGAGTTTATGGCATCAGTTACACTGGCTTACTGGTTAATTCAATAATCCATAATGTGAAGTAATAGCGATAACTATTTAGATATGAACATTCTGCGTTTAAAAAGAGTAAACGTAAACACGATTGTTTACTCCACAAAACATCTGATACACCACTTTTAGTTCGCCTGCTTGCTTTGACACTTGCTTGCTACCTCCGTTATGCAGTTGCCATATTGATTCTGGCTGTGGCATGTGCTCTCTGACATCATTCAAATTCCTTCTCACCTCAATCATGTGATACAGCGCAGGCCGTCCGTCTTTTAGTCTCAATAGGAGGAAAACAATGAGATTTCTATCTGTAATACTATTACCAGCCGTAATAGGGTTAGAGCTGCCTGGGTTTACCTTGGTAAGGCAGTGGAGAACTTTATTATGTTGAAGACCTTTTGCTTTTCTAGTGCTACTGATACATAAGAGCCTTTAAGCCCAAGAGAGAGGAAGGTATCAGCTTAGTAAAAAAAAAAAAAAATAAGAAAAAGTTCAAGATGGCCCCTCATCTCACTTCTTCTCCAGCGACAAACAAAGTGTTATCTTTCAGGAGGTGGAACCTTTCTTATTTTTTTACGTGTTGACGGGAGTAGTTTCGGTGTGGCACTGTGTGGCTGATTACAGGGGGAGTCTTAATCAGGTGGTGCAGTCTGCTCGGGGTCCCTGGGGCCGAGAGTGTGCTACATCCTGTCAGACTGCACAGAGAAACAATCAATCATCAGAACGGCTCCAAGACAGAGGAGAGAGAGAGGGCAGGAAGATAGGAGAGATGGAGGAAGAGTAAGAAAAAAGTGGGAAAAGAACGGTAGGAATGGAAGGGAAAAAAGCTAGAGGTAGAGTGAGGGAGGAGAAGAGATAGGAGAAAGAAAGAGCGTGATGAGGGGAAAGAGAAAACTGTGCCCTTGTAGAGACTAAGTTAGAGTTATATAGACGTGAGGACGCTTATGAAAATCCAATGAGTCTAGTTAGACTAGATGCCACCCTGCAAAATAAGAGCGCGGTATGGAAGCCAAGGCCACGTCAAAGCTCATAACAGCTGATGTCTAACATTTTCATTGCTCCCCCTGTCTCTCTAACCTTCACCTGCATGTTTGTTTCACCGTCCTGGCAAAGCGTCATCCTCACTGTCACGTTGTAAAAGTGATCACATTTTGGCCGCGCTTTCAAACGACCTCACAGATAAACACCAAAGCCGGGAGGAAAAAGAATCAGAGGGAAAGGGGAACAGAGGGATTGAGGTGGGCCTAGGTTTTACACTCTCTGGGCTCTGTCAGAGGGCTGTGTAATGATGCGGCTCTTTAAAGAACGTCTTAAATGAAAGGCCAGAACAATCCTCCATGACAGGTGGGATTCTTTATCTAACAGAGGAGTAGAGGCAGGACAGGGCCAACAAACACACACACACATACAGCCTCACATGCACATACTTTTCGCAATGCACAGTCAAAGGGGCATGCACATACATAAACTACAGTAGATTCCACTAAGAGGATTTCCTGCTCTGTCCATGTGAAGCATAGGAGTTGAAATGGACAAACAGCAGATCCCATAAAGGTGATTTATAGAATTTAAAAAGATGTGCGTTCTTGGCACACCATGAAGGATATTAAGTGCTCGAAGGGAGGGCTCGGACACAGATCCCCCCCCAAAACCTTTTAATCTCTACTCTGGAGAAAAAAAAAATCTTCTCAAAATGTTTAAAAAATGGAAGAGGTTTTTGTGTGTGTGTGTGTGTGTGTGTGTGTGTGTGTGTGTGTGAGAGAGAGAGAGAGATTGTGCTACATGAAAAAAGGCTGGAGTCCAGTGTTGTTCTTATTCTGCCTCTCCTGGCAGGGCCAAAAGTGGAAAAATGTTTGGCTCACCTCTTGCCCCATCCCCCAGGAGAAGACATTCCCACCATCTGAAAAAAGAAAGACAGAAAAAGACAGAGAGAGGGGGAGAGAGAGAGAACACAGTAAACCAAAAGTCCGCAAACAATTTAAGGCAACAAATAGAATCCTGGGGTTAAAATAGAAAAGAAAAAGAAAAAAAACAAAAGCGGAGGGAGAGAAGGGAAATGCGCAGCTGACAAAAGTGGCTCAAGCATCATACATCAAGCACTTGTTACCTCTCCCGGTGCTTGTGATTGCACATGACTGCAAACAAGTCAGTGATAAAAATCTGAAGAAAGATGAGACCGATCGGGCTGGCTTTAAAGATCATCAATCACGGCCCTGTAAGCTCAGATATTATTAGTTCAAGTAAAGCTGCACTCTTCCATTTTATGGACATCATAAAAGACTTTGGGGGTGGGGGGGTGGAGGTGGAGTGGAGGAGATCCCCCAGTGTTTTAACTAGGACTGGGATGGATGTGTTTGGAAAAGCAGACCGGATGGATGGACAGCTCTAATGTAGTAACGCTAACTGAATCACTCACACTGCACCGGGCTCCCCCAGGGGAAGGAATGTGGGTTGGGAGTGTAAGGCCCCACTTACAATATGTGTAAGTAAAAGTGTACGGTGAAAAGGGCTATGCATGTTTGTGTGGAGTGATGTGTGTGTAATTGTGTACGTAAATGACCCCTTAGAAGTTTGGTGACAGTGTATACGGACCTTGGGGCTCATGAATACACCACAACACCACACAGTGAGTGGTGTAACTGGACAAATAGGCAGGGCACATCCCTCGGTATTGTAGGTGTTGATTTTAGAGATCACAAACGATTAGGAATGAGACCTGAGATAAAATAAAACAGGTGCACACGCTGTGCTCAGTTTTACTGTCCAAATGTGACACTTTTATTAATCTCCTGACAGATTCTTGTTTTACAATGAAGAGCATTATAACCTGCGTGATGACTAATGTCAAATATCCACGTGGTCCTGGTTAAGTTGGTGAAAATATTCACACTCTCACAAACATTAAAAACGCACACACACACACACACACACACACACGCACACACACACACACACACACACACACACACACACACACACACAAAAATTCCACTTAAAAAAAAACATATCCTTCTTGCTGCTCAGAGATTTTATCTCTACATGTACCTCAACTAGACATGCACTTATACATTGTTTTTAGGGTTGATGAACACACTGATGTATTATAGGATAGGATCTTTATAGTACTTGTTATTATATCCTGTGTGTGCTCCAACACCTGTTGACACACCGACACCTGTTGTCCAGCACTTTTTCTGGAATGATGTACATCATCTTGTCCATATTTGATCCTGATCCTGAACGTCAGCCATTACATGCAATAATATGAGTTTAAAAATACTATAGTCCATGGAACACTAGAAACACACATAAGATTCCTTGTGGCCATATTAATTATGTCATTTCTACTAAAATATTTGTCAGTCCATACCACTGCTCCCTGGGCAATGTCTCTGTTTTCTATTTCACTTATTCCTCACAACTTTTTTTTTTCCTTTTCTCTCTCTCGCTCTGCCTGCCAGTGAGAACATAAAGGCTAGTGTGAAGTCCATCACTGCCTGGTGAATAGCTGCCCTTTGTGCCTCAGAACTTAATTCACTGGCTGAAAGGACCCCAGCCCTGCCATAGCACCTCTGTGTGCTGCCTGATTTAAAAGAGCTTGAACGTCCACTGAGGTCTGCCTGAAAGCTTACTATTGCGTTAAACATACCAGAGGGTTGGCCAACTTTTGAGGATTCAAAAATCAGAAGGCTGATCAGTTTGGAAACAGCAGTCCTGATTGTAAATTTAGCTGTCGTTTTTCTATATATAGTTGTAAATATAAACAATTCCCGTGCTTGCTCTAACAGTCACTAACGTCTGCATTGTTGTCAAGGAAACCTTGCTGTTTTTATGGCTGCCTTGACCTTATTCAATATATAGACCCCCCCTCCCCTCCGTGTATTACCATTTTAACATACCCATACCCAGCAACATCATTTGGTGTTACAGCCGGCCCATGGTAACAATGTCATTCGGAGGTTGTGCGGTAAGTAATAATTTGTATTACCATTTCGAGCAACATAACTTTTCTTTTTTTCCTATTTGGCATTTGTGAAAATTGATGGTTGCAGAGGGCATCAATAACACACCAACCTCTCTCTCTGTCTTTCTCTCTCCTCCCTCAGAGACTTTCGCCAGGCTTGTTAGGCCTGACACTGGCACCGTAGTGAACAAAAGGACTGCACAGCTTAGGGCTGCCCTGGAATGTCAGCGGGTTCACATTTCACATGCAGATGCGTGACCCCAGAGCCCTTTAGTGGGAAGGTGCGCTTTAACCTCACAGAGAAGCAGAAGGAGGGGGAAAGAGGGGGGGGAAGGGGCACCTTAAGGGGAATCTGGGATGGGGGAAGGGGTAAAAAATAAGAAAGTCTGAGTTTGCACTGCTTGTATCTGCTCTTGCAATGCTATATGTCTCTCTCAGTGCCTATCCTTGCTCGCTCACTCTCTGTCTCTTTCCCAAAACACGGCTGCACGCTGTTAAACTCAGCTGATATACCTTATAGAATATTATAATTGTCGATATTCTGAAAACTTGTCAGAGCCATCTCCTTTATGTGTGATCTGTGACGCACCCCCTCTCTTCCCCCTACTTCGGAACACATGAAAGCATTAACTTTTAAAGTGCATACTTAAGAGTTCTCCCCAAATAATTGGAAAAGCACAATGGGAGGGGTTATGTAAGGCAAAAGTACTGTGAGCTCCGCAAAAGAAACCAAAGCTACTGTCATCTGCTCTCTGTAGGCCCAGCCAGGCACAGTTTCAACTCAAGGGCTTCACACTTGTTCTCCTTCCCTTGCTGCTCTCCCTATCCTAACTCTCTCTTTACCCGTTTGCCTCTGCCTCTCTCCTTTGCTCTCGATAGTGAAAACTTCAAAGACAACATGGTCTTCTGCAATAGCGCAAAAACTTCAAGCACGTTTGTTTGTTTTGACCCCGAAGCCCCTTGCTGCAACCCTCTACCTCCAACTTGCAAGTCCTGCAAAATACATGAGGAAGAGAGACCAAATCCAGAGTTGCTTTTTTCCCACCTGCCTGCAACCCTCATCCTTCCATGTGTTGCTGTACTATAACATTTGTAGAAAGTAGCTCTGGCATATGGCACTGCATCTACTACAATGACCTCGCAAAACTGATGACAAAGTGCAAAGTGCTAAAGTTTCTTGGGAAGCAGAGGAGTATGAACTTTCCAAATATATTTTATACATTTCACTAAGAAAATGAAAATAAAAATCAATACCACACAAACGCACATGCACACAGGCAGTGAATACACGCACACATTTATGTTTCCACACTGACTCATCTAGCCTGGCCTCTGTAGGTTGAGGCTGGGTTGAGGACTGGAGTTATGATTTCTTTTTGGGAAGTACAAAAGGGCCTCATCTATCAGCAGGTTGCTGCCTCCAGTCAGGCCCCTGATCTGTCATAACAAGGAAATAGAGACAATAAAACCTTGTAAAAAAATACAACACAGTGCAAACTATAATGTTAAAAGTTACCAAAAATGACTATATAGCAAAATCAAAAGAGACCACTCAAGTCTATCGCGTTTTCTCATCATCTTGCTGAACAATTTATGCTTGAGTAAGTACACTGTTGCCCATAAAGTTGGAATAATTTTGTTTTCAGCCACATTCCTCTTTTTATTCCTATTTATACACATCAGTAATCACATTGGAAGAGACTGATCAGCAAGGTTTTGAGAAGATATACACTTTATCTATCAAGAATAAATCACACTGCTGCAATCATTTCATGAGAAGAGGTAAAATATATTTCATTCCAACTTTATGGGCTACAGTGTACAATTGTGGTGGGCTTTGGATGAGGTACCGAGGTGTAAAATATGACCTGCTGTTCACAGACGTGATTTCTGCCACTGTTTGATTATTACATAAAGAATAAAATCTCTTATTATTATACCCTGATCTTTAACTCAGAGTAGTGTTCTGGTTCACTGCAATGAACCAGAACAGGGTCTTCAAAATTGAATTTATTATCCTGTTAACCTGTCGCCAAAACATCTTTGCTATCACCTTCATGGTTACTATCAATTTCAGTGCTTATCTCATAGGTTCTATTCTGGCAAAGAGATTAATCTATATTCATACTAGAGTGCTTGATTGTTTATTTGTGTAATCTAAACTGTGTGTGTGTGTGCGTGCATGCGCGCTCTGCATTTAGCAGCTCTGCCCTCTAATAGTTGAGACATCTATAGCATCCACAGCAAGGCCAGGGGAGCAAGGGAGCAATCCATAGGCCTGTGTAGCCATGGCAACTAAACAAGGAATAGGCTAGATGTCAGGCGAGCATGGCTAAATTACCCATTAGAGAAAGCAGGAAGGGGAGAGAGGGAATACTGGTCAGGGCACAAGAGGCTAATGGGGAGATAAGATGGCCAACATATAGACTACACACACACACACACACACAGACACACACACACACACACACACACACACACACACACAGGCACACACACAAAACAATGGGAAAACAGATGTGGGGGGGGGGGGGTCACATAAAGGTGCTGGCACAAAAACATACTGAAATAAACAAATAAACACATACAAACACACACACACACACACCACATGTGAGCACACAAATGCAACAACACGTGTGCACATGCACAAGCATACAAAGAGAAGACAAAATGGTTTTAATAAAGACGCCCTCTTGGAGAGGTTGCTCGTGAATGTGAGGGAGATGTATTTATAGGAATCCTCTTGTGAGATCCTCTCTGCTCAGCCTCACATTTGTGCATGAGAGAGAGACAGAGAGAAAGAGAGAGAGAAAGAGAGAGATATATTTCTTCATCCTTGATGCATGGCCTACTCCTTGAGTCTATACTAATGAATAAAAGAATAAAGAATGTATCTAAACCACTGAGCCATGGAACCAGGTGTGGAAAAGTAAAAGGGGCATTGGCCTGATGGTTTATTCCCGCTGTGCACAGACATGCACGCACACACATTTGTAAGTATCCAAACAAGCTCAGATACTCACACTGTGAACAACACAGTGTGTACACACACACACACGCATGCACAAAACACAGCCACATGCATACACACAACCACTCCACACAGTGAGGCAGGCAGGCTCCTCCTGACTTTAATGCTGCACATTCATTTGCATGCGCCATAATTAGCGTCAGGCACACAGAGGCTGGTCCTGGGGGAGCTCTGTGATAACCGCTTCCCCTTCTATTAGGGCTCTCATTCCAAGAGTGTCAGACATTGCACATCTTCATTGTGGGGCCTGCAGCACATCGGCTCAGTGGAACCTCTGGTACTGTAGCTACTGCTGAAGTATGCAGGAGGCGAGGCAAGACGGCGGGGATAAGGGGCTGGAGGACAGGTGGAGGATGCTAGATTCAGTGGAGGGTGGGCAGAGGAAGGAGGCAAGAAAACGAGGACTGAGAGATGTAAAGAAAGAAAAGGAGTGAGGTGACAAGTTTGGAAGACAAAGAGAAGGAGGGAAAGAGAGACAAAGAGATAGTGCATGGAAAAAGGCGGTTGCACATTGTGCAGCAGACAGACAGAAAGACAGGCTGGACAGAGGTAATGAATGCAGTTATTAAATTGTTTCAGCTGCAGAGAGGTCTATTCTTATGCCATTATAAAGGGAACAATTTATCCCCACTGATCGGCCCTGTCTCCTTTCTCCTCGCTCACTTTGATCTGCCAGCATATTGCCTTGATGTGTCCTATTCAATAGCGAATCTGGGGCAATTTTAATGCTTTTGTACCTCGCCACCGCTCCACTTCTCCCTCCCTGTTTAAAAATAGCTGTTAATTATAAGTGCAGTTTAAATGTCTCTAGTGACCCAGAAATGCAGGTTGGAGTGAGAAGAAGGGACTGAGCATCTCCAAGTTTAAAAAGAGCGAGACACTATTTCTTTCCCTCTTTATCGTGCTTTCTTCAATCTCTCCTTTCTCCTCACACCCCCCTCCCACTTCTTTGTCTTCTCCAATCACCTCCCCTCCGATTCTACTTCTCCATTCCTTTAGTGTTCCCCAACATTTCTTTTACTCCAGCTCTCGCTCCCTCTGTCTCCTCTGTGGTGTTTTTTCAGCTCGGCGGGAGTGAGCAGGGCTAGAGGATAGGGGATTCAGTTCTTTCTCTCAAACACACGAGAGAACTGCAGTGAGACATCGGAGACCATGGCTGTGAAACCACTTCAGTCTGCAGATTGTATGTGCGTCACACCGAGTTTTTGTATCTCTCTCCTCAACTTCCTCCTCTTATGCAGCCGCAGGAGTGGGATGTTGAAAGGAAAGGCATGTGAAGGTGCGCTAGGTAGTGCGATACGAGGCAGAGGCGCAGAGTATACCTGTGGGGAAGAGAAAGGGCTGTGCAGGGACCTGAGGTGTGCACCTGGGGGGTACAGTGTTATAAATAAAGCATTAGCCTCTTGAAGGGAACAGAGATGTGAGGGGCTGTCTCTGCAGCTCTCTTTTCCCTACTAACTCTAACTAACAGTTAACCCGCAGGCATGTGCATGTACTCCTTTCATCGCTGAGCAGGTACATGTAACGGTACAAAATAACCACTAAGAAGTAAACTGTGAGACTCTTGTGTCAAAATCTGGACACGCCTTTTTACTTAGGAGAGGTTGAGGACATTAAAATGTCTGCCGCATTGACTGATTCATCTCCTTGTGTTTCTTTTGTGGAATAAAGTTAAAAAAAAAGTTTAAAAACTTAACACCAATATGGGGTGGTTGTTTGGTGTTTGGTGTTAAATTACCACATAATGTCCCAGAGATACTCAAAGTACCTCACTGTACACTGTACATGTTCCTCCTTACACTGAGGCCTCATCTCCTCTATAGTGCATAGCGGTACTCTATGAACAAAGGGACTCAGAGGTAGAATTAAGTATAAAGTAATTATAGTAACTACAAAACTTCCTCCTGCAACTTCCTCTACACCCATCTTTCTAATATTGCTGTCAAACAGTATTAATACATAATATGAAAATATAACACATCACAGTCTAAAAGTCTATAAGTCATACATGACATTTTTAAATGTTTGCTTCTGTTTTGTCACGTAGTGTGCTGTGCAAAAAGGAGATGACGCTTAACAAGCACCAGTTTCAAAGCCATGATGGTGCAAAGACATGATTTATGTGTAGCACGCTGACACCAGCACTGCGACACGAGTTTTAAGTTTCATGGTCTGACACTATGTTCCACACAGTACTGACCACACAGTACTGACCTTACACAGTGTTATGTTTGGCTCCAACTCAGTGAAGTGCAGGACACCTCAGAGCACTTCAAACACCACAGGGTCAAGGGCAGGTTTGTGATTCTTGCATTGTTTGAAGTACCGCAGATTGTAAAATACAAACATAAATTAGCTTGAGAACATATTGTTCTATTAGCAGACATGCCCGTAGCAAATAAAGACTAACGTTCTGATTATCGCACAATGCACATGGAATTCAGATCCTATTCGATCTTGTGCTGAAATTTATGCTCACTTCATTGTTCACACAAATCCTGGCGCAAACAATGACATGAAACTGATTAGCAACACTTGAGGAGAGAATTTGAGAATACTAAGGATATTGTGAAAATTGCTCTAAGCCAATTAACTACTCTGCTCCTCCCCCACTAATACTCTTATCTCATATTCTTTTCTTCTCGTTCTCAAGGTGTACGTGCCTAAACCTGTCACCAACCATTTGAAATGCAACATAGCTGTATATTCTTGGTCAGTGATAAGGTGATTTTTGCTCTCTTATATCTACTGATAATACTAAGACCACTAGAAAATTCTACTTTCCTTGTTTATGAATGCAGCTACTCCAAAATTTCTATAGGAAGACTTATGCTAACCTCAGCACACTGTAACCTGCACTATTGGTTATAACTAAAAATTTATATGACCTCTGTGTCTCTCCACTGGCCGCCCAGGCAATGATATACAGTATGTCTCCATCAGTATCCATGGTCTGGTCTGACAATGGAAATATGTACAAGAGATGTTGTTGCTGAAACAAGCACTTGGTGCAGGTCCACTCACTCAAGGCGAGCAAGGACTTGATAGATAAATGAGAACAATGTATTGGTTTGTCCACAGGCGTGGCGGCACTGACAGAACTCATAAAACAAAGTGTTAATGCTGTCCTTGGTAGGGAAGGCATGATAGTAAATAAAATGTTATCTAGTAGCAGTGTGAGAAGCATCTTTAAACATCAGCATTGCCTGGGGAAACCACACAAGTGTTCGCTAGCGAAAGTGGCTCTTCAAATGATTCAAAGTAACAAGGCTGCCACTGTAACGCAAGATTCCTTCATGCTGAAATGCAAAACTATTAATCTTGCTAACAGTAGATGCTTTGTTGTTCTTGCTCATGTAGCAGGAAGACCGATTACAGTTTTGCTTTATATTAAACAAACAGATGGGTTATTTTATTTGTCAATAAACATGTCAACTGATTATGTACAGCACTAATAAATCAAGGGTCATCCTGATGCAAGAGTTTTTGATAGTCTCATGATCGGTGTGTTAAACTTTCTATAAATGTCCATGAAGTTCAGTTGACAAGATTAACATGTCTGTTTTCCAAAATACAAGGGCGGAGGAGTAAAGTATACAGTGAGTATTTGCTCCCAAAGACTAGCTGCGTGTGAAGCTAATGAGTGTGATGTCTGACTACATAAAGTCAGCTTTTATGTCCCTTGTGAAAGCAATCATTACTTGGAATGATCTGAATTACATTTAATTTGGTTCATTTTGCAAGTCAATTATCCAGTTAGTCTTGATACATATGTGAAGTATTCTTTTTTGTATACATTTTTTTTGTCTATTTACTATGCAAAATTCCTTTGTATCAAGCACCCCATCCTTGAAATGTCCCAACAGTAGACAAGCACAAATTGATGCCAATACAGTCCACTGAAATTACATAACGACTTCAAAAAAAAAAAAAAAGTCTTCATGATGATAGATACACTGTGTTTTACCTCTTAAATAAAAAAGAATGAAAGATAAATAAGGGAAAAGGAGGAAAACAATGAGATGAGCAAGGATGACAGAGTGGAGATGGGAGTAAGAGATGCGAGTTAATGACCTTGATAAGACCAGGGACATGGAGAGCCTGAGGAGAAGACGTGATGTGTTGCCGTGACACTGGTGTAGTAGTGCTGGTGACAAGAGGAGATGAGGAGCCTGCACTTCTTGGCTGGTGTTACACATTAGTGTTGTTGCTAGCCAGGGGCATCAAGGGTGATTGTGTATGCGTGTGTATGTGTGCTCACAGCGCGAGGTACGAAGACATCCCGGTCGAGGCCTTGCATGGTGACAGAGGCTGATACCAATCTAATGAGATAAGAAACGTATGCAAATGAACCTGGCCACAGTTCACACTAATCAGCTTAACGCCCCGATAGATATCAGCTATCTGACGCACTGCGTGCGCATACACACACACACATATGCATGCGAAATCTCAGAAGTTAAAACAATCAGTGAGAGGATTTGCCACACAATGTATAGATACACAGATGCACTCAAACAGGCCCACTTACACAACGCTTCAGTCAAACTGGTCCCAGCACCTGTAAATTATTTGTAAGCATGTAAATGCTTGTGCAACGAAGAGTTTGCACACACATACTGTGTCCTTGAGCATTCACACAAGAATGAACACTTACATATGCACTGCATTGGTAAAAACCGAATAGGTGAGTGGATACAAGTGTGTGTGGGTGATTGAGTTCTTGGGGTCACGTCTTTCACAAGCTAAACGCTGACTAAGGGCAAGAGGCCCTGGCAAAGGAATGCAAGAATCCAAAATAGCTGAATATAAAAGGGGAATGTCTGATAAGTCTAAAAAGCAGTCAGAAGTGACCCCTAAATGACACCTTTTTGCATTTCATGTCCTTGCAGAATTATCTCTGCACTTTACCACCAATACGCCACTAACACAGTAGATTTTATGCACTCTCCATCACAGCATTTCCAGCAAATTAAAAAAACAAAAAAAACAAAACCAAAAAAACAGGAATACATTTAGTCCTGCCTTGTGATGCCAAGTGACATTACTACTTTTTATCATGCAAGAATTTGCTGTAAATACCATGTTTAATGATTTCAGTCTACTCAAAATGATGTCTCTGTGAAAGAGCAGCCTGGTGCAGAGTGGCAGGGTGTCATTTTAAATGGCGTGTGGTCACCAGACAAGAGGGGAAAAGTCATGCCCCAGCTGCACTCTTCAACACATCTCTCAGGAGCTATTATTATCTGTGAGAATCCAGGGCATCCTACATGGTCTGGGGGCAAAATTGTGACCACCAGTCAAAGGCTGTCCACTGGCCTTCACAGATGCTAGAATATGCATGTCAGGAGCTCTTGCAATTCTGACTCCGTTTACATTAGGATCTAAATGAGTTTCATTTGTCTTTTCAGATGATTGATGTAGAAATCTACTTGTTATTTAGTATGTTATTACCTGTGAAGTACAGAAACATATAATTCTTGTAGTATTAATTACACTTGATGAGGGAAGGACATTTGCTTTTACATGAACTGAACCTGTGACTGTCCAGCTAATTATGTAATGTGGACAGTAGGAGCTATAGAAAATGTGTTGAAAATAGATATAAAAATGAAAAAAATCTGTTCAAGAATACAGGTTGACTGCAAGCGCATATTACAAATCATACAGTTATGTCGACAGCTGCAATTCAACTATGATCCTTTGAATTTTTCATATTTCTGCATGCCGTGTCTTCACACATTTTCTCTCTTTTACTCTCCTCTCTCATTCTGTTTCTCTCCATGTCTCTCTGCCTCTTGGATCTCTCGCTGACATTTACCACTAAGCTACCTATTTCAGTCGACCTATTCTTAAGCAAAGCTGGGCCAAGACATCTTTATGGAAATCACCGCTCTGGGTGTGTTGATTTGCAAAGGGCATGGAAGCTTTTCAGACTGGCCTTACCCTCTCTCAGGTTATACAGCGCGAGAAGGAGATAGAGAGACAGACACTGACTTCCACAAAGACAGACAGTGACGTAGAGGAAGTGAAATAGAGAGCACCTTGCTATAACTATATTGGTTGGCTCCAGTATGTTGGCGCCCATCTTATCTGGCTAGAGTCCCACACAGCATTCATCTAATGAAAACCTGGCTGGCTGGCCGGCTGGCTGTCTCATCAAGGCCCATTGCCAAAGGTTCCTCTCCTCTGCATCAAAGTCACTTTGCTTTAATGTAGCTTTTATCAATGGCCAAGTAAAAGCAAATAACTTCACTGAAAATTTGAAAGAAACCATAAAAAGAAATCTAAAAGCAGAGATGAAGGGAGAGGACTAATAATTCTTTAGGGGCACTCAGGGGGACTTATTGTGGTAACAATCAAATCAGAGAAAGGATGTTTATTATGCATCCACAACTGTGTGCACACACGTTCAACACACACAAGCAGACACAAATACAAGAGCTATTTTTAACACACACCCAGGGACACACAGAAGAATGCAAACACACGCCGATATGCAGACATACATATAAAGGCATTAACTACCGCATACAGTACACATGGTACAAGTACACTACATAGCTGTCACGCTTTGAAAAATCCCCAAGTGTCGCATTACAGTAGACTACTAAAACTGTGTTGGCTGGTGATAGCTCGGAGACCACAGCCAGACTACAGTAGCAGCCAGTCCCCCAGTGGATGAATGGGCTCTGAATATGAGTTCAGTCACTGTAACAAGCCCCACTTAGTCACTGGCTCTATCACGGGCTCACTCTCCATAGACTCCTCTATGCAAACAGGCCACTTAAAAACACCATTACCGGGAGATTGCTCAAGCCTTAGTGAGCAGTTCTGAAGTGGTGTGTGTGAGAGAGGATGAGAGGACAAACAGAGGTTTGACGAAACGAGTCAGGGATGAAAAAAGAGCAGTAGACTACAAAAGGAGAGGTTTGCTCAGGAAGGTATTGATGGCAGTTCAGAGTATATTAGTAATTAGAGGCAAATATGAGTTACTGGCTCAGTAAATGGGTGACAGGTGACACAATGACTAAATATAAAGATTCTGCAGATGTGCAAAGGTGAAAACAGATACCACTGAGCAACAATCGCCTCTGTGTTGAGTCTTTGACGTAAACTGCTCTGAAACTGTATATTTGGAAGGCAATGGAACACAGACAGTCTGGTCTGGTTGCAAAAGCTGTTTTAAAAGCTCATGTTTTTAGTTAAGGGCATGAGGTACAACATGTTATAGTTTAAACAATCAGATAAAATTGTCCCCTGACTCCAAGTGCATTTCCTTTAGAGAACATCACTGTTTGTGAGTTCATGAGAGAAAAAAAGAGCGTTTAATGCACATGCTGACCCAAATGTCCCATCTTCACCCCATTACCCCCTCCCTCCTTCACTGTCTCGAGCTCCACTACTACCTCCCCCACCCATCTGTCTCTCATCCCTCTCTCACCCCCTTCCCATCTTCCTCTCGTCTCCCTCTCGTCCAGCCTCTCATCACTTGTTCATAACTTCACAGCAGTCGTTAGGCAGAGTCATAGTTTCCATCAAAGCGACCAAGTATGGATATTTTTAGGCAGGGGCTCACTTTGAGCAGGCTTTCCACTGAGAATAAACCATGTCCAAACATTAATGCCATGTTACACAGAAGCATGCATGAGGTAAGTTTCTCTCTCTTTCTTTCTCTCTCCTCTTTTTTTCTGTCTCCTTTTTCTTTCTTGAGGGCAAGTTGCACCATGGCTGTACGGTAACTACATGGGCATACCCCCCACCACCTTCTCTGCCCCCTTGCTGTCGTCTGGATCATTGTCAAACAAGAGAGCAGATTGGGAGTGGTCATGGGTGCATGCCAAAGTATTCTGGGAAGGGCTCCAAAGAACATATTTGCTGAGTGGGGAAGAGAGCGGAAATGGCCTGGTGTCTGAGGGGAGGCACGATTGAGAAAGTTGGGTGAAGCAAGGGTGAGCACACGGAGTGAGGTGGGAAGTTGAGTCACTGGGTGAAACTGAGGTGGATGGGGGAGCGGGAGGGTGGCTCTTGTGTGAGGTCTGACTCATCACTGAAGGTGTATTCCGATTCAACTGATCTATAAAACTTGCCACACTGTCCAACCTTAGGGTTGATGTGCAAGTGGGGTTAAGGAAGTTTTCTTAAGATGAACATGTTGATGCTTTTAGTATTGAGGACATTTACAATATATTTCAGGGCTTCTGTAATATTAGCAGTGTGTCAGTGAATGTGACCCTCAGACAGCATGCATCCCATCCACATGTTGACATGCTGTGTGTGTGTGTGTTCCATGTTATAGGGCTGGCCTGTGACATGCCATACTTCAGTGCCAGGGGTTTTGAGGGGTCAGTGCTATTTCACACACCTCCTGGAAAATGAGTGACCCTAGAACAAAGCATACCTACCGCCTGTGACAGCCTGGCCTTTGGATATATTTTTTGCTCCCATGGATTAGGATTGTTCTTTTTTTTTTTTTTAAGTTATTTTTTTGTCATTTCTGCCTTCATTTATTTTTTGACAGGTACAGTGGAGAGTTACACGAAAGGCAGGGGAGAGGGGATGACATGCAACAAACAGACCTGGAACAGATTCACACCCAAGTTGCTGGCGTATCAGACCTGATAAATGGTACGAGCTTTAGTGAACTACTGGTGAGCTTCTGGTGAACTACTGGTATGCCCGGATTAAGGCTGATCTTTTAAAAACAAATTTTGTTGGTAAATGGATTTTTTTTCCTGCTATTGGCCAGAAATTTTGTTTCATAACTATGTTGCAATAACTGACTCTTGGCCAGCTGAATCAGTTCCAAGCCCTGATGGATCATGGGATGGGATGGGATGAAGCCTTGAACTGACAAAGAAAAAATGTCCAAAGCAAATATGCAGAATCTTTTCCCAGGTTTTCTTCTAATGTTATCATTTTAAATTGGCTACTAGTAATATCTCAGACCACACTGTGGTCAGTATGTTACAAAAAAGAAGAAAGGCAGAGGATTAAGGGGTGTCTTACACAGCCCACACATTGACCTCTACAGATGACAGTGAAAAAGCTAACCTACTTGACAAATGGCCTCATGTGAAAATTATGTTTCGGCTCCATATTTCCTTGTGCCGCTGCAGCTAAACTCCGAGCAGGATGTGTGTTCACACACCTTGCAAGGTCAGAAAAGCAGCATCAAACAGATTGTTGAGTCCTTGTGGGATGAGGCTTTCTTTGGCTGTCTTTTGTCTTCTCTTTGTCACATGCGCACACTCACTTGAAAAGCCACCATGAAAGTGCTCAGATATGCAACAGATGCACAAATATAACACAGAGACACATACACACAAACATAGACAGAGACAGAACACCCTCATACACACTTCAGCTTTTTAAAAAAGTGGGATATGTGCACATGTAACCCACTTCAACACAGACATACACATGCATAACCCCACATCACACACATGTACATACCATGTGCACTAGCTGGCATGTGGGGGTTATGCACAGCACATAAAGTGGAAGCGGCACCTTCATGTGAATTCTTCCCTCCTGACAACTGAGCATTCTCATAAGCTCCAGTAGTCAGCTGTCTACTGCATTCTCCAAGGGGCAGTCATGACATTATGTTAATTTAGGGGGCCTCCAAGGTGTGTGTGAGTGACTTTGTGACTTTATCCAAGTGTGTGCTGGTGCCTAGATGCATGTGTTTTAAAGGTAATGATGGATGCCAATATATGCCTAAAGAATAGAGTGGGAAATGTAAAATAAAGCACACACTACCTGTATGAATAATGCTGGAATGCAAAAGTAAATTTGATATCCCCGTCTGTTATTCTACTTGAAAATGTGAGTGTATCTTCATCCACCTGCATCAATATAGTCCCTACTGAGTGGCTACAAATAGATGTGCAAAGTGGCTCAATCCTTCTTGAATGTTTATCCAGAGAGGTGGATTAAAGCAAAACGGACATCTCTTTGTCACAGTGCTGGGCCTGATACCCCCCATAAGCCTGGCATTTCCTGCCCCATGAGAGCCATAATTAAGAGGGTGCTGGACAGCATCAGAGCCTGAATCCCCCAGACCTTTATGTGGCTTTTGTTAAGCCACGAGACAAGAGGCTATAGGAAGAGACAACAGTAACAACTCCCTGAATAAAAGAAAAGCTAACACAGACATGCACATAGCTCATAAATGATAGGAATCCTTCAAATAGAAGGGCATTCTAGCACGCAACTGGCTCTGAGAAAATGTCGATGGACGTGGCTTAAGGAACACACCTGCCAGTGCAAACCAACACACACACACACACACATATCCTCAAAAAGTCAGCAAGGGGGTTGCTGACACGCCTCTGGCCCTCTTACTGCCTCAGACTCTAATTCTTACCCTTTGCTTTGAACACAGTGATTCATACAGGGAGCCATACAGTGCCTTACAAGGAGCAGCGCAGGGGAGGGCAACAATTAGTCTGTTAGTAAACAAGTCCATCAGTTACAACCCCATGTACCCGCCTCAGTGCTTAGATCGCCCCGCCCAACCCAGGAGGGGGTGCTTTGTAAGAGAAGGTGGAGATTGTCAGACCACTTGAGCTCCACTTCAGAGTGCAGAGAGAGAGAGAGAGAGGGAGAGAGAGTGTAGTGGGATTTCACTCCTTGAATTTGTAAGAGTTACCATGAGTGCTTCAGATCACAATGCAGGAAAAAAAAGACATTTCAGAAATGAACATTCTCAGATGTTTCACGTGAAAAGAAAATTAACAGTGCTAACAGAACGTGAAGAAATAAAAGTTTTGATGCCATGTCAAAGACATCTACGTAGTTTTACAGAGAAATCTAATAAAGTTAGCCTGCTAACCACCAAGCCCCGGCCTGTTCCGTCTCACAATACCACTTTGTACCTTAAGAGGTTATTGTGAGTCACTGTAGTGCCCAGTCTGTTCTGAGTCTAACATGAGGGGATGAAGAAGTAGCTTCAGTAGTAGGAAACCATATTCGGCGGCACAGAAAAGAAGTGACAGAAACAGAAGCAAAAAACAGTTGCTACCGCTGGCAACACAGTGATAGATACAACATATATAGCATCTGTAATGTAAAATATCTATGGCAATAAAAAGAACAGAAAGATAATGGAAAATGGTTGAGAGTAAAAGAGTCAAATTGAGGGGGTGGGGTCAACCTCTTGGTTAAATTAATGAGGAACTGAGCAGAAGGACGCATGATTCCTGACAGCTCTTTAATGCCCTGGTGAAAAGTCAGTGGCGAGTAGAGAGAAGAAGAGATTAAGGTAGAGCAGGGACAAAGGCCGTCTCCATCAGCGGACTACTATGTTTTTTCATCGCTGTCTTTGTGAGGCTGTCACCCCAGCACTGGACATGTGTGTGCGTGCGTGTGTTCATTCATGTGTCTTTGTTTCTATGCATGTGGATATGTGTGCAGGCCTGTTTGCATCTGTGTGTGTGTGTGTGGTGTTGAGGTGAGAGCATAGGGCAAGGAGGGCAGGGGGTTCAGGGAAGCGTAAGGTAATCCTTTAAGTGGAAGACTTTAACTCTTTCAGAAAGTAAACAGTCAAGCAGTTGAGGGAGTATTGTTGTTGGGTAGTGTTACAGAACTGCAAGACTGCCCCGGGGCACAGTGTGAGAGGGACTTCGGGAAGCTATGTGTATGTATGCAGCAAGGAAGGGTAGTGTGTGTGTGTGAACCTCTCAAGCCATGTCTGACGCTGGCTGCAGCCTTGAACAGCTCTGTGGCAGGGAAAAAGAGAGCAGATGCCTCTTCACTGGGGTGCATCGGGCCACCAAATCGGAAATATCACTGATCATGTCCCAATTCAATTACAGGCCACCAACTGATGCATAACAGAACCTGTTTGTGCGCGCGTGATCGGGTGTGTCCTTGAGTCCATATGTATGTGTCTGTCTGAAAAGTGTGTGTGTTATGTGTGTGCGGGCATGCGTAGCTGGCGTGTTAGCGTTTCGGGGTTAAGGGGGAAGGAGGATGACCCCGCGCAGCTGACGGTCAGTCATGCAGGACAGAACAACACAATAACACTCTTGTTAACCAGGACATGGCAAAGCTCCCACCTGTTACCCCCAGAGCCACACACAGGCAGACACATGTTTGCACATGAACAGACATACAAACACACTCACACACATGCAGACACAACCTTTTTTTTTTTTTTTTTTTTTGGTACACACATACACCTTGGGAAAGTGTTTAAAACCCCATACCCGGTGCTTCCCCGCGATGGCTCATTTGAAGCCTCTCCTTCCTTCATTTAGCAGCGCATCCATTTATCTCTAGGGCTGTCGGGGAGGTTCTCATCGCTTAGCCCACTTCCTGTCTGTCTATCTTCCTAAACACTGTAAACAGGCTTCTCAAACGAACATGTTTAGTCTGGACATGGCCTGGCTGCAGAGGGGAGAGGAGAGGGCTGGTGGAAACCACTGGCATACTAACACCCTAGTGTATCTTGAGGGAGAAACAGACACAAACAGCAATTTGTTGCTCTGCCTGGCTTACAGAATACTATTACGAACACACACACACACTTGCATGCATGTACCAATATGCACGGTATTTTGTTAACATCTCAATCAAAGGTATCCAGAGAATATAAATTTGAGAGAGTATAAATATTTATTTGGTTGTAGCTGAAGGCAGCAAATCCTGATTTTTCTATATTTCAGATATGTAAGCATAGAAATGTATTTTTAACGAGGAGCCAAAATGACATAGTTGTTGTGTTAGTTCTTACTGGCACACTGCATATTAATGTATTCTTAGTGAAACATATATTAATAATGCTGTGATTTATAACTGTCTTGTATTTCATTGCATCTGGCAATTGTGTTTACAAACTTTCATGCCAATAAAGCTTATTGAAATAAAAAAAAAATGAAATTGTTTTCACTTACGTGACTGGAGAAGAAACAATAAAGGAAATGGGAAACGTATTTATTTGTGGAGAGAGTTTCTGTGTATTTGTCATGTCTCAAGTGCGCTGCTGTTGTCCATTGCCTACTACAGACAACATAACATTTGAAGGCTGTCAACCCATAACTCTGTAACTCTGTAACCATAATAAGCTTACTTTTCATGGGGGATCGCGAATGCATAGACTTGTTTGCTCCATAGCTGTATCACATTAATCATTCCACAATGTTATTATAATATTTATGTGTTCTGCGTTACAATATATTCAGCTCTTCTCTTTGTTTAGACAGCTCAGCCATGGGAAACACTGTGTAGACTAAATCTATACAAGATGGAGACTTAACTCTTTGGTGAGTGAGTTGGTGAGTGATTGAGTGGGTGAGTGAGTCCTCCAGTCTGTCAGAGATAAGGTACAAAGATGGATCCTGACTAAATATGGGTTCGGTGATTGGAAATAAACACTATTGAAAGGAAGACACAGAGAGACATGGCTACCCAGAGATGAGTGATGATACATGACAGTCTTTCTCTAAGCTTCTACACTGAAGATCAGCCTGTTAATTTAGGTTACTGCTGTTTATAAGCTTTTTATGTTTTCCCCAACAAAGTATTAAACTTTTTAGTTTTTTCATATTTAAGACCAATAAATTTCATTCAAGGAAAAAAAACTGAACTGAGTTAGTGAGCAAGTGATTGAGTGAAAAAGAAATGATGCAGGGGAGGGGAGCATGTTTGTGTGTGGCGGGCTGGGGCAAAGGGGCGCCAAACGGGGAGCAAGCGAAAAACAAATTCACAATGCCAGCCCAACTTCCAAAAGTGTGAAAATCTCTATAAACCCATCAGCTCCAATAACAGGCAAGACTGAATAGATGAGAAACAGAGGAGGCGGAGAGAGAGGCCGAGCAGAGCCATAGAATGAACTGGCCTCCCCCATTCACTTTTAAATTTCCTCCTCCACAGTCCCCTGCACACTGTTAATTACTGGCCAGGCATTCCCCTGCCACCTTTTCACACATAACAAGCGCCCCATCCAGACCCACCGCTGGAATATGCCTGCAGCCTAAGGATCAAGACCAATTATGGCCCTAAGCTGGACCTATTTCTGTTTAGCCCAAGGGGGGCACAGAGGGTGTTAAACAGGGAGAGGAGGGGAGCAGAGGTGGTGGAAGTGTTATTTTTCCCACAACATAAATGTGTCTGTTTATTTCTGCACTGTTTTGCTGAGTATACTGCTTACTGTGAAATGACAAAATATAAAAACTGACATTTTATGAATAAACTGGCCACATATTATGCACAATATTAAAACAGATAAATACACACGGTAGATTTATACAAACTCACAAAGTGGCGGTGTACAAAAGTATTTAGTAAAAGGCGCTGGATCTGTTAGCACGGACTCATGTTTGGTGTTTATCTAGCATACCTTGTAGTGTTGCTGTAGTGATGATGGATAATCAATGAGCAATGCAGGTATAACAAATGGATTCACAGGTAAAAATAGAAAAGGTATAGGAAATAAGGAGGGAGGGGGGAGTGGGAGTGAAAAGGGAAGTAGAGGGTTATATTGGACTAAAAACACAAGCCTTTATGAAAATGTTGATTTTCACTCTCAAGATAGAGGACAACACACACACAGACACACACACAGATGCAAATCTATGGGTGGAAATACCAACATAAAATATATGGATGGATGCACACATACACACCAACAGGCACACACATAAAACACACGCACACTTTTGAATTACAGCTCTGAGAAGCCATTAGTTTCCTATATAAGCAGACCTGCTGATGAAAGCTCATAAAGGCGGCTATGTAAATAAAACAAATGAAAAGCCACTGCTCAGAGGTGAGGGGGAGAAGGAAAGAAAGGGACCCTCAGGGATTTATTGTTTGTGAAAAGCTGCTCCATTTACTCTCGCCACTGGAGAAGAGTGAGCGGTGCCATCACGGAGGCATTACCGAGCATCTTCTAATGGCAGAAAAACAACACACCCAGCATCAGTCTCACAGCTCAATGAATCGAAAAAGGTGAGGGAAAGAAGATGTAGGTGGGAACCACACATGCAGCGAGGTTATGACCCGCTCACATGCTATGCACAAGGTGGATACACAAAGGCACACACATACGCAATAATGTTTCAGCTATTACATGTCTTATCAAGAGGATTTTCCGCATGAGGACAAAGGGGTGAAAGGTTGTGGCTTGGCCACGCTCTCTTCATAGTGTGTAGCAGCGGAAACATCACGCGGTAATGAACAAGTTCAGGGCTAATAGAGGAGAATATGACCTCCTTGTACCACTGAATACACAACTTGAAGAACAGGTGTAATATTTCTTTCACTGTCGCTTTTTATTTCATTTGGCTCTCTCTAACACTTGATCATCTCTCATCTAATGCAAATAACCTCTTAAGTATAAATTAGACCGGTTCTTAGCAACCAGTATAATGACTGGCACAGATTCAGTGTTTATGCTTTTACCAGTGGGGAAATTGATTAAAAAATGAAAGGTCACAGACAGTATAAATAAACATCTTCTGCTTATCTATCTACACATCATACAGTAAATCACTTATAGTCATTTAAACAAGACTTAGTTAACAAATTTTGAAAATTGTGCCTTTAGTATTCATTTCACTCTACATAAAGCGTCCACCATTGTATGCTGAGTTAAGGTGATTAGTCAAATATGATGTAATACCTAAAATGTAATTGTGTACTTCTCTAAACTCCAGTTTTACCATAAAAGGGTGTCAGCAGCATATAACATACACATCCAGAGGCTAGCATGTCCCTGAGCTATGACTTTCATCATACATGTGGGCATAACATGAAGAACTGGACCAGTGTTTTTCTGTTGCTATAATGTTTTTAGCGTCTAGTATTACCGTGCCTTAAAGTCCATCAGTCATGTTTAAGTGGGTGCTGAGAGACTCAAAACCCAGGGCTTCATGACTTCATGTTAGTATAGGGGCCAAAGCAGGACTTAAACATGCTTTCATCTCAGAGTCAACTCATTTGAGTGTACAGGGGACTCAGAGGTCAAGAGTGGCTGACAAATCCCAACCTCAGTTGTATTTTGAAAATCAAATGAGCAAAAAAAAAAAAAAAGTCTCTTCATGTAATTGAATCAAGCAAAATAAGAAACAAACGTATCAGTGAGCTAAATTATTAGGTAACTAGATTTACAAAGCTAAGTGAAAACCAAAGCCAATAATCTGTTGACTACATCTGAAACGTGGTTCCCAGGAAAGGTCTGACAGGTGAATAGAACAGATCCAGCAATCGGTGGGAGCAGCAGACAGTGAGGAAAAATGGGTTTCTGTACTTCCTGTGACACAGCCGTGCTTCCCATGGTGTGGCATTTAGCATAAACAGATGAGCTAATCTGAGCTGTGGATAACGCACCTGCCTCATTCCACTAAATAAATAAGCCCTGTACCCCAATCCTCCTCCCCGCGTGCCTCTCCCTCTTCACTTCCATCTCTGCATCCCCTGCTGTGCCACTGCTCTCCATTTATTTCTCCTCCTCTCCATCAGTCGGGTAGATGGAAAGAGGGAACGAGGGAGAGTAAAAGTGGAAAAAATAGGAAAGGGCTCATATCATCGGTGGGCCAAAGGTGAGTCGCCTGGGGAGGCAGCGGGAATGAAATTCTCCCAGTCCCATTTTACCAGCCATTCAAAGCACATTACTCTAGAGAAGGGGAAACTTATAAAGCCACTGCACTTGAGCACATTTCTGTGTGTTTATGGGAGACAGAGAGGGGCTGCTGTACCCATGCCTCAGTAATAGATTCCCAATTTAGGCTCTCCTCTCCTCTCTTTGTCTTTCCATCTCTCTCTTTTGCTTCATCTCCCTCTCTCTCACCTCCTTACCCGTATTCCTATCCTCTCTCTCTCCATCCATTTTTCTGCAGGCCTGCTGCCCTCCCCTCTGGCTGGGAGAAACCCTTGCAGTCTGACTGCTTGGGGAAAGGAATATCAGGAAAACGGTTTGTTTGCCTCTGCCCCTGTAGACACAAATTGTTTCACTGAGGAGGGTTGATGGAGTTGATGATATAACTGTCATCTCCATAACTTGATGGTAGTCTATGATATCGGCACTGTTACTGTAGCCAGCTGCTGGTAGAATTGCTGGTGGAGAACATACTTTTCTGAAAATGATGCAATAGTGTGCTGCAAAATGGGGGCAGTTCATTAGAGGTTTGGAATATAAGAAATTGGGATCAACTTCTCTTCTAAAGCCTTTAAGAAAAAGGCAGACAAAGAATGCAAAGGGTTATTTCTAGAAAGATATATGCTGGTAATTTCTGGAATATTCAGAAGTCCTACTTCTTTTCACAACAGTCACATCGTTACTTTGCTATTTTGTAGGTTAGTGAATTGGCTTACGACAAAAGGTATGCTAATAATGACATCACTCTTTAAACACAACCTCTTGGGCTATAATAGTGTAACCATGTGGGACAATGTTGTCACTACAGTAATTACAGAAATACTATCAAGGTGGTAGGGCAACCTGCACATAATAGTTGCTAAATTAACTTATCTGTAAGGCATAATAGTGATCAAACACCTTGTAGCAATAGTAGACACTCATTATTGCAATGTCTTTACATGTTCCTGGTGGTAACCAGGGCAGCATGGAACATGAAAAGTAGATGTTTTGTCTACTGTGATATATTGGATCAGGCCAAGGCGTGCAGGGTGTGTATGCTCAGCCATATTTTTTATTGACACAGACAAGTTTGAGTAAAAGTGAACTAATTATCATATTATGCTCACAGGCTATGATTAACCTATACACCTCTCCTAGTTTAACAACTGAGCGGTCATTGGGTATTATATCAACTGCTTTTAATTAGGTTACTATGTTACTCTTTTCTTGATTCCTATTGGCTGCTTGGGGATAAACGTATACTATGAATGTCTATTTTATGGCTATACATTTCCCTTTGTTCTAATTCAATATAACTGAGTTACAGATGTCATGATGTTTTGACCGTGGTGCAGTGAGAATGAGTGAGAAATACAGGTCAGCGATAGTCTCATTCAGTTGGACAGCGTGAGGTGAATGTAACCCAGTATACAAATACTTTACATTAAAATGATAAAATGAAGGAACATCGAATAAAATAAAGTTAATATCTATGCCAAGCTTTATGACAGACAAAGAATGAACATGAAGTGAGTAAGGAAATAAACATCTCGGTGTCTTGTCAGAAGCTGTTTCAGGCAGAGGAGAACAGACATCAGCGAATGTCTTTGGAAGCCAGCCGTTTAGACTGGACGGCAGGCTGCCCATCAGTGACAGGCCCCGGGCCAGTGTACAAGTGGAGGACCCGATAGGAGCTGGCAGGTGAGACCTGGCCTGGAGTCAGATCATACAAGTCCAGCTGGGGCTAACACATCAGCAGACAGCAGCACCGTGCAGGTGGCCTGACACAGACGTAAATTTGACCTGCCACTGATGGACTCGGACTGAATTCGGCTTGATTCAAATCAGGTTTTATTTGCATTAAAAAGCGTTGCGAGAAAGAACGTTGTCAAATGCTCATGGGCCATGAAAGAAACTGATGAAATCGTTGTGTCTCAATGTAATTCAAGAGTAGGAATATTTGTTTTCACTGATGATCCCATTCTCTTCATTTTAAGTGAACCATTCCAAACTCTCAGTATTCAGTTAAATGTGGTAAGATTTGGAAAATTCACAATTTTGTCTCACTCTTATCTTCACGTCTTAACAGATAGCACCTTTCCATAATCCCCTCAATTGGCCGATCTTCTATTTATTCCCTCATCTCTTCTCCATTTCCCAAAGTGGAGGGTACAAAAATGGCCTACACCCCTTCTTTCTTGAGACGATAAGGGTGTATTTTAATCAACATCGTGTGCAAATGAAATGTCACGCCCTTTAATGTGAGAGCACTGTGGGAAATGTCGATAGAAATGTCAAGTGGTTGCAGGGATGTGGGACCAGAGGGGTTGATGTCATCCATGGTACAGTAGACTGAGGGGCCACTGGGCATTCCCAACCTTAACATTGAGGACAGAAGAGTGGAATCAGGATTGGTTCGAGCTAGATCCTCAACTGCGACACATGTTTGAATAGATAAGAGTTAGTCATTGGCTTTGTTTACAAAAAAACAACACAAATTTTGTGGCTACATCAACACCAAATTTAGGCCTGATGACAAGTTATGATGATGTCAAACTTGGCGGGTTAGACTGATGTGGTGTATTGAGCTGAATTCTTCACATACAGGCATAGTTTTATTTATTTTATGAAATAGGAAATGGATTAATACATTGAACAGTTAAAGAGAAAATAGTAGGGTACGGCTTTGGTTCTGGTTTGCAGTCCATAACACAAAGTGTACAAACAAAGAGAAATACAGAAATGGTGACAAGTGTCACCATTTCTGTATTTTAAAACTGAGTTAGGCTGATCAAAATCTCCATGTGATGAATGAAAATACTGATGCATATATGTGTATACGTATCCATGTATACTCACAGTCAGGTTCACCAGAATGGACTCTCAAAATAACTGATGGTAAACGCCCCCACTGTATGTTCGCTTTGAAAAAGCAATCAGCTTTCTAAATAATGTCTTTCATTAACCGATCAGAGCAGATTTAGTTAAGAGGCCTTTCTTTCCTGCTCTCCTGCAATCGCCAACCAAAGGGTTGAAATTTGCTGGTCTTAAAGTAGAGAGGGATTATTTTCCCTTGCAGATATAATGGTCCACCTGTCAGAGGGAGTTAGAGATGACGCCCTATCACTGACAGGTACACTATCACCCTGCCCAAAAATTCAATATTTCTCAGTGGAAAATTAAACTATAGGGAAAATAAGGACATGGAGTGTGCACCTACCAGGAGAGACATGGCGGCTCATATCTTGCTGACGACATAATTCTACTGCCAGGGAGTGAGAGAGAAAGAAAGAAGAGAGAGAGACAGAGATGGTGTCTGGGCATGTACCTGTGCAGACAGATTGTGCTGTGTATAAGTATGGTGCGCTATAGTAGAAGGGACCTGGGCTCAGGCTCAAATTAACTGTGTGGCAGACTGGACTGTCAACTGCAATTACCTGCCTCGCACTTCCTGGACCATCCTGGTAATTTATTTCCTCTCCCCTTCCCTCCATGCCTTCCTCTCCCTCTCCCCGCTCCTTCTACGGTCCCTCATTCCAAATATCACCAGCGAACGTAAACAGGCCATGGTCACCTCCCTGTCAACTTGGAAGGCCTAATAATGGGAGCCTTGCCTTGCACATTTAGAGGCTATTTTCGGTGAGGAGATGGGCCCTGACCCTCTGCTCTCTGTCTCGCTCCCTCTCCCCCTTGCCCTCTCGACCACATTACAGAACAATTATCTCAGTCTAGTCAGACAGGGCAAGGGGGTTAAGTTGAATATCCATTGGCTGTCGCTGATTGCTTTTTTAGATTTATTAAATTACAAATTAAATTGGAGGACTTAGCGTGCGGTGCTGGAAGTCGGGAGGCTCTCTATATGTGAGAATGTGTGTGTGTCAGAGAAAGAGTTTATGTGTGTACATGTGGTTGTATATAGTTGTACTGGTTATTACATGTATGAACTCACTTTTGTGGCATTTTACATATCTGTATGTCTATGTAGTCCATGTTCCTGCAGAGGTGAGCCAGGCTTCCTCTTTGCAGTGTTCTGAGAATGACTCCTGATCCTGATTCAGCTATGTCAGACAGACTGAGCTTCCCATTAGACCTTATCAGTATATGTGCGTGTGTGTCTGTGAGTGAATGTAATGACAGTTGCTATAAGTCACAGAGTTGAACTAAATGTAGTCATGGGCAGTTGCACACACTGCTACTCATACATGTTATTACTGGCATCTCAGCAAAGAGGAAAAGGCACAAACAGCAGAGACAAACAAGATGTTATAAATTACACCCGCAAACAAAAACATGTATATGTACCTTTAGCCTGCATATGCCATGGATGCATGCCTGTGTTCATGATCACAAAACTGCACATTCATACCAATTTTACAATAATTTACAATGGAACACACCCAGGTCTATGAATCGAGTAATGAAATATGTGTATTCTGGGTGGGGAGCGTATGTGCAATCCTCCGTGTCTCTTCCGGCATGTGTGTGCGCTTGCATTTGTATGCACCATTGCATGGATATGCATTCAATGTATATCTGTTAGGATGAGAGCTGATTTTAAGGCTAAGACACGCCTAAAGGCTCAAATCCAAGTCGGTAACATGGCTCTAGTCATGATCCCTCAACGCTAATGTACCTGGGGGGAAAACAAACATTTAGCCACGATGAAAAATCAAGTAAGAAAAGCCACTGCTTGGCTAAAGTGCATTTATGCGTATTCACATAGGCCCGCTCTGCTCTTTATCCGGTTGCATCATATCATCTCAGGGAGAGTGTGGCAGTCTAGGCGATCCAGCCATGCGGTCACACAGTTATTCAACTATGTGAATTAGCTCTGTGCTAGTGGCCAAATGTAACAGTCAGTCTAATCATCCTCATGTCTCTGCTGAAGTTGTGGTCACTTGCTGGCTGTTCATACAATAGTTTTAACGCAATCCACATATCAACTGTATCTCTTCCATCTACTTGTACATTAGAGTGCGTTATCAGCTGTTTCGTTGGGACATTATACCAGACTTGAGCTGCAGAGCTCAGCTGTACACCACTGACATTACTGATTCTGTATGTATATTACAGACTGTCATCTTTAGCCCTCTCTCTTATTTTTTTTCTTATTATCTTTTACTGTATAACTTTTTCTCTTTGGGCATCATTCCTTCTGAAACTATCCTGTTCTCTTTCTGCATCCTTTATTTTATTTCTCTTGCCCTCTTAACAGATCCAAATCCTGAGAAAGAGGTGCAAAGGATTATTTCCTGTCATCTATGCCATCTTTATGAAAATATAATTTGGGGCAAGCAGGCCCTTAGCTTGCAGGATGCTCTCAAGGTGATTTAAGAAATTGAGGAGGGAGAGCGGATCCATGGATTGAAGGAGGGGAAAAAAACATAGTAAGGAGTGGGGAAGAGAGAGAGAGAGAGAGAGAGAGAGAGAGAGAGAGAGAGGGAGGAACAGATAGGGGCATATTGCCGGTTCCACTCTATTTCCAGCCCAGTGTCAAAATGAATTTCACATCTTAATATGGAGAAAGTGCTTACTCTCTGAAATACCAAAAAAAAAAAAGTGTTGGTGGTAGCAGCAGTAAAGGAAAGGGAGGAGATGGGCTCAAGAAAGGGGATGGAGAGGGGGATAACAATGAGAGGGGTATAATGCTGACAGTAAAATAAAAAGAAGTGAGAACTCAATTAAAGGCAGGGAGTTGACAGGGAGGGGGCTGGCCCTTAGGTGCATAGCGGGAGGGACGGATAGTAGGGGACTCTCCTGCCTTAATGAGCTTAGCCCCAGGGCTTGACTCACTGTTTGACTGGCTAAAACTGAATGACCGAGTGGCTGCTCAGATGACTGCAGCACCACCACCGATGTGAAGAGTGGCACAGAACTCGATGAGCTGATAAGTGGAGATTAATTAAGGATGATTCTAACATTGTCAGTTGTGATTTAATGTCTCTCCTGCTTGTGTCCGTGCAGTGTAGTGTGTGTTTGACTGGGCGTGTTTGTGTGGTTCGCATTCTTCTGTGTCTCTCAGGGATATAAAGACTATTCATAGGCTGTGTTTCCAGCAACATTAATGATTGTGCTCCTGCCCGTACTAACCATGACATCAGCACCAAATTACAGTGAACATGGAAAAAATTTTCCTAGAATAGCCAGGTTACAGGGGAATAATAACACCATTTGCGCAGTGTATTCTCAGCTCAGATTTATCTCTATGTTGCTAAAAACAAATAGCAAATCATTTCATAAAATATCCTTTTTTGTATTTAGATTATTATTATTAACCCCCCTCAGCTACAAAGACTCCAATTATTTCCTCCTATTATTTCCATGCCTGGATGGGAACCATGTTTATTAATTTTTTTTTTTTTTCCACAATTTGTCCTCACAGACTCTGACTGGCTCGCTCCCTTTTCCACTGACGTTGCTCAGATGGAACATGAAGTACTTCATTTTACAAGCAGGGAAAAGTCTCTCCTCGTGATCCTGTATGTATTTTCTGTTCTCTTTATCACCACTTTAACAGCAGGAGCAAAACGAGAGACAAGCAGAAAAAATCTTCCAAGACTGCCAAGTGGCAAAGTTGAGCTAAAGCTGGAGCGTGGAATCACATGAACTAAAGCCCCTCGAGGGAGAGAGTGAGAGTGAAAGAGAAAGAAAAAGGAGAGAAAAGAAGATAGAGGCAGTGTGATGGGCTGCTGCTGTTCAGTGTTGGGGATGATAAAACAGTGGGGGTGAATAAGGGCCTTGAGCTATGATAAACACATGTACACACAAACGCACACATACAGATGCCCACACACACACACACACCAGTGTGTCTCACCACTAAAGCACCTGCCTCTCCATGGATGGGGTTGATTGCACAGCCCTGACTCATCCTTGGCTACATGTCGAACCCCGGGGAGCCTCCGATTGGCATGGAGATACTAATGGAGTGGAGCAGGAGAGCTGCTGGGAATGGCAAATCTCCGGCTGTGGGGATGCAGCGGAAGTCTATGTGGGATCATGCTCTCGCCCGTCAGCCCTGAGTTTTGATCTACAGCGAGGCACAGCTTTTGATGTCTTAATCATCTCCCTCAATCGAGCTCAGGGAGGTTGGGGAAAGGAGAGCAGAGGAGAGGCAAGAGGGCATGGAGCGAGGCATTGGGGCAAGCCCAAGGATCTGAGCCCTGTGTGGGTACAGGATCCAAGTGGCAGCCTGTTTGTCACTGGATGACTAAGTTTCAGTTGGCTCTGTAGACCCTGAACCTGAGGTAAATTCTGGTCATGTTGTAAACACATTCATATTAGCTGTTCCGATTTTACGCTCAGGACTGCCTATACTCTAAAGCACTTTTGGAGTAACAGCAAACTTTATAGATAATTGATAAACTCCTCTACACAGTATACCTGGAAAAACTTGGAGTAGAGACGCTGCTCTGACAGATAGCAAAGTTCATACAATGTTACAAAGACGAACTTCACAGGAAGTCTGAGTCAAAGAGTCTCTGAGATGATCATAAGAGATGCAACAGAGAGCCAGAGTTCAGCACAATCCAATTAAATCAGCAACCACTGTCTTGAGCGAGGAGCAGAGGCCAGAAAGAGAGAGAAAGAGGTTCAGAGAGGGAGCAAATGAGAGACAGAGAGAGAGAAACAGAGAGAGAGAGAGAGTCAAGATTAAACAGTCAGATAAAAAGGAGTGAGTCAGAGATGTATTCATTCATCAAAAGTTACAGACCCCCACCCACGGCTTCTCCTCAGGGCTAAGTGTTCCACGGAGAAGCCTGATGAACTGATGAGCTGAGGGAGGAGTGCGAAGGAAGAGAGAGAGAGAGAGAGAGAGAGAGAGAGGGAGTGAAGAAGAACCCCTCCACCCACTACGCCCCCCAACCACAACCACAACCACTATCACCATCTAAAGAGAATATCCCAGCATGCCGTGTCATCTCCACACTGCTCAGTAAAAAAGACACAAGCAATTAATAAGTCAAAAAAACAAGACTTTTTAAATACTATGTCACACTGGCACTACTGTAAGAGAACAAAAACTAGCATATGCTTCCAGATGAAAAAAAAAACAAAAAAAAAAAAAACTAACACTGTAGTGTTCACTCTTCATGTCGAAACACAGAGGGGGAAATGATCTAATAAGACGTTTGAAGTTTAAACTGAGGTCTCTAATGCAACAAAATACTTAATTAAAATGTAACTGCCATGGTGGGGATGGCACCCAGCAGGGGGTAATAAGCACCCACAGGTTAACTGCAATAAGTAACAAGTCTACAGGGTGTTACAGTGGAATGATACGATCACTGATATGAAAGCAACAGGATGCTTATCACTAAAAGCCCCTTTGTCTCTCTTTTAATTATTTATTTATTTATTTATTTTTTGCTCTTTATATCTTTCTCTTGTTTTATTTTTTTTTAAATTCACTATTTTATGGTATCCCGCTGTGACCTTGATTTGATGTATCCACTACTTACAGTAAGTGTTTTACTGAGGGTGAGAAGTTGAAAACAGTAACAGTAAACCCTGTGCTGCTGCACGAAAAGTTTATAAGAAGGAGAAAGGCTGCAAATAGATATATCATGAAACGTCTGAGATCTGATACATTACAGTGCAAGCCGAGATGTCGTCTGTGTCTTGTACCTGATTATAGATATTTGTTATCTCTGGTAACAGGGTTATATTTTCATCCTTTTCCATCTGTATTTTTCCGCAAGTAGGTTGTCTCAAAAAGTTCTCAGTAGATTTTATAAGAAACATTTTGAACAGGTTGGGATAAGAAAGAAACAAGTACATTTAACTGGCCAATAAGGGCTGTTAGTCTCAGTGTGGCTCCTTAAAATAAAGGCATCCGCACACACATGTGAAACACCATTAAACTTTGCCTACCATAGAATTTATTGATCATTTGTTTTGTAAATGAAACATCAGCGCATCAACACTCAATGAAAAAAACAATATTCCCAAAAAACACTGAACAATGAATATCTGTTATGCATCAACTAACAAACAATTAGAGGTGATTACAAGCACTATCTTACTACTTAACCCTGTTCCTATGTCACATTATAAGACTTGCTGATGGTTTATTTTTCTCAGCCCAACTGCGACAGAAAGACAATTTACCTCTAGAAATATTCTAAAAGACATTTCCATTTTGATAACACAACTGATACAGTAGATGTCTCGTAAATCCCTTTTGAGCCCCACTTCTACCCATAAAAAATGCAAAACGCGAGGTGCAAAAATTTGGAAGACACCATCATCAGATATGTGTAACAGGCAGACAATGGCATGTAAGCCATGTAAATTATGGCGGTAGACTGAATGAGCGCTAGGTTCAATCATGAATGTACTTTCCTAATCCTGCATTCTGATTGGATGGCTAGACTGGCTGAGACTTTGTACAGGGAATGTAGTGAATTTGAGTAACTCTGCTATTTGCCTTAGAGTGGGAGGAGATCAGCTCTTGGACCTCAGCTATAAGCAGCTAGTGCAGCTATAGGAAATAGGAATAAAGAATTCGTCTGGTTGGGGCTCAGTAAAATAATATCACACTTATACTTATGACTTCAAAGGGCCAGAGCTGGAACTCTACCCAGGCTAGCTTACACCTCTCATTTAGTATAGAAGTAATTCCACAGTTAATAAACAGAGAGATAAACACCATTGATAGAGACCTCAACTGCCACCCTTGAGACACCTAATACAAGCCTTGAAATGAGGTGTTCAAACATTACAGTGAAACACATTTCCTTAAATGCAAACCAAAAAATGTTATTGAGCTTTCTTTTTTCTAAATTATGGCGCACATTAACTCCAACCCCTTAGCCACTGAATTTAATCCATCAATTACCCAGAGAGCTGTTGCGAATTCTTCTCATCGCCTGCAAATTGTGGCTTCTCTCTCTCTCTCACACACACACACATATACACATACACACACAGTCTCACGGCAGATTTGCCGCTTGCTATATTTATCTGGTACCGATGCATATTTATTTCTAATTCTTACATGGCTGCAGGCTGTGCCGTGATTCGCCATCCTCAACCGGCATTAGTGGCCCTATAATAGGGCTTAGAATTACATGTGGAACCCTGTTGGAGTCTCATGGCTGGATTTAAGGTGGGATTTATCATGTTCAGAATTATTCACTGCTCAAGCGCCTTTCCAGGCTCTATGAAGAAAAGCAACTGGGTTGTGAGACCCAAAAAGGCCAATATGGAAAACGGGCAGGATGGGAAGTCGATAATAGAATGGGATGGAAAGAGGGGAGGAGTGGAGGTACAGGGAAGAGTATAGCAGGGTGGAGGAACGGCAGGAGAGAGGGAAAATAAGGATTTTAGGAGAACTTAATTTCAGCTGAGCAGACAAAATATCTCAACGATGAAAAAGAGCCAAAGAGCTAAGAAGTTTCCTCAAAGAAATGTGGCTCAGGACAGTCTTAATACCACCACTTCATTCCCTGGTAAAATTATATTTCATGCACATTTAAATGCCATGCCAAATACCTGAATTGAAATTAGTCTAATGATCTGCTTTTCCAGAGCTTTCACATGAAGTAATTATAAAGGAATAACTGTTATACTAATGAATAATGGTTGCCATGGTTATCCTGTGCACCTCCTAACCTCTCTTATTTTCACCACCATCTTATAGCCAAACCATGCATTAACACATACACGCACAGACACACAAAATTGTGTTGAGGAAAACATGATGGGAAATGAAAAGTCCTTCAGGCTAGAGTCTCTCTGTCTATGCTATTGACACACATTAATCTTAAGAGTGCTTGGTTCACCTCTCAGGAGAAAGAGGGCAGGGGATGAAACGCACACACCTCAGGGGTTAAAATAACATGCCTGAGGACATACATAGTGCAGCCTGCAAAACAGTTACAAAAATAATGCCAGAGACTGTAAAACTTGGATAAAGTTGGAGAGAAATAAACAAGAGTAGGTCAAAACATGGTGTTTATGGCTGGACTGAATACGGTCAGTGTGTGAAAATTAGGACTTAGTTGAAAACTGTTGTGGAACAGCTGTTAACAACTACTTTTGGTGGAAAGTAGCTAGAGCCTTCTCGAAATGCCGCTAAATGTTGCTAGATAACGTAGCACGCTCTTTAGCATATTTATGACATCATTGCCATCATATTTGCATTCTGCCTCATATCAGCCAGTTTCAGCCCTTTATCTGTTGCTTCTCTCCTGCTCCTTGGACTCACATAAAGAGTAGTTTAATACACACAAACTCCCAATGAAGTTGTTCTCATTTACAGGTTTTTCAAGTATGTACAAGTATGAACTAGTGACACGTGGCCCATTAAGACTACATGTTGAACGGTAGTCACTGCCAAGCCATTTCAAAGCTGCTGCTCTGCACTGCTAAAATCCTGATTTACCAAGGTTTGCCAAAAAGTTGCCCGATGTTTCTAGGGGCTTTTTTGGGGGAGGAAACAAAGGGCTCCGAAATGTCGGTAAATCTAGCGACAAAGGTGCTAAATTGGCAATACTGCCTGTAAACTCCCAATTGATGAAGTACTAGAAACTGTATGTGCCGATTCATTATCAAAGAACAGCGTGAAACGTGGCTTACCACTTCCCCTTCACCCACCACAACAACAAGAGGATGTGCATCCTGACCCAGTCAGCGACAGATTTGCGATTAAAGGCTTGGCTCTGCTGTTATTGTCCAACCAAAAATTAAACATTGTTAAAACAACATCCAATCCATTTATTCTTTAACACTGATCCTAACCAGGGTCATGGCAGGCTGGAGCCTATTCAACCACAGAGCATGCAAGAGATAGGGTACACCTACTCAGATAATGTAAACATCTGAAAGCTCTATAAAATACTTATGCAATACACAAGATGCATTACTATGTTTGCTCATAACTTTATAGCACCGGTTCTGACTGACACAGAACACAGAATTTGAAAGAGTGCATATGGTGGTCCCTTGAGCGCTGATGAGACACACCAAACACACCAAAAAGCCTTGATTGGCATTCTGAGATTACATGAGGTATTATCATTTACACAGTTATTCTTGATGAAAATAATTCACCTTACTTGGCATCTCAACATAATTAATATACAGTCACATGACACAAAGGATTGAAGTAGGTCAAACTACCGAACACTTTTGTGGTTGTGATCCACTGGGGTGAACATTTATTCTCTCTCTGCAGAAAGCAACTTTGGGAAATTTTTCCTTTGTCTTCTTTTTCCATAAAGTTAATAATTGATGACATACGCCTAATAATATCTTTTAACTGCTCATTGTTTCACTTGGGTCTTTCCCTAATACTAATTAGTTCCCCTAATTTTTAATCAGCAAAAGCCATGTTTTGCTCTTTTTGGCAGCAAACTGATAACGCCTTTATCTGAACACACCTGCTGTAAGGCTCTGTAAAGTGAAGTTATTTCTCAATACAGCTATTAAGATATAATTAAAAAGAACTTCACACTGTGAAGAGAGTAAAGAAAGTAGAATGTGACAAGCCAAACAAAATACAATAAAGCAACTAAAAACAAGCTTAAAAATGGGAATAAACAACCGTCGACAGGATGCAACTCGTACCACCCTCCATCCCACCTCCAACAGTAATAATGAAACATGGGATTGCAGTGGAGAACAGAATACAACAGTGACTGAGGAAACAACAACAAAGAGCACAGAGCAGCTTGACCTTTGCCACCGTTGGCAGCAAACCAATCACTAGCACCCATATCTGAACATGTGCCCCAGGCCAAACTCACTCCTCACACAGAGCAGGAGAGGAGAGGAGAGAAGGGATTTGGTTCAGCCACATGATGGTAGTGAGAATCAACCTCCTCCCTCCCGACCACTCACAGCTCTCCTACCTCTCCCAGCCAGAGGGCTTTTCCTAACACCTCCACACTCATTCTCAGCTATCCATTCCTTTCTTTCTTCAATGTTTTAGAAAGGAAAAAAATAAAAACTTGTTTCTTTTTCTCTCCATTAAAGGAAGTTCTGCAGACTACCCTGTGTGGTTTGGGTAGTTTTAATCTTTTTGTTATTGCAGCATATATGTACTGTAGGTAAGGAGAAATTAGTTGCTGTGTGTGTGTCTTTAGTACGTCTGAATCAGCTATAGTCCTTGGCCTGGTCTTTGATTTGGCTGTGAAGGAGTAAGAGAGTAGTTGGTGGTCTGGATCATGTTACTGGGCCAGCTGTCTCTCTGCAGTAGGAAACTCCAATGGACAGATCAGAATAATAAGACCACAGCAAGCGTATTGCAACATGACCCTAATCTCATCCCTAATAAAATCAGCTCCATCATTACTGTGTCTGTTGATTCTCCCAAATAGTCAGACATAGACACAGTCGCAGGCATGCTTGTACACAGAAATGCCCATACTCGAGCACACACGCAAACATCAAACCGTCTGGTAGAAATATAAATATTGTAAGTGAATATACACACATTGCCACCACACACATGATGCAGAATATTTTTGGCTCTTTTCCACAATGTGTATGGCTTCCAGATTGGCCAATTACCCTTGTGGAGAAAAGGACAAGGGTCAAAGTAAGGTTACCATGGGGGATGAAACATCATCAGCTTGCATGGACTCTGCTCAAATCATCTGCTACAACATGTTAGGCTTTCCTGTGTGCATGTGATCCTGCGAGTGTTTTTCTTCTTGTTTCATTATCAGCACCAGTGTGACAGATGGTGCTTTGGCTTTAAAGAAGTGAAATGGGATTCTCTCTGGGAGCACAACACTCAGAGAGACATTGGGCCTCATTCACCAACCATTCTTAGGAGGAAATTTCTTCTCAAAACACACTTCCGCAGTTTTCACAAAGATATTCACCTGTGTTTTCTTATTTGGGATTTGGGCTTAAGTAAGAACAGAATCTACACACACACAAGCACACTTACGCACATTTGAGTGTTCATATGTTTGTGCTAAATAATTGGTAATTGTTTTTTCATCAAGACTACAGTTGTATAATATAGGTTTTAAAATACAATAACATTTTTCTCATTATAATAATTTTATTGTAATCATTTTAATTCATTTTTTAATTTTTAAAATGTTATTTATCTCATTGGTACGCATCTTTCATTGACTATAAATTCCAGCAACAGTGGGCTTCTATTCCTACAATCACTTATTTTAGTAGGAGATCAAGGATCTGCCCTGGCCAGCTGGTTAATGATACGGCTTACCAATCCTCAGACTCACCAGGAGGTGTCCTTCAACCAGTAGCAGTCATATACGCAATCCACCATCGAGTGCACCTTTGGTGTCTTAAAAAGGATGTTGGACACAGCAGGTGCAAGCTGCTTCACAAACCGGAGAGGGTGTGTATAAAGAGAGCATCTGAGAAAGTGTGTTTTATCCTTGCAAAAACATTAGAGAGCCTATAGACTACCTCAGCCGAATTCTATCATATTTTTGGCCTTTTCCAATCTTTGGGCATCTTTTCATTGTTTTAGGTTTGCAGGATAATCCTGGCCTGCTTGTGTCATTGTAGTGACCTTTTCTGTTTGGGGGTTTCAATTATGCTATGTTTGGTCTATAATGAGAAAGTAAATGTCAAAATTTTGAACACAAGCTTAGGTAACACTTTTTAAAATGCATGGACAGATCAGTTTTGCTCTCTTGTCAAGATACAGCATTCACTGAATGATTAATAGCGTCCCCTGCATCTTTTTTTTTTTTTGTTGTTGTTATTTTATATCCACTACTGGCGCTGCTAAATATGACAACTCATTCACTGTTCACTTCCTGCAGCAACACCTCCACTTCACAACTTCTGAAGCTTTTCTTACATTTGGAGTCCAGTGCTCCACCATCTTTACATTTCTTTTTTTGGTTGGACATTCTCTCTCAACTTTACTTTTCAATTTCTGTGTTTGATTTCTGTGTGTATACACAGCCCTGCAGTCTCATGCCCTTTCATGGGGATTGGTGGGGCATTTGCCAATGCTAATTAAGAACAACTGGCACCCGCTTTCAATTTACACAGACAATGGGATTCATCGTTATGATAACACAATTCAGCGGTTTAGGAACACAGCATGAATATGACGTAGACTTTTCTTAGGACATTTCTCAAGAACAAATTTAAAAAAGAAACTTGGATCTTGGTGAATGAGGCCCATTGTTATCATTTCCAAGTTGGTTTAATGGGGAAAAAATTGACAAATATCCACTGATGGTGAATGAAATCGAGCCATGGCTAAGACAGCATTCAATCTGCACACTTGTTCAGCTGGTTGCAGGATTCAGCCATTGTCTATGGTCTTTAATCATTTATAGTGCATGAGATGGATCATACATCTCGCTGTGTCTCTCTCTTACCTCTGTCATGGAAGTAATCAGTTTAGCTGTGACATTCTGTTTTTCTGTGGTTTCGCTGGATTCCTTGTCAATATTTAATTAATTTGCTCATCGCAGAGGGTAAAGATTAAAGAAATGTATATTGGATTATCAAAGGCACAGAGGCACGCAGACAGAGAGGTTGACTCACTGCAAAAATCCAACCAATTACAGTGGATTACTAGACTTGTTTGGCTCACACTATGATGCTACATCCCATGCTATTATCACATATATTACAGTCTGGTGGCTGTAAAGACACTTATGAAAAATAACATTATAGAGCCTGGCATTGCCAAATCTGGAAAATGTTTAATAGACTATGAGCGATGCTAATCCAACAAAATCCAGTAAAATGTGGAACAAAACAATAAATTCATAAATAAATGACAGAGGGGGAAGAAAAGACAGCGCACGAAAATATGCATAAATATAAATCATCAGACGCAGGAATTATACTGTGAAAAATATCAAATTCCTTTTTTACCTCAACAGAGCATACTAACAGTAGTTTAACAATAATCCTACTCTTTCCCGCATTTTTAAAGATTCAAAGTTTTTGCAGTTCACTCTAACTTTACAGACTTTTATTGATTCAGTGCACTTTTGGTTACTTAACACGTTCTTTACGCCCCCTCATTCCACCAGTGTTCATTCACCTCTCGTCCACCTCCAACTACATGCCCCCCCTCCCCCCAACTCAGTCTTGGAATATTTTTCCCACACGTACATGGTAGACATACAGTGCATGTGCATGCATGCATGCATGCATGTACACACCCACCCACCCACACACACACAGACAGACAGACAGACATACATACACATAAACCACACAAAAGTCCTGACCTAAACAGAATGTCACAGGGTACCCCAAGGTGAACCTGGAGATGATGCTTAGGATAGGAACAGGGTTGTGCAAGAAACAGAGGGAGTGGTGGTGGTGGTGTTGCTGAGGGGGGCGTAGACCCAATTAATCGGACACTTTGACTCCACTTCCGTCTCTTCCAATTCACCAAATCTGCCAGACAAACTATTAATGTGCACACTGCCAATGTGAAAATTTCTTTAACCTCCATTAAATTCAACCAAGGTCAAAGCAAGTGTATGCTTATGCTGGCGTGGGATCAAACTAGCCCTATTAAATGTGATTTGAGGCAGAAGGGGGGCTGAGGCGGCAAGAGTGTGGCTGGTATGGCAGGGATCTTGTGTAAACAGCCTGCATAAGGGCATTATTTTCTAAATCCCACTTACTGAGGGCTTAAAGGTAACATTGAACAGCATTATAGCAAAGCGGTGTTGCTGTTTTTATGGGAGGGGTTCAAAAGTTCACAGTGAGTTCCCTTCTGGCCAAATCCGTGTTGTACAGTGACAACAGTCAGTAAACATGTCAGAGGAGTCCAATAACCTTCCTTTACTAGTAATTACAGTAGGAGGGATGCTGGGCAAATCTGTGTGTGTAGGCATGAATGTGTGTTGTTTGCTGAGTGGATTTGTGGGCATATTTTAATTGTGTGTGTGCGTGTGTGTTTTCTTAAATGGTAAGTATGCTTTCAAAGGGGATTACTTTTGGGTGAGGCGGACCTTGGCTGGGTAGAGAATTCTGGGACACTATCTGTATCCTTGCCTGTAAGGTCCACATCTGAGCAAGGACACACATGCATACACACAGACACACAGGGATTCAGAAACAGGGACGTAGAACAAGAACACAGCTACAAGGAAATTAATAAACGTGAACAAACACGAGACAGCACTGACACTTACACATACATCTACACACAGAGACACAAATCTTTAGACACACACACATACATATGTATTGCACACAAACACACAATGCTTTGATTGAAGATGATTAAGTACCACAAACCAATCTGTAACATTAGTGCAGTCTAATTTAGGTGTGACAAAATATTCAGACAGGAGACACACACAATGTTTCATCACTAGCCACACTGACTGCTTATGAGACTGTCAACACTGGGCGGCAATGATGGTCACTGACAACTAATGAAAACACACCTCAATATGTCTCCTCCTCTTCGGATGAAAGAACAGTGATGATTTTTGTAAACAAAGATTTATTCCATTGCAGCAACACTTGTAATGTCTTTTGTGCATTATTGCGTGTAGGATCCCTATAAAATGCTGTGTAATGCAAAAATGTGCGAGGGAGAGAGCAAATATGGTTGACCTCAGACATAGAATATCTGCTTTAGCCAGAAAAATGTTTGTTGTGATCCAAATATAACCCAAACACATCTGCGGTCAAAACAAAACTAAAAACAAACAAACAAAAAAGTATAGATAGAAAATGTATTGTCAAGTGCAGCATATGCGTTTGCCATAGGCATAGAACGGGCTCTGTTTAAGAACAGTGCATGATGTGTAAACTGTTCGCTCCCTTTGAGATCTGCTCAAGTGTCTGGGGATTATGGAAAGTGTTGTGTTTGGACGGCACCTATATTAGACCCTTTTCCAGCAGCTCTGAGGAAAAGGATTTATGCACCTCTCTCTCTCTTTCTCTCTCTTTCTGACTGCTTCCACTCCCAATTCCAAGCTTTCATTGCTCCAGAGTTGGCACAGCAGGGGCAAGCCAGAGAATCCAAAATTCCTTACACTCCACCTTCTCTCTGTTTATCTCAATGGGATTCTCCTGTTTGTTTGTTGTAGCAAGTTTGCCAGGAATATCCAACTCTTCTCATGCAGAAATATAGTTGAACAGGCATATTTAATATACTCAACATATGAAGTCTGGATACTTCTTAACCTTGTCATTCTTGTGCTTTCATTTATAGTGAACTTCACAGTGTCAAGTGATGGATAGAGTAAACAATGGGATGTGAAGCTGAATGGAAGAAATATAAACAAAAAGAGTCTCTAATGACAAATTTAATTGCAAACTTTAAAAAAAAAAAGTTAAAGTAAGTAAAAGCAAAACGTGTTCTGTAATTTGTACAGAATCCATGGAGGGCACGTCATTTTCCTGTTCGTAGTTAAGCGCTCTGACTGGCAGTATGAGCCAACTGTTAAGAAGAAGGGGTCCAGTAACCCGGCACTGCTCTGTGTAGACAAACAACACTAATGGCTTCCCTGAGAAATCAACAACTCACAACAGCAGCATCATCTGTGACTGCACGCAATCCCCTCGGATGACTGAGGGACAAAAAGAAGCAGCTGAAGCATGCATCAGGAAAGAGGCACATTCTAAAACTGTGAGTTAAAGAGGCTGTGATACTGTAGAAACTCATTTATCACTTTAGCATTTTGTTATTTGTTCACTGTAACAGTCTTTTGTGTGCCTTTAGCTCATTTGAAGAAACCGAGCAGCCCTGCAGGATGTCTGAATTCACAAATGTGGATGGTATTTCAGCACAAATCAGGCTTACTTGTATGTGAGATTATTTGGTCTGTATCCAAGTGGGATCATAGCTTTCTGACTGTGTGTGGGCTTTCTTTCTGGGCCAGCGTCCATAGCTGTGGATGAACAATGTAACTCTGGTCACAAGGCTACCCCTACACACAGTGAGGGGGGGGGGGGGGGGGGGGGGGGGGGGGGGGGGGGGGGGGGGGGGGGGGGGGGGGGGGGGGGGGGGGGGGGG
>JBBMJY010000024.1:15288415-15301472 GCA_037833715.1 Toxotes lorentzi | reverse complement strand
ACACACACATACACACACAGATCCCCCTAACCTAGAAACACAGATAGATGTCTGAAAACTAAAAACAACAAGTAGCAAGCCATTAAGGGAATTACAGGAATTAAAGCCATAAAACTTTTTGGAACGGTTATGGTTATATTTTGCAAGAATTAGGATTAAATCTAGAATGAGGGATGAAGGTTTTAAATCACGGTTTAATGCATGTCTGTCAGTGACCATTTAAATTGGTGCAGATGTCTGTTGAGTTACCAGTACATTTAGAGTACTAAAAAAAAACAGTGCAGCGGTTTTTAGTTGGGTCTGGCTTCTGTGCTTAGATGTGAGGATTACAGCCATTACTCTGACCCATTCAGCTCTAGTTAACCAGATTAAGAACCCTGGGTCATATGTCGTTGCCTCACTTCACCCAGTGACACTACAGCATGAAATTATCACACACGCGCACACACACATATATATGCGTGGGCCAGATGGGCACCTGAGGACACTCTCTTAATCTCTCACCCTCTGCCTGTCTCGTTGTCTCTCTGTCACACACGTGTTCACACAGACAATCACACAATCAAAAGCAAGGACCTCAAATGCACTTTACATCCCATAAAAATGAATTTATTTAGTTCCTAACATACCCATACACTATTTTGACATTGAATAGTTGCGAAGTTAAATTTAAAGTTTTAAAATGTAAACCTAAAAAGGAAAAAAATCTTTAAAAAAAACCCCAAAAAAGTCATGAATATTAGGCTTTTGTGCATTAGTCGATTGTGTAATCACAGGTACTGGAGCAGGGCCGCAACAATAATACGATTAGTTGCTTAGTTAATCAAAAGAAAATGAATCAGCAACAATTCTGATAATTTTATAATCTCGTTTTCTTATTTTTCCATTATGGTTTAACATCTTTGGGTTTTAGACAATTTGTTGGACAAAACTGACATTTTACAGGCCAAACAATTAATAATCAAGAAAATAATTAGTAGATTAATCTTAAATGAAAATGATAGATAGTTGCAGCCCTAGATTTGGGTTTGGCAACTTCTGTGTCACTGCACTGTATGTCAGATTCTTGCTAGGCACAATGCAGGAAATTAGAAAATTGAACTGAAAAGAAATTCGCTAACTTAACTCAGCAAATTGAAAACTTAACACATCAGCTACACAGAAACATACATGGTGGCAAACATTACCCATTTACAGTCTTTACAAGATTAAAATTTAATTCAGTTTTTTGTTATATCTGTATCAAGTGGTTTGAATAGCATGGTTGGGGTTTTTAGACATTTCCCTCTTGTTATGCTGTCAAAGTGTCTAATGTAATGTTCTGTGCTTTTTAACAGACACTGAGGCGATCATGAAGGCAAACAGTCACTGGCAGACACATTTACATCTATGGCACATGGCTCTTTGTTTGGATTGTGTGAGCAAACGAGGGGAACCTGTGTTTGTTTCCTTAGCCACTGTTACAAGTGAGGGAAAGAAATGCTCTACTCTACATGCCATCACTTCCCATATTCGTCACACCGCTCAAACTTAGTAAAAGAACCTGAAACCCTATGTTAACACACACACACACACACACACACACAAGAACACACACACTCTAAGGCTCACAAACATATGCCCACACAGACCGATACACTTGAAATCAATTTCACTTGCCCTTTGTCATGCCTGTCCAGATGATGGCCCGCCTTCTTTTGTGTGAAGGACCAATCATGTTTATTGTTGTTGCCTTGGGCGTGTGGTGAGGTAGCGGGTGAAGTGAGGTAAGTGGGTTAGAAAGAGAAAGAGAGGGAGAGAGAGAGAGGGAGAGGGAGAAAGAGAGGCTGAGAGAGCTGTCAGTGCTGAAAAATCTCAGCATCAGAATTCGACACGGTGTCTCATATACGGTTTTACCCTATCATTACCACAGTGTATCAAGTCCAGCTCAGTTTTGGACTCTTGCCAAAATATAGACTTGCCGTCGGGCTGTGCCTGTGTGTTTGCTATGTGTGTATGTGTGTGTGTGTCCTTTCTATCCATTGGCATATTTCTTGCTCTGCATTACTGCATGACTCATGAAGTTCCAGCATTCGACACAACAAATGTAGTGGGATTCTATTTTAATTTACATGCATAGCAAACAAAAAAAAATGCCCTGCCTTGTTTAGTTCTCCAACAAATATATACCTCTTTTTTTCCAATACAGGAATGAGTCTGTACCAGATCACCAGCAAATAAGGGAAGATTTTGGAGCAGAAACAAAGTGGGGGGACAAACCCTTGGAAGAAACAAAAGAGAGAAAAAGAGGGGGCATGATGGGAGAGTTACTCACCCGGCTCAGGGAACATTCTGGTTCAAGGCTGTCAATCAAACATAAACCCCCCTCAAACACATACTCTTGTTCTTCTCTATCCAAGTCCAGATGCACCTGGAGGAATCCAAGCAACCCCAAAAAGCACAGAATCCCAAATGTGTGTGTGTGTGTGTGTGTGAGAGTGAGAGAAAGAGAGAACCCAGATGTTTCCTTGCCCTTACCTCTCTCTCTCTCCCTACTCGCCTGGTGGGGTGTCTGAGGGCCGCGGACGTGTGCACTCTGTTGTGACTAGTACCAGATGTGCTCCATTGACCCAAATCACCTAGGCAGTAGACATGCCACATAGGCCCGAATCTTCAAGACCCACCGCACAATCACACACACCTGTTTCCATTCATGAGCCATGCTGGGAGAGGTGCATCCTGGGAAACGCTGTCAGGTTTTTTTCATCTGTTGTTTATGTCTTTCTCGTTGCTATTCATTGTCTAGATTTCTCCTCCTTTTTTTTTTGTCTTTTTCTTGTCAGGCTCATCACTGAGATGTTTGCTCTGGGGGATAAATAGGGCCAAAGGGAGATCTCAAGGTTTTGAGAAAACAGACCTAATGACATGGTGGATAGATATTAATTTAATTTCCAAACACAAAGAGCTGGTACTTGGTAACCAGATACTCTGGGAGGAGGCCTGTTTGATTTGGGACGTTGTTTCATGTTACTGATTCTGAATTAGCTTAAGTAAATACACCTGCACGACCTCTGAGTACTCCAGAGGTCAAAGTCATTCAAACATTTAAAGAATGGTAATTAAATTACCCTTGGTGCTGAATAACTTTAATTTGGTAGCTACACAAATTGCTTCCAGCCTTTGTCTTCTACAAAGCCCTGCCTTCAGCCGTGCTTTCATATTTTATCAGGCAGGACTTGTGGCAACAAACAGCCACTCATTTTTCTAAATCTAAAGTAATCACAGCTAATTTTGACCATTTAAATGTGCTCTTGGTTTCTGTTGTTTTTGCTGTAGGTGAATAACGCGGGCAGATGTATCGAGAGAAGGAACTTTACGACAGGGGTTAAAGCTAACATAAGCTCTTCTACGCCAAATGAACTTCCTCGTCCTGCTGGCCTGATTTATGAAGTGAAATAAAAATGGGTCCCTGCGTGGTATTAGTGGGTTTTCCGAGGGGGCGAAGTGGGATTTAGGGCCCATATTTCAGCTGCCTTGTGGGAAGGTTTTGGCCCAGATGGGGCCCCATAATATGGTTCGACTGAGGTCCACGTGAAGTGCAGCCACAATGCTCTACAACAACTGTTCATTTTGATCCTGGCCCATTGCCAGCATATCTACTACCTGAGTCTCTTTGAAGAGCGACACATTGGCCTGGGTATTTAACCATGCTGTTTGAGGTCCTGGCGCTGGGAGCAGAGAGAAAGAGAGAAGAGGAGAGAGAGAGATAGGGAGGCAGACAGAGAGGGAGAGATAGATGTAAAGAGGAGGGCAGAGAGTGAAAAAGACTGCAGTGGCAGAGGCAATAGAGGCTTGAACTCTGATGAAATAATCCAGTTTGCGAGCTGACAGTACAGACAGACAGAGAGATGAACAGCAGCAACAGAACAGCAGCCCCCTGGCGACCTAAAGATGTTTCATAACCGACCCCAACACTTTTGATTACAAAGTAAACCTCGCTGTCTGCTCATTTTGCATCCTTGTCAATAAAGCTGTATCTTATGTATCAACACATTGTACTAATGTCACATGCCTGCGGTTAAAATTGAAAGAAAAGATATAAGCCCAATCTTGATTTTGATTTGATGCTTCACATGCAGAGAGAAAGCTAACATTTTTAAAAATACAGTATCAAGCTCAATGGAAAATGGATTGTTCTTGCAAAGAATCCCCTTCTTTATTTAAAAAGAATTAAATAACTTTATCAATTCTCATGTCGGCAGCTTCAGTGTGTTTATGTCAGCCAGCGCGCTACAGAAGAGTAGTGAAAGGGCTCTGCTGGATGGAGCACTTGGCTTTGATATAGTTTCTGGCCTGGAACTTTGGCAGCATGTTAAATATTAATAGCGATTAACCCAGTTCAAGCTCTGCAGCAGAGAGTACAGACAGAGTTCAAAGAGCCTTCTGCTCTGTGCGGGCACTCTCTGCTCTCCAGCAGTTTAGCCCTGCTATCAGGAGGCTGCTGCTGCTGCTGCTGCTAGTGCTGCTGCTGCTGCACTGCACCACAGACCAGACTGGCCTTTCTCACATCAGTTCAAATACAGAAAGAGATGCATGATAGAATACATACAACATATGTGAACGGTGTGTACAGTGAAGTTCTCAGAGGCTTTAAAGACATAATTAGCCAATAATGAAAAGGCAGTCTGGCTACACTCTGTCCCTCTCTCTCTCTCTCTCTCTCTCTTCTCTCAAGCTACTAGCCCCCCACCTCCCCTCTAGTTCTCACTTGCTGAACTCCTGATAAACTCAGCCTTTCAGAGCTACAACATTCCTCAGCCTGGCACATTCACCCCCACTAAATAGGCCTGGACACCTCAGAGATCAAACACAATCTCCATTGTGCTGCAATTACCCAGACCTCTGTCTCAGTTCCCCTGCCCTTCACCCCCACCTAAACACTTTCCTTCTCTCTCTCTTTCTGTCTAACTCTCTCCACCCACCCCTACATCTCTCCTTCATATCCCTCTTGCCCTCTGGAGATGATGGTTCTGACGCACTGGGCCTCAACAAAAGCAGGCTTTGTTTACAGAGAGAGTCTTTGGAGAGGAGTCCAGGGCAACAGAGTGCTGTCAGAGGGGAAGTGTTGGCTGGATGCTTCGCAGAGCGCTCAGAACCAAGCATGTGTACATTCGTTAACACATGATCCTGTGACCCTTTCTGCTCAATTGCATCAATTTAAACATGTTAACTCTTTGCTGGGTAGGTCAAAGTGTCACACTAGTAAGAATGCTTTTTTTTTATATAATGTATTCATGGAGAATGTAAGGTCAACTTGCTGAGGTTTGGAGGGCTGCATTGTTATTTATATTTGCTAAATCTAAGCCGAATTCAAAATTCTGTCTCTAGAAGTGGTTTTTAATTTGGAGTTGAAGACAGTGGATTTTTTTTTTCTCCTATTGACATTACCACAGTGTACTGGCTCACAGCGTTGCTCTCATCCTCTTTGCTTCACAGGCTCATAAATCTTCAGTGTTCAGAACAAAGTGTCCTTCAGGACCTTGGGCACTTTGACCATCAGTTACACAAACATTCTGTTTGTTGGTTTAGACAAAAGTGAAAGCATATGCTACAGGAACTATAACTCACTAAGATCCACACAAATTGCTGCTGAATAAACTAGTGCTGAATAAAGCTTCCACTGTTTCAGTCCAGTGCAGTGACATCATTCCCAATGGCCTCTTACTTCATGGTCCATTAACTGATAGACTGTGTAAAGTTAAAACTTCAAATCAACGATAAAAAAAATTAATATAAAAAAGGAAAAAGACATACAGCAAACTACAAGGATATTACAATCAAGGCAACTCTACTGTGAGTAATCCCAAGGCGAAGGAGGGGTAAAATTCCTGGTGTCTGGCTCTTTCCGCCTGATGACTCTGAAGCGGTGAGAGCTGCGGTGGGAATGCGAGGTCACGCTGTCTGCGTTCCGTGCCCCATGATGCATCTGCCAGTGAGTGCGGCCCCACTGTTAGCCATTATGTACCTATTAGCCTTGATTATCTTCTGATAGCCGAGCGCCAGTTGGTTTCACTCAGCCTGACAGTCACAGCACTTTGTTTAACCTTTCGACTGCCGGGGCAGCCACCCTTCAGCCCCAACAGGAGAAATAATGAGGGGGGAATCAAGCAAAGGAATGGGATGGGCAACGGAAAAACAAAGACAATACAGAGGATCCTCACACTTCAACCAGCACCTTCTCTGTGATGTCACTAGATGTTGTATTGGCCTGTTGAAAGATGAAGCAGCGCTCCTTTGCTACACTTTCTAACAGATGTAAAAAAAAAAAAATGTATAATTTTTTTTTTAAAAGGCGTGACAGAAACACAAGCCACAAGCAGGATAATAAACCCCTCTTATCTTCCTCTACACATTCCTTTATGTATGTTGCCTGAGTGACACAATGTGGACACTTACAGTCTGCTTTCTCTCGCTAACATCCCCCATGAGTCTTCACAGATCTGCCTGCCAGACATATTCAATTTGCAGCTCTTCCTGGTCCCCAGTCTGCAGACGTGAGGAGTTATCTGAGACAGAATGAGAAGTGAGAGTAGAGACAGAGAGAGCGGCTGGGATAACATGGAGCCAAGCAGAGCTGAGTTTCTCTGTCCCTGCCTTGTGTTAATCTCTCTGGAGAGACAGAGGTGGCCATGTTGGGTCAAAGCCTCTACATCAAGAGCCGCAGGCCTGGACAGCTGACCTTGGTCTGGGAGATGGGAGGTGACAAGAGAGGTGGGAGTTGGTACTGTGTATGTTGGGTTACTGAGGGCAAGGGAAAGGGGAAATATGTGCGTGTGTTTGAGTTGCAGAGAGATAGGGAAAGAATGTTTGTCAATGTGTGTGTGTTTCCGTGTGTTTGTGCTTTATCTGTTTGTAAATGCGCACGGTGACACACCAGACCCCCTGTGGCAAGGTCTGTGCTATAGCACTGAGGAGTTATGCTAAGAAGTGTCCAGCTTGTAGCCTGTGTGTGTGTAAGTGTGTGTGCCCTTACAGCACGCTGACCTATGATAAGCCCAGTGGAGAGGGCTGGACCCCCGCTCAGTGACAACCACAGAGGGCAGGAAGAGGGCAGAGGGGGCCGATTCACCGCCCCTTAATGGGCCCCTGAAGTGACTGAGCTTGGGAAGAAGTGGTGAAAGCAGAAAGGTATTAATTAAATTACTATGCTATTTTGATAACATTTTAAAGGGCCCTTCCTCTGCGACTGTAAGGTTGTCATCTTTTTTGTTATTCTTTAAAAAAGGGAGGCTTAAGGTATCACAAGGTGTGTTACAAATTTGTGTCTGTATGTTGGTGTATTAGGACAGGTCCACCAGTGTATGACAGCGAAGCTGGTCAACTACAGAATTTCACAAAAACCAAGCTTTTTTTTTTTCTTTTCGCATCATAAATACACAGTTCAGTATTAAATTTTCAGTGAGCACTGGATTAGATAGGCCCTTAATTCTGTCTAAAATGTCTGAACAAAATGCAGGTGAAGCAGTTAGGAGTGGATGTGTAAGAAAGCAAGAACATTTTGGGCAACAATGGGCAAAATAAAAAAAATATAACTATATAAAATAAAACAGAAAGTATAATAAAAAAAGAACACTACAGTAAATAACAAACACGTAACTTTGTTACTTTATAAAACCCAATCCATCATATTATACAGATATCCTTTATCCTTACAGATATTCATTATCCTTCAGATATGTGGCACAACTCCAATCTGCTTACAGCACACGTATCCTAACCTTAGAACAGTCTAAATCAGGAATCAAATTCGGGTAAGTCTTAAGTTATTGTTGCAAATGCATCAAAACGAAGTTGACATAATTGACAGAAAATGTAGCTATGTATATTGCTATGTAGCTATGTAACAGGTTCCTACTGAGTAAAGTCACAATTGTCTCTTTAAAAGTTTGTGAGCGTGATTTCCGTTTCCATTTGAAGAGCATAAATCTGTCAGCGGTCACCTCTGCTTCAACAACAGGAGACAAAAATTGCACAAGGCCTTTGTTCTTGTATTTGATTTTCACTTCTGCACCTGTTGACCTTTGTCTACCACTTTGCCCTCTTGTGTTGTACCTCCACCCACTCATCAGAGGCAGTCAGGGTCAGGGAAATAAGCATCTGTTTTGGAGGAGAGTGTTGGGTGAGTACAAGTTTCTATTAATACTGCACCATCCGGATAATAGGAATCTCTAAATGGACAACCAGCTGCTAGTGCTGACTGTCTTTGTTAATCCCTCTCTCTCTTCCTTTTCCACTCAGTTCCTCCCTCTCCTCTCTTTAGGTTAAATGGCACTGTGTGTCTTTGAGTCTCTGTTTGTGTGACTTACAGGGACCTTTTGCTGTGACACACACTGGGGTCATGAACTCTGAGCTTACCTGGCCCACCCTGCATTTATTTACAAGTTTCCAGAATGTGATGTTCTCTCAGGCATTTACAAACATGTGATGCACACACAGAAGGACAGGAGCACAGCAACAAACATGCACAAACATGTTTGCACCCAGCACACAGTCTCTCCAGCCTTTAATCCTTCTCGTTTAATCAACGGGGGAATTTGTCTGCAAGGTTCCTGCCCTTTGTATTGATCACATTGAACATGAGGAGGACTTCCACACAAGGGCCTGTCCTCTGAGAGGAGACATGTATGAGGCGAATGAAAGGTCAATGGGAGCAGGAAACAGACTGGCAGAGGACACACTGGGACAAGACGCTGCAGCAACAGAAACTGAGTGGGTTGCAGAGGTACAGGAAAATATGAGCACGGAGAAATGGCAGCAGCCAGAGCCAACCCAGTTTTATTGTGTGTAAATGAATCAAACATTGTGGAGGTCAGAGCACTTCCACCTCAGTAGCGACCCCAGTGATCTCTTGAATCAAGTGAAATTGAGGATAGCCCACGTGAAGCATCAGCATTAATCTGATAATCTATGATCACAAGGTGGCACAGGTGACAAGCGCCCTGACACGGGCCTGTGAACTCATTCAGCATCACATTCACCTTATCACACAGTGTCAGGTGCATTAAGGAGAATAAGACAGAGGCAGAACAGAAAGCGCACACACTCACACACATTTTCTTCAAACAGCCTTTCCCTTTTCTTTCACAGCACACACAATGCTGCCTTACATGCTTTGTTTGAACGAAATTCATTATCGTGAACAAATTTGTCTCTGTCTCTCATTAACTGGGGTTATGTCTCCTAACCCCCATTACAAGATCAAGTCAATTATTCTATTAGTCCTCACAACTACAGCAAACAACAGGATTGGCCTGTCTTGTCTCTCAAATGTTCTGCAGAGTGAACTTTGGTAGTCTGGTGTGATGAGCTGTTACAGTATGGAGAGCTATGTTCTGTCTTTCTCCTTTATAGGTCTTCTCTTGCCTGTTTAAGGGATTATTTTGTGCAAGTGCAAAGTTTCCCATTGCACTGGATATATGTGGAAGTCATGGCAATGCAGACAAATGACCAAATATAAGCAGAGAAAAAAAAAGTTACTAACTCCATCTCAAATAGGGTATACAAGTTGGGTATACAAACAAACAGAAATATACTCAGAAAAGAAATATTTGTTATTTAAAAAGAGGACCCCCCCCCCAAGGTTTGTGTGTGTCATATAATGTTATGGAATTGGTCACAAGCAAATGAGACAGAAAAGAAGAAAATTGCAGGGTGGTGAAGGAGTCAGGAAAAGTCGCAGAGGTAAAGGAACTCCTTTAAGTATAGTTTGTTTTAATTAATCAGATTAAGTAATAAACCCTCAGCAACAGCCTACCTTATGCTTTCGAGTGGCAGCATCTTATGGGTCCCTGCATTCCGTTAAGCACTTTAGGCTGATCAGTGCCTCAGGAGGCCGATAAGCAGATTAGGCCTGATTAAAGTCGTATCAGTGGAATTTGAGCAGGGGACCTGCCAGGACAGACACACTCAGTGGTGCACCCGCCCCCTCACCCTTAAATTCAACCCCCTGCTTATTTATGACTCAACCTGGCACCTGTCCAGCCTTCAGCTCAACCTCACCGTTTAATTCTTATACATTACTATACATACACACACATACACAGCAAGGATGTGTGAGACATGCCACCAGACGTGCCTGCATACATGGCATGTGTGTGCAGTAAGTGTGTGCTTTGACCCCAGGGACTTGCACAACCCAACTGCTTGTGAGTCACCAGTATAAAAACAAGGCTAAGCAAGACTGTCACTGGATGTGTTCAATTTTCTCAGAAGGGCACCGTGCCTCAGGGACTTATTACACTTACTCCCTATATATGCATTAATGCACATGACAGCCTCTTGCTGAAGACCTAACACCCCCAGTAACACTTTTACTTTCTGGCTGGGAGATCAGTATAAGAGAGAGAGAGAGAGAGAGAGAGAGTGTATGCAGGGGTGGTAAAAGGGTGGGTGAGAGAGGAGGAGCAGCAGCCAGAGCGAGAGCAATAAACAGATTAGTAAATGCTGATTTGTGGATTTGTGTCCTTTTTTTTGCCTCATTTAGAGTAAAAGGGTGGCCAGCTGAATGAGAGGCAACAGCAGGTTTCATTTCTCTGGATGCAGGACAGTAAATCACCACCCTCCGACTGGCTGGTTGCCTGACAGGTTGACTCGCTGACTGACTAAGTACATGGAAACTGAAGTCTCATTAGCATGTTATACAACCACTGAGTCAGGAAGACAAAGTGAATTAAAGTTCTGACTTTAAAGAAATGAAAAACTTAAATGGACATTAGTCAGCCATGTTGTGCAAAGTGTGATGTTTAGCGTGAATCAGCATCTTCAGGTTCCTTAGCTGGTAGACTGTGTCTTGTCATAAAAGAGGGCATGTCCAGTTGTCTTGTATTTTACTGGGGGTGGAGACATCTCATTGTGCCAGTCCATGAGAGTTCTTGGAGGATGCTGTTCCCATATCTAAACCACATGCTCCCTGTGCTGTGACAGTCCTCCATACAACAGAGCAGTAAAACCCTGGGGGTGAATTCTTAAGTACTGCTGGACCATCTGTGGAGGTGGGCTCAGAGTTGCAGACTGACAGAGTTTGGCCACTGGGGTTGTCAGTGACAGCCATATTAGCACAATTCTACTTCTCTCTGTATCACTGGGTCTGTGTGGGCTGGAAATAGGTTAAGACTAGACCAAGACCAAGCCAGATCAGACTAGAGTGGGCCTGATCTGACAGAAACCACCATAATTTCCTGGAAGTATAAATAACCCTCCTCTGTGTTTGTGTAACCTCCACAGGCCCCCTCTGACAGGCTAGTCATACACATTATACACACTGAAACATATATTCCTAAAGCAGCTGAGCAGGAACCCATGCACACACACACTTACACACACACACACACACACACACACACACACACACACACACATGCCACTGTCTCCGGTCCATTTCTCATCCAGTGTGTTAGCCCTGCAGTCTGTTATCGTGACCCCTGGAGAGAACAGGTCGGGTTTGGGGCCAGAGAAGGTGTTTCTGATGAACTGGGTGCTTGGCTTGTACAGACACTGTGAGTGATGTTCCCATGTTGGCCTCAAGAAGGAAGAGGTTGGGAATATTAGTGGGAAGTGATAGCGCAGGGCAAAGCTCTCTATAGTTTCACATCGACTGCCTGGAGTTAAAATCTGTTTCTGTCCTTACAACTTGATGATTGATGATTCTTTACATCTGTCAGTATCTGACCTCTCTTTTCAAACACAGAATTTCCTATTCTGAAGAAAAAAAAAAAATCCAGATTGTGCCTAGATACAGCTGACACAGACTGCAGTTCAATCCTGGCATCACTTGAGTGACCATGTGTGATTAGATTTAGCTTCACTGTTCACATTTGCTATAATCCATAGCAAACATGGACCACTGATAAACAGAAAATGCATATTTTTACCCATCTACAAAAGTGCTAAAGTTAAGGACAATATTATTTAAAGGAAGGACTTGAAGGACTTGGCTAGCTGGATCTGCCTTATCTGTTACTTTTGGATTAAATGGCACCTGTATCCCACTTGTTATCTCAAGGTGCATTTGAGTGCTAATAGCCACAGTTACTCTTGCTCCCCCTCTCCCGGCAGGTTGCCACGGGGGTGCTGCTGTTTATGCCTTAGTTTGAGCCCAGTAAAAGTGATGGCTGTGTGAGGATTGTTTGACAACTGTTTAGAGGAGTCCATGGAGCTCATTAGAAGGATAGATAGCCAGCCTGGTGGCTAGGACAGAAGAGACAGATGAATGGCAAGAAAGATGGGTTGATAACAGAGATAAAAGAGGGGGAGAGAAAGACAGAGAGAGACAGATAAGCATACAGTAGGAGTAGGGACAGTCAGTGGACGTGGTACATGTAAACCCACTGTCATCTGCTTTGTGTAAAGTGTATATACTTCTGACAGGGAAGGTGTGTACAGTATATATGTGTGTTGGAGAGATGTGAGATTACAGAGCACTGTTTGTCAATGGGTAACCTGTAGATCATTAATTCTGATTATTAATTAGGAATCAGAGGCTACATACCCCATAGCCTTCACACAAGCATTACAATCTACACCCTCTGGCACAACATCACACACTAAGCGCAATCCACCCCCTTCCCGCCCCCCCTGTTCTGCCAATGACCTGCAATTGACCGTTTGAACCCTAGTCTTGAGGTCAGGTGGGGTCCCACACTCCAGGGTCAGGGGGGGGTAAGAGCCCCCCCCCCCCCCCCCCCGAAACAATACTGATCCTCTTTATTACCCTGATTTATGTAATTAGCAGCTTGAGGAAAACTGAAGTTTCAAAAGACGAGCCCAGCTTTCTCCCTAGTTTTCTCTATGGCATCTCTTCTGCCATGCCCCAGGAACACAAACATACTCTCGGTATCCTGCAGAGAATAAATTCTGATTGTCCAGTGGGGTCCCGACATTCCTATCTCCCCTGTGGTTTCGACCATGAAGTCATTTAGCCCACCCACCCCCTCGCACATGCACCTATACACACACACACACACACACACACACACACACACACACACACACACACACACACACACACACACACACACAC
>JBBMJY010000024.1:15243035-15283967 GCA_037833715.1 Toxotes lorentzi | reverse complement strand
CCCCCCCCCCCCCCCCCCCCCCCCCCCCCCCCCCCCCCCCCCCCTCCCCCCCCTTCCCGCAAGTGGAGTGTTTCAGGTATTACTGCTGCCATACTCCCATCCCCTGGGGCTGAATTAGACTCACATCTGACTGAGAAGAGCAGAGCAGAGCGCTGTGTGTGTGTGTCTGTGTGTGTTTGTGTGTGTTGGTCAGTCAGCTTGTTCCTGCACCTGTCTGTGTTCCACACTGAAGTGTACATGTGTGGGATGTGGTTTTATTCAGGGGAGCAGAGAGAAAAGCAGGAGTGGAGTTTAAAGCTCAGCACTGACATGATGAGTGTGTCAGAGTGATACTACAGATACACTGTGGTGCGCAGTGTTCTCTTCACCGAGCAGTGGACTTACTTTGGTTTGTACAAGTGCAAAAGACATTTTCTGTAATAAACCCTGACTTGTTTCCGCATGTTGTTTTCCACCTCTCTCAGTGCGCCACCCCACAACCCTGCTCCCGCTGCTGTGTCCATTTTCATTACATTCAACATAAACGAGGAGAGCTAATTTCACGCCAGGTGAGGAAACGTGACCTTCTTCAATCTGCTAAGATGAACAGTGCAACAATGTGTGTGTGAGAGTAAATGCTCCATGTGAATTTAAAAGTATATCATCAGCTAATACACTGCTTATTTCCCCATTTTTTATTTGCCTCCACAGACAACCAACCGCACCATCCAGTGTAACAATGCATGTAATGCTGCCATACTGTCAATTATCTCAGTAAGTCTGGACATTTTCTGAGCTTTGTTAATCCCAAATGTTAGCAGCTAACGCTCATCAAGCATGAGACTAATACACTAACTCACTCCAGTCTTGTGGTCCTGAAATTCCTCCAACTTTATTGTGTTAGGGCTAATTATTTTTAATGTGCTGTGTTGTAAACTATTACTTTAGGAAGACCCTGTTATAATCACCCATGGGCTTGTTTATATAAACTGGTAAATTGGTTAACGACAGTGAGTCTTCTGCTCTCTTGTTCATTTTGTCCGGGCCTAGTCAAAGAGTGTTTGTGCAGTTGCAGATGGGCAGTAAATCAAACTCACTGTAGCATTAAAGCGCAGCCAAGACTCCGGCTTTTGTTTCCAATTGAGACTATGTATGTGTTTGACCCTGAACGAATGAACCACACTCCACTTCAAAAGAGGCTGCCACTGAAGTTGATTTTACAATCACAAAATGTACATCACTCGATACCCTGGCGAAATTACAGTTTAACTCAAACAAGCAACACATGTTTAGGTTTTTTTTTTTTTTATTCCTATGAATATTTGAGTGTGTTGTATGTGCGTGCACCCTTATAGACATGTGTTTGTGTGTATGTGTGTGTATGTTTTGTGTGCAGAGAGAGACAGGATAAACTACCACTGAATTTAAAAATGTATCCTTTGTCTCGTCCTGGCAGTCTTGCTGCTTCTCCATTGACACCGATGTAGCGGTGACAAAAAGAGCCATTGATATAATCTTCGACCATGACAGGCATTAAAGGGCCTAATTCTGCCCGCTTCTGTATTAAGCAACTCTAAAGCTGATTTCAATTGCCAGCTCCTCAGTGGGGGGGCAGCATGGAAGCAGACAGACAAGGGAGAAAGGAAAGAAGCAAGCAGAATCTAGCTGGCAGGCAGAGTAGAGTACCCACCCTCAGCCCAGAGACTGTAAACTCAGATTAGGGGGTGGATCAAAGCCTGGATTTAATCTGGGCCACTGGGCAAGGGCGGGTATTATGGCACCGTGGCACTGTGTGGCGCTGAGCTTTGCCCTCACCAAAAACACACACATACACACACATGGATGTGTGCATGAAAATACTCACTCTGAACCTATTCATGTGCAGAACTGCATGTGTGTACATCAACACACAGACACATATAAACGAATACAGCATAGGCTGCTTTTCAAAAAACAAGGAGGTGATCTGAGTTTAAACCCCACTCCATCTCTCAAGAACGGCCAGAGGCAAAAGGAAGACACGAGACGACTGTGACATTGAAGGAAGGGGAAGAGTAAAAAGGCGAAGGAGGGCTTAGAAATGAATGTTAAGGGTTGACAAAAGGCAAAAAGCTCCATAACCTCCACTCTCCACCCACGACTCCATGCAACCCCGAAAAACACTCAATTTGCTTCACATACTCTTTCTAACACAGTCTTCTAAACACACCATTACAGACAGCCACACACCCATAAAGTCATCACACCACCATTGTGAGAATAAGGATAAAAAAGTGTAGCTCTTCAAAATAGCCTTACCCAAGTCTCTCCTCCCTCGCTCGACAAGACCTGAGCATTAATTTTACTGAGTGTGTAATTCTACCCTGTATACCGTCTCTGCCTGGTAGGCCTTCCTCATAAACAATTAATCCACCATAAAAATCTATGACACTCAGGGTGTTCACTATCGTCTTTTTACGTCTTTTTTTTTTCTTTGTTAACCTTGCTAATCACTTTTTAAGTTAATTGTAACACTGTGAATTTGATAATATGCCTTTGTGGGCTTCGTGCAATGCACCTGATACACTGTATTATTAGTTGGCTAAGTACAGTAGTAACAGTAAACATAAGCATAGCAACACATTAAACACATTTGTTATATAACTACCGAGGAGCTGAACACTGTCCTCTGTGATTGATAATTAACGAGAGCGTAGCTATGAGAAACAGATGTGCAATTGTTAATTTAACATTAAGTATGGAAAAATTTGTTGTTTTTTTTTTTTCAGACATTTTGTCTTCCTAAGACCTCCCCTTGTTAGAGGTGAACTTCACAAGTTGTTTTGATCGCTGAGTCAGTTTGTAATATGCCTTTAGGGTCTATCTGAATTCAGCCTTCCCCCAAATCTACCCACGTACCCCTTAGGCAAAGCTCTGAATGTCTTAAAAGAAGTAATGGGGAGACGTGCCAGTGTAATGTAGTGTGTGCTGACTTTTTTCAGTCCTCCAAGACTTCCACCCCTCCTGTCTCTTCTGTCTCTCCTTCACACACATACACACAGTACTTAAATTGTAGATACGCACACACTCACAAAGTGATTGACTCTCACACATAAAAGCAGACCCTTGCTTTGCTGGTTTTACTTGATTAAAGTCGGAGCGTTGGGGTCTTGGCTATGCTCTATCTGGGACAAAGAGCAATATTTGTGGGGTCCGTTCTCCCTCAAAGACCCTCTTGTCAGGGGAGGCCCAGAGAGAGCGCTGGGGGAGCACAGACCAGCTAAAGGCCAGGCCATTTATCATAGTCCACCAAATGAAAGAACCCAAATGTCCCTTTCTTCCTCCCATCTCTTTTTCTCTTCCCATCTCTCCCTTTCAGCCTTCTCTCTTTTTTTTTCCACTCTCCTTCCCCTCATCTTCTTTCCTCCCCTTTGTCCAAATCCAGTGGGAGTAGGGTAATAGAAGCTCGCTGGTGTTGCTTGTAACAGAGCAGAGATTGGAGGAGCTGCTTGGAACCGGGCCCCTCTCACACTGGGGTCCTGGCGCTTTTTTTGTGTGTTGCGGGGTGATTTGTCAGGCTGCGGTGGCAGAAGTCGAGCCCCTGAGGTTGAAAGGCTATGACCCCAGGAGTGCTGTGTGTCTCCTTGTGTATGTGTGTGTGTGTGTGTGTGTGTGTGTGTGTGTGTATGTGTGGATTGCTGGAGACCCGCCCCGGGCTCAGGCCATAATAGACCTGAGCCCAAAAGAATGGGCATCCAGGCTGGGACAGGGGACCACAAAGGCCTCATCTGCATACTTCAGGTAGACACACTGTGATAGGAACTGACAGGGGCGTGACAGACTCAATGGTAGTGGGGTACTGTGGAGGGGTGAGACTCTGTGTGAGTGTGTTTCTGAGTGTGCATGTGTGTGTGTGTGCGTGTGTGTGAAGATCCGGCCACTGATGGGAACGTTTACCACTTGCCTCCACTCCTCTTGGCCCTGACTGAGAAAAATCAATAACAACTAATCTCTCCCAACATAATAAAAAACAAAATAGTAAACAATGGCTTTGTTTACCCATCTGCATGTATGCCCCCTCTGTGCCTTTGTGTAGGCTGTTGGCCTGCATACAAACAGGGCAGAGGGCACACACACACACACACACACACACACACACACACACACACACACACACACACACACACACAGGCTGACAGCTGACACATTGGGCCAGCTCCTAGCCATGCTTTCCTCTTTCCCTGCCTTTCTCAGCCGCTCCCTTTGTCATTAAAGAAGGAAACACTTTCTCACTCAGTTTGTTTGTTTACTGGTTCCCACCTCTCTTTGGGGAGTTAGGAGCAGAAACAGAATTCGTTCTCAGCTGGCCGCCTGCCTCATCCCCGAACACACCCCTCTTCTCCTTCTCTTCCTCTCCTTCTCTTTCTCTCTCAGCATCCTCTCAGCATGGATGAGTAGATTACATATGCTTCCTTTCTGAATGAGTTCACTCGTAAATAATGAATTGATTTATTGTGTGTTTGTACGACTCTCAAGGATTTTTTTTTTTTTTTTTTTTGATTGTCACAGTGGTGGTTTACTTTGTCTCACAGGGAGAGTTAAGGTAGGGCTACATAAGCACTCAGAGAAAGGGCATGGGGCTGCTTTAAGTGTGTACACTGTGTGTGTATACAAGCACATGTGTGATGACACACAAGACAAAGAACTATGATGAGTTGACTCATGAATCCAACAAGTTTTTCTAACTCCTGAAGCGTTGCATATAAACCTTCATCAAAATGCTTGGCTGAGTCAAACTTTTTCTCTCTTTCCAAAAAATCAGCAGCATTGGAAGCAGATGCTGCTTTCTATAAATACAGGACGAGAACGGCTGGAAGGTGAAGGCCTCCCTGTGCTGTCCTTCAGAATACTATCTGGAAACATTTATGATCCACCAACACAAGATAGAATCAGAGCGAGGGAGGGAGAAATGAGAATAAAAAAGCGTGAAAGCATAATGAACAGGAAGAGAAAGTGAGATGGAGAAAGAGCATGGCATGAGAGAAAAAACGAGTTGTACAAAAAAAAAAAATGAAAGAAAAGGGGGAAATTTTTTTCTCTCTTGTACAGGAATGCTGTAGTGCTGCCAGGCTGGCCAAAGGCTAACTGACAGCGACCCTCCCAGTTTGTGGTCTAAGGTCACACACTGCTGTGCAGCACAGAGTGTGTGACAGGGGCCTGGATGTACTCAGAGAATGGGCCGCAGCCAAGGCTAAAGTCGATGCAATTATGAAGCAATTACTGTAATGATCTCCAATGAAACCTGCAATGGCATTGTTAAGGCAGGAACAAAAGGATGGGCACTTCCAATTGTTCCACCGAATGTACTCTTTTCAAATAACACAGGATAAGAAGAAGGGGGAGAAGGGGGAGGAGGGACACAAGGGGTAAGATAGAGTTAGCGTTGAGAAAAGGACAGAGCTGTGACCTGTTCTTGAATTTCATCTGTTGTAGCCTGTGTTTACGTATGTGCATGGGTAACTAGGCAGAGAAGGACTTTGATACAGTGTTTAGCAAAAGGGACAGAAGGATCCAGAAAAGCAGAAGGGGGTGGGGGGGTTATTGGAAGATGAATAGCCTCTAAGATAAATGCATGCAGGCCAGAGCAGGCCGACCCCCACTCTATACCGCCCCACTACCATGACATCAGAACAGAAGGGGAAAACATCTCCTCTTTGTGGAAGAGCCTAATTTAATTTGTACCTTCCAACAAGGGGTAAATATGTTTGAACTGTCTCACTGAGCCCGCGGTGGCCCGATCAGGTTCTCACGGGAAACTGCTCCGAGCAGGATATCAAGCCTGCTGCATCACAACTTCACTTTCTAAACTAATCTAATTTCTGGGCTCTTCTTTTCTTTCACTCCCCTCCCTCGCTCCATCTGTTCCTATGCTCCTCTCCTCTCGCGAGGCTGTCACTCCCTGCTGTCCATGCTTCGTGTCATTCCGGCTCCCGGCGTTCCCCAGGGATGATCCCTGTGACCTTCTCCCTGTCTTACTGGAATTTGACGTCAAAGGTCTTGTTGCTAAGAATGGAGTTTTGTTTAGTAACAAATATGACCCTTTGCCTTTGCCTCTACTCAGTCTCGCACTCGCTCCTTCTCTCACTCTGACTTTATAACTTGCTCACTCACTCTCACACTCTTTCTCTAATTTTCTCTCCCTTTCTCCCTCCATCCGTCACTTCCTATCTCTTCTTCCTTTGCATCAATGGATCTTCCTTTCTCTCCCTCTCTGCCCCCTGGTCTCGCCTCTCGTCTCTCCCTGGCTATCTCATGTATTATTTCAGTCTACAGGGGCTCAGGGTGGAAATGAAATATGGCGGCCAAGCCTCAACGGGCATGCTCATATTCTGTGTAATTACCTCAGGCTGAGGACCGGGGCTCAGCTCAGTATCTATAAATCTGTGCCTCTCACTGGCCCCAACCGCCTTTTGAAACCTTACCCTGCCGACGCATCATGGTGAGACTGTGACCCATGACCTTTCACACCGCTAGGGCTGCTGGGAGTGACCTGTGACCCTGTGTTGGGCTCTCTCAGAGTCTGCTCAGTCTGACCCCTCCGAGCCTTGTGACCTCCAAAGTCACAGCTGTGCCTGATCTGTCCTTAGGGGCCGGAAAGGAACACGTCAAATGGCTTTTTTTTTTTTGTTGTTGTGGTACTAGTGTGTGTGGGTGTGCATGTGTGCTGATGTGTACGAACAGCAGTGGGGTGTGTGTGCGTGTGACTGTGTTTGTGTATGTGTCTGTTTATCCTCACATATCTTCGTCTCTTCACTCTGCAAGGACCCTCACAGGGGAGTGTATACATAGAGATAGGTGGGTTACCAAAACAACGTGTCTCTTACAGCAAGGGCCGTGACATGTAGACAGGGTCAGACAATCTATCAATCATGCCTACAAAGGTCATGTACCCCTAATGGCGGTGTGTCTGTAAGTAATGCTAATGTCATCTGTTAAAAACATATAGTCATAGATGATTTAGTGCAATGTATTGATCCATCCAATAGATACATCCAATCCACAATTATGGAAACTGTCTCTCAAATGTAGATATCTGATGGTATTGAGATTTAATGACACACATGGGTACAGGTCACTTAGTGTCTGCTGTTATCAGATGGGTTTTGATTCTGACCTCTGACATAGGCGGCATTTCAGTGTCTGGTGTAAGACCTTGTCAGCCCATATTTTACATTCATTCAGTCCTTTCTTTCTTGTCTCACCTCTATTTCTCTCTTTCCTGAATAACCTTCTCTCTCAGTCCTTATCCTCCTCTATTTTCATTTTTACCGCCCCTTTTGGAAATCAGTGGCTTTCTTCACATCTCTTTTGAACCCTTTCTTTACTTTTAGAGTATTATGTCTCCCCATATGCCCTTCTCGGTCCCTCTCCCTTCCATCTCATCCTTTAGTTTGCCTCCTACTGTCAGCTTCAACAAGGGCAGAGGGGCCACATCATGCCGGGCCAAAGAGGGTTCCCTCCTCCTTCCAAACAACATCTTCTTCCTCTATGATACGCTGTGCCTGACTAAAGAAGAGCATTTTCCTCTTGTTGCACCTTCCCATTCCTGCATTCATGCTCCCTGTATGCTCTCTCCCCCATTGGCCTTCAGAGCCCTGTGTCCAACCAGAGCGGGGCCTCTGTGACCTGCAGCTGTGTTTACTGTCAACACAGACCAGTGTTAGGACAGCTGGGAGAACAAGAGAAGGCCAGACAGTAGAGAACATGAGCGCTCATAAGCTGGTCAGCACATGCACACCCAAAAAAAATCACACACATGCCAAAAGGGCATTTTAGCACATGAGTAAAAAACATGCACAAACAAATATGTGCTGGCAGAATCAATTTCATACACACACAATTCGAGGTGCAGGTACTCAAATAAATGAGAAATCTCAGTTTCATGAATATTTACCACTTACAAGAACCCAAAGGAACAGCATTTGTGTGCACATGTGATGGCGTCACCTTTTCCTGTTTCTGTTTTGAAGAGGTGTTGAAGGCATCATAGCTCTGGTGACACACCTTACGAAGGTTATGCCCTTTCTCTGTTACCCTCAGCGACTCAGCAGAATGAACGTGGGCACCAGCTCATGTTTGTTTGCATTGGGGGTGGGGTGGGGGGTGCGTGGAACTGCCTGTGGGTGTATGTGAGGAAAAGTGTGCACCTCAGATCCCTCTTTTCCTTAACACCCCCACCCCCCCAAACACACACACACACACATTCACACAGAAAAACTTAGTCACACGAAACAGTGACTAAATGTTGTATACGCAAATATCCTCTAGCACTTATGTTTCCCTTCTTCCTGTACACCAGCTGATTCAGTGGGACAGACCCTGGTTCACACACTCTGCATCCTGTCCTCCACTGACACACCATCGCAAACACGCACACACATAGACTTCATACCAGTGTTATAATACATTTCCCTGGGATTTAAGCTTTCATGGGAGCCTGCAAACCCCACCATAGTTGTGGTATGACTCTCCCCATGTGTCCTGTCAGGCCTGGGAGAGAGGAAGCTCCACATGTTAGCATCACAGGGGAAATTCCCCTCACAAGTATCACATGCTTCGCCTCATCACAAATAACCTTTTAACGAACGGCTGGTGCCGTTAAACACTAAAAAGATATTCCCATCATTGCCACTATTCCCATCAATGCCAAATGTCACCAAAGTAACAATCAGTTACTGCTTACTGCTTATAGTGAGTCAGTAAATTTCTTCAGATAGGGCACCTAATCATCCTCATCTGTATCATCTATTGATGTGACTAACTCTATCAGAGCCACATCCTCCACTCCTAAAAAGGTATTGACACTTCCTCATTGCTACTGACACAGCTTAACAGGCGTCAAGGAGACCATCCTGAGAGGATATTGACATCCTGCTTTTAGTTCCATTGATGCATTGTCGCATATGCTGATGACACCACTACGCTTTTTTTTTTCCGTTGTTCACCACAGACCAAGTTGGCAGCAGACAGCCACAGATAAGTGAACTTACATGCACCCTCATCACCTGTAAGCTAGACCTGTTGTGTTTTTTCCTCTCCTTTTCTATGCATCTATACTCTCTCCATCTCTTTCCCTATGGTATGGTTTCCATGGAAACAGAGCTTGTGAAAAAAAAAAACTGTATCAAGAGTGAGTGAGTTATTTTTTCTTCCAATTTGTCTCTCTCTCTCTTCTGCTTCTGCTCTCGCTTTCTGTCCCCCCCTCCCCCTCCCCTCCTCGTTCACTGAAAGTCAAACAGTGTGTGGAGCGATCAATATCATTAATCAACACAACTCAACACCACTCAGCTCTGCGGGGAGAGATGAAGAGGCACGGGGGAATGTCAACATGCCGGCCTGAAGTAGTCTTAACCAATGATACATATCACACATCACATGGATGAGAGCAGGGGCGAGGAGGGAGAGACAGAGAGGGACTGGAGGGGCAGACAGAGAGAGACAGATAACTGAGGAATGGAAGTCTGCTTTCTAGGTAGAGGTGGAAGGGAGCGAGCAAGCGAGCAAAAGAAAAGAGAGAGATCGAGGTGGAGAGATAGAGGAGTTATTACTTGGTTGTCACCTACAGTCTAAAATCCCATATGACATCAGCAGTGAAGTGGTGACAGAGGTGGAACATTCATTTATCTGACTCACTCTGAGGTATAAGTACAGTCACTATTACACCATCTACTGGAGCTGCTACCAGCTGCTGAAACAAATACCTTCTCATCGCTGTCAATTGATCAAAAAATACTGTGGTAAACATACTAGATATGGCCTGCTCATTGGTCAGGGCTGAAGCTAAACATGAAGAGTAAGACAACTGCACATTTTGTGATGGCTGTCATTTTTCAACTGCAGTATCAGTTTTTTTTCAATTACACATACCTGTGTGTGAAACAGGACCCTGGAATATAAAACATACTAGTATTATACAGTGCTATAATGGTGTATTTATAGGTTGGAGAGTAATTGTAATTACTTACTGTTTCAGAGGTGTAATCGGTGGAAGAAGGAAACTACTGGAGCAAGTATAATGGAAGTCACAAGACAAAAGGTAACCAAAATCTCAGCAGTTAACCAAACTTCAGGGATTATATTTTTAAGTTACATCTACAACTACAACTAACAGTTATTCAAAATGTTCATTAATCTGCTGATTTAATATATATATATATATATATAAATCTTTCATATTGTTCGATAAAATGTCTAAAATAGTAATGCCCAACAGAATTTCATAGGAGTCCAAGCTGACATTTAAACGGCTTGTTTTGTCTGAACAAAGGTCCAAAACTTTTAAGATATTCAGTTTACTTTAAAAAAACAAACAAACTGGAAAACAGGAAACCAGCATATATTGAAGAAGTCAGGAGCAGTGATTTGGGATTTTTGGGGGGAGGCATTTTTGCTGAAACAAACAAAAAAAAAAAAGGATTAAATTACTAAACAGCAGTCAAAACTGTGGTAGATTTATTTTCCATCAACTGACTAATCGATTGAGCTCTACTTTTTGAGCGTATCCACCCAATCAATACATTACATTTCTAACCTAATGCTTAAATATACATTTCTGTCATTCTACATTTACATAACCAGCTCTAGCATAATGCTGACCATCTAGATTTATTACTAATGTATTCAAGTATGAATACATTACTAATAAATCCATGTAATTACTAAACCTTGCCTGTACCAAATAAAACTGTATAACACAACTAATTGTATTTATTTTTTTATTTTTTTATAAATGTAAAGATGACCTAGTCTATCAGAACTTCTAGAATCACAGACAGTAATGTTAAAGGGAAGTGCACTAAGGATCCTCTTCCTGTTTTTGTTTCTGTTGGACATTTTTTCAGAATGACTGAAATAATGGCATGGACTAGAGTTTCACCTTACAGGAAGTATAAAGCATGTTTACTGCCAAAACTTGATGCAGACTTTGATTATTTTTCAAAAGTAAGGAAACCAGGGAAAAGTAACATCATGGGGAGTTACATTCCTCTGTGTTCGTAATGGTTGAGATTTGAATGTGATATGAAATGATAATGACATACTTTCCCAGTAAACCCAAGTCCTGCCTCACAGAGTCAGCTTATAATGATGGGAGAATTACAGAGGCAGACTGAGACATCTCTGTAAAGAAACAAAGGAGCGCTTTCTTACAGTCGGTCTCACCCAGTCAGCTTTCATATTAGTTTTTGTCCACAGCCTTTAACTGATGAGTTCCCGCATAACACAGCGAGAAGAAGGAAGGTGATATTAGTTACAGTGAGATGGAGTCAAACAGGATAACGTAATAACTGACAGATTCATCAATATGCTGTATTAAGCCAGGAAAGCAATTTCCATTCATAAAGTTGAAATAAAGAAAAGAGCCAATGTGATTTCTTGCTCGGTGCTCACTCACCAGCTCCCTCATTATCTCACTCTTCCCTTCATTCCCTCTTTACAGTTGTTTTAGCGACTGAATAACTTATCCCTCACTGTATCTCTACCTCTCTTGCTTCTCCTCCCTCTCCGAGTGTAGGAGAAATAACTACTGTGGAGTTGACAGCGGTAGTGGTCTTGTTCTGTGGGCCGGGGTGGGAGGTGAGTGGGAGGCTCGGTGTAGCATGTCAGCCACGCTGTTGGCAGCGGGACTTGCCAACTCAACTTAGCGCTGCCCTAAAGTTGTGCTAAACAACTGAAACAACTTTGAGGTAAAAGTAGATTTTCTCTTCAGTCATATAATGGCTCCAAGCCAAGAATGACTCCATGCCATTTACCTCTTCCTTTCAGGCTCATTAAATTTTCATATATCTATATTATAATACTGAGATTAGTGTGAGTAACCTACTGAAAATGGTTTGTGTTAAAATGAATAGGAAATAATTTTTCCCCTCTAAACAATGGCAACAAGTAAGCTACAATAAAAACTTGTTAAACAAATAGTTTCAAATAATTCTTTTTATTCAGATTGTTCTGCATTTGTTAGGAACCTCTCAAAGGGTAAGGCCCAGAATGTAATGTCAGCATTGCTGAGCGAATCGCTGGCTCTTCAGCTCAAAGCCGAGCATTCAGATCTGTGGGATTGGGCTGTGCATGGCACACATGCTCCGAGGGAGCACAGCACACCCAGGCAGATTTAGAGACTTGTTTGTTTATTTCCTCTAAGTGTGCAAGACAGAATGCTTTCCTGCATTAATATTCAGCATCAACTCATACACAACAAGGAAAGGAAAAGATAGAGAGCAGGAGAGAGGGAAAGAAAGAGAGAGAGAGAGAGAGAGAGAGATGGAGGTATGGAGGCGGACCTCCTTGTGCTGCTTCTCCATGAGGAGGCAGATTATTTAAAGACTGATTGAGACGCCAACGTCAGACGGATTGGGAGCGTGAAGGCAATCAGTGAACAGATAAGGAGCTGTTACCTGAAGACGCAGCACTGTGCTGGCTGGTTGGGTAGTCCTCCCTGCACTGTCTGATAACAGCCTACTTTTAATGACCAGTGAAAGCTGGCAGGAGACGGACACTAAACAGATCAACCTCTCCTCCCCTCCGGCTGCGCCTGGCTCTGCTCACTAGATATACTAACCCCCTCCTCTCATTCCATCCATCCATTCTTCCTGCAGTCTACCTCGCCATCCTGCCATTCCGCCATCCACCTATCCCTCAAGCAACGCTAAAAGCAACGCTGCCAACATACACCGCATCCAAGAGCCGTGATGCATGTAAATACAAGAACGCGTATCGATGTGCACAGATATCCACATGCAGGATGAATTCATTCACACAGAAACAATGCTCATATATTTTCCTCTGAGATGCTTCTTTTCATTTGTGCAACCATTAGACTTATAGAATTCACAAAACAAGACAAACACACATGCACTTAAAAACACACAATAATTCACACAAAAGCATTCTCCCTAAACCTCTTCACTTTAAAGGTAGGCACTTCTTGCGCTTGCTCCGTCTTGGTGGATTACAATTAGCCAGGGATTCTCCTGCAGGGCATAAATGTGTTGCTTTCAGATACAGGGATCCATTTGACTCTAATGTAATTATTGTACGGAGGCTCCTGGTGCCCTCGTCAGCCACAGATTAAGGGCGCTCTCGCCCACCACTTGCTCTCACCTTTGGCTCCTCAGCTGAAACCATGCTAAGCAGTCTTACTCATTCTCCCTCTCTTTCTCTCTCTCCATCTCTTTGCAAGCTCTCTCCAATAACATAACCCACCCCGACGCCTCTGCCTTTGTCTATTTGCTCTCAGCCTCCAGGCCAAGTAAGCTGATAGGCTGTCAGGGGTCAGCTGGCTGTGAGTGACTGGCTTAATGGGCAAGGCCAGAACCTCTGCCTGGGAGCCAATGAGGAATAGCAGCCTGGCCTGTACCCCCTTGTTGACCTCCGCTAGCCCACAGCAACGGTGACGCGCCTCTGCAAACACAGCCTGAGGTGGGAGCATTGGGTAGCTGCCAACAGGGGTCCCCCACACACATACTGATGTACAACCAGTCACGTGCAAAATCACACACAATAGCGTGTGCGCATGCACGCATGCACGCACGCACGCACGCACGCACGCACGCACGCACGCACGCACGCACGCACACACACACACACACTATGAGATTATACATCTGGCTGCCAAGTGAGGATCCCTCACATCTCTGCCACCTTTTCAGTTTCCTTTTCTCTGTGTCTTTATCCCTCTCTTTCTTCCATTCCCTCTGTCTTGTTCTCTGCCCATCGCCCCCTCATTCTAACTCTGTCTTTGTGAAATACAGATCTTGACATCAAAGTGGCAGAAATATTAATCCTACCAGAAATATCTGCTCCGAGTGTAGGGATCAAGAACCAGGTCGAGGATAGGTGGAGGGGGGAGAGAGAAGTGGGGGGAAATGACAGCCAGAAAGACAGAAAAAGGAAAGTGGATGGGGGATGTAAAGTAGCACATATTGCAGCCTGAGTGGGAAGCACCTACACAACAATTATAGTTCACTAATCTCTGAGTATAATACAGGTCTCACACACTATGGCTTTCTGCCTTGCAATTAGCATAATCGTACATCATACCACCATACAAATGCTTTGAAAACATGATTTCTGAAATAATGGACCAAATTTTGCAAACAGACGTGTAAAAAAAAAAAAAAAAAAAAAAAAGAGAAAACAACAATGAATGATCACCGATCATATCTTAATTCAAACCTCTCAATATTGTGAAATGCTGTGCAGTGAAAACTTGGTTCTGTGACTTTGCAATAGAGGGTATGAGGCTCTTCCTTGGTGTAACATGATGGATTTTGATATAGATTCCCAAAAGCTCTAATGTTCAATCAATGCAGCTTTTTTCACTTTGTCAATTCTTCTCTCCTTCCCTCTGCCTGCTCCTCCGTACCTAGTCTCATTACAAAATACAGGTCAGGTATTCCACAAGAAGAACAAAAAAAAAAGAAGTGAGCACATTATTTTCACCCCTAGGTACTTAACTTGCCATTGAAAAAGAGTCATCCCCCAGTTGTTTTGAGATAATGAGACACAGAGACAGACGGCTAACTACGATGGTGACACCTGTGTCTCCACAATCACACGTAGCATAGCATGCTTTAAATACCTGTAACAGGCATTGCCAGACATTCCATATGTAATGTGTGGGTGTATGTGTTAATGAGTACTGGGACACGCAAAAAAAACAGGTCCACTGAAACATGTTTCGATGCCGCGCAGTGTACTATCTGTAAATGGCCAATGCTTTTTCACAAGCCACTGCAAAGATATGGGTATGAGCAAATAAGCAAACTGTAAGTACAACCACACTCTAACCAACATTCCCATCCTTTCTTGATTTGCATGAGTTGTCAGTTAGCACTGATATTCATTAAACTAAACATCAAATAATACCACACTTAACCCCAGGGAAAACACATGGTTGGCCAGTGTGTATAGAAAGGCATTACAGTGAGCGTCAGAATATCTGAACCTCCAACTTTCTCTCGTCAGGACTGACCTTGTGTAAACACTGGAGGAAGGGGTAATGCTCCTCAGATGTGGTCTAATTGCAGTGTGTGTGGCTGTGTATATGTGTGTGTGTGTGATCCCTGTTTAGCAAGTGGTGGGTTGTGCACGACAGGCGCTAATGTGTACAAACCAGCACAGAGGTGATGAGGGTTGAGTACTGCAATGCACACACAGTACAGATGGGTAATAAAATGATCTTGTGTATCTTTTTTTTTAAGTATTTTCCAATCAGAATAGCAATTTACTCTAACCAGCTGTTCACTTTGCAGAGGTCAGTACAAACGTTCTTTAATTACAGCATTTTAAAGCATTTCAAGAATGCTAAAATCTTATCACATGGCTGTATATCATTATACTATTTGGAATCTAAGACCTTCTAAAGTATATTCAAAATATGTAGAGCAATAAGAAATAAATTAGTAATTAAAAATGTGTGTCTGGTCTATTTTACAACGACTTTGTTCCCATGGTAGTATTTGATTCTGAACAGTAATTACAACATTGAACATTTTTAATGAATTAGAGGAAAATTATAGAGAAAATAAAAGTTTAAATAAAAGTTACAAGTTACAGTAACATTTTCACAAATTGTCAATAATCAGAACCTCTGAACCTTGTCTTGTGCTTTATCCACAAATTCACACACACACACACACACACACACACACACACACACACACACACACACACTTAACCAGCAGAGTCAAAACAACCCGCAGGATTGCCTGGCTCATTTTCCTGTTTTCAGGAAAAACAAAACTTAAATATTATATATATTCAGTATTGTAGATTGCATGTGTGTGTGGGTGTACTGTATGCATATTGTTTCCCCCCCCCCTTTTCTATGCAACTTTTTCACACCAAAGTAGTACCATATAATGTCTCACCTGCATAAAAATCCCTCTCTCCTGAGGTGATCCAAACAGGGGCCTCTCGTCCACACAAGCATTATTAATAAAACAAATACAGCTCATTGAGTCACAGAAAACCTAAACACAATTAGCTGTTTTTTGTTGGAATTGCTGCATGAGATTAGTTGGATTCATAATAAGTTTACACACCGTGGTGCCAGTGAAGCTGCAATGCATTAAAACCTAAACACAAAACCACAACGACAAATAAATCCGTTGTAAGGTAAATAACCAAGTATGATAGAATGGACCAAACAGACTAAATATTAAAACAGTGTAAATAATGCTGGAGCAGGGTTTAGTTGAAGTTTTCAAATACATATATATATATTTTTATCATGTGTTTTCTATTACAGATCTGATGTACTACCATAGGGTATAGTTGTTGTATTTGTTTTGTGAAGAGCATGCCTGCTTTGGCATCAATGTGCTGTGTCTCTGTTTGTGTATCATATTATGTTTGCATACTGACTGAAGAAGTTTCCCATCTGCTTAAAAAAAATGCTGCTCAGATCCAAATTACAAACATGAAACCCTTGAATAAAAATACAACTTCTTACTTTAAACTTGGTCTACTCCAGACTGGCCACTTTGCTCAATTAATCGGACAAACAGGTCTGACTGTGCTTGAATTGACAATCGATCAGGTTCATGGGCTTCTAGATTGTTGATGTTACGCTGATGTAAAATAAGATGGTTTTTGCAGAACTGACGTGAAGCTTTCGAACTGAACAGGGAATTCTGAATGTGTTGGCAGTGATGGAGGAGTCAGCCACAAAAAGGAAACTAGTAGGCTGTGGCCAAATGAGGCCAAGACGTGGGATGCTCCTCATGAGGCTCAGCAGGCACCTCGACCACTCAAAACGGAAACATGCATCAAAATATTAAAAACACATTGTATGTACACGCACACTAACCTACAAGCTACTAAATTCAGCTCTTTGTATATGACAACACGGATTCTAACTTAGTGGAGATTTTTTTTTTTTTTTTTTATCCAAGCCAAACTCCATCAGCCATAAAAACCGAGAAAGAGATTTGTCTCTTTTACCCTTCTTAGGGTACAAAGAAGGCAATGACATAAACAATATAAAGGACAACTCTATGGGGTTTGTGTCACACTTTATGGCATGTCAGAAGCAGAGAAGGGAGTACTCTGTGGCTTGGATACATGGGTATCTCATAATGCAGCTCTGTGCTATAAATTTCAGCCAGGGAAAAGTTATGGACTGGGCTCATGAGTGCATGGTTAAATGTGGCCGTATCAAATGCATGGGAATACATTCCCTACCAAGAAATGTGACACAAAAGGAAATGGCTTAACAGATTTTTCTTCTGGACAACAGGGGCCAATAACTGTCACTTTAGTTTAGGCCATGGACTCTCAGCTCCCTGTGTCTGGTATGTAATTTGTAGAGCGAGGCCTCTGTATTAAAATACCATTTTGTGACATGGATAAAATCTTCCCAGACCTAGTCCAGTGTTCTGACTGCAAACAGGTCCCCTAAGAGCCACACCCTGGGTCTCCGAGAGGCACCTGTGTGAGGGTGAGGTAAGGGGTGTATATGGCTTGGGAGTGTGAAGTAGCCTTAAAGTCCCTCTGGCCCTTTGGTGCAAGGTAAAGGGTGGGTTAGGTTTGTGGAGTCTGATGTCCCTCAGCACTTTCTGGCCCTCTTTACTGGTTTTGGCATTTATTAGGCTTTATGCTGTGCACTTAATCTTTATTGGGATTTACACTATGAACTGACCCAGACTGAATATCAGCGGTGGGAAACAAAATACTGCTCCCTTGCTTTTTCACCACCACCAACAACTTTCCCTACTGTTTATATAGTGAAATGAATACATGGATAAAGGATATAGTGACACAATGTGGAAATAAAATGACAAAAAAAACTTGCTACAAAACTGTGACACGACATGTTTCTTATTCCAGAAGGGAGAAAAAAAAGAAACAAACAATAACAAAAACACTCACTCTGGAGCTTGTACTATATAGAGGTGATTTAATAATCTGCATGGCTAAAGAAGGGTGCATTCCAGCACATACTGTGTCATGGACTTAGGTTTCAGGTGGATTTTTTTCCCTTTGTTTCTGTAGCCAGATTCAAAGTCACTCAGTCTTTCTCGTTTTTGTTCTGTCATTGTCATTCTGCTCATGTGTAAACGTGTGAAAAGAAATGATATGAAAAAGCAAAGCGAAGGAAAAACAAACAGTGGGGATGAGAAGCAGGCGGAAGCCAGTAAAGCCTGGTGACCGGGGTCAACTCTCTCAGATACACATCACTAAGAGGAGCTATAAAAGTTCAAGAGGAGGTGTCTCTGTCGATCCAGAGAAAATAAACCCAAGCCTGACTATACAAGGACATCAGCATGGAACACACGGAGGCCCAGCCTGAGTAACAACAACAAGCAACAAGGACAAAATCTACATCCATCATTCAAGGGCAGATACAGTATGTTACATGGAGGAACACAATTTGTCCATACAGGTTTGCATTCACACACATTTTTAGGTGTGCACACACACTACCATAACTTTCACTCACTCTCCCGCTCTCATATGCTGGAAAAAGGATGCTTACACTGGGATTTCAGAGCATGAGATCTCCAGATCCTACTGCATGTTCCTGAGATCTGAGCCATAGTAAGAGGTTAACCTGACATTACTTTTCCCTGGTCTACAGGGGAAAGATCAGTGCACTTCATGCTACACAACGAAGCCAATACACACAGACCCCAAAAGTACACATACACATGAACATAAAAAAAACCATATGACTACATCCTTATAGGAAACTGCAGAGACTCCCCTGTGCAGCCAGCATAAATAACCAACAACACAGGCTGTTTATCATCACTTATTGGTGTATGTACATGCTGGGGGTTTACCGGAACATGATTGGTCGGAGCATTCATCAATCTGATAGTGATCAGTCCCATATAGGGGAGATTAATCATTAGCTCTGCAGGGGCAAATGCATGGCACGGCAGATAGTGATTATTGATGGGTTAATCCCAACTCCATGGCTTTGCATTCAGGCAACAGCCTCAGGGTCTATCATGCTAAAAAAAAATGTTATCGCTTTCGTATTAAGGCATTGGGATATGTTGGTAATATGCAGAGTAGTAATGCTGCAGTGGGAAAATTAGGCCCATTATGGTTAATGCACCATATTCGTATCAATATATTAGTGCAGTTACCTTAAGCAGACTACGAATCTGCAATTTTCAATACAATATGAGAGGGATTAACAGATTTCCTGGTTCAGTGTAAAATGACAGTGTCACCGATGGAAAACTAAAATCCTATCACCATTCTCTTGGTTTTTCATTTAATCTTTTCTCTCTCCTCCCTTCCTTTCCTTTCTCTCTCGCCCTTTCTCCCTCTGTCTTGGAAGTGATGTTTTGCAGAAGTGCTTTTAAAAGCCCCAGAGGGTAAATAGTGCTCGAAAAGTAAACAGAAATGAGCTGACCTTGCCAGAGTTTTGGCTCTTGACAGCAGAGCTGCTTTAAGACTTCAAGCAGCAAGGGTCACAACTATAAACAAATCCATTCCAATGCCAGCAATACATACACACACAGAGAAAGCAAACAAGTTCCTGGCAAAGGAACATAATTAATGAAAACTCCAGAGAGAGAATGTGAAAGGGGGGGAAAAAAGGATAGAGATGGTGAAAAAAAGAAGATAAGAGGGGGTGGTCTTCTCATTGCTAAGGAGTATGACTGGTGGGAAGCGCAGGAGGAGGAGGAGGAGATGGAGCAATAACACTGAAGAGAACAGGGTGAAAAATTCCTCACCCGTGTATTTAAAGCCGGATGTGAGCCAACTCACCTGGCATCTGTTTTTGCTTTAGCCCAAAGGTCAAAGTTCACGGCTCATAGGTTTTGAGCTGCAAGGCTTGCATCCAGCACACCGAGGAACCTTATCAGCTTTAACATTATGTAGTACACGTCTAAGAGCTCATCCATGAGACTTGAATCATTTTCAAGACTTTGCAAGGCCTAAATGGATTTTACATCCGTCTGCACATACTGGCTCGCTCTGTTTCACTGTAGTGTTTGGCCAAAGTGGACACAATGAGGAAATCACCAAGATTTATCAAGACTGTGTTTAGGGTGTCAAGGAGCAGACTTACTGTTAATTCTACTCCTAACTCTGCTACTGACCAGAACCCTTCTGTGCCTCCTTTCATCCCTTTAGGCTTGACCTCGACTCTTTCCCTTCTTTATCCCCTACTGAGGGAGGCAAAAAGAATAGTCAGCATCTACCAGAAGGGTCATAAGGCACAGAATGCTGTCCACAGCTCATCACTGACCTGCAGCACAATCTTGCAAGTAAGGAAAACTCACTATCAATTACTCAATCCAAGCTGCTCACTTACAGCTAATGGAGGGGGAATACCCCGACAACGACGTAATGTTCTGTGATTGATTTTTTCATTCTTTCACTCCGCATCAGAGTTAATGTTGTGTACCAATATTATTGCTTTTGCCTTTTTCAATTTCAGATGTAACAAAGAAATACAGAAAATATGACCCAAAACTTGTTTGTGGGGGGATGAATATTGAAATCACATTTTAAATTTCACAGAATGAGAGAGTTAAGTGATTAGTTTAACTGTAAGATGTAAAAGTATATGGCTTTGGACTCTTTGGCCTGGGGATGTCATGTTTTGTCCCATGTAGCTCTAGTCTTGGTTTTAAGCAGTTGACGGTGTTAGGGTTTTGTTCCACAAGAGTGTATAGGTCACAAAGTGAGTATGAAAGCCAGAAATGTCAGCACCTGGTAAAGTAATTGCAGAGGTGTTGACAGTGACAAACAACCCTATCAAAACTTTGATGATATATTATGCTCCTGTTACTCTATTGGACAGTAAAATGTCATTGCACTCGTAACAAGTAGGAAACATGCACCTTCTTCATTCTCAGATTCACCTCCACCTGTGGTACAGTCCTGGGAGAATCCTCCATTTCCAGTCCTGGATGGCCTGGTTTGGGGCAGTCCACAGTGTGTGGTGTGTGTCTCCTCAGGGCAGTGTTTGTCATGTCGGAGAATCTTGTTATATACTCCATGTTCCTCAGCCCTGTGATAAGTCATCGTTATGGCTGGCCAACCTGGCAACCCAGTGATAAGGGAGCAATGTTCAATCACTGCGCCAGCTAATATTTCAAATTCCATATTGTTTGCCTGCGGTCGAAAGTGCCCTCCCTCCAGCCTATTACACACACACACACACACAGATACCACATACACAAAAGACACTTTCTCTCTATCTGTTTTTGTCTCTGCCACACTCTCCCTGTCTTTCTATCTGTCTGTCTCTCCCACGAGGGAGAGTGAGGATGCGTGGTGTCAGTAACCCTGTTAGAAAAGAGGAGGTAATGTTAACACAGTGCAGCGCCGCTGTCATGCCAGCTACACATAATGTCCTTACTAAGGAGGATGAAGAGGGATTATTCACAAGAAAGAAAAAAACACTCTGCTCAGCCTCAACTTTCTACATGTAAACAAAAGCTCAGAAGTAAAAAGTTATTTCCTTTTTAATAACCTTAACATGGAGGAGAAATAAAACTAAAGCTATATTTAAAAGTGTGTCATTAGTATACAAACGTCATTTGCATTGTTAAAAGAAAAAGAAACACAGGTGGGGCCTTCTTGAGTTTTCTGTATTACAAATGAAAGTAGACTTCCTCTCTGAACTTGCACTGTGAGGATACGTGAGCATGCTCGCAGCCCTTGTGCAAACACTCCTACAAACAGGCCCTCGTCTGTTTAGTGGTCTTGAGGATCCTCTCCAAGCAGCCTACCAACACCACAGACTCCAGGTGGGGTCTGACCACATGCGATGAGAGGGCGAGAGGGACCTGGAGTCATCATCCCTTCAATACGGTGTCCTCTAAACTTCTTGTGAGCTCTCTCCCTCTCTCTAACTCTCATACAAAAAATAAAAAATAAAAACCTGATGAGTTCGGCTTGGGAAGGCAATGGCTCCTGCGGCTGTGTTTATACAGCTTTAAGAGAAGGCAGTTTAGCAGGTGCATGGCGCTGTAAGTACAACCGCAATCCACCGCTAAGAGGATTAAAAGCTAGGATGATATCTTTCTAGTAAATAACGTTTCTCTGGAAAGAAAATACAGCAATAATGGAGCTCTTCTCATTCCCCTGGCTTCATCCTCTTTGCATTGGAAGACAAAAACTAAGTGAGAGGGAGGGAGAGAATGAGTTTATACAGACTGGGGGAAAAAAAAAAAAAAAAAAAAAAAAAAAAACAGGTGTTAAGCCTCTCCAAACTGGCCTGTGTAATGGGTTCTATTTGGAGGGTGTGGAGCCAGCGGATAAACAGCATGCTGGTCGATATATTTGCCTCCTTCTACTCTATAATCCCAACAGCATTACCAAAAGAGTATGCATTATAAGCATCAGAATCGTCTCAAACATATACTAACTTCTCTCACAGAGCCCCATTCAGGGACAAGCTAAGCTCCTGTGCTATATCGCGTTCCAAACTGGCAGGGATAGGCTACTCATACCTAAGTAAATGGAGATGAATCATTGAGAGCTGAATTTCCATCATCTGAATGGGCCCTAGAATCACCACAGGAGCTTCCCTATGCTGACAAGTGTTTCCAGTGCCAGAAAATGTCATTATTTATCCCTATTTCAGATGCTGCTTTAAGTTGTGTTGTGTTACAGCTGTCCAGCCACAGAAAAGTGATCTCAGACTCAGTGGTCAATAGAGAGGTTATCTGCCCCTCACAGTGGGGCTGAGGCAACTCATATCTTAACAGCAGAACACCTGGCCCGAGTCTAACATGCATCCAGCCTGGCCTGTGATCCTTCTCTGTCCCTTTTCTCTTCACTTTTAATTTCTCAATTCCTCCTGGGCAGCGCTCCGTGACTACCTGGGGGGTTCCTCTCCTCCGGCCCCACTCATAAAGAGAGAAGCACTGGATGTTTACACCTGCTAGGCCCCAGTCAAAGCCTATGGGTGGAGTTAGTGACCTGCCCACTCTCTCCTCCCAGCTCCTCCCTCTCCTAAAGGAAACAATCAGCCTGTTACGAAGGCAACAATGGCGCTCCCAGCTGGAGATTCCCGTTGGTTATTGAGTGCGGACAGGATGCCACTACGAGTTTGTGTGTTAGTGTGTGTGTGTATGTGCTCAACCAGTGTTGTGATGAGCACTGTTCAAAACACACTCCAGGACCCAAGTGGATGGGTGGGGCAGTGGACTCTTTTCCACCTCATATCACACAATGCACCCAATTCTGTTGCCTGCTGAAGTGGAGAGAGGAGGGTAAAGTCCTGGCCTTGAGTGTGTATGAACCCCTAGATCAGTGACCTGGTGGGACAATGGGCCCTCTCACAAGCAGACCCCTTCACTAAACCTCCAACACGACTAAGTTAATCCCCTGAGCCGACAGTCTTACCATTAATACTGAAGCACTGAGTTAGCCTAATTACGTACAAAGAAAAAGGCATGTTTCAAGTAGCAGGCAACCAGTAGCGGAGCGATACTTAAGCACAATGTTGTTACTGATGTGATTTGTAATTGCAAAGTTACTCCATGGAGATGTTCCTCATGGGAAAAACATGCAAACCCTTCTTAAATAAGGGCCACTGCTGAGTGCTTGCTATCCAATAAAAATTGAGGGCCTTTCAAAAATGCACACCTGGTGTACATTCACCTGTATATAGGACTAAATCCTGATATAGTATTAACTGGTGTAGAACTAACAGCAAATACTGTATAGCTAAATCAAAATATTATTTTGGATTTAGCTGAAACAAACAGTAAACCGAATAAGCATTCATTGATTGTATGAAATTTTTTTTTTTTTGAGAAATATTATTTGAAATGTATTTCCAATCTGGAGAAACTCATATTTAGTTGCCGACTCGAGAGCAGGGACTTTTTGGGTACCTGTGCCAGTGTACATACATAACATTAACATATTAACACACTGTATGCCACAATATTTTCCCTACAAATGCTGCTGCAGTGTTTTATCATGAATACAGAAACCGTATCCAAAGAAAGAGAAAAGTAAAGGGAAAAACATTACAGTTAGAAAAGCAATAATCTTATCAAATCCATGGAGGGCCATTACAAGGCGTCAGAACCTCTGCCAGCAGGGATACAGTTCGTACCAAGAGATCAGAACTCTTCTTCTCTAGCCAAAGGGAAGTATTCAGAACAGCGCTACTGGGCTTTTTTTAATTTTAAAGAAGCCTAAAATTACTGCAGAAATGTCCTGAAACCCAAGTGTGGTCTGAACTTACTCTGCAAGGAAATGATCACAATGAAAAATGTAACTTTCTAGGCTAGCACCTCCTCAAAAACAACTGTGTCACATTCCTTAAGTGTTTTTTTTTTTTCACCCCCTCGCATCAGCTACCACTTCAGACTGTCAACGAAACAATGAAATAATATTGAAATTTTAAGGGAGGGAAAGTGTCAAGAATAACAGCGATGCCATTAGACTGACTGGCGGTTACTTTTTCTCTGTAGTGTCCTGTTAAACATCTGAAGCAAAACCTGAACATGCCTCTTAGTTCATGTTTGATTGGACAGAACTCTTAAAAGCCTTAAATATCAATTCAAAGGTCATCATCAAGTAAAACTTTGCCCATCCTTGTTAACATTTATCAATTATTCTACCCCTCTGAGGTTTAGAGCTTATTTCAGATTAGTCTTGTGAAAAGGCACAACAAAGTACACCCTTTTCTTCCCCTCTCCTGCAGCCTCTTAGCCCTCCTCCTTCCTTCTCCTTTACCTTTCAGACTGACACCGTGCAGCTCTTTTATCCCAAAGGTTTGAAAGGTTCTCTTCTCCCTGAATACAAAACACTACTGCCTCTTGAACTTTTGATGGTGGCTGAAAAGCAAAAGAAAATCAGAAACACCTCTCTATAAAGACATCACAGGCAGGGTTCAGGTGTAGTTCACCTGAACTCCATCCATATTCAAGGGGTTTTGCTTCTTCTCTTTCTCCCTCTAGCTAGCTCTTCCTGTCTAGCTTCGGCTACTAAGGACAGAAAGCTCTATTCAAAGGTAGAACTCAACAAACAAACGACAGGGCTGTTTAAGGTCCCGGCTGCCTGGAAGATGGGTAGTCAAGGGGGCTTACACTGGACAATCTAGTGAAAGGCCAGAAGGCTCTGCAGCCCTGGTGAAATGAAATTAATCAGCACCTTGTCTCCTTTCGTTCTTAACTACTGATCTAAGAGGACAGGAGATAAAAGTAACGTGGATCGACTCTGTGGATGGAGTGTTGCCATTCATCAGTGCTTATGAGGCCAAGAGGCAAAGGCTACGAGAAAAGGATAGCGTTCAAGGGTCTTAGGATAAGCCATTGATTACTGTTTCCCACGTACTTTAATCAGCCTGCACTGACACTCAACCACTGCCAGAGAGGGACACCCCATTGTCTTGGAGATAGAAAACACAGAGTTTAGGGGGTCCATATGCCACACTAATTGTTTATTGACTGTTCACAGCAAGGAGGAGGATAATTAGGGTCATTAACTAGTGTAACTAAGCAGACACAAGTTGTCAATTCTAGATCCCACCAGGCTCGTTCTCTCTATTGTAACAAGCTGTGTAAGATAACCGGTGCCTTTCCATGGGAAAACAGCTGGAGAAAGAGTGGAAACACTTCTTTTCTGTTTTTATTATTCCTCCGTCCTCCCCCTCTGTTCTTCCTCCTCCTCTTCATTCCGTTTTTGTTTATTTTTCCTCCTACGGGGTGGGTCATATACATCCCCTCATCGGCCATCACACATTTTTTACTCCCTTTTTGCCTCTGCTGTACTTTGGATGTTGACATGAAGGCAAACATACTTGCACACAAACACAATTAAGTTCTGTGTGAAATGTGAGGGAGATGACACAAAATACAACATACACACTCTGGTATGGGGATATGGTTCCAGGGGGCTAAAGAATACAACTTGGACATTAAAGGCTGATGCTATCACAACTCCAAGCAATAAGACAGACACACTTAAAATGTTCCTCTTAGCTGTCTCTGAATCTTGATCCAACTCTCAGCAGTTTATGTAACAGTATGTAAAAGTTCTGAAAAGGAGGTTCCCGTGAATTTAGAGGGAAGAGAAAACTTCATCATCACATCAGCCTTGTACAAACACTTTCTCCTCTTAAGTTTTATGTCGTCTCTAGGCTGCTCCGATGCCTTGATAACCTTGAGTCATTTGGAGGTCAAGGCACTCATGAAATATCATTGTGTTTTAACAGCACCTCACTCCCCCTCTTGTGCGCCAGTTTGTTATTTTTACAATTTTAAATCCAAGATGACAAGTAATTAGTCATGTATTTTTTTTAATGTTGACACAAGTTCTCACTAAACAAGCGTGTCAAAATTCCCCTATACCCTGCACAGTTGCAAAACTCAAGCGAAAGCTGACTGCTTTTTTTACTGTGGGAAATTTTTAAAGCGAGCTCTCGCTCCTTTGGCAAGTAGCTTGATGAGGGATGATGCAGATCAAAAACATCAACATGGAAAGTGGTCTTCTAGGTTCAACACATTTTCACCCCGCCTTGTCTCTCCCGCTCTCTCTCATGCACAGTGACAAGAACTTCCACTTCAAAGATCATGAGAAATAGTCCTGGAGGCATACTTTTTAATAAAACACAGAGTGTGTTTGGATTTTCACCGGTGGAATCTATATTAAGCGGGTGTCGAGGAGGTGTTGAAAGGGTCCAAGGGAGACGGGCCTTTGCGAGGACGCCTGTGGGGTCCTGAGGCTCCAGAGCATGTGGGCAAAACCATCAGTTACTCCCAGATTTTATCAGGTCACTACAGCAGCTATGCCTGGACACCCCAGGGACACACAAACACACAGCTGGGGAAGGCATTAGGGCACAGAATATGAACCACAACCAGAAGGAATAGGCTACAGGGGATTTTCTCCTGCGTGTCAAGTGTGTGCTAGTGAGACTAAATATGTGGGTGAGTGAGAGAACATAAGTAGTGAATTGTGGAGTCGCTGTCTGTAAGTATGTACATTTGCGAGTGTGTGTTGCTCCGTGTTCTCATCTGTAAATTTATCTCGGTATACAAGGTTGGCCTGCTTTATTCAGTGCCATGAAACATTAGCAGGTGGGGAAACACAGTTCTGGGAAGCTCAGATGAATAAGACAGAAGAAAAGAAGATGCAAACAGAGAATCGAGGAAGGGGGTCTAGAACTGCAGGGGTAAGACTTTTAACTTGTGTGACACAACACAGAGATGTATAACAAAAACAAAAAAAAAAACAAACTTTGCTACTTGCTATAACCCCCATGCCTGACTCCATGGGTTGGGGAGCAGCGCGACTCTTGAATTTGCATAACAGCAAAGGGCAATCAATGGAAGAGGGGCCCTTTGTTAGGAACTGTCAACGGAGGCAGGGCCCGCGAGCCTGGAGCCCCCGTGTCAAAAGTGCTAAGTCGGGGTGCCACTCGGACATGACAGGGCCTCAAGGACAGGGGTGAGGGGTTAAACTGCTAACAACATTAAATGTCACCCCGGCCCTGCTTAACTATGAAAGACAAACAAAATGGCTTACATCAAGCACTGTCACCAAGCTTGTGTGATATATTAAGCTTCCTCACTCGACTCCCCAAAAATGTCTGTATTCATTTCCTGTTACAGTTCATATCTAGTGAATCTACATCCAAATGAAATTTTGTAACTATTTCATACATTGCATACTAACAAGAGACGCTTATTTTAAGATATTTTGGTCTTATAATCAGAGAGGCTCGTACGTGTTAAACTCATATGCCATAGTTGTGTGGATGAAACCAGTCTTGTGTATCAGCGAGGCAGCTGACAAAGTTGATGTTTACTAACAGTGTGTCTCCCTGTTCCCCGTTTCTTCCCTTTCCTAATTCTTAAATAATGCTACTCATTCAAAGTTGGTTTTTTCATCCATTATGGATCAATACCATATTTGATTTTGTTTGTTCTGTGCCAAGTGTCAATGTGCACAAGTCAAAGGGAAGCAGCCCTTTGTTTCATCCCGTTAATAAACACTCAAGCGTTTAATATTTCATCTCCTCTACCAAAGGGCCTCTGAGACGTCACTGTGTTTAACACCCGGTGTCTGCGAAACTCCTAATACTTTCTCTCTCTTTCTGTCTCTGTCTCTCCCCTTTCTGTCTTTTGGGTTTGTTTGCAACTCAGACGTCTGCGCAGGACTATGTTCTGTAACTTATTTAACAAGGGTTCATTCTCTTGAAAGCAGTTCTACCCGCAGGACCGACCGAGGCTTTGACTCGACTTTGTGTACGTCTATTAATAAATTAACTATTCTGTCACAATCTGAAGGAAAGATTCAATTATTCACAAATTGCGATGCATAATTCCATCAACCATGTTTTAAGCAGGGCTATGAATAATTTTTGCCATTTTACTTTGGATAATTAAAGCAGTAAATCTCTTTGTGAGGCACGTAACGGCCTTTACTGACTCTATGGTTCATGTTACAATGAAAAAGAAAACAATACACATTTTCTGTTATGGTGAAGCCAGCATTAATCAACAGCTTCAGGTATGAATATGCATGCTGCGATTTAGTTAACATCTCTTATCGGAATATAAATCACTCATTTATTGGCAAACTTTCAGGTGTGGAGGATGGGAATGAGCGAGTGAGAATATGGGGGTGAAGGAAAGAAATAGAAACATATTGAAAGGGTGAGGATTGAAGAGATATGTTGGAGAGGGTGGGTGTGAGAGATTTGGAAAGACAAAGGATGTTGAGTTTTTTTGTGTTTGTGTGTGCGGGCGTGTGCGCACATGTTAGATAGAGATACGGATAGGGAGATCAGTTTACCACAGCAAGAGTGTCCTCTGGCTCTTTTTCACTCGATTTGGGGATACCGCATTAATTTGGGGAAACATGTATCTCTCTCTCTCTCTGTGCCTTTCTCTTTCTCACACCGTCTTCATTCGCTCCCTCCAGATGAAGACTCAGTGTGCTCACAGCTCCTCTGCCATATGTCTCAGCTGAGACAAAAGTGCCTCTTAGGGTTTTTCTCACAGTATTTTTCTCCAGTCACACGGTTTGCCCCTGGTCGCTGCACTAACCCAATTAACAGGAAGCCCATGGCTCCCCCTGGTCAGATAAAGACACCCCCCTCCTCCTCGCCTCACACATGCACACACACGTACACAAACACACAGCCACAAAAAAGCCCCTCATTGTGCTCTCTGCTGCCCCTGCTGACCTTTCTGAACCTTACAAAGATAACAGCTGCTCACCATCCACTTACATTGATATGAACAATGACAACAATGGTCTCAGTAAAACAATAGTAAACGATAAGTGGGTGATAAAGCTATATGTAGGTACACATTGTGACGTGCCTGCTAAAAACGAAGGAAAACCATGTGACACAGGGGTCTGAATGCTTCTTATGACTTAGGTCATCGTATGTAAGTCAAGAAAAATTCTTCAAAATTCAAAATAGAATTAAAAACAGAATTAAAAAAAAAAGAAAGAAAAAAAAGGCCCTGACACGGGTCAGGTATAATCACAGCTCCATAGTGTCCCAAAAGTTAAACAACCACACACAATGTGTGACCAACACATCCTGGTGTGGCAACTGACCAGGATAGAAACAGTGAGAGTGAGAGCAAGGTAGAGAGAGGGAGAGGGGTGAGAGAGAAAGAGAGAGGGAGAGAGGGAGAGAAAAGAGGCTGAGAAAACAGGATGACTTCTAAGGCCACAAACACATCAATCAACCTACTGCCCATCCTCCCTCCTTCTCTCCTTCTCTCTCTACCACTCTCCCTCTCTGGTCCTCTATCTCTCTCTGTCTCTCACACACACACAGACACACTTCCACTTCGGCTGTCTCAATTAACCCATGGTTAATCTTGGACCTCCCGTAGCAACTTCTAAAAGGGATCTGGGTAGAACGGGAGATGGTATCTGCCAGGAAGATTACAGTGCGACAGGCAGATCAAAGAGGGCCGGACTTTGGGCCCCAGCGATTAGCGGTAATTAAATAAAGTATGTCTGTTTAAACTTCATTAGCAGCTGGGCGTTTGCTCCACCAGAGTGGGCACAACTCAACCGTCCTTAATTAAAAGATAATCCACAGGATCGCCCCCTAATCTCCTTCCAAAATATGCTCTCCTCTCCCCCCATGACGGAGGTTTTCAGCCCGCTGCTACTACAGAACAGGCCGGTGGGTGGAGGTGAGCACTGAAGCCGCCAACAGCCTGAACAGCAGCCAGGCGAGTGGGTTTCCCTCCTCTCTCCCCTCTCCCAACCCCCCGACCTGGAGAGGAGTAGAGAGGAAAAAACCTGCCCCCGATAACATCAATTTAGCATGCTATTATCTCCAATGGTGGAAAACTACACTCCGGCAAAGTCTGACATAAATCTTGGAGAGCTGGGGGGACATTGAATATGCATGAGCTGAAACAGATATGACACTGCTGGCACATTAATATTCTTGTCACTGGAGGTTTTCAAACTTTCAAGTCGATGACTTGAGCGAATCCAGTCTGGAGTTTCCATAAAACAGGGCAAAAGAATATTATACATAATTAAAGACCTACAAGCTTCTGAACTCTGAGGGCGAAAAAGAGAGGAAGAGAAAAAGAGAAATGTGTTGCTGTAGATTCCATAGAATTTAGATGAATCCACAGTTTGAATAAGGGTGAAGGGATACGACTGTATGGATCAAATAAATTCTCTATCAGTGTCAGTTTCTTGATATTCAGAGCCAAGGAGCACATGCTCGACATTTAAGTATTTCGTTAAAATAATGCGTGCTTGGGAGAACTCAATACGCTGCCACATGAGAGACAAGAAAGACAAGCTATTTTAAAAACTGGGCACACATACAGTTTAGTTGTCAAAGTCACTCAGTCACTTGCAAGTAAAAGCAACGAGGAGGACTGATGGTGAGATTGTAGCTTTGTTCTGCAAATGAGCAGATATTGATCCCAAAGTTGTGATAATTACATGGTCATGACTCTCTAACTAGAAATCTCCAAAGCCCTCATTTACGTCACTCACAACATGCAAATTAACAGTTGGACCTTGCATGGCCCAGTTTTTCCTCTCCTCATTTGGTTTCCCTTGCCCACTGCTAAGTACCCATGTCATATGCCCTTTCCATCAAACTTACCCTCACTCTGTAATCAAGGGTCATCTTTGAATCATTTCATTTCTTTATCTTGCATTTGGGGGGGATTAGTTGTTCCTGCTCTCTGTTTATATTTATGTCTATAAATTGTTGGGCCCCAAGCAATCCAAAACAAACTGGCCGCCCTGCATTTCCCCCGGTTGCTCTTTCGCAAACTGTTTACTCACCCCCTGTCACCCTCCTATTTCCCCCCAAACTCCCTGCCCCCTCCCCCCCCATAACACCACATATAAAACACAAAACACACTCGCACAAGTGCGTACACAAACCAGCTGCCCCTGAGCCCTGGTTGTCCCAGATTACCTTCAGTTCACTTAAGGGAAGACACGCAGTATGACCCATCTCTACCAAAATGCTTTATTAAACTCAGATGTGCGACCACTTTCCAAACAACATGCTCTTATCCTCTTTTGCTCTGGTTGAACCACAGGGTAAAAAAAAGGGATCCACTCAAATGCTATGGTATCTTCAGACTGATCAGACAGGCTTTGAGGTTTGACCCAAACTGTGTGAACACTGAGCTTTCCAACAGGAGGACGGAGAGATGGATAGAGAGATAGATGGCCCCCTGATCCTGCTCTGGTTTACTGACCAAGGAAAGGGCCGCAGGGCCTGGTGGCGCAGCAGTGATCCAGGCCACAGTCTGTCTGGCTTCCCAGACAGTCAAAATGAGATGAGACTTTAAGCAATAAGCACAAGCACCACAAGCACTGGTTACGGAAAGCATGTAATATACAGCAAAGACCACATGGTACGTTGAAGAATATATTTATAAAATGTACAGTATATTTGAGAGCATGGCTGGTATTGGTTTCACCCTGTTAGCTTGTGTGTCTGTGTGTGTGTCATCATGGCAAAATGCGGTCCTAGAGACACTGACTGTATCAGGAACTACCGTAGAGGTGGATTTGAGAACTTTGGCAGGTGTTTATATGTCTGTCTGTGGACAGAATATGTCATTGCAATAGCATCACAACTGTACAGGATGCAGCCACAAAACTTCACAAGTGTGTAGTTGGGATCAAAATAGAGGCTGAGTCCAAAGATGGGTGTGGTCTGACCCATGAGTACTGAGGACTCATAAAATAATGTAGTATTGACTACTGAGTACGGAAAGTCAAGGTTTTGACGGGTGTCGTGGGTGGTGTCATCCCATCAGAAGATGGTCTCCAGTTAAGCATGAATTAGTCTCCAGCTCAGAGCAGATTTAACATACACAAATTGACATTGTGACAGGGTGGTGCGGTTGTGTTGGTGATGGCGCAGGGTTGTCTGAGGACCTGCCAAAGACAGTCAAGGGACAAAAATGTTTAGATAGATGACACACTTAGAAGAAGAAGAAAAAACACTGTGGCTGTTTTCACTGTAAATACTGTATACAGTGTTGTTACACACACTGCATCACACTGTAGACTGACTGACTGATCCATCAAATCATGAGGCCCCTGTGCATGTATGAACTGCCATTTGGTTCATCATGTTATGTGAAATTGACTCTAAACCAATGACCTATCATACTAAAAGCAAACACACAAATAAGGGGCACATAAATTATGTGAATTATACAATATGCGTATTGCATAAATACAATGCAGGGTGTGCACAGTGACACATTAGTTTAAAAGCTGGTAGTCAATCACAGTACACGCCTGCAGAACAGAAATACAGAACGAATATAATAATGGATAAGCCTGCGATGTAGAATTGAAATATAATACACCACTTTCAATTGAGTTACAAAGGAACTCACCTCTCTTTGTGCTATTAAACGATAAATAACCCTCTGCTCCCCAGACATAAACCCTTAAACACACTGATACTGCAATCACAGCTGACAGAGCCTCACTTAAAGAGAATTACAATTGTCATGTTCTTCAAGGAAATAATATACTGACCTCCTCATCCTATAACACTGTTGCGAATATAGGGATGAGGTTACCATGGTCACTGCCGGAGCAGTGGCAACAGCAGGAGTAGAAATAGTAGAAAAGAAGCAGGGGGTGTGAAAGAATGCATGTGGGGGAAAAAGAGATTACATCGGCAGCATTGTTAACAGACATATTTCATAAATTGATCCAGTTCACATAACAAAGCTGGGGAGCAGACACATAGCCTGACCTTCACCATCTCTTAAGCAGACCAACAATAAATAAATAAAACCTTGCTCCTTTGACAGCTGCTATCCGTAAGCCTGAGCCAGCAACAGCCAGGCCAGACCCCCACCCCCCACCCCGACTACTAGTCCTCTCTCGCTTCCTCCCATCATCTCACCTTTCTTCATTGTTTGTGGAGTATCTGTGCACCTTCAGGTTATTCATCATTCGCCGTAATATATCCCTTCTCTGTTCTCTTTCTCTCCTCCTCTACCTTTCTGCCTCCAACAAATTCATTTTGCCCTTGACAGGACCCAGCCTGTGTTGTGACACTGGACACCCTGTGTGTAGCCGCTTCTATGACACTGGACGACAGGCATTTAAAGCCTGCTCGTTCCCAACTGGACGGAGTTTTAGATAGAGGACCCAGTCTGGCAGAGAGGGAGGGAAGAAGAGTGGGGACAGTAGTGGATGGTGGGGAGGGAGTGAAGAGGTGCGCAAGGACAGCTCAGCCTTGTCACACCATTACAACCGGCTGTGGCTATATCGCCGTCTCCCTCCTGAAGGTGTTTTTCAGGTCCAGCTGATAAAAAGCCCCTGGGCAAGGTGCTTAGGTCAGGTCTTTAAACACAAGGGGAAATCTATCCCGCCTCTCAGGCTTTTCCTGGCTGATGCCACCGCTCTCATTTCCCCACTCCTTGCCTTAATTTGACGGCAAGGCCAGATCCTGTTGGTGTCAGCGAGCTTGGTGAATGGGCAAATGTCACGGAATCACAATGGCACGAGGAATTGTCAAGCACCTTGTACCGTACATGGCAGCTGCACAGGAAGATAATAGATTAATTTCATGAGTGTCTGAGCCCTACAGGACAATATTGCTTTTTCTTTCACCCATCCCATTCTCGCCGGATTGTTGTCTCACACTGATACACACATTTGCCGTACATACTGTACACACATTTTCCTGTAGATACACACCTACCAATGTGTTCGCCCTCTTTTCGTTCTGAATTTATTTAGTGACACACATTTCTCACTTTTTTTTTCTTTTTTTTTCTTACATGGAAGAGGTTAGAGTGTGCTGGAGGCAGAGAAAGCCTCGGAGAGCAGGAGAAGGAAATTCCAAAGATGTGTGTGTGGTTTCAAAATAGTCTATCTCTCTTTGGACTAGTGCTGGATCTCCAGCTAAACACATCAAGCAATTATCACCACTTTAGCTAGGAGACCTGTCTGTCCTTCTCACCATTACAGCCCACAACAAGTTCACCTGCAGAGGATGGAGCCATATGAAAGAAATATGACCCAACTGGGAGAAAAGGGGGGGAAATGCTGAAGAGGGTAGTCAGGTTAAAGACCTCTATAGTTCCCAGAGAAATGTGTCTTGTGGTCAGGGAGATGTATGCGATGATGAGAGGGACTGGTAAGCAATGGCCTGTACTTTACATGAGCATATGCTCCCAGGAAGAATCACCAGAGCAGAGCATATCTTGTGTGGTATGTGTGCATATACAGATCAGACAGCAATTAGGCAGACTGACAGCCCCACTGCACTACAATCCATGCATTTACAAAGACATGTGAGGGGAATGAGAATGTATACTAGTTACATTTCGTGCAAATGTGATCCTGTCTGCAGAAATGTGCATACATAATTTGATTTTTTTTTTTTATAAAGACAGAATAACACAGCATCAGATTACTTGGTTACAACAGCCTCATTTGACCTCAGTAAGAATGAACCCAGCCCAAAGTGTGTGTCTTGTTGTAGAAGTGCATGTTTAAGTGGCGTCTCCGCTGTCATCTTTTATGCATCTCTTTGGGTTGCTATGACGCTGCCCAGCCTCAATGAAGAACATCAGCTCGGTGGTGGAATGACGCTGCCCAGCCAGGGCATTTTCGCGGGCACTGAGCTTTTGGCCTTGCTCCACAACCCGCAGTGGCACATACTCAATCTGCACTTCAATGAAATCTTTTCATGCCATTAGAAAAGAAATTAAATCTGAAGGCCCGCTTGCTACATTTTTTTTTTTTTTTTCCCCTGACTACATCACAAAAGGAGGGCAGGAACAATGGAGGCATTGGGTTGTAGCAGCTCTCGATTGAGACGTACTGCTGAAACGCACAGCATTATTATGAGGACATGCCGGCTACGGTCCAATCTTCTCAGAATGATAAGCATAGTTAGCATTACTGATCCTGCCGCTTCTCGATAGGAGTAAATGTCTGGAATTCCGGGGCCGCCTACTAAGAGATGCCACAGTAGCCAGCAAATATTAGCATCTGTGATGTCACCATGCTGCACAAAGCGAGGCAGAGAAAGGATGAACAAGAGAGGCACGCTGGACAGTTATTTGTGTGATCCATAGGAATCCTGCGTATGTCAGAGTCATAGATTCACTCACAGAGCTAATTAAGCTAAGCCTAATCAAGCAATACCAAAAAAGGAGGAAAGAATCTCAATGCACACACATACATGTAAATAAGACCACTGTGTGTTTTGATACAGTAAAAATAGCACTCTTAAAAAGACAGCAATAAATATGTTCACATAAGAAAAACAAAATGAAAAAGAAAATGAGTATATCAGTATTTAACAGCTGCTGGAAATTCTTAAGATCTAATTATTTTGTTTTTAGTAAGTGTGACAAAGAGGAATTTAGAGAGGAAAAGGAGAGGAAAGACTGAAAGACAGAAATTAAACAAAATCAACTTTCCCTTTAACCATCGTTCAGTTGATGGCAGACGTGTCGGCTGGGTGCTAGCATGGCTGCTCTGAATGTTAACTACGCTGCTAGACACCCTGCCTGCATCTGAGGCTAAGAGAGGGCCTTCATCAGGGGCACCCTGCAACTGGCTCAGTCAGAACCAGGAAAAATGAGCAAAACAAAAGTCTATTCAGGCCCGGGCTCATGTATAGACTTGCCCACCCCGCCTCTGAAGATGCCAAAAAAACAAAAAAAAAAAAAAGAGGGAAAAAGAAGCGAAGCGAAATTGACTGAGTAATGAAATGAATGGAAGCAAAGTGAGAGAGAGGATTTAGCGGTCTCCACTGCACTAATCAAATGGAAAAATGAATGACAGCTGGCTGTTATGAGTGCTGTGCTCTTCTTCATCTTCTTTTGTTCTGAGATAGTTTTCATATCTCTATAGCTGAGTAAAGAGGCGTGGGCTCGTTTGCTTGCGCGTGTGTGATGGATGAGCGACTGGTGGGGGGTGGAGGTGGTGGGTGGTACATTAGTTGTTTGGGGTTGCTTTGCCACAGGGTGCCCTGATAGGCTCCGCAGGCAATACTGATCCTTGTCACAGTGGTTCCCGAGCAGTTGCCATTAATGCTGTGATGCTGCTGACTTGACAGGAAACCGAAAGGTTTTGCAGGGACAAAAACAGCCCTCGATGTTCAAAGTTGAAAACAGTTCTTCCTGCCAATGTCGCACACAATTCTAACCCCTCACACCTCCAAAACAAAGTTCAGTCAGTCACAGCCCCTTGCTCTACACAGCACCTCACTTCAGTTTTCTCATTATAAACAAACTAGACTCAACTGTGCCCCCTAACTCATGGCCTTTGACATAACCCTCACCCCCTGTGCTCTAATAATGAATTTGTTCATCTGAAAACTAGAGAAGCCAAACAGCAAAAAAGAAAAAAAAAGATCTTAATAGTCTTAACATCATTGAAGTCTTTACTTAATAATCCCTCGGTTCAGAGACAAACAAGCCAGAGGAAAGAGACAAAAACTCTGTGTAAGTACGCAGGTGGAATGTGAAATACCCTCCTTCTCTCTTGCTCTGTTTTGTCTGAGCTGCTGTGAGGTCAAACTCACAAGTGAGACACCACATCCTGGACATCCGCGTTTGGACTCATTTCAAGTCTCTAGTCACCTGAAGATAATGGAACACTGCCTGCTTGCCCCTCTGGTCTCTGACAGTTATTGTTCCTCAGCAGCTCATAAATCTGCAGTACTGGGATGTTTGCTAAAAGGGGGATCTGGGTCAAAGGTCGGCGAGCCTTGTCCTTTGGCCCCCTCACACCAGATGGGACCTCAAGGTTTCTCAGGTTGTCAAGAGCGTGCAGTCTCTGTCTCCCCTTACTTCCCACCACCCCACTTCACTCCCTAACTCAGATCGTGTTGTCACCCCATGTCTCCCCCACTCCCACTCTTTTTCTTCCTGGCAACCCCACCCATTTTCTCTTCTCACCCTAAGGCCCCCAGACCATCAGGACTTCACCCCTCCTCATCATCCTCCCTCTCTCTCTCTCTCTCTCTGCGGAGATTCCAGTCCTTTTCTGGTAGTAGGAGATTCCAGTACAGGAAGGGAAGGGGTAAACAGGGAGGGAAACCTGAGCAGACACCGGGAAATGGCTGTAAAATCCCAGTCAAACACCTACAGTGAGAATTTGGGGAAGCACACTGCGAGCACTGGCATTATCATCCACTAATTACCGCATTTTGAAGGATTTTTCACATTTTCTTTTTTTAACCCCTACTTCATTTCCCCTTCCTCCCTTCTATTTTGTTTAGCAAATAGCTTTTTATAATCCTCATTGAATCAATTTTCTGTGTCAAAATGAATAAATTAGCTTGCTTTATTTTGGAATAAACCATTAATACAGGAATGGCTGGTAATTAATTTCCTGTAATTGCCCCACCGGGATTGGTGTCAGTTACACCCACTCCATGGAAATGCTGTATATTAGCTTAAACATGGCTCTTACTGTGCCTCGGCATGATTTGGGTAGCAGTTTTTTGGTAAAAGGAGGGGTGACTTTGGGGCAGAGCTGTCTGATCTAGTCTGTATTTGAGGAAGACGGGAAAAATACAAATATACCAATGTCATTGCTATCTTACATGACCGAATGAAGTCTAAAATTTATATGTTGTACATATTTCTAAATACTAGCAGGTAATGTATGTTTTTGTGTGTTATCAATTCCACTTGAACATATTAGATGTAGTTCATACTTGAACTTAAGCCTAAGCCTGAGCTTATAGCATGGCTGCTTGTAGTAATAACCCTTTGTACATAACTCCCCAAAATGCTTCTTTCGTTGTAATACCCACACCCGGCTGTTTAACATCTCTAATTTGTCATTTCCAGCGGACGGTCGAGAGAGCAAGCTGAATTGCCTTCTCTGGGCTAAGCTCCTTATGTTCACTTGTACATATTGGAGGATTTGTGCGAGTGAACTCAGTGGGTCCAGGTAAAGTAGTCCCACTCTGGCTGTGTAAACAAAGGATATAAGGGAGTTGCTGCCTTGTAGCCTCACTCAGCAAGAGTCTGCGGCTCCAAGTCTGTACTTTAAGACCTCAAGACAGCACATTAACATCAGTCTCCCCAGCAGCCTGATTTAGGAGTCTTCTCCAACAGGTTCCCTCTGCACCCAGTGCCCCCATTCAGAGGCAGAGCACGGTTTTCCTGCGGCGTCAGAGTAAGGTGGCAGAATGTTGGCTGGTAAGTGTGTCACCCTGGCTGAGGTTGGGGCACAGTGGCACAACGGGAGTGTTTCTATTCCCCTCCTCCATCTTCTTCTCCCACTTCCTCTCTCTCTCTCTCTGTCTCCATCAGTCCCGCCACAACAGCACACATGAAACCAGGGCATGCCCCCAGTGAACAGCGGAATAGGCAGCTGCCACCAGTGGGCCTGGAAGGGCCTGACTTAAAAAGAAATTCAGTGAAATAGCTGTAACCCAAAAACAGCCTCAGTGAGCCGCAAGCCTCCATCGGTGCCCCTATTTTCCTATTTGAGATGAAGTGATGATAACTGCAGTGAGGGAGGGCAGTGGTTATGGAGCCTACCAAAAGACAGACAGATCCTTCCCCCTGGTCAGGAACCATGGGGAATGGGCAGGATACTGAATCATGAGGCTACTCAAGGTTCCATTGTCAGTCTTTTTTTTTTTTTTTTTGATGTCAAAAACACACATTTTCATACACATGTTCTGTGTTTATGCACATACTTTGCATGCACAAGTTCCCTCAGACACACAAACATGCACACACACATTTATGAAATAGAATTTCCAGATATCTTAAGTTGCAGTCGAATAACGTTCAGCTGATGTAGCATAAGGACTGCTGCCTCTGACAGGAATAGTTCTCCAATTTGTAATCAAATACGCACATTTGTTCCACTTTCTCTGTACACTGTGAAAATGGCTGAAGAAAGAAAACAAACAGTGGTATCCTCTGAAGAATTATACAGGGAATGTCTTAAGGAAATAGACATGAGGTAATCTCCACCAGGGGAAGAAAAGTTTAGAAGGTTTCAATAAAATGCCCACGTGAAAACCGACGCATCTCTGCAAGCTCCTTTTTCTCTCCATAACTTTGCGGGATGATTATTCACAGCTGTAAAACTAGCATATAGACATCTGCTTTTCTGTGTTGTTACAGGCGAAATGATGGACACTGCTCAGTAACGCAGTTGAAGAAAAGGACAATGTTACTGACTGAAAGATGGGGAAATATTATAAACCAGAAATACCAAAATACTAAGTGAAACCAGAGTTAAGAGAATGAGAGAAAAAAAGTGGTTGACTACACAGCATTTTTTTTATTTTTTTTTTTTTGCATGGGTCTTTTCTGGAAGGAGGAAAAAAAACTGACTGAATGAATGCTTTGTTCAAATTTCATTCTCCCTCATGGTGATATATCGGTCACACAAAGGCTGCACATTTGTGGTGTACTGAACAGTGGAGGCTCACATGTTCAATTTCTATACATGTATATTACTGTACGCGCCATTACTGCCAAACAAAGAAGGATGCAAAACGGGTACTTCCTAATTGTAAGCTTCACTAAGACACACTGAGATTGATGAGGAGATAATCCGTGTAAGATGTGTCTTGTTGGAAGTCTACCCTCAAACACTTAAAGAGAGACACTCCATCAGGATTTGAAGTTGAGAAATAAGGTGCGAATTGAATCAATACCTTGGCTGTGGACTGGCGGCCACCTGCCAAAGAGACTGGCATATCCACTGTGTCTTCCTCTGGACATCAAGGATGAGTAGTGAGTCCCCTTTAAAGTAGAGCTCATAGTATGCCCTCTGAATCTGGGCCACGTTATCCTGTCCTTTATTTTTTATATATAAAGTACACTTATTCTTCTGTTGCTCTTCTCTAACCAATCAATCAGGGAAATAAAAAAAAAACGTTCAAAATTTTCAATTTGTAATTTAACTATCTCATCTATGACACAAATACACATAGAATCTGAGATATAAGGTTTTGGAGGTCTCATTTATATTAGTTCTGAATAACCTCAGAACAATCTTGGGAACTCTCCTGAAAGTCTGAGACAAATAAATCCAGCATGGCGGAAATCGAGATAAGGAAACAGAGAGCGATAGCAAGAGCAGGAGTGTGAGATCTCTAAGCCATGTTAAAGCGGCAGGGTAGGGCACTGTCATGGCTGTGTGTCTGAGAGGGCTTCAGCCTTTGGCTCCCTGTGCATTTTAACACGCCATAAATCACTCTCCCAGTCCAGCCCTGCATTACGTGAATGATATATTTTATTTACACTATAGAGGAAAACACACATGGTCCTTATTAATCATCTCCCACCTTTAATAATGAGTCAACTTCCACTCATTCATCACCACTTCCAAAGCCATGCCTGCAGAGAAATATAGTGTTGGGGGGGGGGGGGGGGGGGGTGAAAGAAAAAAAAAAATGGTTGTCTCACAAAGTTTTTTGGAAAAAGCCCTGTCAAACTCTTCAAACCTCAATTTTCCACTCTTTCCCACCTTAAA
>JBBMJY010000024.1:15231425-15242935 GCA_037833715.1 Toxotes lorentzi | reverse complement strand
CCCCCCCCCCCCCCCCCCCCCCCCCCCCCCCCCCCCCCCCCCCCCCCCCCCCCCCCCCCCCCCCCCCCCCCAAACAAAAAACAAACATAGTTGGCTAACAAGGTTGTTTGAGAAAGGATATGTAAAATGCTTCAAAATGCGATTGTCACATTCTTATAGCATTAGAAGCCAATATTGTAATGTGGTAGAGCGTGGAGATTTTAGCCTAGGGGATTTTAGCTATTTAGTTTGTCACTCTGTGAGAGTAAAATACCTAGATGACATGAGAACTTTTCTGCTCCCTGACATGTTTATACAAGCTCGCTTCAGCACCATTACTCATTCTCACTTGTCTCTCTTAGAAGTCTCCTCTAATGATCGAGCAGAAGCATAACCACAGCCCTATGACATGGGTGTCATAGAAATCTGCTACATTTGCCAATGTGGCTGCATTACTGTCAAAGCTCATCAAAATGAGGAATTTAAAATCTCAACCTTTCTCCACCCCCTCACCCACTAGAAAAGATGTGCACTAAACGATAGCTGATTTCTCGTCTTTGTGCTTAAAATAGATTGTGCCCTGCTATTAGAACTCAAGTCGGATACAGTGAAACATTTTAGAGTGATTCCTCATGTTTGAAACGATTTAGAAAGCAATCCGTCTTAACAGCAGCCTCAGAAAGTTCTACTTCACTATGTTCAGAGTCTTTGGAACTACTCCAAGTCACACAAGAGAGGGCAAGAAAGCTGTTGAACACATCTCCGCTGGTCTCCACTGTGGGAAATATAATATGACACTGAGACAGCAGACAACTGTAACTAAATTCTTATATGAAGGAACATAAAGGCTTTGCCGTGTGAGCAGCTAGAGAAAAATCAGTGGCAACACATAGTGGCGGTTGCTACTGTAGGATTATTGATGTCTGAGGACCGCTGGCATGCTACTGCAGTTCTGGAAGTAAAAACAGAACCACACATCAGCTAATTTCAGCAGCATAGCCAACCTCCACAAGCTAAAAACAAAATGAAACTATCGAGCACACTGGGAATAACAGCTCGTGCCCCACCTCCCGGTTTGTAGGGAGCGTTCTCCCACACTGTAAAACCGCATCTGAAGTCGCACAACAAACAGACTGTTTGTGAGTGAGTGTGGGTTTTATTTCTCTCTGACATATCGTGTATGTATGTGTATCTGTTTATAACCATTATTTATGCAGTACCTCGTTACTTTTTCTGACTGCTTTATCTTAATTTGCCAGCTTCGTGTAAACCCTATGGGGATAATCTTTAATGCTCTATTGATTCCTTATTTTCATTCTGCATCAAAAATGGAAATACTGTACAGTAAATGTGTAGATGGTGGCTCTGAAATTGTGTAAATAAGTAACAAAAAATTGAAAACAAAGAAACAGTTGCCTTTGCACTATTTTTCAGAGTAGTCTGTAATTCAGTAATGCCTTAGATCTTCTCAACACTGAGGCCTATGTTTGTACTTAATGAACCAAGAAAAAGGTCATTACAAAATAGTAATATCATTTATTTGAGAGCGCTATAGCTATCATAAAGTGAGTGCGAAAGTAATAGAAATAAGATTTAACACTGGGTCTCGCTAATGTGTGCGAAAGAGGTTAACTGCTGTGTTTAGTAACAAGCAAATGCTCCTCCTCCCATTAAAGGTGGCTGGCTCTTTTATTGTCTAGCTTCAGTGAATCGTCACAGCTTGGCACTGGCTATATAGCATCAATAAACATAATTTTATGAAGTAGCATATAAGCAATAGCAGGTTCAGCGATTAAAGTGATTTTGTCTATAGTCCTACAATATAAAACCACGAAACAACTAATAAATTTTGGAGAAAAAAAAAAACAAAACATTTTGGAATATATTTACAAGGATGAAATGCCAAGTTTAATGATGTGTTGCGGTCACCATCAATTCTTCCAGCATGTATTTTATAAAAAAGTTAACTACCTCAACACAACCCAGTTCCGTCAATATGAAAACTTATCTTTTTTGGCCAAATCTCACTCTCACCTCCGAGCAATACAGATTCAATAAATTACTGTTAACAAATTCTTGTTCTCTTCTCCCCTTCTTTTCTGTATTCCCTGACATTTTCACTCCCTTTTCAAACCAATGATATATCAAAATCTATGAGCCCATAATCCTATTAATAAAGCTCTCTTGTCCGTGTTACATTTATTTTCCCCCTAATCTCCTTCTCTTCCACTTTTCTCTACTCTCTCTCTCTCTCTCTCTCTCTCTCTCTCTCTCTCTCTCTCTCTCTCTCTTTCTCACACTCGGTATCTGTCTGTATGTCCCTTGGCTGACCCCTGTGAACATTTTCCCCTTTCAAGGCTGAAAGAAATTCAGATTGATACCAAATATAATGCTCGTTGTGGGTTTCACACATAACAAAGTGGTTGATAGCATGACCAAGGGTGGTTGAGGCTGACTGGCCAGGCCCGCCATCTTCACTTGGTGTGAGAGGTACCCCTTTAACGTGTTGCATGCTGACAATGCGCCAAATATTGCCACAGACATCATGATGAAACACAACTGCTTCTGAAAAATCTTTTCTATAACACAAAACTGCTACAATAATTTGAGGCAAATATGTGAGAGCGGTGTTTATCCTGCTGTCTGTCTGAATGTCTGTATCTTTTCTCAGGAAATTAAGAATGGTGGCTCCATACGTAATACGTATAATCCTGATGAAAATCCTTGTCATGCATGTGCCCCAGTAATGGTTTACGGTTCTGACCATGAGCAGCACAGCTCTGCCATCCTCGTGGGGTGACCAATCCAATGGGCAAAGGAGATCCTCTGCAGTCAGACATACATCCCCTAGTCGGCATTAAATCCATCGGTTCCACAGACAAATCCAAAATCCCAATCTAGGAGACTCCCATAGCCTTGCAATTCATCCTCGCCATCCTTTTCCTTCCTCCCAGCAAAAAGAGTGCGGAACAATTGGGATTTCACCACTCCTCGGAGTCATCTTCAACGAAGCTTCCGATACAACACATCACATCAGTCTTTAGCTAATGGATGAACTGATTAAACATGCGTAAAGAAAGTAGCTGCCGTTACCATTCAGCTTTTGAAACTATAGGATTTGAAGGAAAATGAGCCTCTAAAAGACGGAGTGACAAAAAGAAGAAAAGGAACAGGAGTAAGGAGATATTCTATAGCAAATAATACCGTAAGTTGCAACGTATTTATTTTGTTGCATGATAAAAGAGGTAGAGACTTTTACTTTATGAGTCACAATGTTTTCATAACTGCATTTCTGTGTATATCTTTCATTCAAACAATAAAATATCTATACCGGTATAACAGGGGTTTGAATGTGCACGTCGTATGAACTGTTGACACAATGTTTTGTTTGATAAAAAATATGTAAATCAATCAGGTATTTGTTTTTTTCTCATCAAATGCAATGAGGGGTAACAGTCCCAGAGGCTGCATAAACTACCCGTGTACATGTCTGAACCACAGGAACACAGCGATATTTATTTTCATATTTCAAAGACCCCGGGAATTACATTAATTGAAGGAAACATTCTGAGTTGTTAAACTCTCCAGCGGACCTAGGGTTGCAGATTTGTCAGCAGACGTGCTGGACAATAAAAGTGAAGCAATGATGGAGTAAGTGAAAAGTTTAATGTGGCTCTCACTTGGCTGCATAATGTGTCGTGACCGATGAAACATTTCCCAATGGTTCACACAGTTTTCTGTCAGCGCTGATGTAAAAGCCCCCGAGGCAGGGACCTGGGTCTGCCCTTTAAACTGGCGCCTCACTCTTTCAATTTGGTCTTCACCACAAAGAAAAAAAAATGCAAGACACAGAGGACAAGGGGGAGTATAGAACAAATACAAAAATGTATTCCTAAGTTGGGCTGTCATGATAAATGAGGATCAAAGGGTGAAATGAGTAAAAAAGTATGTTAATAGAATACATCATCATGTTAATTCAAATTTATAGAATTTCTCTAAGTATGTCAAAACTGCTCTTGTATGAATGAAATGTGTGGGTTGCTATAAAGAAATTTCATACAAAATTACATGACAATTATGCTACTTGTTAAAGAGAAAGCATTTTAAAAATAAAAAAATGGAATTAGACATACAGCTGAAAAAATGAGAACTGCTGCAACCTCGGCTTCTTTAACTGCAAAACCAATAAGAGGCTTAATAGGGATAATAGCATGCCTTGAAATACATGTTTTAATATGTACACGGTAACATGGTGAGGTGCTGCCTAGTGATTTTTTTTATACTCGCGATCATTAGATGTATTTCCCTGACAATATCGGACAAATGCAGTCTATATCTTTCAACCTTTTTTTTTGTGTGGAAGTCTTTATCCTCCACCTGTTCAGCACGTCTCATCTGAACAACTAATGTTTGAAAATTAGTACACTGGCTCCATTGCACATAATTGACTCATTGTTATATTCATGAGAAGTTAGGAGATGTCGTCCAATCGCAGCCACAAAGGAGGACAGAGATGCTTTACATGAAAATCTAATAGGCAATTTACATTTAAATTTCTACTGTCTCTGTTACGGGTGGATTTAAAAGAGCAAGGGCCTGCTTTTAATGCCTCCATGCTGGCTCCATACCACCTCTTCATCTCCTCCCCTTCTACATCACCCTTTTCCAACCCCCTGTGTCTCCCACAAGGGCTTTCATCCTCACCTTTAAGGGTTCCCAATCAACCGTTTGCTCGCCACAGAGGCTATGCCGATCACACAGAGGCAACCGGAACCCAAACAAAGGCCATTCATTAAAATATCTCCAGCCGTAGGCTCATGGGTTCAAACTACTACATTAGCCTCTCTGCTAACACATGACAGAGATCAAACCACAGGTATGCAACTGAGAGGTAGGTGTGCCTTATTCTGAAAACCTGAGGACTCCAGCAAGGAGACTGTCAAGGCTCACGGGGTCTCTGCATTCAGTGGTGAAACAGACTGGTCTTTTGGGTCAGAACAATAATGAAGATGTGAGGTAAAGTGGGTGGATGAGCATCTGTTCAGAACAATGAGTGGGTGGCCAGATGTGGCCTTTGATGGTTGCCTGTGTCACAGTCCAATCAAACTATTCCCAGTCCCCTTTATTAATATAACCGCTAATGATCGCAGCTCAGCCTTTCATATGAACACTGGGGTATCGCTCAGTACCAGCATACTGAAAAGCTAGTATGCAGTGTAAAGGTATGGCTGTCAGCTGTATGAAATATCTGTCATCATAGGGATATAAGACGACGACATGTCAAGGTGTCAAAAACAGTTGTGTCAGATTACAGCATGGCTAACTAGCCTGTCCATATACTGGTGTTTTAATAGCGAGTTCATGTAAAGGTTGACAGAAATGCATTTCAAAACCACTCTCTTTGCTGTATAGAACACCGTCTGTTTGGAGAATTAATGCACACACTGCAACTTAATACAACAATAGTTCTCGTATAGCTATGGATTAATTTCTGCCTTTGTGGACCAGAGAAGGTGGGGAAGAGTGGAGAGTGAAAAACCACAGCTCCATAAAAATCCAACTTTACTACATACGGAATTATACACCTTATGTGCATCATAAATGGTGGGTAATTCATCCACAGACGTAATAAACCATAGAATATAGAAGGAATATATTCTACCTAACAATATACTTCGGCAAAGAGGAAGTAAATATGGTTGTGTGATATACAAAGTACGCCCATAAATTATTGGAATATTTAACGAGTCAAACATTGCACGGTGTGATGCACTGGAGTTGCAGGGCACTGCGGTTGTCACTTAAAAGAATAGTGATTATGGTATGGCATTATGAACATCTGACGTCTTGTGGACATGCTCTGCCACGGGGAGACACTGTGCACTGTATCATCCCCGTTCTTAATAAAAGGCGATGGCGCTTTCTGAGCATAAGGAAAGTTATGGAAAATATCTCTCACCCAAGGACACAGAGCCAGATGTGCTACGACTTATGGGAGCAATCATAGGTGGCCAAGGCTCTGGTGTGGGCCTTATTAAGTTAGGCTGCAACCCAGCACCTTCAACTTATTAAGCTGTCAAGAGTTGCAATGATTAAAACCAAAGAAAGGTCAGTCGCAGACCTTCAGCATTGTGCAGACCCTGATATTTGCTTTTAGGTCCCAGACCTAATGAAGACGTTTTACTTGATACATGCAAGGGGGGACTAAAAGAAATAGTTCTTTTGTGGCACCTTTTTTCAAGTTCCCTTATTCATCCTAGATGGCTTGTAAAAATGTCCAACACTAGTATTTGCTCTTTCCCCACAACTCTATCCTTCTTCTCTTCCTCCTCACCTTTTCTATCCTCACAGACTCCTTTGAAATTAATTTAATCCATGACAAAGAGGCAGATAAATAGGGAGAGATAGAGGGTAAAAGAAGAGGAGAATAAGTGAGGAAATCAGAACCATGGTTAACTGCGTGCTGTTTTGCACTATCCTAGTCTTTCTATTCAGCAGTTTTGCATAATATCAGCATGTGTGGGGATCAAAGGGAGTAGGTTAATGGGAAAGGGGCTAAGGGATAATTACAGGGAGGGGACAGGTCGGGGAGCGGTGGGTCCAGGTGGGGCCTGCCCTGCTAATATGCTCCTGTTATGCTGACAGCAGGATTCCAACGTCTGCCATCGGAGATTAAAAAAGGAAGGACGAAAAAAAAAAAAAACAATCTCGGGAAGTTTATTGAGAGCTGTCATGGGCGTCCCTCAGATGCTAGGCGACGGCGGCCGCTTACAGATTTATTCTCGTCATCGCTGATGATGCCATTCAGGGGAGTGGGAAACTGGCAGATGCTGGGGGAAGGTATGGTGGACACGGGAAAGAGGAGAGGACCGGCAGTGTCCAGTAAAGGGGAAGGGTTCAGGGATTACAGCCCCTGGGTGGAGAATCAATCACACTGAAGCAAGATGGGGTGATTTGGGATGTAGTGTATGATGGGGATGTGGGAATGGCATCATCTTCAACAAGCGCCACTCAGTCACACCATTTCAATTTTAGTCCTCATGGAGAGATTCGATGTGTCAGCTGTGTCATTCACATCTCTGCCATGTCTGGATATCTCACTGTCTCTTTCTATACACAGCATACATGCTGCAACAGCTGTATCCACCTGCCCAGGTAGATATAAATGTAACCGTGCCAGCGGCCAAACTATAAGTGTAGAGACCTAATTCTGACTTGCATTTGACAACCTGTGAAATCAGTATCATTAGCAGACACAGGGATGAGGCTATAAATGATGGAGAGGAGGGCAGTGGGGGAGAACTAAATGAAAAAAAAGGACGATAGGGCAGAAAAGAATGAATCTGTTTGAGTTCAAAGCATGCCCTTGACTTCAGAGAGGAAAAGGGGTGGAGGGGAGGGGGCAGACTGAGATAGAGAGAAATCTGTCTGTTTTGGCAGCGCACTTCAGGACAACCTGTGAGTGGCAAATTGCAAATGACATATGAAAAACTAAGGGGGTCAGATAAAGTTCTGTTTGGCCTCTGAGGGGTTAAAGGAAGCTAGTTACCTAATTGACACTGAGAATATGACGGAGGTTGAGTATGTTAGAGCACCAACCTTCGGATGCTTTATTTCAGGTGAGGTGAAATAGTGGGTAAAATGTGTTAATCCACAAGAACAAGTCAGGTTTAATGGAGAGTTGTGCAGGACTTATTAGCACCTATTAAAAACATAAAAATGAACTTTCTTACTACGTAGGTGCAGTGTTAGTTGTGCATAAGTGTTTCAATAATCCCTTAGATAATTGTGAAGGACACTATAAAGACAGTGCAGACAAGTGGCCTATCATTAAAGGGACAATTCAGTATGTTAAGTTTCAAATTAGAATGATTAAAGTCTTCTCAACGCTACCACCATTTCTCCATGCGAAAAAAAAAAAAAAACCCAAAAACTTCAAGGACATTCTAGTGACACGAGGCTACCGGCAGAGCCACAGGTCTGAGATCAGCCTTTCCTACAGATACCATAACCATGGCCGTAATTACCTCAATGACAGACCTAGCCTCAGATCTGCTCCTGGGACCACCATCCTGATCTATTCCTACCATGACTGCTGGCAAAGTCTGTTTTAAACCTGCCCTCCTGTCCGAGCTGTAGGCCCCCCCAACGGTTTTAGTCACATGTCAGTCAGTCTAAACTCATTATCATATGTCCTCTAAACCTGAGACATCGGTGTGTGATGACTGTCTCAGTCGAGCAGAGGACTGGAGGCTAAATCAGAGCTGTCTGCATTAGAAAAACCTGTTCCAACCTCTTGTCTCTCCAATGCCCTCCGTGGAATCCATGCCCTAAATAGTGATGTTTTACCTGGGGCCTCCCCCTCCCTCTTCCATCACCGTACCAGTCTCCCAACGGGCAACAGAAAGTGTTTAAAATACCTAGGTGAGGGGGTGATCATGTAGACTTTGCCAATGAGAAAAACAAGTCCAATTCACAGCAGTCAAAATTGAACAGACTTAAAATGCAGGCAATGAACATGCACGTGTGCAGAGACAGAAACTTGTCGACACAGTTTCATGAGGATCCTTACAAAACTGAATGTTTAGCTGTTCTTGCTTGGAGCTTACAGTATGCTGACTGTGCACTGATTCAATTCAAAGATTTCTGGCAGAAAAAAAGACTTATACAGCCTGTAGCTATCCCAACAGGAGCAGTAAGTGAATAATAATGTGCTACTGAGAGCCTCTTTAGCATCACATCTATACTGCTGGCTAGCATTGTGTTTGGCTCCCCTCTCTCCTGCGCAGCGCTACACTTTTCCTAAAGAAAAAAAAATCTTATCTGTCTATCTTTGTGATCAGTTACATGCTCATTATGTTGGATCCATCAACATTTTGAAAAGCTTGAACACTCTCTTTTTTCCCTAATAGTTCCCAGGATACACTCAACTGCAGTTGAAAGCTCCAGTTACCTGAAACAAATTGCCTCAAGAAATCTGAACCGCTGCTAGTCTGCAAACGTAAAGAGAGAGACATACAAGAGCTTCAAAACATTAAAGCACACAATACTCCTGTGTTTTCAGCCTTTTTTGAATTGTCCGCTTAAAAAAAGAAATAAATAAAGAATAAAAAAAGGAACCTTGTAGTCTGTGTGTGCATTCACGTAGAGTTTGCGCTTTGGGCAAAACATTGTGTTTCACCACATCCCCCACCCCACCCCTTCCCCAACATTCCCGCAGTATAAAAAGAGCTTTGACACAGCGGTAAGATAGAGTTTCACAGTGTGTTTGAGTGAATGTAATATGTTAAGATGTTACCAACATGGTTTCCATTACAGTAGAATAACAGATTCACATTTTGTAGAGATAAGCACTGAGGGGGCGTTCGGAGCATAGCCCGCTGTGACATACTGAGTATTTATGTCGACTGATGATGGGGGACAAAGAAAAAAAAAAAATCAACATGGGAAGGCAAGGCCCCGTGTATGATATATGAGGGAGCCAGAAATAAAGTATTGACAGGAAAAAAAAAAGAGGAGCTTTTTTGTTCATATACATTAGCACAAAAGAACCCCTGAATGGACTAAATCCCATCTTCGAATCCTGAGGCAACAACAAAACACACAAGCACAAGCAGACCACCCTGTTATGCCATACCAGTGTGATATTTTTATCTATACTGCTTCTCTCTCTCTCTTTCTTACTCCGTCTCTCTCTGGCCCTTTGGCCTGTGCCATTTCAGGGCTTATCGAAGGCTATGAAGCCCAGGTTGGGTTTGGCTGTAGACTGCTCCCCACTGGGATAAGATGATGGAGGGCTTCTGCCAAGACCACTGCTTACATCGACCCAGAGATCCTGTGCACACATAGATGTCTCAATCACACTCACACTCTCACACACACACACACATTTCCTTTAACATGTAAGAATTACGTGTAAATCAAATCCAAAAATGACAATCAAAACCAATACAATAGTCTTTTCAAGGTTTGGGGCTTTTTTCAGGTAACAATGTAAAACTACTCAATTTTTAACAACCATGTGTGCCAAGTGCTGTCCATTTTGGCTATGTGGCCTTGAGTATGTGTCAGGAAACTGAAAATGTATTATCATCTTTTTCCATGAATATATCTTTTGTGGAGCATCAAATTCAGTTGGTCATAGAGTTGGTCAAACCATATTCTCCAAGGTTGTTAGAAAAGTTTGGCAGATGTAGCCTCTGCTGGAGAGAATAGCATAGCAGAACAAAACAGATGAGAACAATAAAATACAGAGGATGAAAATACAGTGCAGTCTGTCAGTATTTGGACAGTGACACTTTTTTTTTTTTTTTGCTGTTTTGGCTCAGTGCTCCAGCACACTGGTTTTGAAACGAAACAATGACTTTGAGGTTAAAGTGTTGACTTTCTGCTTTAATTTGAGGATGTTTAAATCAACATCAGATGAACTGCGAGGGAATCAATGAATGCCTGAAATCTATCAGACGCACAAATCAGCAGTTCCTACATGGTTCATGTGATGTGAACGTAAACACCCTAGAATTAAACTTTAAAGTTAGAAATCTAAGCGCACTGTCATTGTTATGCAGAGTGCAGAGACAAACCAAAAAAAAAAAAAAAATGTCGCTGTCCGAATAACAGACTGAACTGTATATTCACAGAAAACCCTCAGTTGAAGTGAATAAATAATAAGGATCTCAGAGTTCATAGTAAGTTCAGCAGATGAATGCCAGCAGAAAGATCGGGGGGGATAAAAATAAAGAGCCATTTCTTTTTCTCTCTCCCCTTTCTTTCCCCACACCTCTTCTTCACTCCCTGACTCCTCCTCCTCCTCCTCTTCTTCCACTTCCCCTGAACTTCCTCGCTGCTAGGTATTGCTAAAATGATTAGCTGCCAGCAATCAGCCCCTGGCCAAATCAGCTTTGAACTGGTCAGGGCAGACTTATCACATGACGGCCAGTCCCCCCGGCTGGCCTTGCGCTTTGCGTTGGCAGGTGAGACCTGCATTACAGCTTGCATAATTCCCCAGATGGGTGCGATGAGTTCACAGCAGCTTTAGCAGGAACCAAATTGTGGGGATTGCTGACATATAATCGTTTTAGAGGGGTGAGAAAGTGTGTATGTGTGTGTGTATGTGTGTAAGAGATGGAAAGAGAGGAGAGACATCCGCAATACAAATTGTGCTGTTCTTCGAATTCCCACACAGACAGGCACAACATGTATTGCATACACGTACACACTCATGAAGTGAATGATCTACTCTTGAACCACACACACACACACACATACACACACTCACACAGAGGTGAGGAAGACAGAACGAGGTCAAACACAGAGGCAATAAAAGCTGTGGTGTCCGACTGTTGATCTCGTCCCGGGTTTATCACTTAAAACAGGCTGAAACAGCAGGAGAAGGATCTGCTGCCGAGCAGAGACCTTCCCAATTAGGATGAGTCATGCACAAAGGCAGGACCCTCTATACACACACACACACACACACACACACACACACACACACACACACACACACACACACACACACACACACACAC
>JBBMJY010000024.1:15196290-15213342 GCA_037833715.1 Toxotes lorentzi | reverse complement strand
ACACACACACACGCACACACACACACACACACACACACACACACACACACACACACACACACACACACACACACACTCCCTCTTTTACTCCAGTATACTCTCTGTCAGCAGAAGAATAAAAGAGAGGGGAAGGCGAGGGAAGGGGCAGGATGAGAGAGAGAGAAGGGAGTGAAGGAGGAGGGAGGAAAAAAAAACAGAGAAACAGGAGAAATCAGACTCTCACCGGGGTTGGCGAAAGGTCAGTCCTGACAGGCTCGGAGGTTAAACTGCCGAGTTAAAATACTGTTCATTATCCTCTGCAGCCTCTTCCCAAATTCCCCTCTTTTGTGTCACAGTCAGTGCCCAGCATCAATGTTCCCCACCCCAGGATTTATTAGACATTGTTGAGCAGCGAGAAAGGGGACCTTTTCTGTACAATAGTAGCAGTGATCCTATGGCAAGGACAATACTGCTGCCAACACAATTACAGAGCCTGGGTTGAGTTATAAGGGTTGTAGGACTGGCATTACAGTGCCTATGTGTGTGTCTTCTTGTGTGCAAGTACAGTATGATGATAAATACAAGCAGCATGTGGTACATTGAAACTACGGTTTGTTTATGTTGACCTGATCAGAAAAAAAAAAAAAAAAATAGCACACTGAAAATTAATACAAAAAATAATTTACATAAATTTCTGCATACTTAAAGCAACCTTATGCCAGTGTAGGAAATTTAATTAGTACACAAGAAGAGAACAAAGCAGGGGAATATCCATAACATGAATTAGGCTGAATCACATCATTCATTACTCACCAGAGAGCAATGAGATGTGACACATGGCAACAGAACCCTGCCTGAACCGGACAAATTAAAAACACTAGTAATTAGCGCTATGCAAAACATGTTGTAAGTTTATTACCTGATTTATGTGGCTTCCTGTTTTTAAGGGCACAGTGAGCTGGCTATTCGTCTTTTCGCCTAGCACGCTTAAGATTCAGAATGAGTTTAAATGATTTATTAAATGAATAAACAAATAAATCACCTCACACCTAATTTCCCTAATGATATTAGAAATGACTAACTGTACAAATTGTGCAAAATATAAGCTACTATTAACCTGAAGCACCTTTCATTTCAGGGATTCAAAACGTCTATCCATTTTCATTTGTGCGAAAACAAAAACATGATTAAAGATTTGACTCCTGACATGGATTCCACAAATAAAACACTCCACTCTCTCTTTGCTTAATAAAAGAGGGTCGCACACCTGGTGTAGTCAGCAATATGTCAAAGCCGACCTACAGAACAGTGACTTCCATGTGAGCCAGAGAGAAGTTTGCCCCAACAACACAAACCACCTAAAGCCCGCATGCATCAACCGACTCCAAACTTTCTTCATATTCTGTTCTTCCTTACAACGCTGAGCTCTGGATCACCCCGACCACCATCTGAATTGTATATTTCTATTTAAAGAGACATATTGTTTTCATCTTTTGCCCCTCTACTCCCCAGGGGAATGAGTGGAATATAAAAAGCCAGACTTTAAATAACAAGAGACTGCCATCAGTTCCCCTGCTAGTCCGCACATTAGCCTCATCTGAGAGCGAGCTTCTGAGACCTACTAAAATGTTTCAGCTCTATGTGCGTATAAGAGCATAAATAATTCAAAATTAATCCCTGCTGAGGGGGACTATGGGAATCATAAATTATCTGAGTGTAGTCCCTAATGCAGTTCCTGGATTGGAACACCTATGGTAACAATCGAGCAGAGGTGCTCATTACACCTTCTGAAGAGATATCTTAACCTTTGAATATTAATTTCTTTGAACAGATGGGTAGAGTTGCTACTTTTAGTTGCTCTATATGTGAGTAACTGAATATTTAATACAACACAAAAGCTTACATTGTACTGTATACACAGTACAAAGAAATAACACACAGGGTAATTCTGAACTGTATATAAGTGCAAAACAAACCATTTAATTGCCATTATACACCGTGTGTCAGATCAAAAATTAAGGGTCTAAATACACTTGAGTGCTTGAGAATCACAGACAGATGAAGTTCAGTTCCTGTAAAGCTATTTTTATCTGGAGAGTTAAAATATACATTTCTACCTAAAGAACATAAGTGTGCAAACCAAAAAAAACAAAAAACAAAAAAAACCTAGACACCCATGGAGATGTTTTGTCGACATTAACAACAAGTTCCTCAAAACGGTTTGCCCATCATTCTGCAGTGACTCCAGGCTGCCCAGGAGGCAGTGATGGATGGCAGGCAGACAACACACTTAATCAACCTCAGCAGGGATGGAAATATTAATGCCAGGTAATTGAAAATACAATAGCAAGTACTATCATATAAAGAAGGTACATTTAGAACCGGTGCCATCTGGACATTGAGACGTGAAAAGAAGTGGTTTAAAGTTGTACAGTGGATGTGATATTAACCAGACCTAGACAGTACCGTCAGTGACAGATGATATGGAAAAAAAAGATGGATGCAGCCATGGATACAGGAATCATCCCTGAATAAAAGGCGGTGGTGCATGTTCTAAGTAAACCGGCAATGAATCACCTTGTATATATTTATAATATGAAAGACTTGAAAGAGTAACACAACCACAAGTAGAGATGAAAATGCCAGTCTAAAGCATATCAAAGCTATATTAGATGTGTCTACTCTTGTGTAGCAGGAAGATGTGAAAACACAAACTGATCCTCAACAAAAAGGACTACTGTAGCGGGTAAAAGAGAGTGGCATTTGGTGAGGGGAGGGGAAAAATATCCGATTTAGAAAGTGGTTGGAAATATACATATCAAAGGAAAGACATGGAGATTTCCTTTGCCTTTGCATCCTATCCATGTATCCCCCGCCACCCCCACCCCCCCCCCCCCCCCACTCCATGAGTGAGCTGAGAGGGGTCTGTTGCAAATTCTCAGGTAAGAGAGCCAGAAACCTACTTATGATGCTCTGCCGTTCATAATCCATAGGTTCTATCAGCAGATTACTAGAAATAAAGTGTTGGGTAAGACGTAAAGCAGGACTCAGTATGCCAGATGAGACAATACTGGTTTCAGTCTGCACTTCACTCCAATGCACATAATTAACAGCTTGTGTACAGCGAGGGCAAAGACAAAAAAAAATTGTGGAGGGGGAAGAGTTTAAATCTCCCCAGCAGTAAACAGTAATAAGTAATTTATGTTGCAATATGCCGTAAATATCCCTTGAAGCCAATGTGGAACCTACACAAAACCTAAAACTAAAATATATGATTCTAGAATAAATCTATGGATTTTCATTGAAAGTATATCACCACATTTAACAGCTCGATCTCACTCACTCTCCCAGTCTGTCTCTAATTTCCTTTCACTCTGTTTTCTTGACTTTCCACCCTCTTTAGCACACCACTGGATGTGTGTAGGGCAATTCATTCGTCACACGGCTTTACCCATTAGAGGCGGACTGCTAAATGCTTCACCTTTTGATTTTGAGGAGGAGTACAGGATTTGTCAGGGGAAATGGGAAGGTTCTTTATTGCTCCAAATTTCATCACAATAAAGGCTTATGGGGAAGGTGGCATAATCGTTGTCCTATAAATGTCTCTGTGTAGATTACATGCTTCTTGCCCGGCTAATCCTGGTAATTGATGAACTTCTATGCTGACGATTTTTTTTTTATATTATTTTGTAATTTGTTTATTAATTAAGATAACACTTATTTTGGGACCTCAACCAAGTAAACACGATTATGTGCTCTGCGGGGTGAGTGTTCAGTGCGCTGACGTTCCCAAAGCAGCGAGCTGGCTGGCTGGCAGGCGGCTGCTGCCAGGGAATGTCTAATAGTCTTCCACTGAGAAGTTTAATTCATTTGCCATAAAGCTAAAAATAAACACAGTCACACTTAATTGGGCTCTGAATGTGAGCATTATTGAGCTGTTGAAAAAAAGCAAGACCACAAATTATAACCAAGGACTCAACATTGAAACAGCTGAAACACTGTGTTGAGCACATGGATTTCAATTTTGTGAGTATTATTTATTATAAAAAACGGAGCTAGAGGGCTATAAATAATGCACAAAAATAATAATGAGGTTTTAAACATTGTGATTAAATTCTAAAATCTATGAGGAAGCAATAACTATTCATTTATTGATCATAAAGATAAAATTCTGCAGTACAGTACAGTGAATTTATTGTGTTTGCTCAATTCACTAATAGCAGATATTTGAAACATTCTGTAAACATTAACTATGTTCATATCTGTTGAATATTTGTCACAAGGAAAAACTATGATGACATTTTTATATATTTTTTTTTTATGAGACAATTCAAATGGTTTCCTCTCTTCAAAGTACACCATCATGGGTTACAGTCCTGGGATGAAACATTTGTGTATCGTTCAAGTTTATGATGCAGAGAGACTTTGAGGCAGGACGGGGGAGGGTTAGGATAAGAGAGAGAGAAAATCAAAAAGATTTCCATAAAAAAGTGGAATAAATAAGTGCCTGAGATACAACAATTTGGATTTACATACATTATCCAGCTCTATCTCTTTGGGATATTTTACAGTCCTGATATTCGAGGGGGAGCCGAGAGATAAACTAAACATGACCTATGCTCTGCAAGCTCAGCCAGAAAGAGCAGACGCCTGTAAGAATACTCAAGGAGCAGAGGAAAGGTTGATAGGATGAGGACAAAAAGCCAGGGGAAGGAAGAAAAATGACACTAAAAGGCAGTCACAAACTGATTGATGCTCTGCTGTATTTGAAGATCAGTGGCAGCCTTGTGGTGGCAAGCACAGAGGTCAGTGAGTGTATGTGTGTGTGAGTGAGCGAGTATGTGTGTGTGTGTGTGTCCATGCTTGCTTATGAGGGCGTGTGGCTTTCTTTGTCGGTTTCACTGTCTGGATTGTGCGTGTGCACGTGGATGTGTGTGCAGTAACGTGTGTCCAGATTCTCCCTCTTCTTTCTCTCTCTCTCTCTCTCTCTCTCTCTCTCTCTCTCTCTCCATTGTAGGAGAAGAGAATCCTAAGTCACTGGGTGGCTGGGGGAAATCAGATGTGAGCAGAGAATAACATGCTCGATTTGGCCTGGGAGTGGAGCCGGGGCTGGAGGAGAGGAGAGCACCATGATGTATCGAGCCGTTTGCCAGCCGGATGGGGCACACGGTGGCGGCCCTCTCTCTGCCTGTCAGCAAATACACATTTTTCACCCAGCAGGAGAAGTAGGAGTCCCGTGTATGTGTTTGTGTGGTGGGTGGAGGGGAACGTGCGCATGTTTTTGTACAAGAAGAAGAGCATTTTATTGCAGGATATACAAGTGATGTTTACTTTGCATTTGGTGTGATTGTAGAATATGAATATGAATATGAATATATATATATGTTTGTGTGTGTGTGTGTGTGTGTGTGTGTGTGTGTGTGTGTGTGTGTGTGTGTGTTTGTGTGTGTACATGTGTGTGTTAAGTGGGACTTTTTGTGTGTGTGTTTGTGTGTGTATGTGTGGGAGGGGAATGAGCAGTCCATTGCAGGCACAGCTGTTGCATCACATGGAGGCATGGAAGCAGGCCGTTTCATCTCGTCACGGCAAACGCCCAAGCTTCTGCCTCTAACAAACAATTCCACACGAGGAACAAGTGGCTCTAACAAGACTAAGTTTGGGTGTGAGTGTGCATGTACGCATTTTTGTGAGCTGTTGTGTGTGTCCTGATTTTTTTTTTTCTTTTTCCTTGCAAGGGTTCAGCGCCCTATGCATGTGACCCACACACTCACCAGATTTAACTCTGTTCACCATCATCAAAAGACAGGAGGACACACAGCTGTGACCAGAAACAGAAAAACATGGAACTCCTCCAAATGTGCCACATTGCTCTATAACCTCTAACCTCTCACTTCAATTAATGTGCTGTGTGTTTAATGAACTACACCAAGCTTGCACTGCTTTCAAAAACCTACAGTTTTAATTGCTATGATAGAACAATGGGGAAAGAAAGAAATCTGAGGAAAAACACACGAGTGAAAGAGCATATTTTTGAAGGAAAATGCACAAAATGTTATTATTACCCTGCCTTTCTAAGCACAAAGAGTTTCAGCTGAAGCCCAAGAACCTGGTTTTGCCATCTAGTACCACATATTGGCAGCATACAAGGCAGCCCGAAGGTTTCAGCGCAACACATTCACACACACATATACACACAAGCGCAAGCCTCCACACTAAAGACCTCTTTTCAGCTTGCGTCGAGGGAAGTGGGCTGGGAAGGCCCTTTGATGTGGGAACACCGAGGTCAGAGAGAACAGTCTGTGCAGCGCTAAATTCCATCCCCCACAACAGTTCCTTCTTCACTTTGCTACTGGCTCCGATTTGTGAAGCCTACCTTAAAAACAAGTTAAAAAAAAAAAAAAAAAAAAAAAAAAGAATTTAGCACATTCTGAATATGTAGGAGTACTGAATGGATAAATGCCATGTTTCAGGCAATGTAGTCACCACATTGCCCTCTGCAATCTGTGTTGCATTTAAGATTTTCCCTCTCATACACTTATTGGCCTTTTGTTTCTGGAACCAAGGGAAAAGGCAAAAGGTCTAACCAGCACATAAACTAATCTCAAATGTCATGTCTTATTAGACGCAAATGGAAGGAAACGTTTGGCTCACTCAGCCTGCCGAGTCAATGAATTTGTCAAAATTTTATGATAATTCATTCAGTTACTCTTTAGACATTTAAATGATGTGGGGAGTGAGGGAGGAGGTGACGAGGGTCAGTTGAAGAGAGAAGAGAAGGAGAAGAAGAGGGGGGACTGAAGGAGGGGGAGGAGAAGAGGGATTGGGGAATAATCCTGCTCTTGATATTACACTCCCTCCAGAGGCCTTTTAAGGGCTCCATATCACAGTGTGAGGCCTCCTAAACTTCTCTCCCTCTACTTACCAACTCAACAGCCAGTCCAGCCCCCTCTCTCCAAACACCTCTGTCCACAACTTCTTCACCATACACACACTGTGCAAACTTATGTATTGTTGAAGTCACGTGCATAGCAATTACTTAAGTTATGTATACAGACACAGTTGTATAAATAAACATAAATTTACATTTTGACAATTTTTTTCGTCTTTTCTTTTTCTCTCGGATTCACACACACATACACTTTCTCGTTCCTGGGAGAATAACAATAAAAAGGCCCACCGCTCTTTTCGACCCTTGACCTCTGATCCCTGGAGGTCTCTCACTGCCTGTACTGGAGGTGGAGGAGGGAGAGAGAGAGAGAGAGAGAGAGAGAGAGATGGAGGGGTGATAAAAGGCATGTATGTGGTGGGGCCCTGAGAACAGCTCCCTCTGACAGAGCAGTTCAGGCTCCATCATGGGTAAGCTCCCCCTCTAGTGTTCACTGGCCTCTCTCATGTGTGTTTTCCTACTCTCACTGAAAGGAAAGTTTTCAATCACTGTCCGAAATCTGCTGTAAATTTAAACAGAGATACCTACTACGAGAGATTGTTTTTTATTTAAATACCAAGCACTGCAGGTGCCTACAAGATGCTCCCATCACTACAGAGTACTTCAGCTGGGTACAGCTCAAGTGTAACAGAGTCAAAGTTAAGTTAAAATTGTTTTCTAATCATCCAAGCAAAAGTAAGGGAAATAAAATGAAATGAAAGTAACCATAATTTTCAACAGACAATAAAACTTTCATTGTCACTCTACCCTAAATCAAATTCTCTTCCTCCTCCACCATGTTTTCTTCTGTAACTAAAGGTAATACATTTGATCATAATCTCTATTATGTAACCTCAGAATAAAGAAAAGGCAGCAAGAAAACCTCAGATGAATTCATTTCTGACATTTGACACCACACTCTTTGCATTCAATTAGCATCCTGTCACAATTATATTTGCCAGTGTGGTGACGTTGCGATGGCAGCATCCTTCTCTCGCAGGATTGGCTTTTGCAGTGAGCATAGCCACAGCAGTCACAGCATCTGGTCGCTATTGCCTCAAAACCAAGCGTGGCGTTTCCCATTCACATCGAAGCTATACTAGTGCCTCCTATTCTAGCTTAGCCATGCCTGAGGGCATGCTAATTACCTTCTCTCTCGCTCTAAATTAACCAACTTTCACTGGGACTCTGTCGTCACTTTCAATCCGGCATTGATAGCAGACGGAGGGGAGGGAGTGAGTGAGAGAGAGGGAGGTAAGGGAGGGAGGAGCAAAGGGTGAAAATAGAAACAAACCAGTAATCTTCTACATTGCCTCCTAAACGAGAGCCACTCTGTCCCTAATGTAGACAAGTCATTTTGTACAAGCCGTTAAAGCCCACTGGGCCAGGCGAGCATGCAGTGCAGGGCCGCCTGTTTCAAAGATCTTTTGCAATCAGTTACACAATGGACCCCCTCATTTTATGCTGCTACATCATAAAAGTGCTCCTTTTGTTACATTTCCATCCTTAAAAGGGTCTTAATCCCCATCCTTTCAGGCTGGTCTATGGCAAATTCCTCAGGGACATCCCATTCGCTGCAAGGGCTGGAGTGACCCACTCAGAAACCAGCATGCAGGACTTTGAGCTTTTCTTCTGCTGCCACTCTCCAGAGAACATTAAATCGTACTTTTCATCCCCCTCACCATAGGGGAAAGCCCCTTAATGATGACAGAGAAAGAGAAATTCCTCCACTCGGTCCTATGACACCATTCTGCTGTCAAGCAGGCGTCTCGACGGACAGAGAATCAAACATGGCTTCCTGCAGGTGGAACGCCACTGAAGGTCACGGTACAGTCCAAAGAGGAGCAAAGGAGGGAGGGAGGGAGAGAAAGAAAGAAAGAGAGAGGAAAGGAGGTAGACCTTCAGAGGGAGCCTAGCTTTTCCTGTGCAAATTAAGTCATCTGCTGAAAAAAAGAAGGTTAAAAAAAAAACACTTGAAGCGTTCCTTCCATCATACTTCATGTGTTATTCAACTATTTGATTATTTTTTTTACATAGTTGACATTTCTATATTTCAGCCTGTTTTACTCTTTTCTGGTGCTCCACATAATGTAGATTCCTCCAATTCATCACCTTAAGAGATGGATATTCTTATATGGTGGTACATGCCCTCACAACTTCTATTTTACCTAAGATTCTGTTTTAAGTCTCATTCTTTTAGTCTCCCCACTTCTTGCTGTTGGAGTTTGTCTGTGCCTGCCTTTGTCAAGCCATCTCTCGGAGAGAGTGCATTTAATCAGGTTGAAACCCCCGCCACCAACCACCCCCCAGCCCTGCTTCACACTGGACCCCTCAATGAGAACATTGTACCAAAATAAGACGTGTCAATCAGGAGCCAAATATTCACGTCAGCCAGTCAGCATTCAGCTGCAGTCCCTGTTACGTCCCTACACACAATGTTAACACAGTTTGATGAGTATTGAAATCTGCTTCCAGAGGTTATACTCAAGTGCTCAGCATGCAATACGGAGATCAATGGCAACCAATGGCAAAGCTATTTTTTGTGAATGTACAACTTTTAGAAATATTGCAACATTATAAAAATAAGGACCTAAAAATAATAAAAGAAAATAATTACATAAGATATTATTCAATTGACAATGCAAAACAAAGAAGTCATCAATCGGCCAATGGTAATTGTAGATATAACAGAGAGCTCTTTTTGGTTGTGAAGCATGTTGTTATCTCTGGTTAGTGCCCTTATTATACAGGCAGGTCAGTCAGTTGAGGGACTAATGCTGTGGGATTTGACCAGGTGAACATGTCACTGATAGTTTCCAGCAGGAGACGAACATAGACCTCAATAGTCCATAATCCTCCAGCTACAAGCCTTACCCCTCTGTAATGGCTTTTCTGACCACTCGGCTTAGGCCAACACAAAAGTCATGGAAATGTGTACATGAAGGTACAAAGACACCTCAAATACGCAGCACTATCACATGCTAGTGGTGCGTTTTTACCTCAGGCAGCTCAGGTTTTTTACCCAAGGTAGAAATAAGTCTTTACTGTGTTGTATTTTCACTCTTTTTTTTTTAACTATGAGAAATGATAATAAGCAGACATACACTGCATGTTTCACAGTTTGCACTTAAGTTAATGGAGCGTGTCGCCTGCTTAAACTCAAAGAAAACACCAAAAACACCAGAGAAGCCATCAAAAGCAATAATTACACGCAGAGTCAGGGAGGGGCTAGTATGAACCAATAATCACAACCAGCACTGATGCTAGAATCTGATTAAACTGTTAATGACCTGTCACTCAAGAGAGGGGCAGATGTTTATAGATGCCCAGTACCAACCGCACAGCTCATCAGTCAGAGTCAGAGCCTTGGCAGCTATGTCACCTACCACACCCAATCACTTAGCATTGCCAACGCACGGCACTAAGACAAAACACGAGAGCAGCAGTTGCTTTCAGGTTACCGCTGGAGGATGTTGAGCGGTCACCATGCGTTTTCACACAATCACAGGAGGGGGAAGTAATGTGTTTATTTATTTATTTGTTTTTTTTTTTGTTTTTTTCATTCTCACTGTCTTGCTTTGGCCACAGTGCAACACCACAGCCACCTTCCCCGAGCCATTGCCCTTTCTCTTCCACCATTTGTGATGTGGAAACAGCCATTTTCTTGTGGTAACTTCCTCAGCTTTCACCCTGACGCGTGACACTCATGACAAATTGGGTGTGGAAGTGAAGGTGATGGGCTGTGAAAGCAATGCCCCTGCCCCCACCCTACACACCGCGCACATATACACGAAGGCAGCCAGACACACAAATACATGAATATCGTTTGTGTGTGTACGCAATCTCACACACAATACCGTTAGCCACTAAGCCCTGCCCTGAGACAAAGCAAGAGGTTAGGTTGCAAATAGGGTGGTGACCTGGATCTATAACACACAAAGAAAAGAAAACAGGAAATGGAAATTTTTCTGACTTTCTTCAACTCCAACTTTGACTCCAACATGTGTTTCGCAACAGTCTCATTTCTCCGGACCGCAGCACAATTCAATCATCTGAAATACGGCCCTTTTAAGTATGAACTTATTTACTCATCATGCTCTTTTCCCCCCCATCTTTCAAAGGGAAGATCCAGAAAATAGATTTCTTCCACATATGAAGTTTGTTCCAGTTAATGCGGAACAGATAGATTGTGGCATTGCCAATATGATACACCAACAACCTCGCTCTACTATATATATATCTATATATATATCTATCTATATATATAGATATATATATAGATATATATATGCACTATGTACTATATTATTTTCAAATAATTTATAAACCAATTAAAACCTTCGCATTACCCACCTTTACGGTGAAAAATTGAGTAATTTCAACCAGGGGAAAAATTATTATACTGAATTGTATTGCAATTATCATAACATTACACTAATTCCCATAGAAGTATTTAAATTATATGGTTGGTTGATTGCATGATGAATTAAAGAGCCATTTTTTTCTTACTAAGAACCTCATCCAACAGTGATCACGATGGGGGCTCTGAGGCACCTTCAAGACCAGACAGGCCAGAACCAGTATAACCTAATATAGCAGTCATATTATTATCATCACCTCCAGGGACTTAATCCAACCTGTAGCCTCAGCCTGATCCACAAGTACTTAAGGAACATATCATTGCATTAACACCATAATAATGCAAAAAGATGTTACAACCCCATGTTGTGACCCCTTCACATGTACAATAAAAATCTTGGTCTTTTTAAGCCTCAGGGCAACAGTGCAAACACCAATACCCATGATAAATATTTGTATACGCTTGGTGTAAATGTTGAGAGCTACACAATAGATAAGAAACAAACCACATTCTTAAAACTGTTCAGTTGAGATAATTTGAGCTCGCTTGTAGTGTCGCACAGTCAAAATTAATGTGCGGTTTTATCACTTCATATATAAATAACAAGTAGGGTGCAAAATGTGCGGATTCTATAAATGTAACTTCATTAATTCATTTAGAAGAGTCAGTCTGAGGACTTAAATAGTAGTTGCAACATGCTATCTGCCAACAAGAGAGGAGACAAAAAAAAAAAAAAACTTCTTTGCATCTAAATGTACAGAGTCCTGGACAACAGTCTAGCACAGATTAAACAAGTGTTTGCATAATCACAATCATTCCCTTCACAAGCTCATTTATGAACACACATACACGCTCACACCTTCAGTGTATAGACTCACTCTCTCCCTTTGTCTCTTCATGTCTCACTGACTTATAAACACACACACACACATTGATACAGCATGTTGAACAAATGAACATTAGGTAAGTACAGGAGGTGCATACAGTATATGGCAAGTTTACAAACTTAACATGGTAACACACAGTCACCCTATGGAATCCCATAAGGTGTAGAAGTGCAAACTGTAAATATTGAGACTGTGAATAAAGAAATTACTAACCGACAGACTGAAATTAGTCGGGTTAATCTCATTTTAGAACCTGGGTTTATGAGAAAATATTCACACCTCTGTCATGTATAGACCCAATAGAAACAGCTGCACAGCACATTCTGGATTAAAAACCATATGTTAAAAAAAAATTCTCTAACTAATTAAACATACACATGAACATGTGAACGCATGACCCTCATTTGGTCTGGTTATTCAGAATATTAAAGTCCCCAGCTGAAAAGGCCATTCATAATGTGATTAAAACATTGCTGAGCTCAACAGAAATTAATCTGCTGAATATATCCCGACTATATGACAATTTTACAGTTACAGTACTTTTTTTTTTTTTTTTAACACTGTAACAAGGCCATCACCTGGCAAAGACTTCAATACATACAAATGAGAGGGATGGAATTATTATTAGATTACTAAGGTGAATGTGATTAGCAAGAACTGTAGCTTTGCTTCTTGAAAACATAATTGTACCGCGCATTAAGCTGGAGGCTCACATTATCAAAGTTGTATCAGGCAATTGACAAGGCTTTTATAATTAGGCATGCTGTTCTTTGAGAGATGAAGTAGAAATCTCAGCCACACAATGCACAGCAGGCTATATATTCACTTACAACCCCTACAGGCAGCAGAGAACAGGCCAGTTGCCTTTGATCCTTCCACCCAATTGTTTATGGAGGTTGTAGAGGTCCCCAAATCCTTTTGTATTAGGCATAACTTCAGTTGATGAGCCGAGATGCTGTTAAGTGGAAGTAGTAGCAAAATATGCAGGACTGTTGGCTCCTTAGAAAGCAATTTATTTAGTGCAAATTTACTTATTAGAATTTGTACAGAAGGCTTGGAGTTTGTCTTAAATAATGCCCTAATGTATGAATTCAATTTGTGAATTTTTAAAAGACAAAGAACTGCCAATCCTGACAGCATTTTATTTTCATTCTGTTTTTTCTTTCTTTCTTTCCTTCATGCATGCACCCGTATATACATCAATTTCCATACCTATGTCTCCTGTTCATGGTCTCAGGGAGCTGAAGCCTGTTGTAGCATACATTGACAAAAAGGCAAGTTACACCCTGGAGAGGTGACCAGGCTGGTACAGGGTTACATTTAAATTAATTTACCATTATTTTATATTGCTAATTCGGCTTAAATTAGCTAGATTTAAATATGCAAGCTAATTATGTATATTTTATTCACTAATAAAACAAAGAAGAAACCTCTCTTAATCCAAATCACTGCCTCTGTATCATCGATACTGCCAAATCTAAAGTGCCTGTATTCCATGTTTGCACATACATTTTCTCTAAGACAGTAGGCATCACAAAGCTATAGGCCCCGTCTGTGCACGGTGGCTATTGTGAGCATGTCAGGCAAGGGCTTTTTGTGCCATTGTGTTCAGTGACAGGCTGAATGAGAGGGAGTGTTTCTCAGTACCAGGATGTGTGGGAGACACCTGCTGGGCCGGGCTGCGCCGGGCTGCACCGGCCTGCTCTGCTCCGCCATTAAAACGTGTAGCACTAGGGGCTTCTTTTGTTAGGCTGGAGCTGTTGGTGGCGACATGTTTGAAGTGTCACAAGTGTCAGTCTTTATTAGATCCAGAATGATATTAGGGGATGGAGGAGTATGGTTAGTCAAGGAAGGGGGAAGACAGATCGAGCAAGACAGAGAGCATCCTTCTTATGCCATTTTCTCTGAAAATTGAATACCCTGCCAAAAGCTGAACTGGTGAGGCTACCTAAGATTGTACTGTCCCGCGGGTTCTAATATTTGGGGATTGTCACACTACATAATTTTCAACTTTGTGCCACAAAGTTCAATTTTCCGCCATCAGCTGAAGAGAGACATAATTAAACTTCCTGATAGAAATATCTTACAGCTCAGATGATAAGTGAGATGGAATCATCAGGTGCTAACTGAAATTAGAAACCTATCAAGACAATCGGTTACACAAACAGCATTTTCACAGAGTTTACAGAAATCAGTGCCAGTGAATATGAAAAAATAGATGAAAGAGTACATTATATATAGTATATATTGTATGCTGCTGCCAGTACAATTCATCATATAATCCTCTGAGGTAATGAAGCATCTCCTTACCATTGTTTTCATTAGCATACTGTCTCACTGATTCGTAATACTTTCGCTGTGTGTGTCTGCACGGCCACGTCTGCATGCATTTCCAAAATAACTAGAGAATACAGGAGAGATAATTTAGGGGGGCTGCTGCAGTACAAATAAGGAGGTTGCTAGAAGCACACATCGATTGACATCTGCTCAAATGTTCATCGACAAAAGGAGAAACACTGAGAAAAAGAGTACGAGGGAGAGAGAGGTGTCCTGAGAGGGGGAGAAAAATCCATAATTGCTCTCATCGCCTTATGATTTTCTGCAGGCAATTTTCAGGGAGCACACACTGACCTTTGCCTACTTAATTCCTGTGCAGTAAAGAAACAGAGAGATGATCACTGAGGCACATAATTACACCCTCATCGATACATGGATCTATGGGATGGACAATGAATGCAACCCAGGGATGAAAGTACAATACACATTACCCTCATACACACACACACACACGTACTCTGACCTGCATGCACACACTTGAAAGACAACACATGCCCACACATGCATACACACACACACACATCATCATCATCATGGCAGTGGCATATATTTCTATCTGGATGCAAAGTCAATGTGAAATGCATGGTAGGTAATGATGATGTGAAGGTTTGAGGCTGCAAGCTGGATGGAAGAGCCCCATATGGCTCTCTCCGTCCGTGTCATTACCCTGTTACGCCTCTGACTTCCATTCAGAGTGAGAGGGAGGGAGTGAGAAAGAGTGAGAGAGAGAGAGAGAGAGAGAGAGAGAGAGAGAGAGAGAGAGAGAGAGAGAGGATCACCCAAGACCACGCTACAACTGAAATTGTCTGGGGTCAACAGTGCCATAATTACTTTAAAATGTCAGCCTGCAATAAAATACAACAGTTCATCTGGCAGAAAGCAAATTAGCTTTGACCATGCCGTAATTACCCTTTCCTGCAGAACCATTAGAAGAGATCAAATCTTCACATTCTCTGTTTGAGGAAAGGCCATCAGAGTACACTCCACCTGACAAGGATGCACATTTGCCATTTTGCAGGGGTAATTAATTGTCCTTATAATAGAAATTTTATATTGGACTTCGAAATGGAAAAAAGTGTAATAACCTGCCAGTTTTATCTTAACCATTTGCTGACACCCCTTGCCTCTTTGCTCTCTCGCCATTTCTTCCTCCTTGTATTTGATTTTAGCGGCTGACTGATTTGTATGTTCAAATCCTCTCTCAGAGGATTTGATGATGATGAGATACCTAATGTAAAGACACTGATCTCCAGCAAGAGCTGCATTTTAAAAACTAAAACAGCACGTCAGCGTTCATCATATCAGGACATGAAATGGGCAGCTTCTATCCAAATCCGTCAACACCTGGCCTGTGTATGTTAAACACAATCAGTCTGCATACCATGAAGACCTGGTGTGAATGCTCCTAAAAGCAAATTATGGCCTTCTGTGTGAAATGAAAATGAAAACCCTCCATCATTTCAAGGAGCTACAAAGTGCACTTCTCTCACTCCGTATTTCCTTGCAGTCTTACATAAAAACCCTGATTGTGCTCCCTATGCACAGATGACAAAGGGGGTGAAAGTGTGGAAAACCTGATCATCTCCATTACTAATTAGAAATACTGCAATCTCAAAATAACTTATGTGTTGCTTAACCTAAAAAAAAAAAAAAAGGTTGGTCAACCTGATTAACATTTTAACGGGACTGCTCAATGCCCCTGGAGGCCCGATGCTGCTCTTCAGACCCCAATCGGACCAAAGTGATTTGATGTGCCCTAGCGACTGACATTGCCCTACATAATAACCCATTTGTATCCTCTCTCTCATGGGACCACAGACAAAACTTTGTCACATACCATTACGTTCTGATGAGAAGAACAACTGTGGAAGGAGATGAATATGAAATTAGGAACAGCAGGCTAAGGATAACCTCCCAATTAATTTTTTAATTGAATATTGAGTTACTGCTTGGCTTCCCTGACTGTACACAACATTACATGTACTAGTAATATGATGCATATGACTATAGATAAAGCAAGAGAACTAAGAAAGCTCATAGAAAAGATTTGGTCACCAACATCAATAACTCAGTTGTCAACACAACATACATAGTCCTCAAGTAACAGATCACACTGCTAGGTAAAACACACCAAAACGGTTTGTGAAGGTGGGCTTCTACTTTGTTATCTCACTTGCTGAATTATTATCAAGTATCTTCACAGCATACACAGCCCACGCGCAATCCCTTTTAACCACTTTGTCTACTGTACTGTAATTGAACAGATACTACATTTACTCACACTCTAGAGAATTACACCAAAACAAGCGCAGTAAAGAGATTAAAATGTGACCTGTTTTAAGACAGCATGGAAGCAACGCACCACCGAGCTCTGTGTTATGGCGATCAATTCCATTGTGATTGATTCCCGTAAGCCCCTGTGTGTTTCATAAGGCACAGGTATTGCGTTTTGTGGATGATTATTATCATGTTAAATTCTATTCCTCTTTTGAGGGGGGGGGGGGGGGGGGGGGGGGGGGGGGGGGGGGGGGGGGGGGGGGGGGGGGGGGGGGGGGGGGGGGGGG
>JBBMJY010000024.1:15184844-15196190 GCA_037833715.1 Toxotes lorentzi | reverse complement strand
GCCCCCCCCCCCCCCCCCCCCCCCCACCCCCCCCATTTTTTTACGCTTTTAGCGATTAGCGTTTGAGACAGAGAGAGATGTTTCCTATGCAGCCAAGCTAACTGAATAGGGATTAAGTGTGGAATAGCAGGGCGTGGACAGAAGCCCAAAGTAGTCAATCGGGACTGTATCTAAGGTAGCTGCGCAAGATGCCGTACAACCGCTGCTGCGCTGCTACTGTTGCTGAATCTGAATCTCAGCTCAAGAGCATTGTAACCTTATCAAATTAGCCTTGGGCCCAGTCTGTCAGCCTGTGCTGCTAGGTTGGCAGCCACCACCATGATTAGTCATATTGAATTATACATCCAGAGCATGTACGACACCCTCCACATCAACACAACACATAGAGAGACTCACACACAAACACACACACGCTTGCACACACTCACAAAGCCACAGACATACTGTTTTCAGAAAGACATACACAAACTCACACAGTGATGAAAACAAGCACACATATATGAATGCACACACATGCATACACACAGGCACACAGACAAAAAACACACACTTAGGTTTCTGTTTTGGAACAGGGTGATGCGGATGTGCGTAAACAGGATTAGGAGAGACGGTTCCACTGTCACACAGACCTCCAGATTGTAATTCTCATGCCTCTCTGACAGCTTGGCACAGCACTAAGTCACCTAACGTTTGCCTTGACATGAAATCCAGACCTGGGCACAGATGAGGTTATCAGTGGGGGGAGATGAGTGGGAGGAAACGCGTCTAGTCCTATTGGGAGAACTGTTTGGTACTAATTTCTGGGCTTTGTTGACTGAAGGGACTGAGGGGGCAGAAGGAGAATGGCACAGGGGTACGAAAAATATCTGCCACAACTGCCTTTTGGCGTAGTTGCTCTGATGGCTAAGATTCAGATAGTGCTATCCTCGCACACGTGTGAAACCTATCTGAAAGTAGCTGAAAGATTACAATTTCTCTTCATTAAATTTATCTCTTGCGACATAAACTTTTAATATGCACACCAGCAGTGTGTATGGGACTTCCAGGGCAGCTTAAATGACTGCAACCTGTAATTACTGTTCCAGCACTTGATTAGAATAATCTGATTGCAATTATTCAGTGACTTTAAAATACAAGCCTCGAGCTACAGAACAATAATTCAAGGGCAGTGATTGGGAACGTGTTTCTTTTTTGGCTGTAAAATGACGTTTTAATCGACACAGAGTGAAAGAGGTTCCCTGCTAAGGAGCCAGCTCCCTCAATTAAAGACCATTAATGCAGTGAGGGGGAAGACGTTGTGCTGCGATGTGGAGTTAATCACCAGGCAGACACTTACAGAGTTCTCACGGATCAGGGAACTAACCCCTCTAACGGGTAAATAGGCAGAAATGCAGCACTCTGGCAAGGCCACCAAGAAAACACACACACACACATATTTATACAGCATAAAAACACTATTGCTTCGAGTTACTGTATTGTCTTGTTTCTTTCCTGCAATTAATTGGCTGAAAGAATCTGAAAGTGAATGCTATTTTAAGCTTAACAGTCCAAGCCTATAGGAGAAGGTTTTGTTGTGATCACTTGTTACTTGACTAAAAAATAAAAATAAAAAATAAAAGCAAAATTCTAAATTAAAATGCTAAATGCAGTCAGGCAAAACATGATAAAGACATGTCAATTATCTCCCATATTCTGCGGCAACAAAGCTAAATAACTAATAGCATTTAACAGACAACTCTAACGTATCTCATCACTCTAAGGAGTCTGTGGTAGATTAATTAAAAAAGTAATACAACATGAGGGAGAAGTATTGCCCAGCTGGCACTGATTCCATGGTCAAAGTGAAGGACAAACATGGCGACTATAATCTTTTTCTAGGCCTCTAATTTGCAGGACTTTATTTCCTTGTTCTGATTTACCTGAGGAGAGGGGATTTTTGTCCCTGCCTTAAAGGCTGACCCACCCTGGGTGATTAACTGAGCTGATTAGTCAGCACACACACACAGACACACACACACACACACTCAGACTTTTACTTGTCCTTCAGTAGTCTTACACTGCATGGGTACAATGTGAGCGCACATACAGTGCAAGCGCATACAATGATGTGGATGGAGGGCAAGTGGGTGCTTACACTTAAAGATGGAGAATCTTAAAATAAAATCAAAATTGATGTCCATTGTATTTTTTTGAAAGCATAATTGTTATCATCCTCAATTATTCTGTTTCATAATTGACAGTACGCTATTAACAAAACACGCTACCAAGAGCACATTAATCAGTATTACTCTGCCTTAACCTCAGTAAGTGGCACAATAAGAGACATGCCCTCCCTAATCAGCTTCATTGTGTTATATCACCTCCGCTCTAACTATATCACAGAGTTCAAAGACCTCACACTACATGTTATTGCTGAAACCATCTTTAATCAGCGGCATTGGTCTTTGTTAGATCATGGAGGTCTACGTTGTAATGAAAACGGCAGCTAGCTCTGATAGCAGCCTAATTGGGAGATAATGAGCCAATAACATCAATGGCTAATGACACACCGAGTCTAAGTCACACCCCCCTCAGGCCACACAGAGGCTCATTCACCACTGATGGAGTGCGTAGCTGGGAAGTCTGACAGAGCTAGACCATGCTCTGTACAAACAGGCTTTCTTGATGGCTTCATTAGGCTAATGAAAGGTGGTGCTTGACGCTTAAAGATGGTTATAGTGGACTCTAGCTAAAGGGGGAGCACATACACACACCTGATCTCTGGAGCACTGTCTAATGGTGTCCTTCGGACATAACAGTCCAGATCATTACTGCATTATGTATTTCACCCAACTACTGGTACATTTAATTTCAGTATCAAAAGAGAGGAAAAAAACGTACCGCCTTTCAAAAGAAAGCAGCGCTGAAAAATTTGGGCCATTGCTACACCTTGTTGACATGAATTATCACGTCTAGTTTGTTTGTTGGTTGAGCAGAGGGGGTTGACAGCTTAAGCACTGTATGAGTGTGTGGGCGTGGGCACCAGTAAGTGGGTTGAAGGGGGCTGAACTTTTGTCAGGTCTCAACAATATACTAGCTAACAGTAAACAAGACTGATGATGCATAATCACATTACGAGAGGCACCAACCATGGAAAAACGACCCTGCTAATCCACACTGTGCTAGCTCTGTAACCTGCACATAATCCTAAAGAGAGGGAGCGAGGTTGAGAAGAAGACAGAAGAGGACCAATAGAAGCTTTGGAATTGAATTACTGTACGCAGTACAATTCCAAAGCCAATTAACCAGGTGTTTCAAAATCTCTAGCCTGTTGTAGCTTGCGTGTATATGATAGGGTGATGGTGTTTTGCATCTCCAATATAGAGCTCAATGATGTAGGCAGTTTAATGAAGCAGAGAAGCATATGACATGTGAGTGAGAAAATACCTAAGCGATCCCGGGAAAGGGCTGAGGAAAAATAACCATAGGCAGCAACTATGGTTTACACATACACATTATGCTTGAAACAACCTAAGATATATTATTACACAGTACACTCCTGATGGCATGATACAATGAATGCTGAATGCTAACGGTATCAACTTTTTTTTTTTTTTATGCCCCAAGACAACAACTGTGAGTAAGGTGTAACTTCCCTACTATTTCTATCCTGGATCCACATACCCACAAATATAAACTCACAGCAGGTGATCGACCGGAATCACACAGGTGTCTTCAATTTCAGCTCCTTTAATTCCACCACTGCAGCCACATACCTTATGCGCAACCAACTGGTGAATCGCTGGTTCTAAATTTAACATAATGAAATAAGAATAAACATGTAAATGTCTCAGGAAATACACAATGTAATATACAGTGCCCGTATGAGGAAATACCAACTTGACTGTTCAGCTCAAATTATGCATTTACATTGTGCCACGTTTTACAAACAAGCAAGCAACAGAGAAATAATATGACAAAAAGCCTATGTCTATTAGCAGGGCAGCACCGCTCTCTATCGACCAAAGAAACATGAAGATACCATTACCGTAGCTGCAGAGCTACATGTGCCTCATCAGTCAGTAAGTGGACCTATGGTACTGCCACTCTATAAATAAACTGGACACATGGCAAACTTAACCTAAATTCCATAAAGTTGCTGAAGTAATTAATATTTGGGAGTCTAAGGCCATGCAGGTGAGGCAGAGCTTAGGTGGTGGGAGAGACCGCAGGGGAGTCACCACTACAGGTGGACTTCTTCACAACTAGAAAAAAAGAAAAAAAAAAAAACTTTTTTCCAATGATATAAATGAATAGAGAGTGAAGTCGGTTACTACAAATGAATGTTTACCTGCGGATTACTATAGAACTACTGCAGTAAACCTATGATTACACACACTTTGATTAGAGTAGACACCTCTAGACCTTTTAACAACACATTTAATTTCTCTTGTCTATATCTCTTCTGCTTGATATCAGATCATTATCAGATTATCATTATTATCTCCTCTGGGAGTGAAAAGGTTGAAGCCTAAATGCTAAATATGAGTTATACATACTCTGTAATCACATTATAAAGGCAGTTACCAACCAAGGTAGTGCTTATACAGTGATGAGCAGGTATCTACACAACCAACATGTAAATGCATCATCAAACATGAATTAAACATGACTCTTGTGTAATTCATGCTGATTTTGTGTAAAATAGAAATTATTATTTTCAGTTTTTAATTAATCTAAGAGACCAGTTCAGAAGGATCTGGAGTCAAGGTATCAAGAAACATCATCACAATGACTGTATGTATATTTTATATCACTTTATTCACTGAACTTGACTCCAAGCTTCTGTTATCTTTAAGTTTCTGCTGACTTAGGAACATCAGCAGGCGACCTTTCAATTAAAAAGAAGCTCGGCTAAAAATCATAAGCGCAAACCCAGAAGATATAAAATGGCCTATGGATTATCTAAAACAGCAGTGATGGAAAAAATGACCAAAGAAGTTCAAAAAATAAAACACAACAGTAAGTTTCCTTAAAAAGCTTATTTAGCAAAAGCCATACAGGAGATGTTAAATGAGGAAAATGGCTTTGTCTTACAGAGTATCATGTTGAACTTGCACTAATATCATAAGCCGCACTCTCTTTGCTTTACTTTCAAAACTTTGCTGAGCAAACTTTTTCTGCCAACTCCTGTACAGCTGAGGGAAATTCATCATTATCAGCCAGTGGATCAAAAATGGAGAGGGGGTGAAAATGACAGATACAGCAAAAGTAAAGAAGGGGAAGGTGGGTGGAGATGATGTGGGGAGTGAGGATGCAGAGATATTGGAACCAGACAATGAGCAATGGTGGAGAGTGTTACTGTGTGTGTATGTGTGTGGGTGGGTGGGTGTAGCAGGAGTGTGTGTGTGTGTGTGTGTGTGTGTGTGTGTGTGTGTGGATGAGAGAGAGAAACACAGAGAGGTCCTTGAAGTAGACCCTGGAAGCCGGGGACCAGCTGGACTCTGAGTACTGTCTGCTGATTCTGCCTGCCCTCCCGATCCCTCAATCCCTTACCTTCTTTTCACAAACTCTCCTATCCTTTTCTCTTTCTTTCTATCTTTGTTTTTTTTCCTTCTTCTCGTTCTGTCTTTACATTTCAACTTTCACTGCACACTTTGTAAATTGTTTGAAATGACCCATCTAAAATCATTTACTAATTAAAGAACTACAGGGAAATGCTTAACATTTCTGAGCCCAACTCCCCTGGTTATAAAACTACTGTGCGTCCCGCCCTTCAGGTCCACACTAAACAGCAAAAAGAAAAAGAAAATTGCACATGAAATAATCACAACTCTGCCTCCTTTGAACAATTTTGACCTTTTCTGGTTTATTTTTCATCCACTCCTCCTTCTCTACATCCTCCCCTCTGTTTACCCTACAGAAGAACATGCCTGCATCTGATTTCTCCTCCAGCTCTAGCCCATATTAGCAAGTGAACTCTGAACCATGGCTGTACTGGCTGCACACCCTGGGGAGGTCGAGAACTGTCACTGGTCTCTATCCCTCTGTTTAACCTGCGCAGCCTCATGCAATGAAATGCAACCTCATACACACGCACGCACATACACACACACACACACACACACCTTACCCTGTAAACACATACAGCTAACACAGCTGAGTTTGACCACAGCTGAGTTTGACCTCGTTGTGGCAGCAGCAAATGTGTTACAATAGTCCTTTGGCCTTCGGCCCCAATTTGTTATGCCTGACCACACTGGCAAGTAGCTACTGTGCGATTACCATACAGTGATAACACTTCACAACAGAAAAAAATACACTCCTAGTCTTAAAACCACCATCACTACAAAAGTGATGAACAGTAAGTTGTTGCTCAGCTGTGGACTTGATGGGACTCACTCACAAAAAAAAAACAGGAATCCTCTACAGCTAAATGATTTTGATAGATACAACAGATGGGATCAATGAAATTGCATAATGAATGATGACAGATAAATGGCGTGTTTACAAACTAGTCGTGTCCACCCACAGTAAGCACGCTGTAATCAAATCATAGCTGTTTTTGAAAAACATGCCTCACAGTCCACGTGGAGTACAGTTTCTGTTGCAGTGGTTTCCACTCGTCGATCCTACCCGACCCTCACTGAAACAAATGCACAGAGTAAAGGAAAAAACACTGCACGTAAAGAAAGGGGAACAGGAAGTCAAAGATAGTGCAGTAATACAGTCTAATTACCTCCAGATCTTCTATTCTTTTCTAAATTCAACCAAAATTATTTTTGATTGAATTAATTGCGAGCAAAGGTTTCTGCTGCATCTGCCAGCAACATGCAGAGAAATCAGGTGCTTCTCAGATCAGGGAGAGCAAACATCAGAGAAGAAACACTGGAGCACACTGATAGATTAGCAGACTTTAATTGCAGAAACAGACTAATATTTCAGCTAGTGTGACTTCAGAGTCAAACAGGACAAAGTCATAAGGAAAACTTCATGGTACCATGAGTGCACACATACAGTATAAGTGCATTTAATGATATGGATGGGTGGAGGACCAGTGGGTGCTTACACTTCAGGAGGAGAATCTCAGTCTTAATTGTTTCCTGGAGAACATGAATTTCTTGCACTTCTTAAAGATCTTGCCCTCAGATCTTTCATCCAATAGGTCTGAATCTGCGTTCCATCTTCTACCCAAGAACAAATTTACAACAATTCTGTGTGACTATACATATATATGGGCTTGTCCATTTTGACTCTGACGAAGACACAGTGTCTCAGTAACTGTCGGAACGTTAGTCTGTTTGCACAGTTCAAGACTGTAAATCAATAAGTGTGCTCCACTCTTCCATTTCTTTGTGTTCCTGTAGTCATTGTTGTCAAAGAACCATGTTTTTTCTTAGGTACTAGGCACTTCAGAGTAAAACTTGTTTCCTTTGAACAAAAAAAATAAAAGTTTGGAGAAAACCTGCTCGAAAGTGGCAGCACTAACCATTCAGCCAACACATCTTCTGCTACGGGCACTCCTGAAAAGAAGGGACTTTACATTCAATTATCAGACCATATAGAAACACTCACATCACTATAAATGGAGGAGGATTAGTTAGGCTTCCATTAGATGCCCGTCAGAGTCATGGTGTCTGACACAAGCTATGTTATTTAGTGTTAACAATAACTGCACATGATGCTGGTGAACTGAAGAAAGCAAGTTACTCTGCATCAGCTTCAGTTGTGTTGTTGTTGCCAGATTACAGGCTCTGACCTCAACGTTTGTATCTTTCCAAAAGTTTCAATAATCATCCAGTGTGTGTGGGTTGTTTACTGACATGCTGGTTGCCAGGGTTATTCACAGGAAAATTAAAGGCAATTGTATTTTTACTTCCCATCAGAGTGTCTTACTAACCTGACAACAACTTAGCATGAAGTTAAGTGAATTAACACTTAGACCGAATATACATACACCACTCCACCATATGCTGAGGTCCAGAAGGAATGGGTAGGAAGAGAAAAGTTTGCTTCCATTCTTCCACTGAGTGCCCTGACACGACCATTTAGCTTGTCAACGTAACCAACAAGTGTGAGATGACAACTGTAACAAAAGTTATTGTGTGAAGATTATACTAAAAACGGACCTGCACGTATAGAGAATATATCTGTGAGAAACCAGCACAGGCTCTGTGATGTATATACTCGAACATGTATGCGCATAGCAAAGCATTTTCTTCAAAGATGTGAATCTAAAAATCAAAATAAAATAAAAAATCAAATTCAGCATATGTAGTTTCAGTTCACATCCATTTTTTACCATCCAGCATCAAACAACAGAGCCGGTGAACATTATTTAATACTCACTTTCCAGAAACTGTGACTGGTTTTTACTGCGTGTTACATTTAAAAATCACAGTAGCTTCCAATACTTTGCTTGTAATCCATGGTTAGCAGAATTACATTTATCAGTTTGTTTATTGAATATTTGTTTCAGTCATGGATCAACATTTTGTTTGTTTTTGCCTTTTAAGGATGTTTATATAATTCTGCCTTAAAATAACTGTGCCTTGTTTTCATTCATATCATACATGACAGGGAGAGCATTGAGGAAGAAAGACACTGCGACAGAGACACACTCTTCAATGAGTCCAATTCAAATTTTCACACTTCTGTTTTTGTATCCTCAAAAACCAAGCAGCCACCCAAATCTATGAATAAAATGAATTCTAAAATCCTCTAGGTGGGTACTTCAACTGTTGGGAAGACATTATTCTTCTTATTGACAAATGTATGAATTCAATACACCCCTGTTGTGCACATTTGTAGTACCATCCTTTAAAAAAGCGAGTGGCCTTTATAGAGTTATATGTATATTTCAAATATGTAATTTTGTGATGGATACGTCAATCTGACACAGAAGTCAAAAAGACTAGTAGCAAGATTTGTTTCCTATTTTGTTTATTTCACCACAATTGGTGCATAAGAGAAAGACAGTAGAACAAAAATAAACTTACATGTTTGTATTTGGATGTTAAAGTAAAAAAAAAAAAGAGGTGAAAAGTGTCACTCCCAATGAAATATGGAGCACAATATCCTGAGAAGAAGGAGAAAACCAAAGAAAAGGAGCAAAGAGAAGAAAACAAGGTCTTGAATCAAAGCCAATCACTTCAAGGGCCTGAACTTGGCCACTGAAAACTGTTCTTATACACACAGGGAGGACAAAAGAGTGCTGGTGAAAAAAAGAGGTGGGGAGGTAGAGAAAAAATCAACTTGATGAAGCAATGAATGTGAAGTTATGAGAGAAAAAAAAACTGGTGGGTGGAGTTCCAGCCTCCACACCCAACTGACCTGTTTCCAAATAATCAGCAAGAAAAAAAAAAAAAAAAAAGATTAAGTCCCTGAGAACAAGAACAGTTTTCACACTCTAGTACACAAAGAGAAGGACCGGCTCAGAGATGAGAGGGTTGGCCACATTGTACTGCCCCACTTAAATCTTACTTTCAATTCACTAAATGTGTTATTTGACTTGGCAAAGGATTTGGTATGTCCCATGGAGCAGCAGGGAGTCTTACCAGGACTTTGCCAAGTTTGCTGCAGCCCTGCTGAACAGCCTTCGCCTTGGCTAGCTAGTGACCTTAGACTTAGTGGGTGGTTCTACTCAGTGGTGAAGAAAGAAGGGAGGGGAGGGTTGGAGAAAGGGAAAAAAAAGCAAAAGAATAAGCATAACCTCTAGTGGTTGAAGTTCAGCCTTTAATTTCAAAACTCCTCATGAGCACTTACTCGACACCGAGGAGGAAAAATAGAAGAAGGAAAGAAACATTTTTAAATAAAAACAAGAAAGACAGCTTGAGATAATTCATAACATAGACTGAGAAGAAAGAACAGCGTCTAACGCTCAGACGTCCACGCTACGGTAGTTAACACCGGCCTGCCCTGGCCCAGGGATCTGTCGGTATAATGTGACTAGCAGGAATGGAAAATACTTTTTGTTTGCCTTGTGAATGATGGAAAATGAAGACCACGAGAGCAACTTAGTAGTATATACTGTGCTGTGAAACCAAAATAATGCAAAGTTATTAGAGGAGTGGAAAAATCCAATAAAACCTCTCAGTGACTGGCCTAAGACAGAAAACCTATTATTTCACTTTTCTAAGACAATAAATCAGTGGTTATTATGAGGACTTGTCAACTGAAATGACTTTCTAAACTCATAAGCTATATATTCAACATGCGCAATTAAAGTTGGATACAGCTGATCCCACAGTTGGCTTTAAGATATGCAAACAATAAACTGCTTCAGCTAAATAAAACATGGCTTTACATTTTGGTGATATGTGCCAATCTCATTGAAAACATAATCTATTACTTTCCATTTTGTATAGAGCAATTTACAAAATTCTTGTGTTCTCTGTTAGCCCAAATTTCATCATGGCTTTCCATTAAATAAAAAAAAAAAATGGATGTGATCATGTGTTGTTTCATTTACAGCACAGTTCAGTATGAGGTCAGCAGTACATAAAAAACACCCACAATAAGCCCTGCATTTAAACTTGACGTTTTATGTTAATGGCTCTATTTGTGCGAACTATTTGCCAAGGATTCGTGCCACTGCGTTCGAGAGGTCCAGACTCAGGGGAGGACAACTCACGACAACTATAAAAAGGAGCCATCCGTGGTTGCCAATGAGATAAAAAAAAACCTGTAGGGAGGAGCCCCAGACACCCAGCTCCGCAAAACGCTCATACTTGAGCACAAGTCTTAACATCTTTAACTCGTAGGAATTTGAGAGCGGAGGCACCCCACACCATCCTCCCGTTGGCCCACCATGGGAAAAATAAATGAAGTGAAGTACAGAGACAAAGAGATGTTGTGAGGAGGACAGGAAGAGAGGATGAGGAATTATGCCAGGGTCTGAAGATTCATTTTGAGGTTGGATTTAGAGAAATAGTGTCTGGCAGCATGCGCAGGGTCAAGCCCTGCAGGCCTGGAGCTCAAGCAGCCATCTTGGCAGTGACTCCTACGGTGCAGCAAGAAGGGAAGGGGTGGGGAGGGGAGGGGGTATTGCTTTACAAGGTACATCAGTCTGCTGGGACCCACCATTTCCTCTTTCCCACTGTTGCACTAATGCAACTTCTATTTTTCTTTCGTACAGTTTATCTTTGATCAGAAATATATTGCTCACTCGACAAGCAGTGTAAACATCCACCTAATTTGGAGCAGAAATCATTGCTTCCTGTAGTTATATTTACTATTAGGATGATACTCAGAGGGGAATTGGTAATCAAGGCATCAGATGGTGTATGGTGTATGGGGGTGGGGGGGGGGGGGGGGGGGGGGGGGGGGGGGGGGGGGGGGGGGGGGGGGGGGGGGGGGGGGGGGGGG
>JBBMJY010000024.1:15179780-15184744 GCA_037833715.1 Toxotes lorentzi | reverse complement strand
GGAGGGGGGAAACAAAGAATCAGAGGGTGGGTGGTGGATTACCCTAACCCCCCCCCCCCCCCCCCCCCCACACACACACACACACACACACACACACAAGGACAGAGAGCTCCTATCCCTTCCTTGCTCTTCTTGCAAATATTTTTGGAATGTACAGGATCAACCTTGGATTGGAGTCATTTTCAATAAACACGGGAATTCAAATAATCATTGTGACATATTCCGCTTTCTCCCTCTCTTTGTCTCTTTCTCTCACATATCACACACAGAGACACACACACATACACAGCACACTCCCCCCTCTACAAGGGCCTCCTACATGGGAAAAAAGTAGGCGAGCCATGAAAGGCATACAGTGTTGATCCAGCTGATAAGCTGACCAATTGGGTTCATTTATCAAGGAAAACCTTTGCTCAAATGTGATCCCTCTGTATGATGGAAAGCCTTCTGACAACTCTATCCCATCCACGTCTCTGTGGTTCTTGGCATGGCCGCTTCACAGAAACCCTAGCAGTGTTCTTACAGATCTTTAGTGGCCTACAACAGAACATTAGTTAAAACAAATCTGAGTAAGAGAGAGAGAAAGAGGAGAGTCTGAATTATGTATGCCAGATAAACTATGTCTAGGAAGACAGAGGAATGACCTTAACTATCTTCACGCTGCAAAACCCGGCTAGATGCGATGAATTAAGAAAACCAGTGGCTGATCAGAGAGACACAGAGACAGTAAATAAAACTCATCTGGAATGAGTTTCTCTCTTCTGTACAAGCTGAAACCCAATACTCATATCAGATCTGAATGCTGTGCAGCGATAATAGCTGAATATTCATTTTGGTGCGAGCGGAAGACAAACATTCCCGTCCTTAATGACATCTCTTGGGAGGAAGTTCATTACACAAGGTTGTTACGCAACAAAACCCTGTCACTTTGAGAGGTCAGAGGAGGTTCACACTGCTAACATTAGCACAAAACCCAGTGGCAACTAGGTTAGTGACACTTCCTGCATGAAATAACAACTCCAAAAGAACTGGGATACAAGTAACATCAGTTCTCCAGGTAGACATGATAAGACTTCACTCTGTCGGCCTACTTTGCGCCAGGCAGCAAAAAAAGCATCATGGTAACACGCTGAGACTTTATGTAGGTTCAAACAGAAAAGGTATATCACTGCGTCAATCACTCCAGACAATTTATTCACAATCAATAATGCTGGGAAAAAAAGTGTCAGTCTTTGACAAAATGTTGCTGTCTTATGCTTTTTTGTTCTTCTTTTGTCTGTTTATTGTCAAACAGCAAACTTAGTTTGTCCTCCACTTGTTCTGAACACTCTACCGATGCCAAATATTACATCACTTCCTGTGTAACTGAATAAGTGATGAAATTTCAAGAATTTCTCTCAAGAAGCGTTTCATACATCAAAGATCATTAAAGAACATTTGCTCTATCATTTCTACCAACAAGTCATAAAATAATCTGTGCAGTTGCTGAAATTGTCGTGTTTTCTGTTTATGTATATATGTACGGCGAAGTCCGAAAGTCAGATTTAACCTATACTTGCAAATATGTGTTTGTGCATGCTACTGGATTTCAGAGAAAACACACTGATGTCACAAACGGGGCTGGTCTTGGAATAATATAGAGAAAAAAATTCTCACACAGTAACAGGCAGGTGTACTGTATGAATGTATTCCTGATGGAAAGCGTATGTGTGTGTGTGTTTCTCTGTGTGTCACTGGGAAAACACTGTAGATGTAGTCACGCTCTGTTCTGTGCGCTGATTGATGGTTGCTGTCCATGCAGGCCTACATTTTTGAGTGGATTGGAGTCATAGCACATGAGCAAACACTAGACGGAAGACTGTGGAACTCTCCAGTACAAAGAAGAGACTCTGTGCGCCACATACACACACCACAGAGAAAGACACACACACACACACACACACACACACACACACACCACACCCACAGATCCACTTCCCCACCTCCAGTGCTTGAAGATCTACCTGCCAGCTGCTGCCAGTCGCAGGGAAAGATGGGCTTTGTTGGTTTTGTGAAACCCACCGACAAGACCCCCCTGGAGACTGCAGGTCTCCAGCAGCACAAGCCTCAGCCTTATCCACTCCGCCGCACAGGCAATCTGTTTTCTATATTACCAGCCTGTATCACTGTACTATGCACTATAGAACAGCAATTGAGCAGGAAATTAAGTTAGGGGATCGGTATTTGGCGGAGGAGAACGAGCTGGTGTGGTCTTCTCTCTCCACGTACAAGGATCATTAAATATCACACGAGTTTCTTGATAAATTTCCTCTTCTCCCCTCTCTCTCTGTTGTTCCCATCAACTCACTCCCCTCTTCTTCCTCTCTCTTCTTCTGTCTCTTTTCTTTCTTCCTTAATTTCCCTCTCATCATCTGCCCGTTCCTCTCTCGTCTTGCTGTATTTGTAGTGTGTATGAAACAAAACATCCTAATGGATGTTTGAACAGCTTGAGATGTGTCGGCCTGGGAACTACCTCCCTGTGACAAGGAGCTCTGGCAGGGAATTGAGACCATTACAAGGGGAAAATAAGGGACATATTTCTTTCTTTTCCTCTTTGTTTATTTCTTTTCCTCTCTCCGGGTCCTTCTGTGTAACCCCCACCCCACCTCCCCTTCTCTGTCTATTTTCTCTCATTATTCCTCTGTACATACAAACTAATCTAGAATCTCAGGCTCTTTTTTTTTTTTTTTTGGAGTAGCAGATGTGGAGGAAACTTTTTTTTTCCTCAATGAGCAAGTGTGAGCGAGTTTAAAAAGTTAGTATGTGAGAGTGAGCTAGGTCAGTACGTCACTCTTCAAAACCCCATAATACTCAACTTTCACTTAAGCAGTGGCAGTTCTGCTGAGATGAATGAACATTAATGTGCATATAGTCATAGTCAGACGCACACCGATTTTTTTTTTTTGATTTTTTTTTTTTTTAACTCCTGTGTGAATTCTCAGGTTTATTTTCTAGCACAAAAAAGGACTTTTTGTTTCTTTTATTAACTTCTTAATCATAAACCTCATTATCAAACTAATAATTAACTTATATTTCAAATTACTTTTAGGTTAATTTTGGGTTTTCAAATGCCCCAGATCTCAACTTATTAATGACATGTATATTCATAGAAGACATCGATTCCATCGCCTCCTCTTTACACTTTTGGGAAAATCCTAATTTGGCAAGTTTGGGTGGACTTGAGTGGACCGCAGCACATTTTGTCCTGATAAATTACTACAATTTCATAAAGTTTTAATGTTCTTTAAAAGCTATTACCAAATTACCTAGATAATAGGTATCTAATGAGGCTGACAACTAAGCATTTTTCCTCATATACTGCTGGGACTCATATGGAAACGGTTATCTCTTTTCAGTGACTGACATTTTGAGTTTCTTGCTCAAAACAATGTCTTTGCACAAGCCTGAAAGCAGACACTGGCTTTCCTGTATCCATCCAGACAAGGAGTGGACACAGAAACACACGCCAGGACAAAGAGTTCTCACTGCTACAATCTAGGGTCAATCAGTGTGACACAATCAGTAGTGTTGAAAGCTAAATTAACAAGTGCTACAAGAACCATTATGTTTGGCTGCTGGTTGGGTAACGAAGAATAGATGTACCAACACACTGCCAGACAGATAATCAAATAAATCAATATCTATAAATAAGCGAATGAACAGAAAAAAACATATATAGCTCTGGACGTAGACTTATGACTATCACTGGCCACGTGGAACACACACACACTGCACTCCAGGCCTGTGCAGTGGTCAGGTTAGTGGGAGGCAGTCTGAGAGATAAGGCGCAAAACAGGTCTAAATCCCTCCTGAAGCGGTCTTGATGGACAGACAGGCCACCATTAACAATGCAGTGGCTTGTGAGAGCAGCAGCTGATGGAAAGATACCCTGGCATTTGCTGTGTTAAGAAGTGGCCCTTAAAGATTTCACACTTCCAATTTCTTTGAATTATCTGCCATCTCCAGCCTGTCACTCAGCCTGACAATGTCAGATTCTTGCTCACCGAGGCACCGGGCTGGTTATTGACAAAGCAATCCGCCGTGATACAGCAAAGCCTGATAAAACATTAGTCAAACAACACAACGCACAACTCCAGACCCACCTCACAGATGGATGGAAGCTCACACTCTTCGTCTTCTCTCTTTAAATACATTTTTATTCATGTTTAGTAAATTAGACTGTGATTCACACCCCATACTGCGTATAGTTTTAGTACAACATAATGGTGTTCTCAGGATTGGCAAACCTTTCATTGGGCTCATGTGTGCCTGTGTCTTTTTTGAACTACCATAAATCAATGATTTGGTTTGACTTGAAACTTTGTGAAAACGTAGCAGAGAATCTCCTCTATGTGTCACAGTTTGCTAAATAATACAGAACGGAATGGATTTGTTAAGGTCCACCTAAGGCAGCGATGACAGCCAGTGCTGTTATGACACTGAACAGACTGCTTATCGGATCTTTACTGGTTTGATTCGCTCACTGCTCCAGACAGGCCGTGATAGAAATATCACAACATCCCCATTACCCTCAGCATTCGGTACATAGTGCACAGCCTGTGCTTTCTATGAATTATTAAAAGCAGACAGATTACGCTGCAAGGCTGGAAGTCTAGAGGCATGCTACAGATGCTGCTGAGCAAAACAGTAACATCAGAAGTGTGTTTTTGTTCTTTTTTTAGAGAAAGGCCCTTTTTTTTTTTTCTTTTTTTTTTTCCAAATGGTCTGCATCTGATTAGAGAGGGTGGCCGTTAGGATAGGCGTATGGGTATGTGGATAAGAAAAAGGAAATTGTGGGTGGGGTTTGGACATGTGTGTATCTCATGTGCGAGTGTGTGGGTCGGTGCGCGTTGCAAAGGACGAAGGGGGGTTGAAGGGCATAGTGTCAGGGCTTGTCTGACATGTGGCGTGGTGGGTTGGCTGGA
>JBBMJY010000024.1:15144780-15177280 GCA_037833715.1 Toxotes lorentzi | reverse complement strand
TAAAATTGAGTAAAGTAGGTGAACTTTGAGCACATGGTGACAGCTCATGACATGTGACGTCAGCTTCATTTCTTAAAGATATTGCCCAGCCGATTTGTGCTATTGAGTTTTTCGAAATAACAAATCTAAAAATATCATTCCCCCTCTTATTTCAACGTTCAGATTCAGTCCCAACCGGAACGAGACAGAGGTTTGACTTTCTTCTGCAGAGTGGGAAAGAAAATGCAGGGACTCTTCTATAATATCCAAGTCAGTAAGATTCAGAGTTATATATAGCATGGTTGTGGCCAAGTGGGTAATCTAATTCATATCTTGTAGCACTTCCCTACAGTTAAGTGCTTTTGGACTAAAATATTTAAGTCAGTATCAGTAACTATAAATGCAAAATACTAAGGTTGCACAGCTGATGTCCAAAGGGGAGAGGAATATAATAGGCCAAGCCTTTTTGGCTGCTCAGAGATTTTGTTGAACAGGATGAGTCTTAAGTCAAACTTTTTTCAATAGAAACTTGGTTTCTTGAATTTTTAAATCTTCTTGGGGTGGAACGAACAGCAGATACGATCAGAAATAGTAACTACAGTTCTGGAGAGGAGACACATTTCAGCTCTGCATATTTGCAATTAAATACAAACCATTACTGTGCAGCCCTACATGAGATGACTTTCAAAGCTAGCAGACCCTATGATCACTAAATATATTTAATTTCACAGCACTGTATTGTAGTTATGCTTGTGTGTTGTGTGGATTAGCAGTGTGCTATCAGTGTATAGTTTTGTTTCTTTTCCCTGTATGTACATTCTGTATAATTCCAAAATTGTGAAAAAAAAGATAATAACAATTAAAAATAATAGGTGAAGGGTCAACAACAGGATCCATTCAGGAAACATATTAAAGGAAAAAGGTTCTGGGTAGGTGGTACAGGGTATACTACAGTTATACAGTATCATATATACAGCAATTAAACATAGTGGAAATTTGTAAAGAAAAATATTTTAACCATAATCACGTCAATGATAACATTTTGAGTATACGTCGCCTTCATAGTGCATCTCTGTACCTGTCAGAGCAAGATTGTGGTTCGCCCCACAGGTGACCTTCGACACATGGCCCACACACTCCACAAAGCGTGGGATAACCACATTTTCAATAGAACCACTGCCAATTTGCCCGTAATCATTATGCCTGTAGGGAGAAGAGAATAAACACACAATTAAGAACATAATTTAATGATCTGGGCATCATCGCCATCCTGCACTTTTATCACATTTTAAACACCATTTCAAAGCATGAAAGTATTGCACATCTTTCAATTTTCTATAGGGTAAAATAAATAATCAAGTCAATTAAACTATTGCAGTGAGCAGGATCCACTGGGGACTGTGGAACATATGCGTTTCCTCCCATTTCTACAAATCCTCTTTGTGACAATAACGAGACACAGGCCTATCACAAGTGAAACACCTCACTAACTAATTAGACTCTCAGGCTGCAGTCTGACAAAATAAAAAGAGAAAAGTGCTTGAAGGAAGACTTGCTCTCCCGTAATTTGCATCTGCCACTTTTTACTGCATCTGTTCCAAGTGCCATTCAACGCTCTCTTCCTCCTTTTGTTGAGAAGTGTTGAGCCCCAACTATTTAAGCTCACCTCCTACCTACCCAGAGCTTTGTTCCTGCTCCTCTGCAGACCAGTAATGAGCCAACCGCCACAAAACCGCTAGGAAATTATGACTCATTACAGACGGGGTCTAGACCGCTCCAGAGCCTCTCCTCCCCCCACGCTCCACCCTACATGCCCACATGTAATCCTCTCTCTCTCTCCCTCTTTCTCTTACTCTCATCCCTTCAGCCCATACAGAAAGACCCCAACACCTCCCTATCAATTAGAGCCTATTACAGGGCTCCCATGCTAGCAGGGCAAAGAAAGAGGGCCTTCACAGCTCAAGAGTGTGTGCAGGAGAGATTGGGAGAGTTGAATGAGGAGCCTTAAGGTGCTCCTTTCACACCCTTGCCCTTATCCATTATGCCAGTCTGTCGAGCCCCCTAGGAGAAACGTGCAGCCCCAAAAAGACTTGGGGATGAAAATAAGTCAAGGGAGGGATTCTTGGTCACACCTTTTCCCTTTTCCTTCTACTCCAGTGTCAAATTATATCATAACTAGTCCTCTGGCGAAGCAAAGTGGTCACTGTGCTCCTCCTTTACATGGAGTGTTAGAAAAAGATGGCTGGAACTAATTGGGATGTATTAATAGTACCATCTGTGTCTGTGCTCATGGACAGAGAGACCAGGACTGATATTAACAAGATAAAGCAAGTGGTGGACAAGCACCTTCACATGGAGATTCATGTGGTTACTGATTTCTCTTAGTTTCACTCCCTTGCACCCTGTATCGCATTCCCCCAGGCAATACCTCCTTATTCACGGGACTGTTGGTCTTTATTCCGAGCAAAAAATACTGTTTTACACTGCCAGCATTTTAGAATACCTTTTTTTTTTTTTTTCCTCCCTGATAGGATATGTATCAGCTTTTCATTCAAGCATGCTATGCTCATTGGCTTTTGAAGCTACGGTGCATTTCAAGGCAATCCCTCTGAGAGTGAATGGGTGAGATCACATGGGTTTGAGGTGGTTTAGAATGGCAAATCCTGCTGAAAGTGTCATTTCCAGTCGGAGACATCAATTTGGTGTGTGAAACAGGGCCCCGGGAGAGCCCAATAGCCTGGGAGATTCTTGACAAGAGCAAAGGGCCTGGGGATCAGCTCATACTCACCTGGATAAGATGGGAATTTCACAAAGCACTTCAAATACATGGAGCAATGTGAGAAACGTGCAAGACAGGAAGAAACATGATAGACAACTTTAAAAAAATAAGAAAAGTGCAGAGAAAATCTAAAAGGCGAGGGCATGTTTAATATCACTTCTTCAGCAGTATATGATGAGCCTTTGTATAGCAAACAGAGAATTATAGTAAGGCCATTAACCTCATTTGTTCATTAGAGGTTACAAAAAAAAAATCTTTATTCATGCCAAAACAATTTCCAGATTAGAACTCTTACATGAACCACTAAAGCAAATAAGGTTAGCAGTGAGGCAACTACTTGTCTTTCTTGACTTTGATATTATTGTATACAGTAGTTGTTTGCATAAGCTAAAATATATATATATATATATATATATATACACATATATTTGTATTGTAATAAAACACACAAAACAGGAGTTCATCAATGACCTCCATCTGGGAAGCATTGTCAAAGCCCATAAGTATTGTTGATAGGGATATTAAAACCCCTGACATGCACAAATAAAAATCTAAATTACTGGCAGTACCATTTCTAGCCAAACATTTTGATAACTGTAATACAGTGTACATAGGCAGCGGTATTAACTCTAATATAAAGCCTCAATTAGCTTAAGTGAGAGCAAAATGGCTGATAATTATTGCACCAACTCATTAGACTTGTTGTGACACTAAAACCACTTAAATCACCACGCAAGCATAAACACGAGCAACAGATGCAAATACACACATGCAGATGTTGGGAGTTTATTTCCATCATAATGAGACAGATACTGTACAGGTTGTTTTTTACTTGTTTAAACGAAAAGCTAAACACTTCAAACTAGATTTAATAGGGTCTTACCATTACATAGGTAATTTATAATTTGGAATATGGGTGGTAAGTTTAATGAACTGATACCTTCCACAGAAACAAATGGCAAGGGACTGTCAGGAAGCGTGTCATGGTGAACATTAAGACTTGTTAAAGACACATGGTTACTTGTGTTTGCGCCAACTTAGCACAAAAGGCTCATGTAGTTTTATGTTTCAAGAAGATCTCTGGATAGCAATCAATGATACAGAAGTCAATTACAAAGTAATTCAACTCAGAAGATATAACCCGAGTAAAGCAAACAGGATAGCACTGTTGACTCTATTGATTTTGTGAAAACATTATCTATGAAATGGTAAAGAGTACAAAAGCAAGGAAAACCTTTGCTGTACCGGCTATACATCTAGGCTAATAATGATACAGACTCCTTAGGAATAAAATCCTTGGGACTGGCCATGAAAGTTTAAGATTCAATGCGGTAAAATACAATGTGCCATAAAATATTAATGCGTGTGGTAAAATTATGCTGGCGGTAATATTTTAGATTGCTGCTGTCTGTAAAAGAGGCATATCTGTATTTATTTACAAGCAGGGATAGTGGATGGGGGGCTTTGTTTGAAGCCATGTTTATGAATATCGACTCAGGCTCCTAGGTAAGTGGCTATAAATCTGTGAGAGGATCTTTGTAAAGTTCCCTTGGAGGACATAACTTCAGGACTAACCACCTCCTTCCTTCACTTGACTTTTAAACATTTAGATGTAGCCCAGCCAACTGCATTTAGAGCAGCTTCTAAATTATGAATAGCTCCATTTTGAGAGTCCAAGTGTTAACCAATCAAAGTTGATAAATTGTGGCAATAGATTTTGCCAGGATAGAAACAGAGGTGTGTTTGGCCCTTGATCTGGAGTGTTTATGAGTTTGGGGAATACTAAAATGGATCTCTGCACAACCTGTTATGTTCCAGATGTTTACTTGGATGTACTCTACGGAAGATGGCCTTCAACCTTTGAGATCCACACCATCCACCCACATTCCTTTAAACATATTTACAGTCCTACACCAAAAAAAAAAAAAAATCCCCAAAGTATACATGTAGCATTTAACCTTGCAGCCTGATCTTTCTGTGCTAGTTTCTTTGGGCAAGATGATGAAAAGTGTGAACACCCTGAAGCAGAGAGCATGGCCTGTGCTAATGAGAGGTGCATTACTTGTTGTATGATCAAAACGATCATGTATTGCACAGCTCATAGAACCTTAGGCTATCAAGACCAGCTGGAAAAGTTCTTTAGGTTCATAATGGATGAACCTTTCACAGATGACTCATTCACACCTCCTTTTTCTTTTTCTTCTGCGCCATATCTTTGGCATGTTTATCTCTTTATTTTGGTTCAATGTTCTGAAGTTCAGATCACAGGGTTGATTGCATTAGTAATGCTGTTGCAGTTGGATGACCTGGTGAACGATGGACGCAGAGGTCTGTATCCTCTGGCTATGATGATCACATAGGAGCCAGGATTAAGAGAACTGATTTCTTTCCTGCTTGAGTTCAAAGGGCTCAATCAAAGTGTTTCACTGCTGAACTCCTGGCTCCCACTTTAAATGCATAATTAACTGACAAGTGGTGATAAGGTTGAGCTCTGTGTAAAAAAATAGTTTTGGGAATTTCTGCCCGGTGATGGACGCAGCAACAGTTGATGTCACTATGAACTAATAACTAGCTGGAAAGCTGAATTGATCCAGCCATCTAATTCCAAGAAAATAGCTTCCTCCTGAGCTAAATTGGAGAAAATTGACAACCCCCCATTAAAGCCCCATCTCTCTCTTTCACTCTCTTCCCCTTCTTTCTCCCTTCCCTCCCATTTTCATTTCTTTCTCCCCGGTGCGCCCCGTGCTTTCTCAGGGCTAATCCTTGTGGCCTCTCCGTTTATGTAGACCTCAGCTATCTCTCTCTCGCACCATTTCTGCCCCAGACACTAGCTGACACTATGTATCAGTTCACACGATGAATACACAGAGAGACGTGCTAAACAAGGACTTTAAGACATGTCACAGCACACTTAAAGGCCTTCACATTGATACAGTAGTTCAGATGTGGCAGAGTGAACAGAGCATGTTTCATACACCATACAGTACACAATCCATGCTGTTATGTTGTGGCTTTAAAAAAGTTTTGTTGTGGCTTTGAAAAAATACATACGTTTAATTATATATAAGACTTTTGATGTGATATGATACTTATGCAGATTCTTTCATGGCAGAACATTTAGGTTTTGTATTTCAAATGTTATGCTCACAATGATAAGCCTCTCTTCTTGCTTTTGAAGAAGTAAATACATCCTCCTGTGAGATTTAAACTCTTTTTTTTTTTACTAAGAGACCACGTGCGTGTGCAGTTATGGTGCTTATAGCGCGCTTCTGAGATCTAATGCAATTAGGCTACGTTCAGTGCTTAATCAGTCTTGATTACCTGTTGAACATTGCAAATAGGGAGCCTCCTGGCTCTTGGAGACATGAAGGTTGAGTTGTGCTAATTAAAAGTGATGCAGAAATGAGTGAGAGAGAAGTTAAACAAAATGCATGATTGCAAAACATGATTGCAAAAAAAGAAAAAAAGAAAAAATTGTATGTATGTATAATTTGTTGCCATAGCTAAAAATACCCACACTGTGGTGTCTGTTTTTAAGATTATTCTTTAATTTCTCATCTGGTGTGACAAGCAGTGGAAAGTATTTATACAGTTTCTTACTTCCAGATTAAAACCATATAAAAACACCAATTTCCCACTTCATATTTTTTCATGCATATATCCTGAGAGTTAACCTTGCTTCCTCAATATGCTGTAGTGGCTCTCCAGACATAAGACGCCATGGATAGACGCTCAGGTAGCGATCCAAGTCTGTGACAACATGCGGCAATAAGAAAACCGTTTTCTGGGCAAATTTCTCAAGTGTTGAAAAGATTGCCCCATCTATAACTGCTTAAAAAGCGTTCCATGTCCCCAAAGTTAGTGCAATCACAGTGTATTCCCCCCACCCACCCCCCCACCCCACTCCTCTCACTTCCTGTTTTGTGACTAAAAATCATGCAGAGCCCACACCACTTTAAGCCAGTATTTACAGTTACGATCTGGCTGTTGTTTTCCAAGGAGCCGAGCTGTGCTTTGCCTTTTTTTTTTTTCTTTTTTTTTTTTTTTTTTAATTCATTTAGCTGTAAGGCAGAGTGTGATAAGACAGAGCGAAGACTTCCCTCATAACGAGGCACATGCCAAGTCTGACATAATCCAATCTGGTCCATTTTCATCAGCTTTTGTCTTGTGTTTTTTGCTTCTCTTTTGGACTTTCCTTTGGTTCCAACGATGGCTCAAAAACCTGAAATGACACAATTCGGTCGCACTTGTATGGTGGTGAGGCTGCAATCCAAACGGCTTTTCTGCAGAGAAATCCTTGAAGACCCACACACATTTAAATCTGGCCCTGGGGGCAACAGGCTCTAAACTACTGAGATAAAAAACCATCCAGGCCAAAAGCAGAAATATATATTTTAAGGGAGGGCTTACCATGGCAACAAAAAGGCATGTCAAACTTGTGGAAAGGAGGCATTCTGACTGAGGAGTAAACACAGACCACTGTGCCCGTAGGAAAGCCTAGGAAAAGCTCTCCGCATATTAAAGGGCCCAGCCTCACACATGTATACAGCAGAAAAAGAGACAATGACAGTAATAACAGGCGAGGCGTCAGGGTGTGGAAAAGACGGTTAAACGGTCATTTGTGAGAAGAAACGTAACAGGGCCTAATCGAGGCTGCGCCATAGGCAGGGTCTTGCAGAAAGATACAAATGGTGTCCTCTTAAATGGGTTATTGGGCCTCAACCAGAAACATTTCCTCTGGTCCGCTGGTCTGCACTGAGTCAAAACATTAACCATTTACTAAGGAAGCTTATTTGCTTTATCAACACCTGGTTCAAAAGAGAATCCAGATGTTCCTACGTAATTGCAAGGTAACAGATACAGTGTCACACCAAAATATGTAGCTGAAAATGAGCAGAAGGCTACAGGAAGTGAGAACCAGCGACAGGAGCTCTCAGGAATAAATGGAGGCAAAAGAAACTTCAAACAAGCATGATGGAACCAGGACCACAAAAGTGCTGGGTAGTATGTGAAACTGCCCTCTTTTTTTTATGTGTCTACATAAAGAAATGCTTTCTGGTAGATTTTAAACTACATTGCCTCAAATTAAAGACAGGGAAGAGAAATGCAGCACCCCGCTGCTCTGTGCCATGCTGTGCCACCTTCATGGCGAGCCGTTGATACACCATGAGGATATTTTCAATCCCCAATAACATCTGACGAGACCAAAACAAATTCCACGGAGAAGTGAAAAGAAGGGAAAAAGAAAGAGTGGGATTCTCACAAACTAAAACCCTTGCTATATTCTCTTTTTCTACTCGCACTCATGCCGTGAATGCTTATATGTCTAGTGTAAACACAATCAGTGCTGTGCAGGAATGATGAAAAGCCGTTACTCTTATTATAGGAGAAAATAACAAGCTCTCATGAAGGGATTGATTGTTTTCAAATCGTAGATCTTTGTAAGAGGAGTGTAAAGTAGAGCTAAGTCTCCATTATAGGACGCGGCTGCTACATTGCTTTTGATTTTCTGTCAACATCCCTCTTACAAACCAGGCACTGTATTTACTAAATGCATCGGGGCCAAGAAATGGATTGAATATATTGTTCGTCTTCTGCAATCCAAATTGTGTCAACCAGTTGGAGGTATTGCAGGTCTTTTATTCGGTGTGTCTCACTCTGCCAATGTTTATAGATACTGTAGGACTCTTCTGAACAGTTGACTGCACAATATGGGTGTAGTTACTGTAACAAAACTGAACATAAATTAACCGTGAACCATGTAAGCAGGCAACTCACTCCTGCAAAGCTCTTTTTCCCTCTGAAGCGAGGATTATACGCAGAAAAGAAGCCCAAGTGAAAACTGTTCCCCTAACATGTCCCTACACAAATCGATGCCTGTTTAATAAACATGTTTTTGTTGTTTCTATTTGTAAGTCTCATATCTTACTGGTTTTTACAGCCAGACAATGTTTTATGATGGTAATGATTACTGAAGTGTTTTCAACAAATTCAGTGTGAAAAAGTAGACAAGACTGGTGGATAATAATAATGTTTATAGTAAAGAAATTTAAGGTGGTATTATATTTCAATGCCTCCATGTTTTCCTGATACTGTACTGCCTGTTTACAGGAATGCAATAACTCACATTCAAACACAAGGCTAACATTACAATCCCACAACAATGGAGCCTATATTAAAGCGCTGAGGACAAAAAGAGGCCTTATAAGAAGGTTAATGCAGACAGTTTATCTCTTCAGCTTCTACCACTCACTTGTATGTAAACATATGTACATACCCATAAAGTACACATACTCAGCTGTATGTAAGCACGTACACAACGCGGCATAAACACACAGATCCTGCGTCCTTCTCGGGTTGCAGTATATATCTTTGGTCTCTAAGTTGCCCTTCCCAACTGTCTATTATAAGTCAGTCATTTGCACCCTTCCCCTCTTGCTCAGAGCCACAGCCCCTCTGTCCCTTCTAAGTACCCCAATAAATTCAAATGTAATGCTCCTAAATGAGATCACTTACATGTGCCATTTCTCTTCAACTATATTTATCATCTAACACTTTGGCCTTCATTAACAAATGGCACTCAAGTGGTGTGCGATTCCTCATCTCTGCTGCAGGAGGGAAAGAGAGGGAGAGAGGGCTGTCACCAAATGACACAAATTGAACTGGGTGAGGGTTAACATTTCACTTTGTGACGTAAGTCTCGGTACAGAGTCGCTAAGCGTTTCATGAGGTCAACTGAATTACTGGCCAGCAGATCAGGGCAGATACTGTGAGCAACGGTAACAAAGGCAAAGCTGCCCAAGAACACATTTCTGTGCGGTTTAATATCATGACATTCAAATAATTTTGGTTGCACAATGTGAATACGATGTGTTAGCACTGCTGCTGCCACCCAGGATGCCAAGGATACAAAGATGACTCATCTCTGTTCACCACAACAGTTCAGAGTCATAATTTCAACCTGGAGCAACACAATTTACAAACTCACACGCACACACAATCCTTCTGTCACAACACTATCAAACATTAAATGCTAAGATCCAGAGGCCACCCACTGTCCAATGAGCATCAGCCAACTAGTTGGGCCATTTACATCGACGGATTTAATTGGCTGTCGTCTCCAGCATTGTGTAAGGCAGTGGGGTGCTGCATTTGTGTGGGACTACTCCTGTAATATTACATACTGTTCATCACTTAAGGTTAAACCTACCTATTGTTAAATTTATAGCCCAACTATTCTTCTTGCTCTGGCACTCTCTCCTCATCTGCATTGGCAAAGAAAGTGTTCAGTTTAGCTATTAATTATCACGACAATGGAAAGATGCACAAAGCAAGGGTAACCCCTTTTTTATTTCCTTTAATAAACATTTTAAAACAGCTTCATTATAATAATGTATTTTGATTAACGATGTTTACCACAGTGCTGGTAGTGAAAATTGCTTTCCCATAAATTAAACCAATAAAAGTTAGTTGATGAATTATTGCCTAAATGTAAAATGTTACAGTCTAATTCATTCAAAGCAGCTCCACTGTGTACAGTATCTACAAAATCTACATATTCAGAGAATAATAAACATAATTAATTAATCTGATTTCCTCACAACTATACTTAAAATATATTTTTTTTCATTTTCAAATATTCATAGTTTCAAATGTGAATAAATACAAATATCAAGTACTACGATTCAGTGTTTCTATTACTCTGCAATGTCACATTAGGCAGTTATTGATTTTAGAACATGTTAAAGAAAGTTTTTATGATACAGTTTACGTTTGGATCCATTTTCTGTTTTCAAGACTAATTCAATGGGGCAACGTGAAGTATTACAAAAGTTAATTTCAGAAACCCAGTTTTAGTTCATTTGCAGTGTGTGATTTATGTATGTAATACATGAATGCATGTAAAATATACACACAGACACACAGTATATATGTACACAGTATATGTATGTATTTGTCTATAATTCATTAAACTTTTTTTGAATGTTTTTTGTGTGTTGTCCTCATTACTGCTTCTAAGTATGTGGTGTAATCTTGTACATAATCCTCTATTCACCTTCTACATTAAAACACATTTAAATCAGATTTATATTTAAAGATTTAGCATTTACTGTAATAATTAGAATAATAATTAGCAAAGAAAAGGACATCACTGCAAAAATCTTGCCAAAACAGCAGACATGACATGCTGAGTGGTTACAGATGTACTTTTAAGGATGATATGATTCAGGAAAAGCCATGTTAACACAGCTTAGTCTGAGGAAATGTTCATATATTGACATAAAACATGTCAGGTGAAATCAAACACACAATGCAATCTCACATGAAGAAATCAATTTGTGCTCCAGTTTGCTTTGTCTTCTTTTTTTTTCTTTGGATGACATTAAAAGAACGTAAATATATTTTTATCATAGCCTATTCAGTTCTATGATAACTGCTTGATCATGCTGATTTCAAATAATGCTTTGCCAGTTTGTAACAGAGCAAAAGGCTGTGTACCCTCAAGGTAAATTTACTATCTCCCTCAAAAATGAAAAAAAAGGCAAGAAAAAGGGGAAGCTTTGTGGGGCAAGTCTAACATTTTAACATCTCTGTGTTTCATCTAAATCACTGACAACAAAATAGCCTCTAGCATGATTCTGTCTCTCTCTCTCCCTCAAAGTTAACTATGACATCTGGCATGGGCTCTGAACACCATGACAACAGACACCACGAATACAGACACCACGGCATCATACAACTGTAGAGCAAGAAAAGAGACAATGAGGAAGAGAGGGGGAGACACACAGCTTGTTAATGGGGGAGAATGCAATGTAAAGAGATCAGTAATTACAATTATTTAAACAACTCCCAATAACAAGTGGATTATGTAGAGTCTAGCTATTGTGAAGACGAGCGTCGCTCTAATGTTTCTGATGTAAATCCTTTTTTTTTCCTCAAGTTCCAAAATCTATGAACCATTGTCTTGACAAGGAACATATGCCCGTGATGGCAAATGTACAGTAAAAATACATCATTAGTGCTAAGCTAATAAGTGAGGACACACACTTGTTTTACAGTGAATATTTGTATGCATTATTCATTTAGGCATAAAGGATCCGGAGGAGATGGTACATGAGCCCCTCTGAGTGCCCTGGGGCTATTGTCATGGTGGGCATAATGGGAGGGGATTGTAGTGCAAATGTTGTCATCTGTATATCCTAATGCTGCAATTTGGGACAGAATGTGAATCATGACGAGGGGTCTACAACGATGTGCAGATGAAGACAGAAAGAGAGAGATGCCAGAGTGACAGAAAGAGAGAGGGAACGGAGAGAGGGAGAGAGTCTTGTCTTTGGTGAAGTGAGGAACTCTGCGGCAGGTAATACTCTGGACACTGCCACTCACTTTCCCAATCAGGCAGAAATTATAATTTTAATAGACATTCAATTAGATTCATTATTTCGCATTTCTTCCTTGTGTCGGTCAAGACCCCTCTCCATTCAGATTTATCTCTGAAACACAGTTTTGTTCAGGCAAAACGATGGATTGACAATGCAAGGGAAGAGTGAAGTCAATTTTGCTTGATGTCACTGACGGCTTAGCATGTAATTACTGTCACACATGCATAATAGCAGTACTTAGAGAAGTGCAAGGACAATCAATTTAGCTTTCAGGACTGCAACTTAAGTATAAGTACATAACTTTTTTTGAAGGAGTAAGAGTGAAGGTTGTGTAAATGTGAATATATATAAATATATGTGGTGTTTTGGAATTTCTTCCCCTCTCTCCCTTGAAGATCTGGGATGGATTGTCCAGCAGCACCCTCTTGTGGAGCTTAACCAAAATGCAACCTATGTTCAGCTCTGCAGCCTCTCTCTCTCTCTCTCTCTCTCTCTCTCTCCCTCTGCTCCCTGCTGCAGCACTCCTCCTCCGGCTGGATCTTCCCTCCAGCGTCTTCCTGTCTGAGATGTCCAGCCACTTCCCCCTTTTCCCTCACACTGCGTCTCCATCTGAATTTCTCACTCGGGCCTGGTGCAATCTCAGTGACCTCTTAGTCAAATATTTAGATGGTCGATTTCAACCCCTTTAAGAAACTGCCTCCCAACCTCTCGCCATAAAGAAATCGATGGGATGAGTTCAAATGCCAGCGGAAATGTTCGAACGTAAACAGGTTCATTGAGAGGCGATGGGGAGGAGTGTTGGCAGAGGTAGGAGTGTTGGTAGAAGACGGTGGGGGGGTGTCTGATGCAAATGTATGCACAGCCATAGAGTGGCTATGCATATGCATACGGGTAGAGAGGGATTACACACAGGGATGAGCGGAGATACTGAGAGGGTTTAAAAAGAGGGTGAACGCTCGGGACACAATGAGGCAAGGCGGGGCATTTATGTTTACCAACGGAGGGGATGGGGGAGGAGAAGAGAGGAGAGGAGAGGAGAGTATTTGGTACATCATGGCGAAAATGGGCTTCGCCTCTTGTGCTAAACAGAGTGACCTCTAGTCGGGGCCTTGGGGGAAGAGGGTGTGGAGGGGGTAGAGTAGTTAGAGCAGCCGACCCTCACTGTTCCCTTCAGGGAGCGGCACTGCACCAAATAGCATGGACAAACCAGGGCACTAATATTCTCATACTAACCCCCTGACAATACCCCATTATGTATGTATGCCTCTGTGCATTACACACCTTGAACTAGAAACAATCGCGCCCTTTTTCTTTTCTTTCCCCTCAGCACTTGAACCACAGCCAAGAAATGCAATGAACGCATTTTATTATATATTTTTCTATTTCATAGGCAAAAAAGGGGTATGTGCACACACACACACACACACATACACAGACCACGGAACACCTTCGCTGTGTTCTTTACATAATCAGTTACCTTCTGACACCTACCTTTGCTGCAAATGACTGTTTGCCTTTTATTCTGCTCTGTTTTCTCTCTATCTCTCCCTTCCAGCCATGTGTATCATCTATAATTACAATTCACACTGATTCCAGCCCGCCATGCTAAAACCCAGCCTACAGTATGAAATAAGAAAGCAGCTTGTAAGGTACAAAGGGGAAACATGACAACCAAGACACAAGGGAGGGGGTAAAGGGAGAAAAAAAAAAAAAACCTAAACACAAGCTCTGGCCGTGGGGTAACAGCATCAGCAGAGTATTATGATGTTTCTAAATGGGGAGCGTGTCTCGTGGCACGGGTCCCTGTCCAGATATCGATTGCTCCTGTGGTTGTAACACTAACAGCAGTGGAGAGCCATTGAACTTTAAAGCAAATAGTCCTTCTCCCCCGCTCAGCGTCCTCTCACAAGCGATCAATACAGATCGGCCCAGCACAGCTAACACCTCTATCTGGAATAATGGCCTTCCTCCTGTAGTTACTGACCAGGAAGAGATACAGACAAGCTAGAACAGGTTGGGGAGAGGGTTTTCAAAAATGGAGAAAAAAATATGTACAAGCGACAATGGCACTGAAACATACACATACCTTTTTTCTAAATAATAGCACCACAGTTAACTTAAAACAATATAAACCCAGTTACACCAGTTAAAACAAGGAGGAGGAGAAAAGTAGCCACTATGCTGCAGAAGCTTTTATTCACACAGTACATTTTAGATGGAGTAACACAGCAATCTATCTATAAATGTCAAAATATTAAATCTAAATTCAAATAACTTCAGTTGTCATAATACAAAGACTTGAAATAAGCACTAAAAAATTTCAGATATTTCATGGGCAGCTCAGACAGCAGTAAAACCACTGGTGCTTGGACACTCCCTGTCTATTGTCCTTTAAAAGTCTTCAATATACTTGCGTGCTTAATAGGTAGAGGCGGACTATGTGTCTGCTTGATCCCCATTAGCCCTGTATTAGCCACTGTGACCCTAATGTTCCCCACTCCATTACTCTGCTGCATGGAGAGAAGAGGAGATGATGGCCCTGAGAAGAGAGGAAGGCCGCGGGGTTCAGCATGGCTGGGCAGAGATCAAGTGTGAACGGGGAGAAACGCCCATCGCCCATTCTGGATCACCCTGGAACCTCTCAGGACCCCCAAAGGGATACACCCAGTATTCACCTCGGCCCTGTCCAACACACCGCAAAATAAGATATGAAGTACCCTCATCATGTACAACACATGTTATAATAATAGAGCTATTGTTGTGTATCTCCAACTTTAAATGTTCTCATTTCACAAAGAAGCAACCACCGTGAAACCCAAACTGTCAGCGAGTAAGTGCTGTGGATCTTTGCATTTGTTCACAATAAGCAAGGGTCGTATGAGTAAAGAAAATAATTTTATTTTGGTTTTGTTTTTTTTTTAAATATCTTTTTTATAAGCCAGACTATACCAAGCCTTCCTTTTCTCTTCTTCTGGGTGCCACCCAAATTACGGTAGTTAGACCAGTCAGAGACTGTGCAAAAGGTTTCTCTATCCCAGTCTTTCTGTTTAAGGGTATTACTGTAAAACAGGCAACTGGATAATAGCAGGGTTCAAAGCAATATGCAAAAAGAATGCAGTTTTTCCAGCTGAAATCATCTGATCCCTTCCATGCCTGAATCAGCTTCAGCTGTAAGCCAGATCGCTGAGGAGGAACACAAAGGGGGGAAAAGCAAATGAAAGAGAGGGAGCAAAATAGAGAATGTGAGAGAGATGACAGAGACAGGAAAGAGAGAAATTCGAGAGAATGCAGCGCAGCGCAAAGTGTTTAAAGATGGCTGATGTCAGAAGTCAGAGGAAGACGGATCTTGGCATCGGGAGTTAGGAGTGTAACGAATCATGTGGCCGAGGCAGAGGCCAGTCTGAACATGGAATGTAACAGAAGCCTCAAATATGGCGGCACTGGAAGTCAAAATCTCTTGGCTCATGGATTTCTGCAGCAGCAAGCTACTGTGTAGAGAAGTGATGACTGCTGACTGCAGGAATTTCACTTCTAACTGAGGATCAGAGGGAGATCCATCGTGACAAAAAGTCCTTCATTAAAGGCTCAGGCGGACTGTGACCAAGATTACAGCAAACTTGTTTGTTAGCGAGTGTATGAACTCATCTAGGCATACAAGAGTCCAGGCAAAACAAATTTCTGAACTTTAAAAACTCTGCACACGGCATAATACACCACATTCATAGTTTCTAGAATGTGCGCACATGAGCACAGACGAGGCTCAGATTCCCTCAGAGCATAAAAATTCTGATTGAGGGATGTGTTACCTATAATAATGAAGAGCATATTTGAATTTCAAAAGGACAGCTCCCAAGGTTCAGCCTTCCCAGTTCTTAATTGTGTCTTAACTACTCCAGCCTATTTTAATGGGTAGAAGAGGGCTGGTCCACTATCTGAACTCCATTAGCACAGTATTAGCCATAGTGACCGTAATGGTCCCCACTTCATTACTCTGGTGCTGGGAGAGACGAGTTGATGGCCTAGAGAAGGGATGAAGGCCGAGGGGTTCAGCATGGCTGGGCAGAGCTCAAGTGTGAACAGAGGAAACGCCCCTTTGCCCATTCTACAAGTCCCAAATTCCCCCTGAGACCCCAAGACGGGGTACCAGACCGCATTCAACGCAGCCCTGTCCGATACAGATTGCTCGGACAAAAGAATCAGCATTTATGAATAACTCTTTAGCGAATGACCACTCCCCTTTCACGCATCAGGAGACTTTAGGAAACTTTAGGAGCAAATGAATGGCTCACACCAACAGATAGAACTAAAGCTACAACAGACAGTGATACCTTAATGTTCATGTATTTACATTACAATCATTCATTCATAGAGAAAGTTTTCAAAGGATGTGTACCTAACTACTCCAACATGTGTTTGGTACGCTACAGGTTTGGTTACCAACCCCTCCCCTACTGTTTTTCTAGTAATTCCCAAAGTTATTAGGTCCAATTGCACTAATTGCTGCGAGGAGTGGCCATAGGGCATCTGTAACAGGCTGCGTTTGACAGCAGTGAACTGTGCGTGTGTGGAGAAGTCAGAAACAAGTGGCACTGTCCTATAGCTGAACCTAGGAACTGCTCTTACACATGTCTCACCTTTCATCCTGTGACCCCATTATTTCTCCTTCCATAGAAACCTCACCAAACAGAACATGTTTGATTGCCCTTGTCCTCCGATCTCTCTCCCTCTCATAATGTTATCTTAAGAAATGTGGAAACGATTGAACCTCCATTTGATTTTGGCGGCCAAAATGACTACCACATTGGCGTCCTCCCTGAATGTATGTGTGTGTGTGCGTGTGTGTGGAGTTCCCCCCAGAGATTTCAGTGAGAGATTCCAGGGGTTGTGTGATCCAGTTCCTCTCATCATGGCAAATTGACCATGTGCACTTGACGGCCAGCTGAGTAATCTCCTGACACGTCGGATTTAACACACCACTCCGCAATCACAGAAAGAAAAATAACTTTGGGGAAGAAAAGTCATAAATAACCTGGCAGAGAGGGAGCTTCACTCTCTACTTGCCCTCTCAACCTGGTTGAGAAAACAGTCAATAAGAGAGGAGCCACATGATTTTCACTGGAGTTGTGTGTTTGCAATCATTAGGAGAGCCATTATATGCCCCGGAGTGTAATACTAACCTTGAATGCAGAAAATTGTCAATAGAAGGACCTAGTTATTTTTGGTAATAATGGCTATAGGGAACATTTAAGGTCTGAGGTGTGGAAATGCCTTAGATGGAGGGGAGGGGGTTAAAGATACAATATATAACTGATGCAAATTCATGGCAATTCAAAAAAAAAAAAAGAGAGAGAAAACTGTTGCTGAGTAAAGGTACTAGTGCACAAATGGCATATACTGCAACAAGCAGTAAAGGGTAGCAAAAAAAAAATGCATAGTGACATCAACTGTTGCTGCATGTGGGTGTCGCGGTGAAGGAATTTCCCCTAAGGTGATTTAGGGTGGCCCAACAGTGTGATGAAGAATTAGAGCCATATTTCTTCTGTTTTTGCATTTTACTTAATTTATCCAGAATTTAGCGCTATATATGTAAGCAAAGCAGTTCCAGGGTAAGGCAGAGCACTACATCACACACAACTTTCAGATTTCTAAACGTTAGGGACGCAGCATAGACCTCTGCAATCATGTTTGTAAGTCAGCAATTTGCCATTTTCCGACTCTTATTGGAGACAGAGTCAGTATGGCTGCCATCAATTTCATTCATCAGAACATAAGATCACTGACTTAACTTTTTTTTTTCTGAAATGTTCAAAAATAACATTGGTTTCCATGATGGATTACAATGCCCTTGGAAGGATCACAATCGCAAACAACAGCTAGTTGTAACAGAAAAACAAGTTTTTAAAGTAAGTTCCTACAAAAAAATTGTTACAGTAGTTTGTTATTCAGACAAGTGCTTTTCAACTGAAGAGACCCGAGGGGGTTAAGAATCAGTACACACATATTGAAGTGTAAAACAAGAAGAGCCTGGCCTCATGAAAAAAAAGAAAAAATGTAAACTTAGTGGTTGTGGCAGTTGCTTGGCATCCCCTGTGGTTGTCTTGTCAATAGCATGGTATTGCAATATTGCAGTTATCGCGACAGCCCCAGTGAGAAACCATGAGAGAGTCAAGAAAATACAGAATGAAAAAGACAGACAGACACTGCCAGAAATTGTCATTCCTCATTGGCGGTGTGAGCAGGAAGTGGTTTGGAGCCAGAAGGATGTAGGCCATGTTCTTTAGAAGGCAGGATTACAGTTGGCTCTTGTATGACAGCGGACTTTTCATCACACAGCCACGCTGAGCCACTGCTGGGCTCCCAAACCTGTCACCAGACTCCGTCAGTAGTGGCCCTCCAAATTGAAAAAGTCTGCCGTCTTCAGAGGAGGACGAACGGAGATAGTTAGGAGTGTGGGGTTGGTAAAGGTTGAAAACGTGTGCACGTATGTGCGTGTTTACCCAATCGCAGACCTGTCTTGCAATGCAAGATTGCATTTGTCTGTGTGTAACACTGTGTACTCAGAAGAGAGGTTGGGAGGAACGGAGAGGAGGGAAAGGAGAGAGTGAGAGAGGGAGGAAGGGAGGGCAGTTAAAGGGTTTAGGGGGAAAAAATGTGGTCATCAATTGCTGGCAGCAGATCCAGGGAGAAGATTATTGGACGGTAACCCAGCGGCAGATGTCTGATGAGTGTCTATTAACCTGCTTCCTACATCTCATAGGCCGTGTCGCTGATGAATTCAGACCAGGAGGCCTTGTCCCACCCAATAGGAGGGGTTGGTAATCCCTCTCCAGGAAATAGCTGCCAGAGACCTCAGGACCTGATTGGCTGTATCTGTGCTGCCCTGGCACAGCTGACAGGAGAGGGATGCTATTGAGGAGATATGAGTCAACCCCTGCTGCTTCCAGTCCGTTGCTTCTCTATCATCATATCACTCTGCTCTTTGAGCCCCCTTTTTGTTTCCCCTCTGTCTTGTTCCTATGTGTTTACATCCATCCATCCATCCACCCACTGACCCCTTTATTTGTCTATCTTCTTACCCTGTCTCAGTGTTCTCCTCCACTGATACCTCCCATCCTCGCTTTACCAGAGTTAACCTGAAAGGCTCAAATAAGACGACAGACTGAACAGGCCTAGTCTTGTCTCGGCCACACACAGAAACTCATGGGGTTACTTGACTGTGGTATGGCACAGTCTCCCTTCCCAGGTGCCACTGGTTCAGGTCCAGCAAATTACTACATGGACACGGCGCAGCCTCTCCCACCTGCTCCCCCCCAAAGACTCCGACATGGATGTGCCCTTAGTAGAGAGTAGCTGGATGCATTAATAATTATCTACAAAAGGATGTCCCCCATCACTGCTGTTCAAGACATATTTGGACAGGCAGCATCCTTGAGGCCAAAGCAGCTTATTTTGTCTACAGTTATCATGACTGTCTCTAGAAATACACCAAAAATAGATGATAAGTGATGGGATATCAACTGACACATTTCTCTAAACCTGTTATGGTCCATTTGGTGTGTTTGTAAAAGAAACCCATGTCCCAAAAGGATTGATGATATATGAGTTTGGTATCATCTGCCAACAATTCATTTTTCTGTCATCGCCTCTTCGACTTTTGCCTCCCTCCCTATTTTTTTTCCCGAACAGAGCAAAATAAAGACAATTCTGGAGGGAGGCCATCTGAAATAAAAATCATGTTGACTTAAGCTTCTTAGTAAGCCAGTTAGTTCCCAATAAACCTAAACTAGCGGCCAGCTAAGCACGGCCCAGGACAACATGGCTGGCTTGAGCCAGTGTGGAGGGCAGAGAGAGGGAATAAGGAGTGAGAGCTCAGGGTCTGTGCTCCACATCTGTTGCTGTATTAAAGGCATATGGGCCGGGCCAGGCCAACCACTCATGAGCATGCACGGACCCCCGTCCTGAGCCCAATCAGTCTTGATGGGGGTGATGTAATGGACCTTCCTTGGCCTCCCTTGTCCTCTCAAGAACAGTGCAACTGCACAATCCTGCATAGTAGGCCTGACAACATGCCAGCTTGCTGTCAACACCTGCCCCTCAAACACTAGTGGGATGAAGGGACACATGCAGGGGAAGAGAAGGGATGGAGAGGGGGATAGACTGAGGCAGAAAAAAAGAGAAAGGGAGGGGGAGAAAAAAAGAAAAGGTAGCCTGTAGAAGCACTGGAGTCACAGAAGACTGAAGAGAAAAAAAGAGACAAATGGACCATAAAAGAATAGAGGGCAGTGTCATCTAACAGACTCTACATGTGCTTGTCTTATGGTGTAAAAAGCAACACAGAGAAGGGGGGACACTACAAAATGTGGTGTATGGTGTGGTGTGTGGCTGTATAGTAAGCCGGAAGAGGCCTGTTGCTCTAACCTCCCTCTGTCAGAAAATTAGGGGCCTGTGGAAAAACATGTCCCTTCTGCATTTATCAGTAACACTGCCATGCCTGGACCCGCACAATTGTGTTTTCATCTGCCCCCACAAACGACCATTCATCTTGGCCGTGGTGTAATGGAGGAGAAGTTAAGGGAATGGAACAGGATCAAGGGATCCTACGCTTTGGTGGACAGGTATGGCGGTGAGGAAAGGGTGCCCTGGATGCCTGACTTGGTTGACTGAGTGTCATCTCAGGGTGGTGTGCAGCTTGGCTTCACAGAAGGATAAGGTGCAGCAACTCTGTGGTGACCCGGGAGCTTGTCACAGGGGATGTAATGAGGTCAGATTACAGGCGAGTCCACAGACTGGCTGCAAAAGGTTGGCCCGTAATCCTTCAGTCATTAAAGGAATGCTTTGTTAAAAGTGGATGGAAGAGAGGAGAAAAAAAGGAGATGGAGAGAGCAAAGAAGAGGGGGGAATATAAGAGGTGTGTGGGGGAACTCAATAACACTTGATTCAATATGAAAAGCTTCTTGTTGCCACCCAGGAGAAGCCTGACTAGGAAGGATGTGAGGGAAACCAGCTGAGAGACTCCTACAACCAGGAACAAGACATGCCTTGTTCCGGGTTTAAGGAGCAAACAGATTAAGATGAATTGATGCAAGCTTAGTGACTTTGGAGAATGGGGAGAAAAAACGCCCACAGATCAATAAGGCTTAGGAAGCAAGCAACCAAAGACAGAATCTCCACTCACATTCAGGGGGATAACACTCAATGAAGGAAAGGGTCTCAGATCTCATATATCCCCATTTGTGTGGTTTAGATTAGAAAAAAGAAAAAAAAAAGAGGTTTAGGTGTGGAATAACAGGACAAAATAAGATTTAAAACAATAAGGTTTCCAGAAAAAAAAGCCATTTTAAATGTTGACATTTACAGCATGCTGCAGAACATTATTTCTGAAAGTGTGCAAGGTGCAATAAAATGTAAAACAGTAACAATGAAGCAAGGTTTCACAATCCATACAGGCTTTTCTTATGAATATTTGCCTTTTTTTTTTTTTTTAGAATTTACATTTCTGGGGTTTGAAAATGTAAGCGCCTGTACTAACTAACTGTGTGCACTAAAACACACAAGGGGTTTAAAATAAAGCACATGCAGATCACACCAAAAGTCCTACTGCTAGCAAGCTAACATGCATCCAATGTCCCACAGTGCACTGTGACAGATCCGTGCCGAAGCCGGTCTGGCGGAGCCTGCGCCCTGATGTTTGCAGAGATCAGAGAGAATCATCTGGGTTAACATGGTAATTATACGCCAAAGCCCTGCTATCTCAGACTGGATCTGATACTGTTTTTCTCCTCTCTGCTCAGAGATCTCAGGCCTCCAGTCAGGAGGAGCGACAGCCGTCTTCCAGAGCTAATCCCTTAAGAGGTGTTCCACCACTGTCAACTTAATGAAAATAAACCTGCTGTGAGTGGATGAATTTGATTACACCAAAAAAGAAAAAAAAGGGGGAAAAAAAAACAGCCAGGCATCAAAACTTGTTCTTACTCCCCAGTAGGGCCACATCTACTTTGTCAATATTGACATGCTTAAATGAATGTCAGAATTCCTTTCCTATGTCCTGAATTAATACTAGATAGATTCATCAGCAGTGTAGTTTATTGCTCATTATTGTTTGATTAAATTAGATGTCAAACGTCTAAAAAAAAAAAAACATGCCTTTCTGTACATTTCTGTAATTAACTGAGTTAAACTAAGTTATGCATGCTCCTTTTCCTTTTCCATCTGACCTGTTTGCTAAGCTATTAAAAGAATATCTGAACACATCCATATGGATTACCACAGTGCCTGGTGACCCCCACATCTGTTGAAACTGACCCCCATGGGCGTCCTTGGGCCTAGGTCAGGTGGTTTGGACCAACTCAGTATGCTGATCGAGTTACGATTAAAAAAAAAAAAAAAATGGACAAGATGACCGCTGACCCCTGGCTAGTGAGACCATTGTCTAAAGCAATTATAAAAAGGGCATCAAGAATAACATTAAGCTGCTTTACATAACATGGTGAAGTACGAGGACAACGTCATGTTGTTTTGTGGAAGTGGAGCATTTTAAATATAATATAGCTGACCTTTGGCACTACTGAAATTAGTATTTTCTTTGCCTCCCATGCGGTGTTAAAAACACAACCTACAGCTGACCTTAATAATCTGGAATAATACTGCTCCACCTTTGATAGAAAGAATGATAAACTATAACAATATTACCACTGTATTAATCAAGTATCAGCTAACCAATAAACCTGCATGTGTGGGGGTGGTGGGGGGCTATATGGCTATGACTGTTATTTCCCCATCTGTTTGTTTATGTTTGTCCGTATTTATTGTATTGTGTATTGTTTCAGTGACCGCAGGTGTGACCTCTGACCCCAAAGTCATTAGCCTTTGCAGTCTGGGTCTCTAAACACCACCACAATGCTGCAAAACACGTGCAGAGAAAGAGAGAGACAGAGAGAGAAACAGAGAGTGCAGGAAAGGGAAGAAGGCTCCAGGGCCAATTACAGCCCCAAGAAAACAAAAGGCTATATTTCAATGATTCCTCCAGCTGTGCTGTTTATGAGCTGTGTGCTTAGTCTCTCAGTGACCTTCACCTCCACACTTGCCCTCTCTGAGGGAAAACAAGTTAAAATGGCCTGATGCTCAATCTTTCATTTCCCCTTGTTTTTTTTTCCACAGTTTCCACTTTTTTTTTTCTTCAGTAGGTTGCTGAAAACATATTGTTTATTTGATTCAGGCCTCTGTTAATATTTGTTATTTCATAGTTTTTCATGGCGTAGCACATTTAGTGCCACCTTGACATCCCATTGTGCCATGTATGAAATAGCCTTAGATGTAAAAATAAGAAAAAATATGGACTAATCTAAGGCTTAATGGCAAGGTGTGTGTCATATGTAACCTTTATAACTTTGCTTGTCAGTCAGCCCCCCACCCACCACGCACACACATACTCACACACACACACACATACTTGTGCACACCTATTACGGACCTCATAAGCAGGCTCTGGGTATCAGTCACTGTGGTCCTTTGACAGGTCTAACCTTCCCAAGCGGCAGGATACACCATCTTCACTGCAGTCCTATTGACCAAAGCAATAAGCCATTCTATATGGTGTATTAAAGTCATTTTCCACATGCTACCTCAGCACGATCCATTGTTCATGCAAGCTCCTGCTGACCATGAAGAGGGGTGGAAGGGGGGGCAGATGGGGGGGGGGGGCACCTTCCCTGTGCTCCCAGACCAAATTGCAACACTTTGCACGGTTTACATCATTTAAGGAAGAAGTCCTCAGCCGGAAATGTTTATTTTTTTTTTTTCCCCTTCCCGACTTAAAAGGTGTAGTCATTATCACAGTCACTCATGAGGCAATTTTGGACTGTCAAAGGGTGACAGAGGTCTCAGAAATGCCTCAACACTTGGGCGCATATGTCCTGAAAATCCAGAGACCATGTTCCATTTATGTTGTGAACCCAGTCTCCCCTGTCACTGCCCTTAAATTTGCAAGCAAAAAAGGACTAAAAAAAAAAAAAAGAGGAGCTCTTTTGTTGGCAAGCAGTGGCTGTGTAATATGTTTAGGCCATCTGCGTAGTCCAGTGGCTGCTCTCCCCTGCTCCCTGTGTCAGAGGTGGTGTTGGAACCGCTGTGTACCCCACCCTGGCCTGTGCTGAAATCAGCTCCAGTCTGGGACCATGTGACAAATGATTCCAATCTAGGCTGAGCGCCCTTGACTTGACCCTGACCGCTGTAGACAATAAGGGCAAGCTCAGTCACTGGAAAAGATGTTCTGCGCTAATAAACCCGAGTGCGGACCAGGGGTAGCAGTGAGCGGAGGCACGGCTCGGGTGGGGTGGTGTGGGGGTGGGGGTGGACAGGGAGAGAGGGAGGGGGAGAGTTCAGGTTCTGACCTCTCAGGTGCAGGTTGATAATGAGTCTCCCTGTTTGCTCTGTGAAAATGACCTCAGAGAGATGAAAGGAGCCAGAGCACAACAAAGAGCCCCATTCTCTGCTCCTCTGAAATGGGATCATTCTGGAGGATTGGCTTATGAATGCACTTTCTATTTCATTGCTTTTAAAGGGCACTTAAGCCAAAATACAAACATGTAAAAGTAGTTAGGCTAGATGCCGCTGCACAGCCACTGAAACCAAGCACACCTCCTCAGACCCCACACATGCAAACAAAACAGCCAAACACACATGCAAGCAGATGCACACTTGCGCACGCATGCGAGCGCAAACACATAAACACACACACACCGACAATATCCCAAATCCTGCTTGTGCCTCCCCTTGTCTCCTTAATAAACCCTATAAAATGAGTGTGCTCTTGCCAAGCGTGGTGCCGTAAACATGCCACTCCAGAAAGGTTCTGGGCATCCCGCTAGTTATGCTAATGAAACCCCCACCCTCCTCTGTTTTTCAGTCTCTTATCCTGCTGGCACAGCCTTCAGTCTTCCGCAGTACACCACTCCATTGTCATCCCCTGCCCCTGTTCTGCTGGCATCAGACTAGATAATACACAGCAAAACGAAGATCCAAGAACCCTTGTAAAAAAAAACATGGCAAGAGAATAATATGGTTATTATTTCTTTGAACTCAAAACCAGGCCATTGTTCTTCATTTTTGTGCCCCAATTTGTAGCAAAATATGGTACAAAATATGATTATCTTAACAATGTGCATGCATGGACGGGCTAATTATAATGATATAAACGATGTCTCCAAGGTAAGCAATAGGACTAAGACTCCAGAGGAGGTCATAATATATTGAACAAAATAACCCTCAGTTCTGTTTGTTGAGCTTTGAGTAATCAAAGTTGTTCACAGCCAGGAAGTAGAGGCAGGACTTCTTGTAGTGCCGATTCTGGCACAGCAAAGAGTATCAGCAGGTTCTTTGTCATGGGGACTTTGAGGAACTTAGTGTTGAGAGGGGAAAGTGCTGGGCACGACAGGAACCACTGAAGTCTGCTGAACTCTGCTGAGTGTCAATGTGGAAGCCAGGATTATACCCTCCATCCTTTGGCTCCGAAACACAAAACCCACTTGTCACTGCAGCCCAAAGTTTTGTTTGTGTGAATCTAAGTGTGAGTAGGTGTGCGAGAATGCACATTTGTGTGTCTCTATAAGGGTGGGTGGGTAAGTGTGTGTGCGCGCATGCATTCATGAATCTTCAAGGCCTATGTGCAAGTGGCTTTCTCAGAGTTGTTCAGTAAGCCAGGCCTCTGACATGTGGATTTGTGGCTTGACTGCAGAGGAGTTTATCACAGATAATTACGTAAGAATGTGCTGGAAAAGGAACAAACCACGGACAGTCTGGGCTGGCAGATGCTGAGCCTCGGCCTACACAGTGCCCTGTGCTCCCTGCACTCCAGCCTCACACACTCCAGCCCCCACCGGGGCTCTCTAAGCATGAAATGGCAGCAGAGAAAACACTGAAACACTGGAGAGCCCAAATCTTCTTGTCTTTTATTTCTCACCCTACAGCCTCCTTACCTCCCTTTCATCCACCGCACTTTACACACATTTAACGCAAAACAGTTTTACTGCGTTCACAAGTGCAAAAGTTGTTTTGTTTTTTGTTTTGTTTTTTAATCTCTTGTTACAAGCTAGTTACTTTAAATATTATAACTGTAAATTATTCAAGATTCACAATCTTCAAAGTGGGCAGATAATATGGAATGAAACAAAAAATAAAAAAAAATATACAAACATAAAATACTGATGTAATTTATAAAGATCTTTCAACTTTTCTATTTCTAGAAGAAAACAATGTGATTGGATCACACCAGCCAGGATGCCCGTCAACATATTGCCATTCTGACCCATGAGTGCTCAGCAGTCATTTCTACATTACTACATAAGTTTCGGCCCTCTTTTGATCTCAACTACACACCTGTAAAGTTTTGTGACTGCATCCTGCACAGCTGTGATGCTATCCCAATGATAAAATCTGTCCACAGACAGACATATAAACACCAGCCAAAGAGCTCTCATTCATGCTACAGCAGGTGTCTTCAGGACCACACTTTAACCATGATGACACACGCACTCACTCACAAGGTGAAAACAATACCACGCTGCCATGGCTGGTAACAAAAACAGTGGTTTCACAGATCAGGAACAAACTTAAAAAAAGAATGGGATGGGGAGCACAAACCTACATTGTGTGGGCAATGTGATATGACAGCAGACTTTTTTTTTTTTTTTTTTTTTTTACAGGTATCCATGAGTCCACTGCAGAGAGTAATCTTAAAGTGTTGACATGTCTGCCCAGTTGAAAGAGTAATAAAACACTCTCGTTCAGCACCCAGAAATGGTTGCTAACAGTACAAAAGGTATAGACTGAGGTGCGGAACTACCATAAACACATGATTGAACGATCTGTCACCAAGATAAAAAGCAAAAGATAAACTCAGTTTTGTTATAGGCACACTTACTCATACATAAAGACCACCACCACTACCACTAAATTCACTCCCAGGGATGTGCGCACTACAGCAGCAGGTGTAGGGAGCAGTTGTGGGCTTAATGGTTTATTCTGTATTATGAAGGGAACCAAGAGCCCAGGGACCATTGAGATGCCATTTGCCAGGTTCTTGCTCTTCTTCTCCACCATTAGATGGAAATGATTTCTGATCACTACCTAGCAGTCCCTGAATCGAATGAGTGACCCCAAGGTGAACATGGTACTATATAACCCTATTGCAAGTTCATTCAGCCATTCACCCTCTGTAGACATCATTACTTCCATATTTTACAGGTGTCAAAAGTGATATGGCTATACTGTGTGAGTGTGAGTGTGAGTGTGTGTGTGTCAGTGTGCGAGAGAGAGTCCAAGATTGAGGAGGCAGAGAGGAAAGAAGGAGATGAGCTGTAAAACGAGGCATATCTCATCTGAACACTGAGATCAGTTATCTTTTTAATTTATATATTGTCTTTACATTCATTTGTATGGTGGAGTGACAGAGGCTTCTAGATTTTATTATATGTACAGTCACTCTATCACACTATCAGCTGATCCCCATTTTCAGTGCAACAGAATTTATTTTCCTTTTTTCCAGAGAAATTCCATTTATTCTGTCGTCAAGACCCCTAAAAAAAAATCTGAAACATCCATGCGGTACTGTTGGACACTCCAACCCCTAAATGTCGAGGCAATGTCACCTTTTTTTTTTTTAACTTTAACAAATTACCCCCAAAAATACAATAATAAGAAATTGGCATTTGAGTTATTAGAGGCTAAAATGCTGTGTCTATGTTTCTCCTTAGTATGAAATGGTCACTTTTCACACATGCAGTGCAGGTTGCTTTCGGTAAGAGAGTGTGTTCGTGTGAGGTGGGAGAGGGCACGTCTCCATCACAGGTGTGGTGTGTGTGTGTGTGTGTGTGTGTGTGTGTGTGTGTGTGTGTGTGTGTGTGAGGTGTGTGTGTGTGTGTGTGTATGTTTGTGTGTGTTTGTGTGTGTGTGTGTGTGTGTGTGTGTGTGTGTGTGTGTGTGTGTGTGTGTGTATGTGCTGGCGTGCTGAATTGGAAATGGAAGTTTATAAGGTCGCTGGCTAAAAGCTCTCCTCTGCCCTCTTAAGATAATGAAAACAGCAAAGCGGGAACTAAAGTCTGACCACTGCAAAACTGAAACCGCACTAAGGTCGGAAGATGAATAACCTTGTGGCACCAGCCCGCTGAATTCTGGGTATCAGTGCCTTTTCAATTCACTTACTTTTTGTAATCATCAAGGTCAAAAGGCAATTTCTGCAACCACAGAAATAAATAAAACAGGTTGGCAGCAAATTAAATAGAAAGGAGAACAAAGCCATGCCTCCAGCTAGTAACGGAAAAAACAAGGGTAGAAAATCTCACATGAAAGCTAATTTTAGATAACATCAAGCTTTGCCATTTGACTAATTGGAATACACTTCATTCTTCATACAGAAATGCCATTAGCACTTAGAACATTTTGAGTGAAAGATTTTTGTTGTGCAAAGCATTATTTTCCCATCCATGACTGAATCCAAAAGCTGTTGATGCTGAATACGGTAGATTAATCCAATTGTTTGTTATAATTACATTACCTTAAAAGAACACTGATTGTAACAGTTTTATTGTCTTCTGTTGTAATTTTCACTTTGTCAAATAAAAACCCAAATACTATTCTTTAATCCATTACAACAAGTTTCTACTTTTCCATCAACGTCTTAGTTACATTCACCTATTCTTTAAAAAAAAAAACTATTCTTGAGCAGAGCAACACACACAAGTATGTTAGCGTACGTAATTTTGTCATATACATTGACTGGCATTTGTCTATCACTGTGCTTAAGAGCATGTGTACAAGCCATTGAATAACCTTGTGGTACTTTTCACACATGCTGTGCAAGTTTGGCTAGTGACCGCCTTTTTATTGTTGGAATATAACTTACATAGTATGAATTTAGGCTCAGTCATGGTATCATTGGAGTGATTCAGAGTCAAAAACTTTATTCATGAGAGACACTCTTGTTTCCCGTCTCCTGGTGTGAGTTTTTAGATACCATTTTAATGTCTCTGCAGGGTTTCTTCGTTATTCTTTCCACAAAACGAGCTAGTGAACTTTTTTAACTTTTAATCCTGTGATACTGAGTTGTGTCAGCCACTGCTCAAGGTTATTGAGTTAAGTGGGTTTAGACTTTATATGTCTCAGTAAATTAAATCAGTAATTCCAAATACTGAGAGCTGCCATTTACAACATGACGCTGGCAGGAATTTCATTCCAGCCATAACTCTCAGCGCTGGACTCTACAAAGTTAGTAACAACGGGGCCCTTATGAAAAAGTAAACAAGTTGTTGGGGTTGTGCGGTTTATTCCTCAAGGTTACATCCCACCCCATCCTCCAGCCTGCCAGAGGTCTCTCATTTGTCTGGCGCTTTTGTCAGGGACAGATTCCTCCTGGCTAGCAGGGAGACGGACACTTTTATTAAGTGTTGGCACCAGACAATGTGGCCTCTGTCTGTTTCTAGTGCTCCTGATTCTGCTCTCTCAGCACATGACAGGAATTTGGGTCCATTCTAACAAACCGTTCAGGATGTATACTTTTTGTTTATGGTGCGGTTTTTCGAAATTTCAAAAAAAGGTGAGAACAGTTTATTACTCTTTAGAAGCCTCCTTCTGAGAGCAAAGCAAGCACACGGGAGAAAGAGTAATGATATGCTTTAGGTCAATATTTTATACAATGATGCATTTTGGGAGGCACACCTCTACAGGGCATGTGTGAAACAATGGATGTCATAAGTGCGCTGCGCAGCTTATTAATCTTCCCTCGCCCCCTAATCAATCTGTTTCTCCCCTCGCAAACACTGGTTACATTCCCGCGTTAAACGAGAGACCATCTTTCAACGTGGCACAAAAGGGTGGCTCCAGGATGGTGATGTCTCTCTCTCGCATGAGGCAGCCAGGAGTAACAGCACAAAACGACTTCCTCGGGATGTTTTTGAATCAATGACAGTGAGAAAATGTTACTGAGACCTGATGTGTTGTCAAACTTACGTAGCAGAGATTCAGAGGACATCAGGTTTTTCTTTCCATTGCGGACTCAGCTGTGTGTGAACCAGATAGGAGGAGAGAAGTAATTTATTTCTTGGGGCTTGATTTCATTTTTTTTTTTTTTTTGTCTCACAGCCGAAACATAAATAATAAGTGATTATAGATTAACTACTTGAATAATAGTTTTTAGTGACAAAACAAAGTCAGACAGATTTACAAGGATGTGACATCATGGTATGTTTTGTCAAATCCAGGCAGGATTTTCAGTAGACGTGTCCAATGAAACCAATGGTGTCATGCTTACAACTGGGAACCATTTGAGAGGTATGTTGTGAAGTCATACTCTGCTTTTCAGCTAAAATTATCTATAAATGACAGCAAGGGGAAGTAGCCACTATTCCTGTTATTCCCCGTTGTACAGTCATACTGCAGCAATTATTCAAAATCTTTGATTATCCTCAGAGAGGCGATGCAATCATGGCTGAAAATCAATTTCAGGGACATCAGGAAAAATCAAAAAGCTAGCACAGTGCCAACAGGGCCAAGGGCTTGTGTGAGAGAAGAGAGGGGATTTTTTTTTTTTTCTCATCATCGCTTCGGTTTTCCCTTTGCTAAGAGTAATCAGCCAGCAACACCAGAGAGGCTTGCTGTTTGTCAGAGCCAGATCCTGATCCTGTTCAGAGCTGCTAGTGATGTAGAGCCAGGTAGCATCCAATTAGTGCTCAGTGTAACTTAATGCAAAGTGCTGGCACTCAGCTCACCGAATCCAACTAGTTGTCATAGAATTTCCACGCTTCTGCTGTCAAATTCATGAACATTTGCTGATTTGCTTTGCCTTCTCAAGGCACCATGGAGTTGAAATGAGACATTTCCATCAATGCCGCACCGTGTATGGCCATTTTCTGCTAAAGCAGATTGGCCTGATTACTGATGAGACAGCAGGCGCATCAGCGACGGCTGCTTGATGCTTATTGACAACTGTGTTGCTTTAGAACCACACTGACTCTTTTTACATATAGAGCAATTTGTAATGGTTCAGGTTCCAAAGCTCTGTAATGGATGTAAATCCAATGAAAAAAATTTCATGATAAACCAAGAGCGTGTACCTTTTTTTTCGTAAACAAAGCTGGATAAAAAATTCCACACTTTCTTTATGTTCAATCAAGGCGCGCCCCTTCGTATTCAATCAGTCTGATAATTACAAATTTAAGGACACAGGATAAAAAAACACAACTTCAACCTATGACATCTTATTCATAGCAGCCTGATCTGGTAGATGAAACATCACAAAATAAGGGCCGATGGGTAATATCTCATTTGTCCCCATTTCATGTATTTCAGCCCACCTCCATCTTTATTTGTCATCTTCTTTTCTTTCCTTTTCCTGAGTGCAGACAGCTGCACTGAGCATCTCCACAGACTGTGGTCTCTGGCAGAAGGCAGACAATTGAGTTTTGGAAGTGGCATGGAACGAGACAAAGGGAGTGTGAGGTGGCTTCCTCCCTCCGTCTTCCTACCCATCAGGGCTCCATGGGCAGGCTGCCCACTCTTTCATAACAGCATTAGCAGAGACTAGGCAGCAAAAACAGTGGAAAATCCACGCCACCATGTTTCCTCATCAGCGATGTCTTCTCTCTGACCTCCACCTCAGTTTCAGTGACTCGCATGAATATGGAAGATGAATATGGGCCAACTTCTGAGGTTACGCCAAATTCAACAAGAGACAGGCTTGTCAACCATGAAATCGTCTTTACAGAGGGAGTATGGACAAATTTGGATTGGTTGGAGGCACTTTCATCCCTGGGAAATTCCCTGACCTTTATTTTATGTTCTAGGCCATAAAGATCAGGTAAAATGCTATCATAACAACCAGTATAAAAGGAAAATGGTGGTCTATTATCCTCCATAATTCCTCTCCGGACATCTATCATCATTCACCCTGTATTCAGGCTGCCCAGCAGTCATCACAGGACACCCCCACAGTTGTGCAATCTGTAGCTTTCCTCTTTGCCCTTTCTTGGTAATACCTCCTGTGACATACTTGGCTCAGCACCTTTATACAAACATTAACACACGCACACACAAACACACACTGCTGTTTGACCTCTGAGGTTCAGTGAGAGCATTAAATACCAATTAGGGCTGAGATGGGCCAAGCTGAGTCTGAGGTTGTAGAAAGGCCTTGAGGAGGCCTGTGGGAAGCAACTTATTGGTCCCTGGGCATAAATGTGTGTGAGTCTATATGTTTGTGGTTGTGTTACTACCAGTGTTGGAGAACAGGTTCATACTGTGTGTGTGTGTGTGTGTGTGTGTGTGTGTGTGTGTGTGTGTCTGTGTGTGTCTGTGTGTGTGTGTGTGTGTGTGT
>JBBMJY010000024.1:15128517-15144680 GCA_037833715.1 Toxotes lorentzi | reverse complement strand
TGTGTGTGTGTGTGTGTGTCTGTGTGTGTGTGTGTGTGTGTGTGTGTGTGTGTGTGTGTGTGTGTGTGTGTGTGTGACAGAGTGCATTTGTGCAGGATAAGGACATCAATAGACAGTATCCCAAGACAAACTCCTACTTCATACACACATTCACACAAACCACATCTGGACATTGTATTTAATGTAATGTCCATGTTCCCCTTTGTTCATCGCTGAGAAAATCTGGTTTTTGGCTCATTTTATTTTCTATTACATCATAACATAGGACTGAGCAGGACTGTTTCTTTATTCATACACTGTACATGTGCGTCTTAATAAATAGCCTAATGCCTATGCTATGAGAATTTGATAGCTTTAATTGGAGAGGCACAGTAAGATGTCTCATATAGGTTATTCGTCTCAATTTAAGGAAGCTTTTTTTTTTCCTTTTGCACCATGACATACTCTAATTTGTTAAAGTGTTGTTTTCCATTTATTTATTTATATTTAAATTAATTTAGTGAAAACACTCACACAAAATGCACCGAAATGCTCAATATATGGAACTTAACAATTTTAAGCGCAGACTTTGGGGGGAAACAAAAGAGATTTCCTCTTCAGTATTGGGTATATGCGTTACTTTCCACATTTCATCAAATGTCTATGTATGGTTTCTCTCTTTTCTTTCTTTCTCCATAATAACTTTCATTTCAGTCACATGGGTGTATGCTGTAATAACTCAGTTTTATGTTCAAAATAAAACAGCAATACAGGAGAGAGAATATTAGCAAATGCTCCGAAGGCAACCCTGTGAGAAATATCCGTTCTCGGCAGTGAATCTCCAGACTGTGTGTGATGATCTGCTGTGGTTATCTGGTGGTTTTAAGAGTCATGCCCTTTACTGTCCCTCTGTTATTTACCCACCAGACACACACAGCTTGATAAATGTTTTGTCTGACCTTCTAAATTTGTTTTCCTTCCTCTAAACTGTGATTTTATTTCCCTTGGACAGGCCAGACAGCGCGCGTGTGTGTGTGTGCATGTGTGTATCTGTGTGCGCGCATGTGCGGATGTGTATGCCAGTGCGTCTGCTTATTCGTCTGTTTGCAAAGAAAAAACAAGGTCTACATCCAGAAAGATAAAATCTATCCTCCCCTCATTGCAAATGACTTCCATCAGTTCCTCACTTAAATAAATGAACCATTGAACAAGCAAAGGAATTGAAACAACCACTACTAGCTCTAACAGCCACTGACCGTCCATCTACTGTGCATCTACTTCAGTCTAGGAAGGGTTAAAGTCGCCACAGGCCAGAGAAGAGTCAACATCGGCCACGGCTTGGCTGGCCTACCTCTGCCAGATCAATATCTGCAAATAATAAATTAGCTCCCCAGAGGGCCGCACTAAACCTTTAGCAACACTGCCCTGGAAAAGTCCACAATTGGTGTGTGCGAGACTCAATAAGCCAGGTGAATGACTGCGCAGGGGCACATCTTTAGCACTCCATAATAGAAAATTAATGGTGCTCAAATCAGTGCTGAGGGCACCCTGAGGGTTACCTAATAGGCCTAGTTAGAACTGTCATCCCTCCCAGAGTCGCCTAAAATATCACATGCAAACACTGGAAGCCACGAAGAGAGGGAGGAATGTGAGAGAAATATATGTGTGTGTCAGCTGAAGGTAGTGGTGAGTTGTATTGATTTAGTATTGATTACTCTATTGAGAATGTTAGATGTGTTATTTTGAATTTAGAAGAGTGAGCAAGAACAAAGGCTGAAGAATTACACAAAGTAAGTCAGAACAAACTTAAATATCAAAATGACATTAAACAGACTGGCTACTGAATTTATTTGAAATACTTATTATTATTATTATTATTATTATTATTATTATTATTATTATTATTATTATTCCTGACTGAAGTGAATGCATCATTGTCTCTTAATGGTATGATTCTTCTGTATTAGCCTGCTAGCTTGTTCTTAGCACACACCTGTTTGCGAGTGTTGGCACAAACCGCCCAGCCTGACAAGGACATTTCCACAGCTTCTAACACCTCTTCGAAGTTAGATTTGAATATATTTTAATTCCCTTCAGAAAAAGGCATACCATTATACCATTTAGTATTTTATTGATATTTAAATGTAAGTCATATATTACGTATTTCTAAATAATTCACAACCACACACACACAAACACATTCATCTACCTTATAATGGCTGTAATTCAGTTTCGTACTATGAATTAAATGTAGAAAACAAGTAACTCTTTTTCTTAGCACCTAATCTGGCTAGATTTTAAAACGATCAGATCATTAGAGATTGCATTGTTTATACTTCTAATCCTCACTTTTAAAAACAACTTTCATGTTACATGGGCTAAACACTCCTCAGAGGATTGCTAACATTACCAGGACAAAAAGAACAGTTCATACAATTAGTCACAGGAAATAAACAAAGTGGAACAAAATATCATCCCAATTAACCATTCCATAAATCATAAATAAACATAAATAAATACCAGACTAACTAAAGCTAATTTAAGTTGCACATCCACTAGTTAATTAAGCTAAATAAAAACAGAACTGGCTGCAGATAAAAAGTCACTTAAAGTTTGGGAAGGAAAAAAATAATAATCTTAGAGATACTAAGTAGATGATCAAATACGATGCTGAAATATGCAAGTATATCATGTTGGCTGTGTTCAAGCACAAACTGGTCCAATCCACATGGCATCCACATTTAAAAGCAGGTCTATATACCCAACAGGCTGGTAATGAGCCTTAAAAGCAAATTTGATCACTTCTTCCAGCTGGTTTATTCCCCTTCTCCACAAACACAACCACTGGATTCAATAAACACACTTCATATTGATCCCGAGCCACCCAGCAGCACATGCACCTCTCTTAACCGCACTCAACAAGATTTATTACAACTTTGTATGCCGAGTAGAAACGAAGAGACACACAAACACAAGCATGCACGTGAACGAATGCACCCACATATGCACACATACATAAAAGGTAAAGTTTAAATAACGAATGATTTCTCATCAGTGTAACCCACACACGTGCACACAACCCTTCAATCTTTCCCCTGAACCTAATTTGCCTATGCGGTAATATCAGGGGGGTGGGATATGCGGGGAGGGGTTTGTCTCCTCATCTCTCCTCCAATCCCCCTCAGGTTTGGACTTCGGCAAACTGACTGCTGCATTGACACTGAACTTACCCACATGCCGCCACACTGCCGTCCTCCAGCGCAAACAGAGTGTGTCGCTCTCCGCAGGCCACTTGAGATATTTTCAGAGATGATGGAAGATTCTGGAACAAACGTGGTGCCAGCTGGAAAAAAAATAAAAAAATAAATAAAGTTCCCAGTGAAGTGAACAAACACACTGTATCTCTGAGTTGCGCTGTAGTTAAGTTGGTATACTCCATCAGCCAGGCAAACATCCCAAAGACAGGCACAGCTACAGTAGGTCCTCTCAGTGCAGATAGAAGACAGAACAACGTGAACAACAGAGGGAACAAGAAAGAAATAGCATACTCCTTTATGGCACTGAGCTGTGTAGATCTGATGTTTTTAAGTCCCTGTGTGTATGTCTGTCTGTGTGTGTTCATGCCAGTGCCACAAAGAAAAAAATGAAACAGCCTATGAGAAGAAAAGAAAGCCTGGTTCCTCATCATGCGCTTGTTAGCTTGTCCAATCTATGGCAATCAGTACAGTCCCAGGGGTTGAAAGACACGAGATGCCGGGGAAAGGGAAGCCGAGGCTGAGGAAAAGATCAATACTGCACTGTGAAACAAGAAGTGTGGGCTATTTACTCTCCATTGATCTGATGATGCTGGAGAAACACCTCACTCGGCTATTAAATTGAGGGTATAAGTCTACTGTGGAGGGCTTTTTTTTTTTCTTCCTCTCTCACTTTCTTTCTCTCTTTCTTCACCCCAAGGTCAAGAAAAAGCTAAAAACATCCACAAACAAACAAAAATGGATTGCTTGGGCCAGGGAAAGTAATTAATCTACATTAAAATGCCAAGGGAACAGGCACTAACTACCCCGTCTTAAGTGAAGTTTTTGCTCAGAGCGACAAGAGACCCATGGCAGCATAGGATGGACGACTAGAGGACACAGTGATAAATACAAATAGACTGCTGGTGGGGGGTCAGCAGAGCTTCACTGGAGATACTTTAAGCCTAGGATTTCCACCTGCATAAAGCTGTAGAGAAAAATTCTGAGCAAAAAGTTGTGCAGGCCTTTTAACAGCAGTGTAGTGAAGGGTAAGTATAACAGTATGAGAGGCAGTCGAGATAATGCATGATGGATAGATATTATCTTCTTGTGCAGTAAATGATAAACAGGATCAACTTTTTAAAAAAGGCAGGTTGAAGAACAAAATTGATTTTTTTTTTCCCTTTGGTTTTTACTCCTGTTCTACAAAGCAGTGCTTGTGATGATTTAGGTGCAGACTTTCATACCATTTCCAGGAAATGAATACTTTTTTTTTTTTTTTTTGGAATTTCTTAATTTCACTAAAGTGTAGAAAGCCATTTAATAGGCTGACAACTATTATGCTGAGGTCAGATATGGCACCACTGTACTAGAGCAAGGCTCTTTCACAACACCTGAAGACTTAAAGTTGAGGGGTCATTGCTTAACCACAGCAAAAACAATTTTTTTTTTTATTTTACAGACTTTCCTGTGAAAATTTCACGGTAATTTCATTTGTTGTAAACCAATGTTGGAAATGTTTAACTCCTTGATTATAAAATTATGTTTTAGACTGTGAGAAAGTGGTCACTGTGTTATATAAAGTATATTTATATAGCTAGGGAGGGGGGGGGGGTAAAATAGCCCTTATATGGCAGAAAATAAAATAAAAATAAAGCCATAAAATTCATCTCTGGTTTCCCAACATATGTGCAGTGGCAGAGCTGCTGACATCCAGATATTTTTTTGTGGTGTGAAACTCTCTCCCTCTATGTCTTTCTTCGCCTTTCTTCTACTCCTCAGAGGAGTAGCCTTATTGACTGTGTGGCTGTATTACAACAAGCAGTCTCTAATGACTCCCTGAAGACCTCTCTATCCCTGCTGCCCGCCCTCCTTACTCTCTCTCTCTCTGTCTCACTCTCAGTGTCTTTCCTGCTCTGCCTGCTCTTCAGGCTCCAGTTCAGCAGCTAATTAACCCCCTCTAATAGCGTAGATTACATTAGCTTTGAGCGTCTCGCACCCTCCACCGGACTCGCACTGCCACACAATGAACCCAGCCTTGCTTTACAAATCTCCCCCTTCACAAGAGCACAATTATGAATTCAAACAACTTCTTATCCACACTCACTCATTCAGGGACAGAAGCCCTCCTCCGCAACCACCCCACTCCTCCACTGCCACCCACCTCCCGGGCCTTCACGCAGAGAGTAATGAGAGAACTGAAGAGAGGGGACCACACAACAAGACAGCCATGAGGGGTAGAGGGATATGAGGGGGGGAGGCTTTTGGGTAAATCAGAGAGGTCACTATAGGTGTTTCACTGGGTGAGCCTACAGAAGCCCAGTGATAACCCTCCATCTTAACATTCCTATTCAAAGCAGAATGGAATCTTAATTACTGTGGGCGGATAGAGCCAGAGGGGGGAATACCGGGACTAAATGGAGGTTTATGCTTTAAGTGGTCAAAGAGAGGGAATTAGACGCTAGAATGAATGACTTAAGCCAGCAGAAGCGGTTTTCTACACATTGACAAAATGGCTGGGGAACTCAAAAGCTTAATGAAGACTTAAGAAATATGTTTTTTTGTTTTGTGAAAATTGCAGATTGAGATGTATCTTGCTTGAGTCCAATCACCAGAGACTAAAGAGCCTAAAAATATACTTCTCTTGGTGGGATAGGAGACTATTACGCAGTATTCAGCACTTTAACAATGTAGGAAGGTACTATGGTTGGTTAGTCATCTTTGATGCAGCAGAGCTCAGCTGTATAACAGTGCCGTCGCCATTAAACTGCAGTCCAACCCCACCATGAGAGTGTTCAAACCAATGGAGTACCTTCGGAGGAGAGGAAGGAAGGCTGAATCAATGACAAAAATACTTTTTTTTTCTGAATTGGAAGTTTTTTCTCTCTCTTACAGCACTTACAGCACTTAGTAGCGTTTTATGAATGATAATGAGATGAGATATGGGGGTGGTAAAAGAAAAAAAAGAAAGAATAGAAAGAAAGTATGGAGGAAATGGATGTAATCTGCTCCGTCTAAATGTAAATTGGTACATTTGTAGTGAAAGGACATTCTCATGTTTCTTTGTCCGAACAAGTAATTTTCCCTCCGTCCCTCTTCTGTAAGGCTTGCCATAGCAGCATTTTCTGCAGCATAGAGCACTCTCCTTTCTATTTCAATAGGACAGCTCATTTGCTAGACTCCTAGGCCAAACTGCTGACTGCGTTTTTCAAGGCTGTGTACTTTGTGTGTGTTTGCGTGTGTGTGTGTGTGTGTGTGTGTGCGCGCGAGGGGACTAGGGTGCATGTGCACAAGCTTGTGCTAAAAGGGAGAGAACAGCATGAAAGAAGGATAGGCAAAATGGAGGGAAAGAGTGGGAGAGAGAACACATTGTATCATTAAGGTACTCAGAGATCATTAGATATATAAGGGCTCTGCTATGCAAGGTCAGGGCTGCTGTGTTTTTCTAGGTCGGCAGAAGAACAGTAAAACCAGTCCAATCAGCCGCTTTGCTCCCCTCTCCTCTCCTCTTCTCTTCCCCCCACCCCAAATCGCTCCCTTATTCCTCCATCTAGAAGGAGTGTGGATTACAGCCCAGTTTATCCATGCCCCTGTATGTATTTACTAACATTATCAAGGCTTATGAGGCAAGGACACGGTAAACCACACAAAAGGCACAGAAAGGCTTTGAGCTAGATATTGGCCTCATTATGGGGTAAAGTTGTTGGCTCCCTGTCTCGCTCCCAGGATGTACAAGGCTGCTTTAACAGGTGCAGCACACTGCCTGGCTCTCCAGTATTTTTCATTAAGGCAGTCCTTTAAAGTGGAGTTTAGCAACTGGCAGTCTGGCCCAGTCAAGTGTGTGCTTGTGTCCATGTGTGTCCTAAACACCAAAACATGTAAGCAAACACATTTTTTTTCAGCTAAGTAGTCGGATGCAGATTTAATTGAGAGGTAAATCCAATGGTCATTGTTAATTAGCTTAGGATATAAGTGCTGTGGTATGTTCTTTACAACTATACAACTAAACATCAAAAAAAGAAAAAAGTAACAGACCAACTCCCTTTTCTCCCAGACCTGGAGCTGGATATTGAAATATTTCTTTGTGTGAAAGTGTGAATAATCTGGTTTTTTTTTTGTTTGTTTTTTAACAATAGCAATATATCAAGTGACAATGTGAAAACAATATGATAATGGCAAAAGGGATCGCTTGAACTGATGAACCTACAGAGAATCATCACCTGAAACTGCAGCTCCGCTCAGCTGCGTGGAGCTTTAGAAACAGTTTCAGCTACTTGTTTAGCTGCCCAGCTAAAGACTTACATTCATCAGGTACCCAGAAACATTACTCCTAATGCATGATACTGCTACTGCTATATGTGTAAATATGCAAGTGTTGGCTAACAAGTTCGTTATAACATTGAAGGTGACAATGTTGTGTTTACAATTAGTTTCTGCTGCCCCCAAGTGGCCAAAAAAAATCAGTTATTGCCGGTTTAAGTAAGATATTGAAACATAATACTATATTAGTATCGAACAGTTTCAAATGATACCCAGTCCTGATGTTTAAAAAGAGATGCTCCACCCATTCACTCCTCTGGCAACTGAGCTCCTCACGAGCCCACTGGCTGTGGACGGCAAGGAGGCGATGCCGTTGGTAATGTGTTCATGACGATAATGATGGATAGCTTAAAAACTGACCCCCGGCTTTATAGAGATGAATGTCCCGCTTGGCTTCTTACTCAGCACTTTGGCCTTTCCTCCACTCTTTGTGCGCTTCATCACACAAACAACATCAGCCAGCCTAAGATGGAGATTAGCAAAGCCTGTCTGGGGAATGGACCCAACTAAAGCCAATCAATCAAACTTGCTAATCAATCAATCAAAGGGAGGAAAACAAGCATCCAAAAAGCATCACTATACACTCTTTTTCACTGTGAATCTTTAGTGTTAAGTAATTATAGCATGGGAATAGTGTAGTGACGGGGGGGCATTTGTGTGCTTATATGGGATGAGATAAGAAGATGAAGGAGCAAAGAGAGAGGTAAAAGTGTGAAAGAGAAACAGTGTGTAAAAGAATCCCTCTGCTGCTCTTGACCGTCTCATTAGGCTAATGTTTTTTTATAAGGCACTTCAAATGTCAAGGCATTGGTGGATTTAGTGTAAACTTAAATTCCATTACCTGGCAGGCATTAATTGCTAACTGAGCCCATGGATCTTTCCCCAGAGGCCTCTATGTTTCCTCTCTGTCATCTGGCTAACTATTCTGTCTAGACTAACTTAGAGCACCATAATCCACCATGGGGATCAATAAACTGCACATAATTCAGCTCCAATAATGAGCTTTCACTTCGACACAAGCGCCAGCCCTCTTCCCAAGGAACCGGCAGGGGCGTAAAATGATAATGTAATTATTAAAAGGACAGACAAAATGAGTAAGCACTTTCACACAAAGAGGGAGGGCGAGCCCGGCCTCAATTAGACACACTTAAAGCTATCATTGTTATTCGAGACAAAGCTAATCAAGGAGGAGATACAGGGGCATCCATTTCAGCAGGTAATGGAACGACGCTCGCTGGCTCTCCCATTTCCCCAGGCTCATGATGTTATAAAGGCCGCCCTACAGTCACGCGTGAGTGGGCACTCTTTAATGGACTGCAATGGATGTGGTTTCTTCCACCAATCAGAGACACACAGGAGGGGACTTGGAATGGAGAAGTTTAAGATTCACATTCCCTAATAGCAACACATAAAACCAGAAGTGCGAGGGATTATTTTACACCTGTATTTTCCATTAGTAGTTAAGGAATTGAGAAGTCCCATTCTGTATGTGTTGCAGTTATTGAAACAACTTTTATTCACCATGACAGATTTAAATCTCTACAATGTGATAGTGCATTATTCACGCTCTATCCTTGCCATGGCATCCACAGATCAAACTAACAGCTGCCTTTTAGACCAGCATGAGAGATTTGGCGTGTGACAAAGTGAGGTTTAACCTGGAGCCTTATCTGCTAACTACTCTTTCTCCAATTATATGCATCCTTGAACTCCAGTGAAATCAAGAGAAGCTAGTTTGTTTTTTACACCCAAGTGCTCTCAATTCATCTGCAGGCTACAGGGGGTCCAGGGTGGATAAATCAGGCTTTTACGGAAGGGCTGTTCCTACTGTTTATCTGCTGGTGACATTTGCTGCACAGCCCCAACCACACCATAATTACCCCACTTATTCACTAAACAGGAATCATGCCTGGCAGGAACCCCCTGCCACAAAGGTCGCAGGACTTAAGGCTATATTCTGTCTCCAGAGTTCAATGGCCATGGCTTTATGAAAGGACTCCATTCATTTTAACATCAGCATGGGTTCACTTTTTGCATGCTCAAAAAAGAAGATGGGGGGCTAAAGTGACTCGCCTCGGTAGCTGGAACAAAGAGCATCATGGCTGATGACGCTGATGAATTTACAGCTGACTGCACATGCTTTCCTACCACACGGCACACCTTGGCACACTTCGAATGTCACAGTTCCCATAGAGGACTGGCATTTGGAGCGGATTCTCCTGCCCCCGGAGCGGATAGCTATCCATATCCCAATGAGGTAGACTGTCAAGGGAAAATGGCACATGAAAAAATAAAAAAGCGCACATCTCCATGATTGCATTTACTGTCATCGTTCAGCATCTATCGCGTGATTAATCTGTAAAAAGAAAACAATTCTGTATTAGGACATTATTCTCCATCTCCCATTCATTGCCATTTAAGATGACTTGCTGATAGTCTTGAGGACACACCCAAATTCAGCTTCAGTGGGCAAATGCCAATTAAAACTATGTTTAGTTTCTCTGGTTCTTGTTGTGCAACTCTTTCGCTGCCTAGAGTTCTGCACAGTCTTATCTGTCAAAGAGAGTAAGCACAGATGGATGACGAGTGACAAAGGGATATTTGGTTGAGGTTGTGCAGTAATGAGTGTCACGTGACTCCCACGTTCAAATTTCAGATGGCCTCTCCTGATCCTAAAGCTGCAATCAGCGCTGGGCCATCTGCAATGCTGCAAATTAACATAATTGGTGTACATTACATGCTTATAGAGAGTACATTTTTATCCACTATTCTTCGCCCTTAACAAGATGAGCTGTGGAGATACTGGGAGAGCAACACTGTTGATTAGACACAGATAGCAGGAGCAGACAGCGAGACTTGTTGTCTTGGTGAAAATGGATGAACTGACAATCAGGAGTTTGGTGAACAGCCAGGTGTTGGGGCCAGAGTGCAAGTAGGCCAGTGTGCATCTGACACAAGCACCTTCCCTACACCTGGAACTGGGGCTGAGGTGATCGACAGCCTGGCCATCTCGTCAGACAGCTCACAGATAGAACGCAGACAACATTTAGGCCTCTTCCAGCTGCTCTACCAGAATAAATTGAACTTGATTAGAATTAATCACGCTCTTCCACGTGCAACTTGCAAATAACAGGGAAAATATTCAAGGAAATCTGCTTGGAAAGCTTGTAGCGATGAACAAAGGAGAAACACTCAACTGAACCAGTACACCCCAGTTTTGACAATGTGTCTTGCACATGCAGCATTTGGATGTGTAACTAAGAAGCCACTTTTTTTTTTTTTTTTTTTAATACAGAGTGCATTTCATATGTGGGCTATGATGGATTGTATGAATTAGCAACAGTCCCAGAAAGTTTCAGCATTGGTCAAGAGTTAAATGCTTGTACATCAAATGAAGTTATCTTTTAGTTGCTTATACAGTACAATGCATTACAGTCTCAATTGCCCACTTAGCCAAAGTACTGGGAGTTTTTTTTGCTAACAAATTACCTGCTGCAATACAACACAATACATGAGTGCACGCGGGTGCTTAGCCAAACGTAGGCAGCCCTACTTGCCGTGTTATAGGTTTCATGATGCCGCACATCAAACAGTCTTAAAGAAGGTGTACGATCAAACTGTCATGATCACTTCCATTAATAGAATTCATCCAGGGTGAAGACGGCAAGAAAGTCATCGTAAGTTAGCTGTCTCCTTCCCTGTGTACACCATGAAAAGATGAAGTATGCAAACTGTCTGATTTTAAACTTGTATCTAATTGTCTCACGTCATGGGTCTGGGCCAGGGCATTGTTGCTTGAAGAATAAATTGGGTAATTCAATTAAAGTGCTTTCCAAAGACACATCATAAGTGATGGAGAATGACTCTAACCCAGGCCTGAACTCTGTGTCCCCCCCATCGCTCCGCTTGCCTGACAAATGGATGGCGGTGTATAATTGAAACACATTGCTGCCAGCGTAGGTCAATAACATCGCTCTCTCTGCTCACCAGCACCAGATTAACAGACTCTATTTTATCTTCCCTCAGCCTGTCCCAGCTTGACAGAGCGGGAGCGTCAGCTGCTTATCCATAAAAGAGGCCCCCTTATCTTGAAAATAAACAAATACATAAAGTGCAACAGCCTGCTCTCTGTCCAAGCAGTTAAGGGCTACTTAGTTTAAGGCAAACATGTGGGCAGTGTTTTGTTTAACACATCATCATATGAGATGAAGCACAGCTGTCTCCACCTCATGTCATTCTCCTCAGTTGGACAGTGTGGTTTTCCACTTGCCAAATTCCAGATTCTCAGGGGAAAAAAATTTGTCATTTAGTTTTTTTTTTTGTTTTTTTTTAAACAATAATGTGGATTTCTTTTTATTTTTTTCAAATTTCTCTTTAAGTGCACACACTTTCCTGTGAAATAAATCATCAATGTGCCATCACTAAGACCAGTGTTATTCAATGTCATTCGCCAATGTTTGTCTACAAACAAAGACAATATATGTATTTGGACAATGAGTACCATATAATTAACATTTTTGATAACAACTAAAAGACCTTTACTTCTGTAGATGTGTAATGCAAAGCCATCACTGTTTATGCATGATAAACATTGAGGATTAATTAGCTTAAGCACAAGTGTAATATGAAGCTAAAATGGGTGATTATATGTATTTAAGCCCAAACATAACAAATCTACGGGCTTAAATTAATTTGATAAACAAATGAGAAAAGCAGGGTTAAGGTTCAAGGGTAAAAAACTCCATTATCTCCTCACTCCTCACTCTCTGTGCTTTCATGTAATTATATGTTAGGTTAGACGGAGTTAATTGAATCTGGTCCATTCAGTTTGTTTACAGTTTAGCCATAAGGATTGGAAGCAATAATTCCTGACTTTCAGCATCAGGCTACACGAACAAGTAGCCTCAAAATAAATTCCTATAGGGGGTATGTGCACAAAGCTTTGTGTGCGTGTGTTTACATGCGCCTGTAAGAGAGCATGCATGTTAAACAAAAGTCTGTATGTATTTTTATTTGGACTTTAAGCTCGTGTTTGTGTGTGTTCCCACACGGAACACATACAAATTAGCCATGGACAGATATTCAATTAAGTCTTTTGTCAGGGGTCTGTGTAGGGGCGGGACAGGATGCAGAGTACAGTAATCCGTGATGCACAACAAGGTGGCAGCTCCATTGTCTGTCTGACAGATAGAAATTATTTGCAGGCGTGTTCGACCAACAGATTAAACCACTGTTGGGGGGACGAGATAAGATGGCAGCCGGCGGTACACAAGGTACCTCCTCTTCCAGCTCAAACAATGCCTTTAATCCATTCCCTTCTCACAATCAGGTTGTTTGACATTACCTTTCAGCATCCCACACACTCAGTCTCTCTCTTTCTTTCCCCTCGCTCATTCCACCTTTCATCAAGGGAAAGGCTTAAAGCACACAAGACTTCATCAAGTAAATTAATTTATGCATTATATTAGAAGCCCCTGAGCCAATGTCGAAGAAACTTTCACCGTACCTTTATCAAATGAACTAGATTTTTACAAAGAGTTTTTACCACTGTTCTGTTTGGCTTTCAGTCTGAGTAACTCCCGCGCCAGAAGAGTTATATGGCAAAGCACAATTCTGTGTTTAATTCAACGCTCACTGCCTGCTTGTCTGCCAGCCACAAGGTTTTGTCCTTCCTGCCAGTACTGTACTTTTTCATAGTGTTTTATCATTGAATCATGACCTTGGTAGGGTTACTTTCAGTTTAATGAAATCAAAACTCTTTAGATTCACACTGCAGAGGTATGACCTTAAATGCTCTCAATAGAGGATTCAACAAGTATATTAAAAACAATATGACTGAAAAGTCCCTGACACCACAGAGAAATTATCGTTGTACAAGCTACGATATCGTTGTGCCTTTCTTTGACTTCTTTGACTAAATATTAAGTACTGGCTCTCTAACTAAAGCACATATACTCCACTCTTTAACTGGAGTTCCACTTTTACAAATTTTTTGGATACCTCACACTTCACAGTGTGCACTGCGCTCACAGTGTTCAAGGATTACTTCTTCTGAATTACCACCATATTACATGTTCAAAAATTCCTGGATACAGAATAAGTAACACCCTCTTTCAATTTGTATCAAATATTACACTTCCTCACGTTACTTTAAATTCAAAACCATTCACCCAGGACAGCATCATTCAAAAGCCATTTTAAAAAAAAGGAAACTAGACCAGTGAGAAATATTGATAAGAAAGTAGAAACACCTGAGCATAATGTTACACTTTAGACAGTCTGTTCCAAATGAGGATGAGGACCCTGTAAATCTAACTCTAAAATAAAATGATATATTGCATGGTGATGCACAGAAAGAGTGTTCTGGGTTCAAATCTCCACAAAGAGAAGCCCCAGTTTTTCTGTGTGGAGTTTGCATGTTCTCCCCATGTGTGCGTGGGTTCCCTCTGGGTACTCCGGCTTTCTCCTACAGGCCAAAGACATTACGTTAATTGGCAACTCTAAATTGTCCATAGAGAGGTTGTTTGTCTCTATATGTCAGCCCTGAGATAGACCAGCAATCTGTTTAAGATGTACCCCGCCTTCCGCCCAAAGACGGCTAGGATTGTCTCTACCCCTGCGAACCATAAGAGGATAAGCGGTATAGAAAATGGATGGATGGATTATATATTTCAATCCTCAATACTCTGAATGGCATTAGTCTTTATTTTCGTCCTTTGGGCCAAAAAAAACCCAAACATCTGGCCAGAGTCTTCCGTGTCACATCAGTGTCACCAGGTGGATCTACTTGAGCAATAACACCTTATACTAAGTTATACTAAGCAGTAATCTCAGTTGTATTACGACTATTAGAGGAACCAACAGTGGTAACTATGATACAATGCAGTTTCATTAAAAAACAACAGGCAATATGTGATAGTAAGTGCAGTATGGGTTGATTTATGCATCGAATGCATCTGTGGGCTATGTACAGTAAATTCTCTAGCACTGTTCTATCCAAATTCATTTCTATCCAATGAGCTTGGATAGAAAAAAGCTTGTGCAAGTGTGTGCCAACAGGACCACCTCCTGTAAGCATTGATCAGCCACATCCTCAAACATCCACGCTATGTTGCCAGAAGGTTCCACCAACAGCTGTTTGTTCCAGGGGCAACTGCCTATTTTAAATTTGCTTAAGTAAAAATGATTATTGCCAATTAGATGCCCATTAATTGTGCAAGCATGGGATGCTGCCAGCTGTTTACATAGGGGAGAAAAATAGCCCTTCTTACTTCATCTTTCCCTCAAAGCCAACAGCACAGTCACTCTCTAACTCTCTGTGTTTTATCACACACAAACACATACTGTAAATTCAACAGTCACACAAGAGACAGTAGTTGCAAATACTGTGTATTTAAAATAAGTGAGTGAGTAAGGAGTGTGTTGTCCTAAGAGGGTGTGCTTTTTTCTTTTCTTTTTTTTAAGGCAAACTAAGACCTTGCCCACATAAGCTTAAATAATAGCAAAAATAGAATGAATCAACTGTCTAGACAGCTACAGACTATATAGACAACAGCATGAATATCAACATATATATATAACAACATGCATAACTTCAGGGATACCTCCTTCAGTGCAAATAACTGGAAATCCAAACGAAAATCACTATTTAAAACTAACAAGTTTGAAAAGTGACATCTAAAAGTTTTGTCCAAAGCCTATTACCTACCTAAGCAGAACTTTACAGCTGTACACTGAACTGTTGCTGAATTTGTGATGAATGGTTGTCAGCTGCTCTGGCAATCTGGACGGCTTTAACCTGACCCCACAACAATAGCCCAGGACCTTCAGCTTGTGCCCCCAACAGGCAGAAAGAGCTGAATTTAGTCTTTTCAATGGTTAGCGTCTGACCCATGCGCAGCCTGCTGAGTCTCAAAGCAGCACACTTTTATTCCCACAAGCCCAGTTCCTGCTCAGCCTTAGCTTAGGCTTCCAGGAAGAAGCATCTATTGCAGGTGCCATTAGTTTACCTCTGACCCTTTTCTGAGCCGACCTTATTAGAGGAGTAGAGACTGGACGCAACCTGTCTCACCTCTAAAGATTGGCGCCGAGCTAGCTGATGCTGCAATTGTGAGTAGACTAGAGGGATAAATAGCATTCAAGCTGCCATGTGAAGCCCTGCAAAAGACTGTAGAAAAGATAAATGAATGTTGAAATCGAGGAAAATTATTCAACCATTTACAACCCCTGCTAGCACATCACTGTTATTCTATTTGTCTTTCACCACTTAAACTGTAAAATCATACAGAGTGCTACGACCATTTCTCTCTCCGGTTTGTTGCCTCACTTCCACAAAATAACACATCATTGGACAGATAGCATCAATTCTGCCCACGGTAATCCCAGCACCTCTGGTTGTATCACTCATTCAATTTCAGCCGCTGGCTACAGCAAACATTACACACTGCATCAAGATTACCAGAGAGAGGCAGGAGGGGGAGAGAAGAGGGGAAAAAAGGCCTGTATCCATCATGTCATGATGCCCCTGTTATTGTGACAGATCAAATTCAGTGTCGTGTGTGTGTGTGTGTGTGTGTGTGTGTGTGTGTGTGTGTGTGTGTGTGTGTGTGTGTGTGTGTGTCTGTGTGTGTG
>JBBMJY010000024.1:15117162-15128417 GCA_037833715.1 Toxotes lorentzi | reverse complement strand
TGTGTGTGTGTGTGTGTGTGTGTGTGTGTGTGTGTGTGTGTGTGTGTCTGTGTGTGTGTGTGTGTGTGTGTGTGTCTCCTGCGTCTGTCTGCGAGACATGCAAACTGTGGTCTCTGAGGCCAGTGTGGTCAGCATCTGTGTAACTATAGATATTGTGTGTAGATTTGTGAGGGTTGCCTGACTTAGATGACCTCCTCTATACAGTAGCTGGGGCCCTGGCCGCCATGCTTGTTTTAGCTGCTGCAATTAACCTTGTGTAGTTATAACCCTGTAACCCCACCCACTTAGCTGAAGGGCATAGGAAGAGAAAAAAAAAGAGAGAAAACTGGCAAGAACAGTGATTGAAGAACATGGAGGGAAGACAGATGTGAGACAGGTGAATATATAGGGCAAAAATATAGGGCAGAAATAGGTGTGGAAGAGAAATACCTAAAAACAAAAAGAGAGTCCAGGAAGAGCTTAACAATTTTAATGATGTGGGAGCTAGAGTAAGGAGGAGTGCTTTGCTTTTGCTTTCCTGCCTGCCTGACAGACTGGATGGCTGCCTGCCTGGCTCATTGGTTGGTTTGCTGTACTGTGTCTCTCCTCTGGGGGACATGGGTTTGCAATGCTGGCCTTTGAGAGCCGGGGGAGAAGATGAAGAGGCAGTGTCAGGCTGCCTTTTAATGGTCAGGAGTGTGGTTAGTTCCACTGACTCAGGCCTCTCCCCTGTGACGCTGGGTCCACTCCACATAACTGGCCATAATTCAACTCATTTGGCAGTTTGAGGTCTCGGAGGTCTAGGGATAAAAAGTGTGGAGAGGCCTAATGGCAGAAGGAGGGACCAGCTGAGGGCACTTCTTACGAGATCTCCACAGGAGAACATTTCTGGAGCAGACCTTGGAAACCACAACGATCCATTAGCTACTGAACAGGAGGAACAGGCAGGGCGAGAGGAGAGAAATGGGGGTAACAGAGACTGTTGCAGCTCTACAGGTATGGTATAGGTTGTATGGTTGTCACACAGATGGGATATAAAAACCCTTCTACCTTTGTAGGAATACAACACACCAAAAAGACATTAAAAATTGTTTTAACTGCCCCATCAGTACAAGACTGTTTTCAATACAAAAAGATTCATCTTTTTTCTTTTCTACCTTTAATAGTTCAGAGTCACTACCTGTATATATTCATTAATTGCAGTGTTTGCATACCGTATCGAACTTAAAAAAAAAATCATGCGAGGCCCTGAATCCTCAGTCAGAAGGTGGAAAAAACTGGACTGTCAAATGCAAAGACACAGGCACATACACGCACATCATATCTGACAACTTCTCATGAACCAGAGTGTTTAATCTGCTGGTGTTGATTGGGACTGAGATGGAGTAAAGTGATAGTTTAGTGATGTGCTTTAAAAATAAAAGCACTACAGGATCTGTGGTGAATGTTCACAGGGAATGAATCCACCACCACAGTGAGTCTCTATGGCTCTGCAGGGCGCTACGCCTCCTAAGGGGTATTAATTGAGATGTTGAAGGAGTAAGTGGGATGGGACTGAGATGGGGCACAGTGTGCGTTTGATAGGAGAAAGGATATTTTGGCAAATTCTAGTCTGGGCATGTTTTGTGGGGCCCTCTGAGAAGGCATAGTGAGAGCATCTGTGAGGGAGAGAAGGAAAGAGAGATTTCTGAATTTGTATGTGTGTGTGTGTTGATGTGTCTTTGTGTAAATGAGAGAGAGAGCCCTGTTGACCCCAAGTTGGAGTGTTCTGGCTACACAATTAAATGGCGTTGAAGCATGAGAATGAATAATCAATCTGCTTTATTATCACTGATGTGAAAATTATAATATTGGTGAAAATGGCTAAGAAGGTTAGAATTTTTCCTTACTCTCACAAAAGCCTATATCTGAAGTGTGTGTGTGTGTGTGTGTGTGTGTGGGGGTGGGTATATTTTTTATTTGTATCATATTTCGTGACTTTTAACTTGTAGAGAAAAAAAAGGCAGGTCACTGAGTATCCGTAGATGCTTGCACAAACATATTCCGTCTGACAGAAATATGTCAGTTGAGTATTACACATTCAGACATACCTCAATTTGCTCATATGCAGGAAGCAGGCATCATCATTGTATCATATCAAGATGGGAGGAAGAGGGAGGAAAATGTTTAAATTTGACAAAGGGAGAGGTTTTCCAGTCCAAGTGGGTGTAATTTTGGGATTAGGATTCGCTGTATTCTGGTTAGGGGACATGTATATGATGTGAAGGTTAATCACAGGCTGCAGTTTTGTAATGCTAGTCGTCACTGCACTGCAGTGCAATCAGCACAGTGAGAAAATAAGTGGGTCACAATGCGAGACCTTGATTAAAATCGCGGTGATTATAGTGCGGCTTCAGCTCTGATTTTGTGGGTTTCCCGACATCTGTCCTCAAGAGGAGGTAACCGTATGAATGAAAATAGACACACAATATAAGCATAAGCATGCCCGCAGAGATGCTTCGTGGGTACACACACGTGCACGCTCCCACTTCACAATGCACACGTGCATATCCACACATAAAAAAAATAAAAAATAAAAAAAACAATCGTGAAGCCTCGAACATACTGTACTTTCACTGGGTTCTTTGTCTATTTCGACACCACATACACATGGAAAATGTATATTGTAGCCATTGTTTCTTACTGAACCACTTTTCTCGACTAATTACTTTCTCTCTGTTATTGAGGAAGATATTGAAAACGCATAAAATGGAAATTATACTGGTGACACGGACACCAAAGATTTCTGTTTTCTGTGCTAATTATAATCAGCTTTACTTAACAAAGCAAGAAATTTCAGAGAAATGTTTTCTTTTCACACTAAATGCATGATCCCTATGGTGAGACTATGAGCTTCAAAACACTACTGCACTTAACATGTTATAGTTCAATACGCATGTACAGGACAGACACATTACCAGTGTAAAAAATAAAAACACACAAACATTCAAGAATCTGACTCTTACCCCCACCATCAAACAAAAACATGTAATTCCTGCTATCATAACAGGCACAATATTCACTATGATGTATTGAATTCTGCATTTAGTGATAGAGCAAAAAAGTGGAGTCACTGCATGATCAATACAGTTTTTCCTTTCCCCCACCCCTCCTGCTCCTGTCAAGTTCGTTCGGAGTCTACGTGGAAAAACAAAGTGCAGGGTGAGGGGAAACAATGCTCATGCCATTTAACAGCAATGTGAAATCAATATAAGTTCTGAAATGGCAGGAAAAAACATCATTGTAAACTAGTTATTGATGTGTTAAAGTAATTTACACTTGCTAGTACAAGACAGATCGTGGCAATATTTATTTAGCTGGCAAGCTGGCGGTGGGAAAACGATACGGCAGCTGCAGCTATCACCAGATGCTGGTGTTACAATGTCCGTCCATCAAACCGTCCCCCCCTCTCTCTCTCTCCCCCTCTCCCGCCTTTTCCGACTCTATACCCTCCTCCTTCACTTTCCCAAATGGCTGGCTCCCTTTTCACTGCAACCTGACAGTCTTAAAACAACTGTATAATTAGAGCTGCATCTGTCACACAGGTTTATCCTGGCTGTCTGTTTGGGAGTCACAGGCTGTGGGAAACATTTGAGGACACAGCACACTCTGGCCCGCAAATACCGTTTGTTCAATTATGTAAATCCTCTAAATGAAGTTTTTAAATGAACAACAACAAAAAAAAAAGATTATGTTTAAAGGTTCAGTTAAATTAATGGATTTCACATATAATGAAGTGCTACGGCAGATAGAGTTTTACTCAAACACCTAATGGCATACCATCAGACTACATGTGAACAATGCAATTAGTCTAAACCAGTACACCACTCCATGCTAGCCACCTCTTAAAAAAAAAAAAAAGAAAAGAAAAGAAAAAGAAAAAAGCCAAAGGGTGGAAAAAAGAGGAAATATGCAGCTGTATGGTGAGCTGTCCCACTATCAGCTGCTGCAATTAGGGAGCACAATGTAAAATGTCACAGCGGATCTGTATCATCGGCAGCCCTGTCACAGGAAAAGGCCAAGCGGAGTGGTGGAGAGGAGAAGCGCAGAGTACGGCGAATCCCATCGGCCAAGCCTGTTTTAGCAACATAAGAGGGAAGACCGTGTAATGTTATGGCAAGACAACCCTGGGACTCTAGTTCAGATGCTGTCATGTCACCCCAACTCCTATTAGGAGGGGACAGAGAAAGATTAAAAAAAAAAATATATATATATATATATAGATAGATATATATATGTATATATGATTAACTGGCAATATGTATTAGTCTTCTGCAGGTTGATGAAATGCAAGAGGGGAAGGGATCAGGTAGGGATAAATGTGCGTGTGAATCTATAAGGTGTGCATAAACCACAAAAAACAAAAAGAAATGATAGTTCATGAAGTTTGGACAAATGTTTGAATGTACTTTGGTGATGAGCAGACCCATATTAATAAATCAAATAATGCATAACATGCGATACTTTTTAGAACTAGACTATTTTTGACAAATAATTTAGAAATGCAGATATGGTGATATTTCTTTGTCAGATTACTTATATAATTGTACAGCATTTATACGTAATTTCTGAAGAAAAGATCTGAATAAAATGGATACAGATAGAATAAGATCAAATAAAATTGAACATCCTCTAAATTAAACCAGATAAAACAGTTTTCCCCTACCATCCCGACCGAATTGCTTTCATGCTCCCACTTTCTGTCTACATTAGGAAAATAATGGTGACGAAAGATGCCTTTTAATTTTCAGCTCAGCATCATTTTGACATGTGTAACTGATGAATCTCCACAGGATATAATAAATCATTTGCAGATTTCCTCCCGTTTTTGATCAGGTTGGGATGACGAGACTTCTGCCCAGACTCATTACATTTGGGGAGTGGATTGAAAGCACGCCTAGGCATGCTCTCTGTTATTGTCATTATACACCCTGCTCAAGCTTCTGAGCAACTGTAGAATTATCACCTCTGCACATGCACATACAGACTCACACCAGCAGATATTTGTGTTCACACACACAAACACATGAGACACAACTACTATATTTGTCTGCTAAAGGAAAGTGTACTCCAGATACTACGTCTTTGTCTCTGGTCTCTTGTCTAGGTTAGAGGCTATGATCTCAACAAGAACAGGAAAATGCAGAACACTTGATGGTTCTTAGGGACAGAACGGGGAACATTTGAAAGATTGTGCCTCCTTGCTGGACCAACAGTACTGTAAAACAGATTCCTGGCATGAGGGACCATAGTATAATATAAGCTCCCTCTAGTGGCTTTACAGTAGATTGCAAAGGAAAGAGTGGTTGTCAATGCAGGGGACAGAGTCACATCCTTTTTTCTAGGGTGTTGCTGAAAATAATATATTCAAACTGTATTTCTGTTTGGAAATGTCAACTTCAGCTTCTAAAGCTGTACATTATCCATTTTGACCTAGTCACATGTAAATGTGTCGGCAAAGTAGAAGAGGATAATACAGGAGAAAATATTTTTAGTGAAACAAAGTAAGCAGGGGAGGCATGAGTATGTGCAATGTATGTGTGTGTGTGTGTGTGTGTTGTGCAGGGACAGCTGCCTGCCGAAGGAGACAGTGAAGGTTCACTCACAGTACCATCGAACCCCCCCCCACCCCCCAGCTGGGCTTGCCACTAAGGGAACGGAGATGCCCAGGGAGAAAGATAAAGAGAGGGAGATGTGGAGAGAGTGTGTGAAAGAGGCGGCAAAAGAAAGAGAGAGGGAAAGAGGAAGTATATAAGAAAGAGGGAAAGTGGAGAGGGTATGTGTATTAATATTTTGCCTATTTTGCCACAAGCTTTTCAAAGGCTATGTCTTCCCAACAACACATCTGGGAATGAGAGTGAAAGTTGAAGAGTTCCCCCTGCTCTTTTCATTTTTACTGATTCCTCTTTTCCTGATTTCCTCTCTCCTTTCCTTTCTATGCGCATCTTTTTCTCTCTCTCGCTCTCTCCTCCCTTTGCCTTCTTGCACACAGAACTTAGTAGCAGCTGCTGTCCAACTGACCTCCCCTTGACATCAATTTTACTAGTTTTGTGTTTTGTTTAGTTTCAAATAAATCACTGACACCCCCCCCCCCTTTTTTTTTTTTTTAATCAAGCACAATTCCATCATTCCACTGGCTTACTTTAAAAGCAGGAACATAATCAGCCACACCGATAACACTGACAGAGAAACAACAAAACTAAACTGGGACAGTGTCTAACAGCGGTGTGAGTCATTTAGAAATCACCTGCACCGGCTGTCTAAATACGCGACTGTCTGGGGCAAGAGACATCAGCAGATCTAGGCTTTTTCTATAAACACAGAACACATCAGAATGTTGAGAAAGTGAATACTGATATGGAGTGCTGTGATTCCTCTGAAGAGGCGTCGGCAGGTTAAGAGGATACCTTTTTCTCTCTATATTCCTACTGTTTTAGTCACGGCTGTGTCTTCTTTCCAATTTCACTTTTTTTCTCTCTCTATCTTCCTTTCTTGCCAAGGTTTATCCCTGAGGTGTCCTCTGGGGCTACCTACTGGATAAGCCATTTGAAATGCATTTTCTAAAGAACCTTCCGTTCCATTTTTGAACTGCTGCTATCTCTCAAAATGTCCTTAAGAAAAAGTGTGAGAGAAAAGAACGCTAGCAAATGTTTTAAAGTACTCTTGCTGTACTTTTGTGTGTAGTTTACTCATACAGAGAGAAGCCACAGTTTCCCCAGCAGCAGTGTGATACAGACTTCTGGGACTGTGATCTGTGCTGGTGGGTACTGCAGAATGTGACCTGCTCTGAGAGAAACCTCCACTGCGCTAGTATTGTGCAACTCAACAGGGGCTGATGGAAAGGCCAAGCTCACAGGGCAGAGAAGGAATTTGGATGAGATCATCCACTGGTAAAACTGGTGAAAGTTTCTCCTTAACCCTATAAGTAGTATGTTATTTTAGTTCAGAATTATTCTAATTTAATTTTTATATGATTGATCAGTATATTGAGTAGTAAATATAGTATACTGGGTATATATATTGAGTAGAAAGTATCTAGCTTGTTATGATTTAAAGAAGGACAGCACGGCATAAGGAAATATACAGTGTGGCCCAATTATGATTTTTGAAACACATTAGAAAATTACTTCTACAAGCAACTTCATACAAGCAAACACAACATACCAGTGGACCCTACAATGTCTTATCTTTGCATATAAAGTAATGCACTTCGTGCACTGTATCTTTAAATATTTGAAAGGGCAATCTAGAGACCTAAAGCCATGATCAGTCAGCTCCTGTAAAGTGCATCACTGTGCCACATCATGGACTGCAGCCTGCTCTGTCAACCAATTATGCCAATTACAGCCAGAAACCCCTGTGGTGTTTTGATAAGACCTTCCACCATTTTTTCCAATGAAGCAATTTGTTCCAGTATTTGTTTACAGAGAGAGGCTGTGACTTGCAGCGAAAATAATATTTGTTATCTCCATTTGCCATCAGAGCGGAGTGGATCCACCACTGGCTAATCTTAACCTGGCTTTCTCATTGAGGTTTAATCTGGTCATGGCAATTTAGCATCTAGTATGGAGAGAGTGTGTGTGCATGTGTGAGGGTGTGTGTGATTATGTGTGTGTGCCCTATGAGCATGTGCACGCATGTGTTTGCATTTGAGGAGGGTGCAGAGGAGAGAGATAGACAAGCCAGTCATTCTCCTCCTGCCCATACCCCCCCTCCACCCCACTCCCCCCAATCCATGTCAAGAACCAATCACGTGTGAAAACTTGCCTTAACTTCCCTTGCCTGTGTGACTACAGCGTCAGACAGAGTTTGACAGATCTGTGCGCCACGGAGGCGTCTCCCCGCCATTTGGCATGCCATGCGCGTCTGGTGCGCTGGAGACTGCCTGTCAAACGCCTATGAGTCGGTGGCGCAGCCAGGGACCCTACGGAGCGCCAGATGGGCCATTAAGGTAGTATTAATGTAGATGCCATCGCTTTTCTCCTCTGACTGGGACATGCTCTCTCGAACTGCGAGCAGCTGCTGCCATTTACTAGGACAGCTTCCTGCTAACTTTGGCCAACTGGCATCACCACTGACTGGCTCTCAATGTAATGATACTCTTTTTCTTCCTACTATACCTGTGACTTTTGTCTTTCTTTTCACCCTGCCCTCCCATTCCAGAGGTTTTAACTGGATAAAGCTGATTACTTCCAGCTTTTCCTGCACCACCGAAGTGTTACACAGACACACACTCCTGCACATGTAGGCAGCGATTTTCCTCTCCCTTTCTCTCACAGACACACGCATAAAAACACCAGCACTCTAATAGGAGTATAGAAACTGGATCCATCTGTACACCCACTCTTAAGCTCATAATCAAGGCATGATATTCAGTAGTGTACGGTTATTTCTGTTTATGCCCTACTGAGTGCTAATATCATGCTTTAATTGAGAGAAAATTGGCTGTTGGCAAGAAACAGAAAAGAAGGTTACCAAAACCCCAACCATGGATAAGTGTTGCAATCAGTAATATTCTATTTAGTTAAGTAGCCTAAAATGGGATGTTTTGAGATCATTATTCAAATCACATTGACAAAATCCTATTATGAGAATTAGTTTTCCAGAAGGAAATGTACAGAATTATTGATGTGTAATAAATGTGCTTTCAGCATTACATACACTAGGGGCATATTAGGAAACAGTGGGGCATACGATTCAGACTGAAACAAGGTCACAAACACCATATTCTCTCATTCACACTGAGAAAATAATGCATATTTCAAGTTCAAACTTAGCAAAACATCTAATGGTAAAAAAGAATGGCAAACAATGAAAAATGCCTATAGTGAGCTCCAGAGTGCAACAGAAGTCATCATGCTGAACAAATTCAACACTGTGGCCCTAAACAATTCAGAGCAGGGAGTGAGGAGTCAGAAAGATGGGTTTGTCTTGGCACTTTTGAAAAGATGCAGGATCTCCAGAGGCGCAGGTTAGCCTTCCTACACAGCTGAGACTACATCCCTATGTTCCCTCTCTTCCCTGTTTCTCTCTTGCCTTGCCTCTCATTTTTCAGCAAAGCCCAGGGCCTGAGTGGAGGAACAGAACACGCGTCCTTTGAGGTGCCCCTAGGGAAGATGGGTATAGTAGTTTAGGTCGCTGTACACCCACACTGAGTTCCCACGTACCGCATAACTTGTAACTGCAGCGTAACAATAGACAAGTGATAGAAGTATATACTATAGAGCGACTTTATTGTCTGCCAGCCTCTCACTTAGTTGTTCCCCTCTCTCTTAAGTCTCTCTCTCTATCTCAGCAGCATCAGCCTGAGTGAGATGTGGGGGGGGCCGTCTATGTTTGCGTCTCAAGAGGCAGCTCCGATGAGGACTACAGGGTTGGCATCACCAGTGGTCAGTGTTGAAATCAAACGCACCGTCACCGAAGCGCAGCAAACGCTTATGCTCCTGCACAGCCGTTAGTGGTACTTGTGGTATCAAACTGACACCTTCTCCCTTGGCTGCTCCTGACAAGGAATTTCCTCGTTTAAAAATTAGCTGTGCCTTGACAAGAGCACAGCGGCAATTTGTACAGTTGTGAATAGATTTGATTCTGAGTAGATGCCATAAACGTTTGCGTTGAATAACAACATGTAGGTCCAGAGGGTACAAGTGCATGGCACTCATGCAAAATGATTTTTTTTTTTTAAATGATCATCCTATGTTGACGACCTTACAACATAGGATAGAATGGATACTGAAACCAGTTGTCTATCAACTCAGTCTGATTTGAAAGTAATTTCAAAAAAAAAATAAAAAATTACTACTCAACTTCTTCCAACAATGCAAAACCAGTTTCTTCATTGTTGATTGAGAGAACAGCAATTGCTATTTTGGAACTCAATGAATAGGGTCAGCTGGGTATCTACATATTGAAAAAGAAGCAAACTGGCATTAATCAGCGTGTCTGCAAAGCAACCAGTGCAGCAGAGAGACCCACATATACACTGTTTGTGTGTTTGACAGCCTGACACAAGATTAAGAAGCAGACAGTTAGTGCAAAGTAAACTTGCGGATGAGGAAACAGGGTCTGTGTATCAATGTGAGATGGCGTAGGGATCCATTTCCCACAGCTTTATCCAGGAATTTCAACCTGCGATGAACAGGATCAGTTCCTTTATTTACAAGCCGCATGTTATTGCTTTGCCATGCAAACGCTTTCAAAAGCACTGTAATGCCATCCTGCTATTGTGGGGGAATGATCGCTGCACCAGGACAAGCAAGCCAGGCTTTGATAGGTGCAGAATAACGGTGTTACAGAGCTAAGCAAGCAATGTGTGTGTGGGTGTACTGCAAATAGGTTGTTTTGGATGTTTTTTTTTTTTTGTTTGTTTGTTTTTTTTAAGAAGAAAGGAGGCATTACTGAGGCCTATTGGTGCACCGAGGTATACTTCCAACCAAGGCGATTAACATGAAAGGAAATATCTAATGTTATTTTCCACTGCTATGAAGAGAGAAGCAGAGAAAAGCCTGTAATCACATTATTATTTGTGTCGGAGATCAAGATCAATCAGGGTTAAAGCGTGTCACAATGTTTAACAATAACAATGGATGGCTGGTTGTGTAGGAGATATACACCACACAGATGTGTGATATGTATGATATGTGTGATACTGGGGTTGAGGTGCGGTGGGGGACTAACAAAGACTCAATTTCTTTTCTTTTTTTTTTAAGATTATTTTTGGGCATTTCTGCTTTATTTGACAGTGAGAGTGAAGAGAGACAGGAAAGGAAGGGGAAAGAAAAAGGGGGATGACATGTAGCCTCGAACCTCGCCACTTCAACACCTAACCAGGTGAGCTGCCAGTGTGCCCCACAAAGAAATAATTTCTGTCTCTTTAGTTTTTCTTTGACCAGAGTTACCCTTACACAAACAGACACGTCCTTATATCTTTGTGCGAACATTCATTGACAGAATGCATTCCCTAGTCCCTTACCCCAACCACAAACATCCAAACTGAATGCCTATCCTTAACCCTTATCCTAGCCAAAACTCAATTCTGTCTTGAACCCTAAAACCTAGTCTTAACCCTCAAAGTGAGGACCGGTCAAAATGTCCTCACTTTCCCAAAATGTCCTCACTCCGTAAGGTCTATGCTTTCTTGGTCCTCACAAAGATAGATGTAAAGTACACACACACACACACACACACACACACACACACACACACACACACACACACACACACACACACACACACAC
>JBBMJY010000024.1:15099360-15117062 GCA_037833715.1 Toxotes lorentzi | reverse complement strand
CACACACACACACACACACACACACACACACACACACACACACACACACACGCACACACACACACGCACACACACACGCACACACACACACACAGTGGATAATGTAGTAATGTGACTGGGAGTGTTCCCTAATAACATGCAGAGAAGGCGGATGCTCCACTAGAAAAAAGACAAGCATAGAAAAGGCTTCACTCTCCTCAGAGGCCTGTACTGGAAACAAGGCAGCATCTTAGCGCTTGGGGAGAAACTCAAATACAGACTATATCAGCAAACACAGACTAGAGAAAACATTCAGTAACACAAAAAAGTAACACTTATTTTATAGTATGTACACAATGCCTTAAAAAACGAATGAGCAGCAAAAGAGGGCCAGAGATGAAATCGCATATACCATTCAAACAAGCGTGCACAAAAACATTATGGCTTTTATGATCCATCTAACTAACAGGTAAAACAAACCACTGTGTTTCTGCATAAAGGGTTACCGCTAAGATTCAGTCACACAAGGTATCGAGCTGGTGAGCAAGCAAGTGGTGAGAGGGAGATTCAAACTTAATGAGTGCTTTGGCAGCTTGTGTAGAAAAGGCAGGGAGGCAGGCAGTGATTAACGGAACACTTCAGAGTACAAGGCACAGCGGTGCTCAAAGAAAACAGTGATGATCTCCACTTAATCGCGGAGAAGCCCGGAGCATCTGCTGCCAGAGCAGGGCAGCGGCACCAGCGAGCTCCCGCTCCGCTAGGCTGTCATCTCCAGAGAGCTGTGGCCATATGCTCGGCTCTGCCGCAAACTCACAGGAAGTTAATTTTCTGACAAAACACAGGGATAAATATGACATTCAAACAAGTTGTGCTCAGCCAGGCTGAACACGGATGCCGTGCCAAGCTCAAGCTGCACACGTGTCACACTTAGGAACAGAGTTTATTTTCATGCTCCCACGGTCGCTTTTTTTGCCTAGTTTTGTAGAAATACAGACAATGGGTGGTGGTGCATTTTCAGCTAGGAGGTGTTAACCTACTTAGAGACTGAGCTATGCTATGTATACAGAGAGAAAATTTCACACACACACACAAAAACAAACACACCTATGGTATATGATACTGGCTCGATACTACCAAAGCTACCACGATAACAGTCATCAGTGACAGCTAATTCTTATCAAAATGTTTATATAAGGCAGCACATGGAGCAGTAGCGAGAGAGGGAGTCTGTCCTATCTGCATACAAACACATCCATCAAAACCCTGAGAAAATGGCAATGTCATTGTCCTAATGAGGGGCGAGAGAGAGAGACACAGAGAGAGAGGGCAGAGACATGAGAGGGGAAAAAAAAATAAGATTAACTTTCATTTCCGTTCACAGACATAGCACCCCACCGCGTGACATTAAAATAATGTCAGTCAAACCATTAAATAGGAGCTCTGTCTAACCTTGTCTGTTGCAGGTGAAATGCCATAGTGGGCCTGAACAAAGGGCTCACAGGTGTGAGCAGAATCCCAACACCTCACCACCGGGCCAATAAAGAACAGAATATAGTGTTTCTCAGATCTCAGCGCTCTGCTACCACTCCATTTCAGACGGTAAGGAGAAACGGAGCCTTAGGGGTGAAGCCAGCCGTTCCAACCTACAGATTCTTTACAACAATAGCCAGTATCGTATAGTGCGGAGTCTGGGGGATAACTGGAGGTGGAGTGGCTTGTCTGGACCTACTGAAAAAAAAAGAGAAAAAGAAAACACACACAGGCGGAGGCAAAAGGGATGAAAGAAGATGGAGACTGGTGGTATACAAGGGAGAGGGCAAGGTTTGGGCCTCCACCTGGGGCAATCAGAGGCGACTAGTATTGGTAGGCTGAGAGGAAAGGGTGACTCTGGGATACACATATCACCTGGTCCTATTCTCTGCTACTGCTGCTGCATTCAGCACCCCCCTCCATCCCTGCAGTATCTGTTGCTTTCGCTGAAAAAGGTGAGGGCTGGGTGCAGTCATGCAGATCCCGCTGGCCTTTATCAGGGGGTAGAGGTGAGAGTTTTGGCCCCTGGGCCTCCATACTGCTGCCAGGTGGCTAGGTACTTTCTGCCAGAGACCAGTCTCACATGAAATCTAAGGCCTTTCTTCTGGGAATTTCTATCTATGTAAGTATTATGTAACAGCTGGAACACAGCCAGAGTAACAACAGATAACATAGCAAGAAAACAGTATCCTGATTATAAAAAACAGCCACTGAAGACTTCACTGTGGTGGTAAGGCAAAAAAAAAAAAAAAGGCTGTTAAAACATCTGTTAAGGTGGGACCTAATGATTTTGAGGAAATTTAATTCAAAGGCAACAGACACAAGTCAGATACTACAGACCACCTAAGCAAATAAGCAGACCCAAAATAACGATATTTGGGTCTGAGCGAGAGAGAGAGAGAGTGGACTGAGACACTCTTCCTCTTTTTTAAATCCATCCATTACAATATGTGGGAGTAAAAAAAAGAGAGAGAGACTTAATGTATAACAATGCACTAATGTAACTGCAAGACACTGGGAAAATCTGTCAGATATATAATATATCCAGTACACATGTGCATAGAGGCACATACCCATATATCAAGTGTTGAGTGGCAATCATTCACCTAGACGCTGTCACGTTGCCGTAAATGGGCTTATTTTGCATGAGAAGGAAGAGGGAGTGATGGGCTGCAGTGAGCAAAAGAGGGACTGAGGGACTGAATCAAATGATATGAGTAGGCAAAATTAAGCTCCAATGCAAGTGGAACACTTCACAAGAGAGCCAATTTCAATTCCACAGCACTTAATTTAGGATTTGTATGGTTCAGCAGCATGCTACTGTATGGTAAGCCATGTAAGGACAGAGATAGAGAGAGAGACAACTGGCAAAGAGCCCATCCAGACCCTTGAGGTATCCATCGCACGCCTGCCTCCATCCGACCCTCTCATACTTTCTCACAACAATGAATTAAAAACTAATGATATTACACTGTAGAGATTATATAGATGTTTTAAGGGGGCATTATTGAAAAAAAAAAATCACATGGGTTTTAGTGTGATGACTGCACTTTTTTGGGAGCTTTGAGTTGTGTGTGTCAGGCTTAGATATTCAGAATGCACTAGAAGTAATCATGTATTTAGATTTGATTTAATGTAAAGACACTCCATACCTGGTGCTCTTTAAAGTCAGCCCTCTGGAAGTCATAGCCTAGCTGGGCATAAAAGTTGTTCCCAAAACTGTAGGCCTGTCCAGTTTGAGTCCACAGGAAGGAATGTCTGCTTCCACAGGCCACACCGACTACAACATCTGTGTCCCGTCCTTCAGCATTCAGTTCCTTTGGCAACTTAACCTCGACGATCTGGTCCTTTATTGCCCTCTCTCCATCTCCGAGCCTAGAAAAAAAAGCAGACAGAAAATACATTTTGAAAATTTCTTCTCTGCCATGTACAGGACATTCTGAGATTTTCAACTGGAAGGTCGGCTGGGCGATTCAACATTTGTTGTATTCTGTTTTATAAATAGATCATTCAAACCAAAGTTTTTGTTTGATACATAATCCATTTCATCTGATGTAAGGACTGCAATACTGTGGTGTTGTCTTTCTCGTATATAACTCTCTACACAGAGTCACATATACAGCATATCTAACAGGCATATTTCAGTGAGGTTAGTTTTACGTTCCAGGGGAAGAAATAAGAACTCAACCTAACTCAATTTGTTGCTGTACAAATGACTTTACATAGGCCTACATGGCTGAGAGATGTGTTTCTGTCTCCATGTCCCTAGTGTAAGTGAACAAAGAACATCCAAGACCCCGTTTCAAGATGAGCTGGTCAAACGTAGCCTCAGCACCCCTGTGACCTGTGAGCTCCCAGCAGCTTCAAACAGAGCTCTGCTGTTTGCTTCTTGATAAAATGCTCCTCTTTGTATTTGTTTCCCTGAGCCAGCGTCATAACCTGCAATGCCCCGGCCATATCTGCTAGTTTGCGGCATGTCTGGGAAAAATAACAAACGGTCTTCTCCATTATTTCCACAAACGGGGAACGAAAGGTCCTCGCCCGCCGTCCCCACGAGAGCCTGTATTGATTACAACAATGCTTCAACTCAAGACAAGACCACTCTGGGGTCACTGCTATTTCCATCAGAAAGTTTGCCAGTTTAAATTTACACAGCTCCCTTGTACTCTTCTCCTCTCTTGCCTCCAGTGAGACACACAGGAGAGAGCTGAGGAGTTTTCAGATATCAGAGTGCCAGTTGTGTAACAGAGACGCTCACCCTTTGCTCTGCAAGTGGGTGTTGTGGAGTTCCAACTATAGGCTCCTCCAACTATAAGCTTCCCACTAGAGAGCCTCGACCTGCTTAGAAGGGTCAAAGCATCATGAGAGGAGAGAGAGAGAGAGAACGAGACAGAGAAACGGAGAGCGAGAGAATGAGAATAAGGGACAATGGGAGATGATGAGAGAGTGAGAAGTGATGCCTTTGTTTCTTTTATGTATTTCTCTAAGGTCTGCTGTGCCGCTGTCTGAGTACTTGAGGGCCACTGAATCACTGTATACCCCAGGTCCTAAGATGTCATTACAGCCAGACTGGCTCCTGGCTGGAGAAGTTTTAACAAGGAAGCTCATCAGGAAGAAAACAACTGTTTGTGTATAACTATGTCTGTTTGTTTGTTTGTCTATCTGTCTTCCTTTTTTTTTTGAGTGGCTTTCCGCAGTTTTATATACAGCTGCACAGTATATTGTCACAAGACAATAAGGCATCTGACTGACTACTGGGCAGAACAAAACTAACCAAACATCGCTGAACTTTTTTTGGACACCCTGAGTTTCATTACACCTTCTTATCCTAATGAAAGCCTCAGCAGTGCTGTGACACCAAAAAGTGAGGGAATAAGATCCGTTCACATGCTCATTTAGATCGTTCTACTTCTAAAATGTACTTACTGTCCACTGGTGCCATTTCCCCACGCAAAGATCTTGTTGTCCACTGTGGAGAAAAGGAAGAGAAGGGCGATGTTAACATGAGACACGGGGAACATGGATAAACATTGCTGTAAAATACTTTTAAGCATGGACCGGACTCTTATAAGAGACTGTGAAGGGATATGGTAAAAGGAATTAAGTGCATTTGCAGGACATCATGATGCCATGGTGAAGCTGATCTTTGACCTTTTGCTTATAAAATGTCATCACTTCATCATTTCATCCTATTAGACATTTGTGTAATCTAATCAGTCAAAGAGTCCAAGTGAACTTTTGTGGCAAATTTGAAGAAACTGCTTCAAGGTGCTCCTGAGATATATTGCGTTCAAAAGAATGGGATGGTCCAGACAAACAACCGGAAAACATAGTGCCTCCGGCCACGGCTGAAGAAAGGTGTATGATTATTGCTGTGAAAATAATTTTTAAAAAAAGGTGATCTTCAAAAGCTGTGGATGTCTCACAGTAATAGCTCAGGTTGTGCGTTTTCCCTTTTGTTCTCAAGTGTAGAGTGAGCGGTGCCGTGTCAGTGGGTGGACCTTTCCCCGCTGTGTGAAGTTTGATTAATACAGCCTCGACAGAGAGTTCAGAGACTGGGGCCACCTCTCACACACCCTGCTGTAAAATAATGAGCCTTCAGCGCCTTCAGCGAGAAGGGATAATATATATGGGAGGGGAGAGACGCTTCCTTAGCCTGAGTCCAAGCTGAATATATTCAAATGAAATGAGAAGAGGAGGCCATCCTAACTGATTAGACTTGTCTCAAAAGAGAGAAAGAAGCCAACATATTTCTCCTTCTATGTACATGTATTTAACTGTCACCTCTCTGCACTAACAATCCAACATGCCACTGATCCATTTGCATATGGCTTCTATAAATACCTGGACCTCTACCTGTTCCTGCAGTGATTCCAGTCATGTTGGAACACAGACAAGCCTTATTGGTCTTATGGGACCTCAAACACCATGGGGGTAACAACCAATAGCAACGGACTTTACTCATCGAGCCAGCAGAGTTCTCATACATTATAGAGTAGGCTATATGATTTACCTAAGCTTGTCAAAAGAGAAAAATTATCAGGCAAATGTGGGGTAATAAATTGTAATCCGTGCTGCATATGTTTGACTCGTGACCCTTGGCATTTTAAGGGTTGGGTTGTATGAAAGAGTTGAAGCAGAATGTGTGAAAGGAAATAACATGAAAGGTGAAATACCACTTGGAAACTTTAGGGAAAATGTGCAAAACAGGTCACTGGTTTTTATGAGAAGTACTGAATGTTTCGAGGGATTTATCGATGTTGCTGCTATCACAGGAAAAAGAAAACAGCCCTTCAATAACGCAGATGTTCAGGATTTGATCAAAATCATAAACACTAAGGATACACTCAGCTGTCAGTTTATTAGGAAATCCCACCTTCATGAACATTTCAAGGTGCGGTTTTTGTTGAAAGTGTGTTAAACAGGTGTTGATTCAACTGTAGCTGTAATTTGAGGTTATGTTTAACTGCACTGCACTGTGTTGGCAGGTGTTCCAATTAATTTGTCCACCCCATTCAAATTAATAAGGGTAGGCTAAATAACAGACACATTCACATTAACTTTTGTAATTTCGCACGATAGAGTCCCTCAACAACACATTCTTAAATCAAGCAATTTAAGTACACATGCTTGCATGTGTACTTAAATTTACTTCTACCCACTTTCCTAGTGTGAATATGCAACTTATTCTTACCATGGATGGATTTACAGCACTTCAGTACGCAGTGTGCAATTAACACAAGAACTGCTGCTAATAATCTTGGGTGTTACTGTTTATGTAATTGGTTTTTAATAGCATGCAGAACTCTAACACTATTTTGGCTGTGCATATTGTAACAAAGCATGCATGAGCCACTGTACACGTACAGTACAATGTAGTCATCTTGATTCTCTTTACTACAGAACACGACCACGCAATAAACACAGGACAAGGTAACTTCAGCTCCAGCCTGGCCACCAGATAGAAACCCCACTTTTAATACACGGGTATGTTATAAGCTTTTAAGTGCTCCTGGAGAAATGCATATGGTAATAATTCTCATGAAATTATATCCTTGAGCTCAGCTCAGAACATACAGCTCACTGGATGGACCACACTCATTATGAACTACTGCTAATTACCAGTCTGTGTACAGTTTCCCTGGTCACAGGAATAATAAGAAACAAAAATACTTAAATGAAAAGACATCCATTAAAAGGACCATGCTTTTAAACAGAGAAATCCTTAAATACAGAAGCAGAGCATGGAGTGTGCTGTAAAAATCATCTCAGCTCTGTGGCTCACTGTGGGCTGTGGTTGCTCCAGAGCTTTTACTGTCATGCATAAAGAACACAGAAACAGCACAGGAGTCCAGGATATAAGTTTACTTTTACAAGCATAAGAGTCCTCATTGGAATAATGAAATAAAGATGAGAATGAAAATGCACTGGGAATTAAGACTGTGTCTGTTCCAGAGTTTTTATTTTCTTGTTTTGTATTTTTTTTTTATTTTGTTTTGTTTTCTTTTGTCCTTGTACATTTTGTTTTCTTGTTTTTGTTTTCTTTTGCTCCTTTAACTCTTGAGAATTGTTATGTGGGAGTATGATAAATAGCAGTGCTTAGAGTGTGTATAACCAAAACACAAAAATATTGGCAGCCGTAGGTCTGCTGCAACACTCTCCACACAAGCGCATTATTAACGATATCTGTGTTCGCACCACGCTTGGGTCAAGAAGTACACAACAATAGAATTTAGAGTTGTAGATTTTTTTTTTTTTTCCATTTAGATTACAAAAGTGCAAAATGGGTGGGATATAAAACTTCAGCGGGCTGCTAAAAACTTTAGATGGACAAAGTTGAGTTTTTGGTTAGTTTATCAGTCTTTCTTAACACTGATTGGGATCCTAAAAAATGCAAATTGTTTCATCCAGTCGGGTTCGAACAAAGTATTGCGAGCATTATTTGAAGCAGTATTATTTGGTCCTAGTACTTCATATATATGGCTGGTAATGTGCTTCAGTGTTTCACTGTGTTACCCCCCTCCCCCTCCCCCCCGTTGTATCTTTGAGTCCTCCGTTATCCTCAGAGTGGCAGATGTTTCTACCCACCCCGCAACCCACTCATCCACCCACCCACCCTGTTCTCTCTCTCTCTCTGCGGCAAGGGCAGCGGCTGGCGCGGGGGCATGGAGGCCGGAAGCGGTGCATCAGGCTGACGTACAGAACTGATGGGCAAGGCTAAGAGCTGGCAGTCTGGCAGGTTGAGTGTTCACCCTCCTTTGCCCCCCACTAGCCCCCTGCTAGCCCCTGCTGCTCTGCACCATACCCAGGCACCAGCATCCCAGCGGCTGGTGGCCCATTGCTTTGCTCCCCCATAAAAATAGCCCATCCCATTATTCTTCTGCCTCCCCAGGGGCCACAAGGTCTCCAGCATCATTACCAGGACTAAGGATCTGACTCTGCCACCACCACTTGGCACTCCCCCTCTTCTCCCCTCACTCCTCTTCTCTAATTATAGGTCAAGCACTCTTTTTGTAAATTATAAAACCTTTGTTCTTATCGGGAAAACAGAGCAGAAAGGAAAGATACCAGGAAAGGAAGAGGAGCAAGGAAGAAGAGAAGAAGTCGATGAAGAAAGAGGAGGGAAATAGTGTAAAAATTAGAAAGGGGGGGGGGGGATTTTCAATTATAAAACCAAGCTAATTTGGTATGACCAGCGACTGTCATGCATGGTGACGGAGCTCCATTATGCAGTCATTTGAGCTCTTTCAAATTAGTTATGTTAATGTCCTGCGTGTGAATGTAACACTTGGATGGGACAAGATTTCAGCAATTAATTTCTACAGTCAGCGGAGAGACAAGCAAATTTATTTTCCCCCTCTCAGGGAATTGGTGGTGGAGGGAGTGAGGAGGGGAGAGAGCATTCTGGAGCAGGGAACAAGCTAAACACAAGACCTAAATAAAGCCTGAACAATGGGAGCCAATGCCTCCTCATTCATTCAATTGACAATGTTTTGCAGCTTAAACCTGTTTTATTAATTATGTTTGACATTTCCTTAATTAGTTTCATTTACACCAAATCAATCCCTGCTGCTGTACAGCGTCATTTATCATTTTAAAAAATTTGCATAGCCAGTGCTGACTTTTTCTACTTAATTATACATTAAAAGTGTCAGCCGCGCTTGCTGCCTGGCATTATCTGAGGCAGAAAGGTTTGTGGCTGGACGGGGGTGGCATTAATCATCAGGGCGGGCGCGGGCAATGGGTGCTCCCAGTCGCCAGCGGGAGAGCTGAGCGGGGCTTCTCATTTTCGAAGCTTGATGCTTCCGGGGCCACGGTGACCTCAGTGACCTACGGGGAGAGGCAGACAAATCAGCGACCTCCAGCCCCAAAAACAACTACAGCTTGTTTATAAACCACGACGAGAGGAAGAAGGGAGCATAACCGGGAAAAGGAAAAGCTAGGAGGTGCATCGCCAAATCGAAAACATAAGTTGAGAAGACCGCAGCATATATGCAGGTATTGGGTACATGGGAATGGGTACATGCTTAGATCACACAGATTCGATTTCAGCCAGTCATGTGACATTTAAAGATATCAGTAAATCAATCACTCACCCTGCAACAGCAAAAGTCAGAAAATAACACAGCCAAAATAAAAAGGTTACTTCTCTTCAAACTTTTGGATTCCAGTCATAACCCTGGTCACCTTTGAAAGGTAACACTTTATTCTGATTTAAAAGTCAGGATGAGTATAAGAGAATCAAAGTTACAGAGGTACAAACATGGTAGAAATGTACGCTAGTTTTTTGGGGGCATTTTTTTTTGTGAATAAAAAAAAGGGAATATAAGACTTGCCACCAAGTCTGGACCAATTTTGTGTCAACAGCTGTTACAGTGATGTGGGTGTCCTGAATTGCTTTGCACAGACAGAATCAGGAGACAGAGTTTTCAAGCAATGCATAATTTGTCAAGGTTGTGTGAAGACTGAGTCTTGTGCAGACCAAAAATGCCGAAAGTTGCGCAACCAAGGCCAAGTTTTTCAGCATCAGAAAATCAATCAGAAAAATAAGTAGTATAGGAAACGAGAAATGTAAAACGGTTTCATTAAAAAATACCAGCTTTTGTTGTTGCAAGATCACAAATCAATAGTAACGACCACACATGTTCCACCACAACTCCAATAGCAACTCAGCTGGCTGAGTATGGCTATTACTTTCCCTTCGGCAAGTTTGTGAACACACAGCAAACTGACAGCTCAAACACCTGGCAAGCTCACTCCTGAGTAAATCTTCTGAGTGTTGAGGTGAACATGGCTTTACAAATCACCCATTCAGGAACCGAGACAGAAATTGGCAGGTAGGCAGAGCTGTGGTGTCAGGAGTGAAAATTACTCTGAAATGCGGAGCACAGCGAGAGGCTGACTGAGTGAGTCTCTGAATAGTGAAAGCTATGGGTGTCACTGTGTACTATGTTCACATGGGAAATCAAACAAGTGTATTTTGGAGGTGAGTCAACACTTTTGTCCTTTGGAAAATGAAAATATTGGATGTCAATTTAAATTTAGAATGGCTTCAGGTATTGCCACATACATAAAAAGTGTTATGCAGGACAGGATAGGGCACCTGCTCCTGCACAAGTGAACAAATTACTCTCTCAGTGGTAAAATACCATTCTTTACTTTGTAGTAGTTCTCATGCTTAAATTAATCTTTTAAAAGGAATTCTCTTTAATTAAATAGGTACCATAAAATGCACAGTGATAAAACCAGTCATTCTTAACATGAGGTGAGCTGCTTGAGCTGGAATCAATGAGAGGGAAACACATCCAGAATCCAAAGTGAGGGCGGGGGGGGGAGGCCGGTCCCAAGCCACTGATTTTTCAAAAAGTCCCCTGAATAAGCCGTATCAAGATGTAAAGAGGAGGCTGTAGCCGCGGCTTTGCTTGCAATGTCCTTCAAGGGCAACACAAAAGAAAGGCGGGCAACAAAGAAGCTGATGAAGTGGCTAATGCCCTGGCATGCCCCAACAGGAGCGGCAGGGGGGCAGCCAGAGGCGGCAGCTACATGTGCACGCCTCACTGCCCCGTCTGGCCCCAGCTGAAGTACTAACTATCCTCCCAGGGTCATTAGATTAAGAAATGCAAAACCAAAAGCAATACCTATAATGGCAACGGGCCAGATCAATATTGGAGAAGAAAAAGAAAGAGGAAAAAAGTTATCCTTGCAAACAGACAGGGGACTGCTTAAGAATTCATTCCTAAAATGCGGGGGATGGAAAGTCTGAGTATCAAACATCATTATTCTAGAAAGTTCCTAATCAACATATTAATAGTGGCACATTGACTGTGGAAGGTTCTATTATTTCAAAGTAAAGTAGTTGAAATAAGCCACTGAGTCTTTTCACTCATGAAAATATTATAATTTATATAAGTGATCACTCTAGAAACTAACTTTCCTTTCTCTATCCACAGCCCCCCCCCAAAAAACATCACATCAATTCCCCGACCAAAAGCACCCCTTTAAATGCAAAACATTTCCACTATTAAGGATTATGCTTCCTTTCGGGATATATGAAAAACCCTTTGTGAAAATATGATGATGAATTCATGGGCCTAAAACTCTGGGGTAGTTTTTACATCGGCGAAAAAACGGGGAAGGAGGGGAGGAGAAAAATCACCTATTTGGATGGCATACATTACCATTACTCTTGTATTGTGTCTCCACTTTTCATAATGACGGGGATAAGTGTCCTGCTCCGAATGCGTATCCACTGACAATGGAGGCAGACATTACTTGGTTAAAAGCTCAGGGTCCTGTGGGTAAAGAGGCCCAGAGAATAAAGAGTATCCGTCATGGCTAACGAGCTATAAGGATAGCACATTGCCTTTATAAATCACTAGATCTTGCTGTTTATTTAAATTCATTGGTGCCTCATTATAACTGAGCTATGCACCTTTAGGTCCGAGTTGATTAGGAGTGCCATAGCTCAAAATGGCTTTTAATTCAGTGAAACGTAGCTCTGACCTTGGTGCCGTAACCCTGACTAAAACACGCAGCGACTCCCACATTAATAATGATGCTACCTTTACTGGGCCACGGAGCTGCGCCGCTGCTACTTAAAATATGTATTATTAGTTACCAGCGACGGCACATTTATCACACCAAATTACCCTTCGGTGTAAAACTGCTTAATTCTGGGTCCCTGTACCCCTCTGCACTATTACCTGCTCTTTAGAAAGGCCTGGAATTAAATGTAGGGATGAAATGTCAGGGTAATGGGGAAGAGGATGCGGGTCGATGGGATGCACACTTGATCATTCCCCAGTGGCCTTCTCCACATCCAGACGACATACTGAATGTGTCTTCCTCATAAAGGAAGTTCCACTGCGCCTTGCTTTGCAGACCTTTGCAGATGTAAATGAAGGGTACTTCTTTGAAATATACTTTACACTGTTCATTAAAATTACATGCAAAACATTATCCACCCCATGTGAGCTTGAATGAGTATTTTATACTCTAGGTATCAAGATTCATGAAAAATGTAACTCATAAACAGAAACTTTGAGCAAAGAAAACTGAAGCAACCATAAACTTTTGATTCACTGAGGCATTTTAACAGACTGACACGGCAGTGACTCGGGTGCACGTACAGCACATAAACAGGGATCTATGCACATACAAACACACACAGACCTACCTACCTACCAGGCTACTGCAGATAGAGACAGGAAACCAGCCTGCAGCCACTAAACACTTGTCATTGTTCATCCCGTGTGCACCCACCAGAGACTGATTACTTTGACCAATCGGCTAAATGATTAGATCAATTAGGTACTTTGGAGTGGGCATCAACAGTGGCCCTTCTGCAGCTTCAAGACCTGTGGGACTTGGCCCATCAGAACCGCCTCATTAGGTCTCTGGACCCTACCCAAAACCACACCATACCACAAAGACAAAGACAGAGGACCAGAGGAGAGGAGAGACAGTGGGAAGAGGGGAAACTGAGAAATAGAGAGAAGACTAAACTTCAATAGGTGAATTAGAAGCATTCCTACTGTAAAACACCTCTGGGATCAATTGTGTTTATGTGGTGCAACATCTCAAAAACATGTAAAAACAATACAAAGCGATCTAACAGATACAATAAGTGGGAGTATTTTGAGTGTTAGCCATATAATCCATTGTTATGAGACCAATGGGAATGCACTGGTATACAGAATTTCTTTTCTCTAAGGATAACATCAAACAGTCCAGTAATAATTTAGATTACCAGGGACAACAACACGTGGGGTTTACAAAGGAACACAGACAGTGCCTGGCACAAACACATTTCTCATATCAAACCCAGTCGTACAGTACATAAATATATGCACAATACATTAATGGTCCTTGCTCATCTGAGAAAGTGGCGAGGCTGGAGCAATGGAAAAAAAAAAAAAGAAGACATTACACACGTTCCATCAGATGTCGAATCAATTAGTCACGACCATTTTCCAGAGTCAGAAATAACCACTCGTCCTCCAGTCTCCGGGGAGCCAGGGATAGGCCCGGGCAACAGAGGAGAGATGGGAAAGGATCCAGAGACCCAAAGGGGGGTAAAAAGGGAGGAAAATCAGAGAAAAGGAGAAAAGCGGATAAATAATGCTGTCTGTTCTATGCTGCACAGACTAGCATCTCTATTTTCACTGGATTTCCATACTTAGAGAAAACTCTTCTCTCTCAGCGAAAGTGCTTTGCATATCAGAGGGCACTCATTTTGCACAGTGCAAACACTCTGGTCATTAACATGTGATGACATTATCTTCCTAATCACACTACAGAGGGTCTCCTCTATAATGTATACAACACAACTGCAGCAACAACTCAAACCCTTTCTGACAGTATCATGGTTTTTCTTCAGGCTCCTGTTTGTGTCTGTTTTTTTTTTCTGATCACAAAGCGTTTAATCTTTTAATCTGAAGCATAAAGCAAGTGTATTAAGCACAGAGATCATGTGACCACTTTGCTAAAAGGTAAAGAGACATGATTACTCTGTGTAAAAGGAAACAATGGAGATCCCTTCCTCACAGGCTAAAAATAATTTAATCTGTCATGTAGGTGCACAAATAACAGCCTTACACCTGAATAGCACCCATTATTACTGGGCGTCTGAAGTTGATAGCAGATAAATCTGTTTCCCTTCATCTGTGCTGTGGTATACAGAGGGAAAGCTATTGTATCTGCTCAGATTTCCTTCTTGCTTTCTTGCTTTTTTGGTAATCTCTCTCTGTACCGTTAGATTAGAGCAATTTGTGACGAACAGAAGAGAGCACAGAGTACGGACTGAATAAAATTTTGTTTTTGGCAGAGGACTTCAAAAACTGTACCAAGAACCCATTTTCTCACACGGCTAGGCAACTAAAAATGCTGCAATTATTATTCCCAGTCCCTCTCTTTTTCCAGTGGTGAAATCTGTCTAATAAGGCAAAGACTGGGGTCCCCACAGTACATGGCACAAAGCAGCCCTCTGGGTATAAGTGTTGTTGTTTGCACATAGCCTCAGCCCCTAGAGGCAGTGAGGGAAAAAGGCACACGGAAACTAGCATGAGAGAGACAGAGACAGAGACAGAGAGGGGACTCCGCTGAACCGAAAACCTCAGCAGAGGAGGCCACAGGCATCCCACAATCCCCTCTGATTCTGCCTGTTTTTTTTCCCAGGTTGCAGCGAACTGCCTCATCGTCGGTAGGGGTTGGCGGCAGAGCATCAGCAAGAGGCGTTACGAAGCCCTGGTCCCCGCTCCGAATCCGCCACATTAGATGGCGTGTGTTTGTGCCCTAGGGATCGCAGCGCCTCAGCCTGTGTTTGGGGTACTTTGTCAGATGACTCAGAGTGTGTGATTTATGAGCTCTGGAAAGGTTGCATTTCCAGCACGCATGGACGTCCGCATGGTAAATGGAGAAATTGTGAATTTATTAACATACAATGAATGATGATTAATGTTTTGGTATAGATCATGCTCTCTTTTCAGATGTCTCAGTGTGGGGGTGATATATGTAGCAATAAAACAATATGTATGTACTCAAAAGCACATTGTATGAGTGTTGAGTCCATGACTCTTTCAGACACATTCGCCTTGTGTCTGTGTGATGACAGCATTGGAAGGTTTCATACTGTTGTCTGAACTCCATGGACATTTATGTACACACATAGCACAACAATGCTTCTTCTGCATGCATTATCCCGCCCACACAAAGTGGCACAAGCACCTTGCATAGTCAATGAGAGAAAGTATAAATTAAAAACACAGGAACAAAAAAACTGCGCAAAAGAATGCAATTTAGACCGTTATCAGTATACATTTAGAGGTCCATTTGTCAAAATCCCCACCATTATTAACTTTTGTATTCTACAACACATCTTGTGTCTCCCTCATCAGCTTTTTCAATATCTTCTCAAATACATTACTGCCAGTGTCGAGCGGGTACGTTCACCCTAGGCCAATTACTGCAGTGAACCATAAAGGTAAGCAGTGCTGAGGAGGGTTTTGTCATATATTTGCCTTTGTGTCCCAGCCAGACCCCCACAGTGGTAGGTGGGAAATATGGGGGGGAATATCAAACATCTTTCTAATCGCAGTGACAACAGAGGAATCAATATGCAGAAGCATGTTTCTGACAGATTTTTGGGAATGCGTCTATATGGGTGAATGCGAGTCTACCCACATGTTTGCATCTCGAAATGGTGAATCAAGGCTGACTTCTACTTATGCAATGACCTTACCATTTCACCCTCAGAATGAGGTTGAGTACAGCTCTATGCTTGCATGTGAGGAAAAAAGAAGAGGCAGCTGAGTCGAGTGATCATTCCAATGTGTAGCTTAACAAAGGGAGAAAAAAAAAAATCAAATGTGTGTGCACGCATATCTTGACGTGGCTGTAAATATGTGCACTTTGACGTGTGCGCGTGTTTTGTGTTTACTGCATATGTATGAATGCAAGGACATACGCAGTGTACATGTGTCTGAGTCTTACGTGCACGTGAATGTGCTTGTGGGCTAACTTCATATGTATGTGGTTTGCTGTCAGAAGAAGCTGACTGGTGATGAGGGATGGAGAGAATCAGAAACACATTGGGCTGGGAATGGGGTGTGAGCCGCAGGGTCGCCCTGGCACAAAACACAACTGCCTCGCACATCATTACCCTCATCCCCTAATGCGCACAACACTTAGAGCTACAAACAGGCTTGACTCCAGAGCACACACACAGGCACACAAACATAGAGCTCCACACAGTCGCACGGTGTACCACACACAGATATATAAACTCACACACAGATATATAAACTCACACACTAGCAGTGCACAATTCACTATGGCTTAGTGTCTAGTGTTAACAAAAACTTTCTTTTAAGTGTGGAAGTTACTAAAACTCTGAACATTACTAATAACTAGAGAACATCAATCCTCTAACATTGCACGTGCCACAGTTGAGACACTAAACTATACAACAGGCTGTTGTTGGGTCACTGTGGCGACTCTCCTAAATCTGTTCTTAACAAAGTAAGCCAGCGAAGGCACTTCTCCACACCCTCAGATCCTTCCCCATTCTGGAAACACATTCAATGAATTTTGAGACAAAAAAGAAATGATAGCCATTTCATACAGAATTGAGCTCCACTGGGAAAAGTATACCTATTCAACTGCAGGACCTCCATAAAATCACAGTAGTTTCACACTGTAACGGATGCCTTCCTCCCTTTCTTGCTGCATGAGAGGTTTTAAGAATGGTGGGATCGGGGGAGCGGCAGGGCAGAGGGGAAAAAAAAAGACTTAGAGGAGAAGAGAGCAGAAGATACGATGCAGAAGAGTGGAAGAGAGAGGTAAGCCAAGCATAAAATAACTTCAATCCAACATCCTCTCAGTGGGGCGGTAGGAGGCAAATAGCAATCCCACCAATGCCGTGTACTCAAGGGGGTTCCCCCCACCTCTCACTGACCCATAGAAAAGAGGATCATGGGAGAGCAGGGACAAGACAAACCCACTTCAATTAAGGCACGGCGATGTCTCGTCAGCACGGCAGATGAGGTGTCAGAGAGTTCAGCCGTGGATAGATCACAGAGGAAAGAAAAAAACAGTTCCTTGCTCAGCACAGTCAGGGTCTTGCATGCCTTGGACCTTTCCTTCTTTTCCTCTTTTGTCTCCTTCCCCTTTTCTCTGCCTTTCTTTCAGCGGTCAGCAGATGTTTATAACATCAAGACTTTTCTTTGGCTTTCCCGCAGGGTCGGTTTTTGTGGGCCTTCTCACAGGCCTCCTGCATTCTGGATAGATAAACTTATTATCAAAATTGAGCATTAGCAGCGAGCCACCTCAACACACCTGCAAATGACATTTAAAGGTCAAAACGACATGTACGGGCGGGGAGTCTCATACTACATATCATGGAGCATCAGGATTGCTGGGGGAGGAAGGGAGTCAAATCAAAGGAATGTTTGGGAGTGAAAGAAAGACAGAGAAACAGAGGGATGACTAAAATGTTGTTTCAAGAGGGTCATAAAAAACTGCCAAGTTGCCAGAGAGGGAAATCAACTCATTGTGCTAATAAAAAAAACTATGTATTTATCTATATATCCATCTATCTACACACATATATATATATATATGTACAGTGGTGGAAAAAAGTTTTCGGACACCCTTAAAATTTTACACAATCTCAAATATTATCATGAAATATTTGC
>JBBMJY010000024.1:15076181-15087658 GCA_037833715.1 Toxotes lorentzi | reverse complement strand
GCACAGGAAAGTTTTCTTTTTCTTCTCACAAACTGCTTAAAACTGTTGAGAGCCCCGCATTGTTCTAAACTAAATAAAACAAATATTTTGGGTAAATATTTAAGCATAAAACTTTAATATCGTGTCACATGGTAACAGACAACAGAGACAATAAGCTGAACTGCTATTTAAATTTTAAAACAACCAATTTCATTACACATGCGAGCCATAAAGTCCCTTGGATATAAACAGCACCATCTCTTCAAAATATACAGTAGCTTTAATATGATCATATTATGTTTTCAAAATAGCCACGATGCAGGGGACAGACAATTAAAAAGCACATATTTGCATGATGGTAAACCTGAGAGTGTAGATTTCCAAGAGGAATATTCGAGGTTGTCTGTTTAAAATGCTGTGCATAGATCCTATACCTTCTCCCTGCAAATCAAATATTCATGCACTACCTTGTTGTCTCTAGTCTTGAGGGTAGAGCTGGAATTACATATGCCTCACACGCATCTTCATGAATCATATATCACTGTATACCTACACACACTCATAGTGGCCATTATGGAGTCAGCACACATGCACGTACGCACATGCACATACGCATGCACACACACACACACACACACACACACACACAAATACACAACAAGACAAAGATATGTATGAATGCATATCTACATATGAAAACAGCTGTCCAGCTCTAAAGGTTTATTTAGAGCACATGGAAAAGATTATGGTTCTTCACTGAATATGTCCAGGAGATGAAACCTCAACGCCACTGTAGCACTTGGGTATAAATGAGGGGCTGGTGAGGGAAGTAGAGAGGGGAAAAGAGGAGAGGAAGAGGAGTAACCTGAGGGTGGGGTGTATGAGTGTGGAGGGGTATTTTCATGTTCTCAGAGCAGTGGCCTTTCTTGGTGCCAGGATAGGCTCTGCAGCCCCCTTCAATTAAGCAGGAAAATTGATGTGTATCATTAATTATGTCAGCAATATCATAAATCATCACTGGGTGCAGTAATTAATTATTTTCTACTCGTGTGAAGAACATGACAGAGTAGAGATAAATAAAGGGAGAGAAAGCTAGAGTGGAATTGTTGGGGGGGGGGGCTGGAAAAAGGGAGGACAGAGAGGAGGGAAGGGGAGGGATGGGGGGGGGGGGCATTCGTCCATCAGTAACTGAGGGGGGGGTACACTCACACGCTCTATTTACCGGACCATTGGGATGTGACGGGAACGTGACAGCCCCCCTCCTGCTCTCACTTACCAGCGCTCTCATAGAGGAACGACAATTAGGCCCGAACGAGAGGGGCACTTCCTGGAACAGATGCTGGTGTTCCCTGTGAAAAGCGACCCTGTCCTGCCTCTGAGGTTAAGGTGTGTGTAGCAAAGTTACCATTGCCTCTAAACGAACTAACAGCCCCGTGATGGACCATTTATAATCAAAGGGCAGCCACAGAGAAAGTACGCCTATAAGGCCAGCGAAGCTTGTCTGAGGAGCTGAATGCATTTTATTGTTCAAGTCCTGCCCACCATTATGGGAAATGTTTTTGCAGCTTGTATGCAATAGATCTGAGAGATAAAGAAGATAGAGTTTATAGGTGGCCTGTGGGCAAGTACATTTGACAAAATATTGTTATTAAATTCATTGAATTTGTCTATCATTTAACAATGTATTTATTCTCAGAATAATGTACAATGTTTAGCTGATTAAAGGGTCCATATTTTCTCATTAGATTAATTATTTTTTGGTATCTGTAGTTATTAAAATAGAAAATCCAAAAATATAATTTTATATAATGATTGTTATGCCAACAGTTAATCCTGGGTTACATTTTTTTGTCTTTTTTTGACAGGTTACAGGACACCCGTTGCACAAGTAGAGTGTGATATTGTAGCCTCTTTAATTTTATTTGATTAAATGGCCACTTGAATGAAAAGCATTTCAGTTAATTAAAGAATAAAAGAGCAAATGAAGAGCGCTCTCTAAAAAGGTTATCCAAGCACAACTCACCGTTCTATTTGTGCACTCGGAACTCATTTAAAGAGCTTAAAATGTTTTGTTTTTTTAATAGTGTACAGTACACAGCACCTCTGCCATTTGTCTCATATCTGACAACAATCAAAAAATCTGAATAATTAATCTGGATTTAAAATAGAATTTTAATAGCTCCAGAAGATGAGAGAATTTGTGTAGTTCTTTTTTTTCTTTTAGTTTTTTTTAATAGCCTTATGTGAAGTCACTTAAATGGTCTACAAGGGAATCAGTCCACATACATTATATGCACTCTAAATCCTATACTGCACAAAGTCTGCAAAGTGGGAGAAAAGGTGATAGAACACTGACCGCAGCCTGGGAGATTTCAAACTCAGCCACTCGGTAAGTGTTGACTGACTCACATGCTCGTATGCCATCTCCCAGACCTTTGTGGATGCAGAGTATTGATCCGGGCGATGGGGAGCAGATGAAGGGAAGAGAACCTGTGCTGAGAAAAAGTAAACACTGCTCCAGATGACAAAACACTGATCACCCCGGAGACCTGGACCTTCCCTGCTCGCTCCATCACTCTTGGTGACCTTTGGCACACCAGTCTCAAGCCACGACCAGCCCCGCATTTGTCTATATAGGTATGTGTGTGCCCGCAGAGTGTCATCCATTTGGGGCATGTGAGCATCATGACTGACAACAGAGCATTTTAAGACTTTTTTTTTTTCTTTTGTAATGTGTATACAAGTGAGGCAAGGCAGTAGCAGCACTGAGCGAGAGGGGTTTAAGGAACACAGGCATCTAAGCCAGTGTTTAATATCAAGTGTGCGCGGCAGAGTTTAATCAATACCAGGCCTTTTTTGTTCCCAGCCTGCTGAGGAGTGCAGCGGCCATTCTCTCCAGAAAGGTTAATGCTGGAGGTCAAGTGATTTCACACCCACACCAGGATCCTCCGTGTCACCACAGCTACCACGCCTCCAGCCGCCATGACACCAGCATCCTGATTTATGGGTTGTGAGAGGGTGATGGGATGGAGGGGGAGGTGGGGGGGGGGGTTGCAGTGTTATCTTATGATAATGCTGTCCCTCTGTACTCCCAGATGAAGGGAGTGAGAGACGAGAAGCAAAGGAGAGGAGAGACAGCAGGCTCAAACTCCCCTGCACCCACGTGGGTGTGTTTTTTTTTTTTTCCTTTTCTCTGTCTTCTCTGTGACATGGTCCTTTTGTTTCAGCCAACTGGCTCTACATGCAGACAGAATGGTAATCTTTATTGAAATAATTGCTCTAAATTTGCGTGTCCACTTGTGAAAGGGTAGTGACGCTTGGTGCAACAGCAGTGAGTCATGATGGATTAGAATATCAATAATACCATTGGCGGAACATTACAAATCTGTGAGAACTGTTTATAATGCCTATCAACAAATCAGACAACACATTTTTACCTTTAAATTAAGAAGTAAAACGTGAAGCTGTAAATATCCTATCTGAAGTCTCCGCTGTCTGTGCGGATAAATCTATATAATGGGGATGGCATGGTTAAGAAGGTGCCAGGGAAGGAAGAGGTGCAAGAGGAATTAACATGAGGACTTATCTCTCACGGGCCATTATTTAAACTCTCACTATTCTAAACACACCACCCCTCCAATGAGAAGGACAATAAATAATCCTTCCAAATAAAATCTATTCCCTGCAAATTCGCCAGGATACAGCCCATCATTATCAGTACGAGGGGACAGACAGCAATTAATAACACAGCCACCCGTTTCTCAGAGAGCATCCATCTTATTTTCATTAGGTCTATTGCTGTGTGCATACGTGTGCCGGCTTGTGTGCGAGCGTGTACTTGTGCGTCTATGTGAGGGAAGACTGTGTAAGCGCATGCATATTTATGTGTTGTTGAATGATTCCACTCAGCCACATTGCCACATTCCCTTATAGTCCAGCCTTTCCTCTGTGGGTTTTGGATGTATGCTGTTTGAGATAATTTTTTTTGTGATCCTGCCTTTAATTTTTCTAATGCCTCATTAAAGCTCTACCAGAACCACCTTTGATTTGCGTCTCTGGATTTCCTGCATTTTTTTTTTTTTTTTTAATCTCATGTTTGGAGGCAGTATTCTCTCTCCAAAAGGGCAATTGCACTAGCATTAGCATCCTCCAGGTCTCTGGGGTTGACAATAGCAATTAGCTTCAATGACGGAGCGATATGAGAAGCTGCTGATTGACAGTTGCCCCCAGAGAAGGGGCTGACTGAGGTGACAGCTGGGCTCTCCATTCTCCCTGGCTGCCCCAGGCTCTGGCCCTGTGTCATCCCAAGCGCCAGCCAAATCCTTCCCCAGCACACAGTCACATGTCTAGTTACATCCTGTGTGGTGGCCAAACCCTTCCCCATCACTCAAGCTCATGCCTCGTTATATCCTGTGTGTCAGTTAAACCCTTCCCCCTTAGTCTAGGTCTGTTTCTTGTTATTCTAACACAGCAGAATGTGACACACAACACTGACCTTTCATTTTTCCCCTTCCCTCATCATAACAGTATGTGTGCTTGCACATCCATAGTGTATGTATAGGAATGTGTCTGTGTTTCCATCTTCTTTCATGCAGCACAGCCTCATGGTTTGGTATCTCCTCGATGTCAAAGCAACAACTGCAGCAGCCCTGACACATCAGTGAGTGTTTCTTCAGTAGAAGCCTGAGGAAATGAAGCGCTCCGCGTCTATTGATCCCCCTACACTCCACTGTGCATCAGGGAGACTTTGTTTTCACTGCCTAACAGAAACACAGCTCCATCAATACTGTACAGTACTCCTCGGCACCAGCTCCTCTCCTCACACAGTAGCGTCCCAGGAGGCCTGTGATAGACTCCACTAACTGTACACAAACTGTACAGAGAGAGAATACAATATGTTTGTGTGTTGTGATGTGTTTGTCAAAGTGCAGAGGGGGCCCTGGGATGGCAACGGCAATTTAAGGAGTATAAAAGACATATTGGCAACAATGCTTTGTGAATGATGTATTATGTAATCTGCCCCAGGAGTATATCTCTTCTACTCCATCTCCCTCACTTTTTCTCCCCTTCCATCTTTCTAGCTCTGTTTTTCCCATCTTTATCTTCCTAACTCTCTCCGCGTGTGTCTGTGGTGGGGCTTTAAAGGCTCACTTCCACATGCATCAAAAATAAGTGCCAATAAACAAATCACTGCACTAAACGGCATCAAGGTCACATCAATCTGAGAACAACAATGCTGACTGGTTTCACCAGAGTCTATTAGCTGAGGGGGGGAAACAACCAGGCACTGGGCCAGGCTCTGTGTGTGAGTGTGTGTGTGTGTGTGTGTGTGTGTAGGGGGAAAGAGACCTCTGTCAGCACTGATAGAGCCCCACCACTCTTATTTATGGCCCACAGTACTACACGTTCAGCATTCAGCCTTCAACCTGTAAACAGGACAATGGTGCAGAGGTCTGACCGTTTCTGTGTGTGTGTGTGTGTGTGTGTGTGCGTGTGTGTATGTGTGTGTGTGTTGGATAAAATACACACTGTCTGGTTCCCAGCCCCTTGCTATTTCTTTACTACCATCTTGACAATCCAGATGATTTTCAGGTAAATGTTAAAAACCCCAGATGACACAAGTATTTGTCTTGCTCTAATGATTTATTGGCATTTTTCTGATTTTTGTAATAATAAGCATCAAAGCATTGTCGTTGATTGTCTTCTTCATTGTTTTCTTTAACATCCTTCTGAATGTCTGCATTCATCTGTGAGAATAATTCTGGCAAGACAATTTGACAAATTATTTAATTAAATCAACCAATTGATTAGTCAAATAAATATAATAATTCACAATTAGAAGACAAGATTTTTTTTTAGTAGGGGTCAACACAACTGGTAAGTTGTAACACATATATACACACACACTGACCAATATATGCAGAGACACACACCAATAAACATGTAGTTCTTCAGACATTCTGTATATAAATTTCTGAAGAACGTATATTTTATGTATTGTTGTAGCTCAGCAACACCATTTTTTTTCCTCAACAAGTAAAAGCATGGTAGCTCTTACTCTGCACTGCTTCCTATTACCAACATATAGAAATTCATTTTGAAAATCAACATTTAAATTAGACCATTTTATTTTCAAATCAACCTCGTCTATATTTCTAAGTTTCCCACAATTTCACTGTGCAGCTATGGCTGTCTCAGAGGCTTTAAGTCTGTATGTAAAATCGAAATAAACATTCAACATTCAAAACAGCGGAAGGAAATTTTGATGGAAAGCAGTAACACTAACACACAGAGGCCCCTTATAATGACTGCAACTGGGAGATTCTGAAGGTTAAATGGCATTATTTAAGTCAAGTTCCCCTCTATTTCTGTGCAATAAAAATGCATGCAAGCACATGCCCCACACCTCCACCGTGTAATCACTGAACAAATAAAATAAAATAGTAATCATAATTAAATATTTAAGACAAATTATTTTAACAGCTATATTCTATATAAAGTTATTTACTAAAACTACCAACATTCATCGTACTAAACAGATCATGTAAATGTACTCAGAAAAAGTACTGCAATCAGTAAGAAATTCTGTGTTTATGTATTGTGCATATGTTGCCTCACACTTATTCTATACCTCTGACAGTAAAAGACAAAAATGCACCCACAGTGTGCTATGATAGACAGAGCAGAGATGAGATAAAAAATGAATCTAAAGGTAAGAATTAAAAGTGAAAACTACATTCTACTCTGAAGGTCAAAGTTTTACAGAGACAAAAAAATAAATAAATAAATAAATAAGTTGCTACCCCGGCAAAACTCTGCACTCTTCTCAGCACTAATCAACTGCAACTTTGGTAAAGGGTAATATGATGTGCAGCTTATGTAATTGTTTGGCTGAGTTTGCAAACCACTCGATTCCACAACACATATCGTACAGTTTATTGCCTCTTAAGTCCAATTAAACACTGAAAAAGTGCCGCTTTATAGGTTTCTTATGTACACAAACGGAATCAACAATGCATCGTTGCACTTGCGAACAGACACATGTACCCAAAAGCTCCCACACGCATGCACACACGCACGGGCAGCTGAAGATGTCTTGTGTTTCAGTCTGCCTATCCACCTCCGTTAAATCTATCGTCCAGTCGCAGGTATTGATTGGATGAAATCATCAGCAAGTGGCCCATCTTTACTTTCTCTAGCTAACCCAGACGGAGCTCTCAAATTCTGACGCCACAGAAAATATCCAACCCACAGCTTTCATTTAACCAGACATACATTAAATGATATTAATAACACACCACTTAATGGATCAATTCCCTCTGTTTATGTAAAGTGGAGAGGAAAGGGGGAGGGAGGAGACGACAGAGAAAGAGGGAGAGAAAGAGAGAGAGAGACAAAAGAGGGAGGGAGGGATTACAGGGCGAATGAGGTATGTTAAGATAGGGAGAGATATTTCTGTGTGTGGGAGAGGTGTGAGTGGAAAAAAAACACCTTATTAAATGACAAGCTTTTCCTGGTTTGCGCTAATTAATTGTGCACTGCCACTGACTGCTAATTTGCTGGGAAAAATGCATCCCAAAAGCAAAGGGGGCTCCTGCTTGAACTTTGCCTCAGAAGCACCTAATTCACCGGTGACTGCAGCTGTGTCCCTCTCCTGGACTGCAACACTATTAAATTAGAGCGCCTGGACCATCAATTTAATAAGCGCTGGAGCAGATCATTTGAATAAGGACAGTATTAGTATTCTAGCTGAGCACAACTAAGAGCAGCTGACCTTTTTCACCGCTGAGAAGATCCTTGAACACATCCAGCTGAATCAGAGAACACGGTAATAAGCCTGTCAATGTTTAACAGTGTCAAAAGGAAGGATTTTTTTGCTCTTCTTCTTCTTCTCCTTCCTCAGCCTATCACCCCTCCACCCCCCCCCACCCCGTGGTAGTGCCAGCTATTGTGGTCTATCAAGCTTGCTAGGATCTCTGCAATTTAAAACAGAGGGATAGACGAAGGGGAAAGGAAGGGAAGAGGAGGGGATAAAAACCTGCTCGCATAATGCTGTAAGAGATTTATGATTAATTGCACTATAGTCTGCACCAGTCCATTGGTGCGTATGTGCGCGCATGTCCACACATCCACACACTCGTGCACCATGTGCGCCTGTGTACACCCTCTTTCCAGACAGGGAATTGATTTATGTGCATGTTGGGGTGTGGAATTGATCAGTGCACATCAAAATTCCCTGTGAACTCCCACATAACAAATCAGATCGTGACCTTTGGCTCCAACATCTTTAGCTGCTGATGCACACCTGGGGGACAGCCTATTAAGTACTGTTTTGACACATACTGTAGGTGTTTTGAACAGTACCAGTGTGAACTGGCAGGATACTGAAACATTAGTGGTAGTTATGCATTGGGCTGTGAAATACATCATCTGCAGTGACAGTTATGGTGCCTGTCGGACCGTAGAGAGAAAGATTTAACTAGCCTTTTGTCTGCATGAAATAAACATTGCATGGGAGGTTAAATGCTCCAACATATGACTGCCTGGCGACAAATCAAGCACTTTCCAAGTACCCACTGCAGTAATGAGCATTTGGTAAATAATACTGAAAAACACAGTGATACCAAGTAGAAACAATATAGACTTTGTTCATTTTAGGCAGTTAATTTCAGACTAATTATGTCTAAGGACTGTGAAACTGCCAGATATACACTGATGAAGCACATTTTTATTGCTCCAGTCTTTGCAGTCTAACTCTAAGCAGCCTTGCATTTACAGAAACGCTTCAAGGTAATTCTGTTGTGACAGGCAACACAGTAATCAATATAGGGGCAGTGAGCACAACACACCAGGCTCCAAGGGTAACATGGAAAACAAGGTCTGTGCCTGGTCATGCGACTGCCACTACTTGGGCTTTATCCAGGGATATAATAAATATAGAAGATGGCGTCTCATTCACTCACCATGCAGCACTTAAAATGCTGAGGACAAGAAAGATCCATAAATAATGGGGGAGTTAGATGGTAAATATATGTTTGGCCTGGGAAACGGCCGGCTATGTGTTTTATGGGGCTAGTTGCAATGTTGATGAATATTTGCCTGTTCGAAATCATAGCTTAATGTCAGCCCACAATTTGTTGCAATTAGTCAGGTGATTTATAGGAATACCGGGCCGAGTGCATGGTAACAATTAACACAGCTTTCTCTAGGCTTTTTATTAATGGGGTGTCGCACCAGAAGTAGGTTTCAACCAAAGCTAGTACATCTGCAGGCCTCTCGGTGTGTGGCACTGTCCGGCAGCAAAGATGGAGGACAGACTAACCCAGTTCAGCAAAAGCCACAAGGGCTGCACAAAAGGACTCACTCTTGCCCTTTTGTGGTTGTGTGTTTGTTTGTGTGTGTGTGTGTGTGTGTAGTCAGCTGTGTGTTTATAGAAAGTATGATGTTGTCCAACTTTTTAAACTGGAAACAGTGCATGATGTATTTTTAGATTATGTCTAAATTTTATGTATTTAGATCATTTAGAAAAATTAGTGTTGTTTTAGCATACATATTTTAGTTTGCCACTGAAAGCAAAATTCATCTAATTAAATATTGCAGGCTATTGCTTTCTGTTGCCTAATTAAACAGAATGTTTTCTCATGAAATGGCTTAAAGTATATTTTTAAAATGTAAGATAAAATATATGTATTTATTTGCATTTCGAGATGTAATTTCTACTTCTCATAAGCGGCATTCAGCATTTAACTATGTACTTGTGCAATGAGACAAACAGTTAAAAAGGAACCAAACAGCTGTTCTGTCTGGCAATAACAGGGTTCAAGTGGAGCGATGTGCCCCTAAACGGCTAATAAACGGCACAAAATGAGCCTGCAATTAAATTTATACACTTGATTGCACTGCTGTCATGTCCACTACAGGCTTATCGAACACCTGGGATCTATTTCCTAATAGAACCTTGGGGAGGGTGGGAAAGAGAGAAAGAGGAGGGAAAAGAAATGAACAAAGCAATCTTTTTTTCCCCTTGTATTTTTGGCTGCTTTCAAAGACGTTTGTAGAGGATCCTCTTCACTCATGCGGAGGGTTTGAGGTTTAAAAAAAAAAAAAAAAAAAGACAAAAGAAAGGGGGTTTCATTGAACAATTTTGTTTAGCTGTAGCAAATGAGTTTTTATACATTTTAAATTGCTGTATTCATTTGAAGTCATTAGTAAACAGTGTTATGACACATCTGGACAAAAGGTTTGTGTTTTTACGGCTTCAATCAAGATAAGCATAAAAAAAAGGGGGAATAAAAGAAGAACAATCTATCAAGGTGGGCTGTATCTTGCAATATTCAATAACATACCTTCCTAATTTTCCAGGATTTTGAACAATTGCGCTTGGAAAGCAGTGAGTAGCATAAATGTCTATATACGTTATTTGTGACCTGTCTCACCGAGTTACATGCGTCAGTACATGATAATGAATAACGCTGCTGCAAATCTAATGAAATGACAGATTCTCTTCTAACTGACTCCATAAGTGCTGACACCGCACTGTAATACCTCTCAGCCCGGCCTCAACACTCCATTTCATCATGAAAAAAGGTGTCAGCACAGCAAATTATAATCGTTAATAAACCTTTATTCGATGGTGTTTGACAAAACTGTGACGGTCTAGCTACATGTTCTCTTCTCACTTTCATCTCTAACTCACTTTGAATACCTAAAAGCGAGCTCTTAATGTACATCTCAAACATGTATACTGACCTACAGTATACATGATTGTTACTCAAAAGTACTGGCTTGATTATCCAAATGAAAATGGTCTTTTTATTTTATTTACACAACTGTGAAAACTTATTTTTGAACCAGAAATACCACAAAACAACAGGTCATGTTTTAACTAATTCAATTAATAAAAATCATGTATTAAACAGCTCTTCTACAGTATCACTGAAAAAAAAACTGCACGGAAAAGGTTCAACTTTATGAACAATAAGAGCGTTCATTGTATTTGAGTTATTCCTTGTCTGTGTTCTGTTTCCTCATCTACAGCAAGACTTCCTTCTGCCTAAGTTTCCTTCAATTTGCTAATTACACCGGGCAATTTCAGAAAGCTGGGCTGATAGAAAAAGTCACGTTTTGGGGGCTGTGGGCCCACAATCCATCTCTGACCACTGCTAAGTCACATAAAGTATGTGGCAGGAGGCCAACAATAATTTTGCTAACCCTTTTTTAATTGTGGGAGGGTCATTCACAATGCCCAGTAGAAAGCATTAGCCACTGAACTGCGACTGACAAGGGCAGATTTCCCACCAGCAAGAGGCACCTTGCAGTCAGGCCAAGAAGTGTAAAAAAAAAAAAAAAAAAAAAAAAAAAAAAAAAAAAGTAACATGTTAAAGTCCTGTTTTACTCCAAGTTGGCACCAGTTAAATAATTCTAAAACAATAAACATATAATGGTTTTTTTGTTTTCTTTTTCTTGTCTTTTCTTTGTCCCGAATGTGAAATTTAAAC
>JBBMJY010000024.1:15053773-15075329 GCA_037833715.1 Toxotes lorentzi | reverse complement strand
ACTGAGTGGCTAATGGGGTTTTAATTTGTCCAAATTATGAGTTCTTTTCTGGAGGATTTGCAAAACAATTGCTTCAATATTTTTCACAGTTTAAAAAAAGCCAAAAAAAAAAAAAAAAAAAAAAAACAAAGCAACTTTTCAAGTAATTCATAAATCCTCCAAAGGATTTATCACCAAGGATGTGGAAAGGAAGAAATATTCATTCTCTTCTCTTACTTACTTTTGACTTAAATTATCCTTTTTTTTGACAGCTGACTAACAGTCATTACAACTCAAACAGTTACCTGTGAGAATGGCCATAAATCTTGTTAAAAGAACCAAAACCGTCTCTCGCCCCCCCCCCCCCCACAAGACGCAACCTGTCTGTAAGCACACACCATCTGTACATAGTTAGAGCCGTATGCACACAGATGGCAGCCAAACACTCCCAAAGTTGCTCCGTCCGCACATCTAACCTTACAAAGCAAACTAATTAACAGTAAAACGCAGAGAGAAGGAAGGAGCAGTTTGAAAGAGTTTGCAATGACTCTAATGAGGAGAGAGAGAGAGGGAAGGGTCATCTATATAGTAATGCCAGAGGGATGGGGGGACTTCTACTAAGGCTTTAGCTTTACTGCCCTCTTTAAGATCCATATTAAATGAGGGCTACTTATCACCAAGCCTCTGTCCCGGCACACAAGCCTTTAACAGCATGGATCGGGGCATAGGGCAGGCATCTGAAAGGAGGGAGATGAGTGGTGGTGGAGCTGGAAATGGACAGAGGGAGGCACCCTGATTTGCCAAATAAGATATAGCTAGAAGCGCTTCCTGTTTCATACTTAACTGTAAGCAGAAAGCCTCCAAACATGCTGCCCTGGGGTTCAGTGGTCAGTAATGCAAATGTTGGGCACACATTATTTTTCTAAGGGCTCGAGCTTAAAATTTTTCATACTTAAATCTTTTTATTAAAAGAGCAGTCACAATTTTACCGAGGCTATACTGGATGTATTTATATCCACCTGTTGTGACAGAATAAATAAATAAATCGTATGGCAGCCGAGTGCAGAAAAAGAAAATGACATTTAATTTATGTCCTTTTAATGACAAGCAATCAGTGTAGGACCTGTGCATTGTTCTGGTTGTTGTCTTTTCACCAGACTGTGCACCCACACTTCCAGCGGCCTACCATACTGAAGAAATTCATTTTGTGAAAAAGAGGACAACTCCTTGGAAAGTTAATTAGTAGGAAACAAGCGGAGGAAAAGGCAGGAAACGAGAAATGACCCAGCTGCCAAAAGTAATAACATTTTCATTATTTATTTCATTATTCATTTATGGATGTGTTCAGACAGAATTAATAATAGAAATCCCTGAGAGAAAATGTTTGCGCTGGAACCCTATTACGAGCAGGCCAAGTGCAGCGGCACAGTTAGTTAACATGCACAAATGTACTGCCCCCAACAAATAACATATCAAGTGGAGCCCTGGATTATTTTGTGCTCCCAAACCTCTCTCTTTCAATTCTCTGCTTTTATTTAATTGTTTCAGTCAGGGTTAAGTTTGTATTCAAACTGCTGCTCCCTGCTACCTTCGTGGAAAACAATACAATTCAAGGAAAAAGCTAAAGCAATAAAGAAATTATCTGCTGCCAAATACTGCGAGAACTGTATCGCGATAATCACCATGGCATCCATTTAAATCTCGTCTACTGCTCTGTTTTCATAATAAAGTGAGATGTCCATTTTTCTCCCTGAGAAAACTAGTAATGAAGCACAGAATCAATTAGAAGTCCCTTTGGAGAGTGGAATTTGTGCTGTTCCATTACACACTTCTTCTTTTTAGTCCAAACATTACTCTGCATGATATTCCCTGATCTGGCCTGTGTTTGCGTTTTCTCACTGTTTACTGCAACACTTCCAGGCCAACTCACATTTGATTTTCCCCACTGAGATTCCAGACCCACTCCCCCATACTCGCTCTGAAGAAAATGAGGCCGGAAAAGAGTAGTGGCGAATCATTCAAGGCTGTCCAAAGATCTCTATTACAAAAGCAGATTTTATTTTCACTTCCAACACAGACATCTCTGATAAAAGGCATGTCAAAGGCAACTGGGATGACTGTTTTTTCTCCTGGCATATTATTTTTCACTTATCAAATGTGTTTCCCTTACCAGCCTCCCAACCACAACCTACCCACCCAATTCCTGGCTTTACTATATTAAGGAAAATTGAGAACGGATGGCACGGGACAGAGAGCTTCATTGGCTCTATCCATCGAACTATCTATAGAAGATGGTGTAGAGTTAGTGTGTGGGGGTGGAAGAGAGGTAAAAAAAAAAAAAAAAAGGAAAATCAAATTAAAAATAAGAGAGCCTTAGCCATGTGCCAGTTGAGCATTTTTACATTAGCCATACGTCAGGCATTTCTTTCTTCTTCTCTTATTTGCCGCTCTAAGCACCAGGGCCATGGCCATGTGTGAATAATCACACAGAGGGCCTCAGAGGTGCCCTCGCCGCCTTACAAGAGGTTGGGTGCAAGGGCAGATGGGGGAGGCGCAGGACTCGGGGGTGTGGGTAAGGGGGGGAGGGCCTAAACGTTAACACGTTGAGGATTCGGATATCCTCACAAGCTTGTCTCATTAGCTGCTAATTGGCAAGACTTTCCCCTATCTTTTGTTCTGCATAAGGTTTGGGGGGGTGTAAGTAGAGTAGGAAGAGAAAGGGAGGTGGGGGCACCGGGAATGGTGAACTACATATTTCAAGTGCTCCATGCTTCGCTGAGAGAGTGTTAAGCCCATATTACAGCAACATAAACACTTCTGTCCTACGATTAACCTTAAAAAGCAACTGAGTGCAAAACTAAACGCTCAACCTGCTCAACCAAATTAGCAGAGATCAAGGGGGAGAGCAAGATAGAAAGAAAGAGAGAAAGAACGGTGAGTGAGAGAGAGTGGGTGAGAAGCAAGGACAAGGGTTATTTTTCCCTTTTTTCCCCCCTTTTTTCCGCTCATTCACCTTTCCCAACTGGGAAATCGTAGAAAAACATCAACACAGCTAAACGGCAAATTATTACCAAAGCTCCCCTCAGTGCAGGGCACAAAGCAGACATATTGGAGTTGTCATGCAGGGCGATGGCCAATACTTTCCTAGAATTATTCTCGAGTATTGCACTCTTTGACAAACATTAAACAAGACAATAAAATACATAGGTAAAGGTGCATTTGCCTACAGGCATAGATGGCTTGAAAGAAAGACAGGAAGAAAAAGAAAATGAGAAAATCAGCCTCCATATTAACAACACAGTTTCCTGACAGTCGGAGTGAATTATGCTTTTACAGAAAGTAGCCCCTCGAGTCTGCATGAACCCTATCCTCAAGGCAGAACTCGGCCATGGCTGGCAAAGAGGAGGGTCATGTGTGCACCTTTTCTTTTTTTTCCTGCCATTGTGATGGTCTATCTGTGTCTTCATCTGTCTCTTTCTGCTTCTTTTTTTCCTTTTGATTCTTTAGAGCTGTAACTGTGCCCTGAATGCCAGTAAGGATCAGATAGATGGCAGGTCAGTTGTCATTCTTGTATACTCTAGAGGTTTTTTTTTTATTTTTTTCTAAAAAAAAAAAAGAAGGTATTGGATTTCAGGACCAAGTAATTCAGAGCAAACTATGTCTGATGTAATCTGTTTTAATGGACATCATTAAACTGAACAGACAGAGGTATGTGTCTCTCCGTGTTTGCAGAGAGATTTTTATGATGAGTCAAAGAATAGGGGATGTATCAATACTTCAGTCCTTTTACTGACAAGTGGTATAATGTTATGCTCTTTAAAATTCCAGACTTTGTTCTTTATTACTAACAGGTGCATGATGATTGCATTGCACATTTTTTTTAAGATGTTTTAGATTGAGGAAGAAACTCTGTGCTCACAGCTGAGGAGCGAGGGGAACGTCTGAGGAATGTTTAACTCATAAACGGTGCAATGCTGATCAACAGCATGCAGGAGGACGCACTGGAAAAACAGAGCAAAACTAACATGATGGTTACAATTACGGTGTGAGTAAGGGCTCTGTTTTGTGTTAAGAGAGATGTCAGAGAGGAAGAGAGGGTTAGGAAGCTGGGTCACAGCCCTCATATGTTGTTTAACACCTGACACCGAGGCCTAACCAAGGTTCATAACTCATATGGGAAGAGAGGCGAAGAAAAAAGGAGGAATAAAGAAAAAATAAAAAATAAAAAAACTGCAACCCCTCAGCAAAGTCCTTCATCAGTCTTTTTTGTGTGGGACAGTATTCTGAGTTTCTGTCAAACATCTCCTGTCACAACTGTGCCTTTCCCTTAAAACTTTTATTAAGAAATTGCTGTGTATAAATTATTATTTAGTCTTTGCTTACAACATTCAAAGACCAAAATCAAAGTAACCACTTCTGACCACAGACATCTGACTTCTAGCACAGTCCACGGGACTCACATGAGCAAAGCCTCCTGTAGAAAATTGAGGGTAGGTCACAAACTGCCAGCACATGAGTCCTTGGCTTACTCCAACATCCAGCAGATCAAGGGCCTTGAACGAAAGCGGTACTGACACTGACCTCTCCGAGACCCGGCAACTGAAACAGCCGTAACAAGGTATTAGCAAGCACCTCTGTATACCCTCCAACTCTCAGCCCGGGTCTAAAGAAACACAGCTGCACGGGGTGTTTTCCAGGGCGGAGGGCAAACCTGCAAGCAACGTGGTGCCCCTGACTAAGCTCAAGGGTGCAGCTGGAAGGTCAAGAACTCAAAGCAATGGGGGCAAAGTTTACTGAGATTAATTTTTAATGGCATTTTTCTCTCTCTCAAAATAGTACTTATTGCACCTAAAGTTTGGATATAAATTTTCAGAGGAAATAATGCCAGTTTTTTTCTTTTATCAAATTTATTTGATGTATATGTTATAGATGTGTGTATTTCATGTTGCAACGGGTATGAGTTTAGTTTGCCCTCTAAGAATGTGCTATAGCTACGTGTGTATTTGTGTGTGTATGCATGTGCAAGCACGTATGTCTGTGTGACTGTGGGCGTCTGGAGGAGAGAGAAGCCTCATCTGTTACCAGCCCAGCCCGGCCGGCCCACCGCGTGAAGTAGAACGACAGGGTGTCACCGCCGACGACAGTGATGGATGCCCTAAATTCTGTAGGCAACTTGGGCAATTGGACACATTAACAACAGGCACCTGCTTTCCCCCGTACAAATCTATTAAAAGATAACAGCAACGGCGGCTCCCGCACTATTAGTAAATTATAGCTCTGTCTGAGTGTGAGGTAAGTGTGGGCCTCCCTTCTCCCACCTACCCCCTTCCTCTCTCCTCTGCTGCACTTTCTTATTGGCAGTCTCACAGTGCCACCCAGTGGCAGCAATTTATAATGATCTTCTGAAAAGGTGGAGCAATATTTGAACATGGACTAAAAAGTCAACAGAGGAGACTAACTCAACTCAAAATAGTGAATTTGACCTTTACCTGAAGACAAGATCCATGTACTACTGACGAAATAACAATTTGCAGTCCATAATCAACTAGAATCAATAAATAATTTCAATTTTATATATCAAAATAAGTTCCATAACAGCCAGATAATCATAATTTCAAAATGTGTGGAAAGACACCAGTTATTCATTGTCACACTTGCAATCGGAACACAATCAAAACTCTACTCAACGATACTACTCGCACACAGTGCACAAGTTTGCCACGACAACAAGCCCTAAGACCAGTCTCAATTACAGCTAACTGAATGTTGGTTGGTGATGATCGCCGAGGTGACAACCTTTAATCAGTTAATGGTTTATGGTCTGTGGATGCTGTGACAGAGTGTGTGTGTGTTTGGGTTATGTAAGTACAGTTGTTCTTCACCCTTCTGTGCATGTCATGGATTTCTGTTGCAAGTTATTTTTCCATAAACAAGCCTTTCCTTGAGCGGACCGGGCCAAATAGCCAGTGATTGGAGACAATGTGGCAGATATAAAACCATTATGACCTATCAAGACCTCCTCTATTAAAACGTTAACAGCGAACCAGTACTCTCAGCATGACACAATTATGACATATCTTGGGCTAGAGCTCAGGTATGCCACGTAAACGTGTGTCCCATAAATTTGCTGTGGGTAAATATTTCTGTGTCTGCGAGGGGGGTATGTGTTTGCAGGCTGGCAAAGAAAGGGAGGACAAGACCAGTAAATACTTTTACAGCAGGCAATTTGTCAGGATGTGTAAATGTCTCCAATTCCCAACAGCACTGGAGCAAAATTTACAGTCACTCGGGAAGTGACAATGCACAAAAAAGGACCACTTTTTACTCTCTCTCATCTCCCTCAGACCACTAAAACCTTCCATAAATCTCCTCCGGTCCCTCCAGATGTCTGCTGTTGTCAGATATCATGCCTTGACAATGCCTTCCACCATCATTGTCTCGACAGAAATATGATATGTGAAACTGCAGTGTCACATCACTTAACATGATTTAGCCAAAGCTAGCCGGAACCATTTTAATCAATCAAAAATGTCACCTTTTTTCCCCCCCGTAATGACGGTGGTGGTATAGGATCCCTGTGTTAGCGGTGATCTATAAGACTTATCTAGGCTACTGTTTTATGACTACTGCCAGCTAATGTACAAAAGGATACTCCTCTCTTCCTGTCATCAGGGTTTCTATCAAACTGGCAAATAAGTAGGCCAATATTACCTCATGGGCAGGGAGGAAGACAATTCATGTCATGTGTAAAGCCTGCTTGTATGACATTATGAGTGTTTGAAACCTATACAGAATATCCCATTACTGTGCCATCTGATCTGTTTTCTGGGTCCTGTATATATACTGTACACTCGTGGTACTGCAAGGTAGTTTGAATGAGTATGTCCATCAAATGTCAGACAGTGTGCATGGTGGTTCTTAGTGGATACTATGGGCTTGGTTGCTCACACGCCCTTAGATCAAATGTCTCCCTGAGCTAATTGTTCTGTAAACATTCTCCCCTGGTAACCAGAGCTTTCATTATTAGCAGACTGGTTATTGTAGCTTGTCCCAATAACTTCCAAATACCGCAAGACCTACTAGACGTAAGAATGCATTCACCAAAATACAACACAACTCTATGTCTTGAGAAGCACTACAGACTTAATCATGGTCAATAATGATGGTAAATACCAATCATCAATGTGAGCAGCAAAAAAAATGAATGGAGTTAATCTGATAAACAATGTTTCCTCTTTACAGGACAATGACAGAATAAATGCATTTCTCTCACTAAAACCTGCATCAGACAACACAGACAAAATCGTGTTTAACGCCCAAATTAAAAACAACACATTAACTCAACTCAGAATAGTGAATTTAAACAGCAACAACGTGAATTAAAAGCCAACAAACAACCGTAAAGAAGTGGACAGGGAACTGTACCTGTAACCACTATGGAGTGACTGGATCCACATGCAAGCAGCTTCACCGTGCCGAGCCTTGCCGATGTGAACTCTCTCAGATGAGACTCCTCTGGACCGACGTCCCCTGGCCTGCCATGTCCAGTCTGGCCAAGCTCCCCACTACCCCAGCAGAGCAGATCCATATCCAACTCCCACTGTATGTCCTAGGAACACAAAGAAAAGCAAAGGAAAAGTAAACAAAAATGTTTGCATTGCGCTTTTTCCAATGTTAACTTTACTTTAATTCATAAAGAAGAACTGTGTTTATGTGTCACTTCAGTTTTTTCTCAGCTTAGAACTCAGGTTAGGAGTTATTGACCTGAATGAGTATTGATATGGCAGCAGTTTGTCGTCACCTACACTTACACTTCACACACCAATAAACATATGAAATATATTTCACATAATCCATCACTATTTGTATATGAAAGCTGTGGCCCCACATACAGTATGATGAAAAATAGTGGAAATGTTTTAATTCATTAAAATAGTTGTTTATGAATACTGGTCTTCTAGCCAACACTAAGCTTGCATAAAACCAATCTGAAGTTCCCAGCCATATTTGTAATGAACTGTGGACCTGATGCAGATCACCAATATTCTCCTCAACATGTTTATTTACAATCTGCCCTCAGTGCTAATTAGAACATGACCCTGTGTGCGCACACACATGCAAGCACAAACGTGGAAGCGGGGTGTATGTGCACACATAGACACGCACACACAGCCCACAGCAATATTACCAGCACAATTCCATCCGACTGATATTGGAATTTTCCGAAAGAGCAAACCAATAGATAACCTATTACAAAACTATAAGAGATCAATAGCTAATTTCTTTGCATTGATTACCACTTGGACATTTAACATGCGCCCTGTGGCCACGGTGTGTGTTCCGCAAGCTTAGATCCCCATTGGCCCTCATGAGTATTAAAATTATCGATTCAGACAGGACTAAAAATGTCAAGCTGTTCATTAATCTTAATAAAGACTGGACTTGACCAAGGCACCCTTTCTCCCATTGCAGGGATACAACCTATCCAACTAGGAGCACATACACAGCATAGATTAATGAGCTTCTACTGAGGGATGTGATTTAAGTCTTTGCCATTAATAGATCAATTACAAAAGAACAAGTCTTTTATAATAGTGCTTACCTTCACCTAGTGTGCATCTCAGCACAGCATTTTAAAATTCATATTGACTGTCTAATAGTAGTTATTTGCCGTGAAATTTCAAAGAAACTTCGCAAAACAAGCAGCGCTGCAGTAATGAGGCCTATGAAGCTAATATGAAGCTGCATCTGCTGTTCTGCTACAGATGGCCCTCCGCAGTCCATAATCGACAAATGTTATCAGGCACTGCCTAACAGCCAGTTTCATCTCTGTCTTATGTAGATGAGTTTCAAAGCATGCGTGGCTGTCCTTAGCTTAATGAGGGCCCTAAGCAGGATTTGATTTGCTCACTTTTCTTACTTTTAATTACTTTCATATTTCCACCACACTTACTCATACGTTTCCTGCTCACAACTGATTGGCACTTCAGCTGTTGCCGCGATTTGCTACATGTATATTCCGCTAATCAGGGAGAGGGGTTGCAGATCAGTTTTGAAATAAATACAATTACACAATGCTTTCCCCCCTCACATGAATACATATTTCAATGAACAAATAAAATGTAAAATAGCCGAAACACCATTTTCACTGGCTAGACCGCTTTACCAAATTCTGTGCATCAAAAAAAGCTCAAACCTTTACAATATATACCACCCCTGCATAGCTAGAGCTATAGTTTTGTATTTTGGTAGGGGTTACGTCATCAATATCCTGAAGATCATTCAGCTGAGAAATTAAAGCCTAAACTAAGTCCATTAAATACCACAAATCTAGTCATAACAATTGGACATGCTGTTTCTTGCTCCCGTGGACATACCCATCTGCTGCACAAATTCACATACTGATTTTTCAAAAGCATTTGGTACATATTTAACTCTATGACATCTCTGCAGTTGTTGCGTTGTTTTGCTCTCTGCAGAACTTACTTAGCTTGAGGTTTAGTTTTTGAGCTGTTCAAGCCAGGTTAGGGGGCCATCATGTCTTACCAAGAGAATCATGAGACACAAACCAAATAATCCAAGGCTGGTAACAGTATTCAAAGGAAATGCCGCAATTACAAATACATTACCATAAAATACAAGCCTAGCTGCAGATTGTAAAGACCAGTTTGGTTTGTAACTCTGTATGCCAAACACGCACAACCTTAAGACAAAAAAAAGAGGCAGAATAACACTTAGCAGCACTCAGCTACTAGGAACTAACCTGTGCCAATGTTAGAGGACAAGAACTTTTCATTTCACCATCTTCTTTGTTTCCCTTCGTTGCCAAACATTGGTCTACTTGTTTTGTGGCCCTGACTTCATTTCCTTCTCCTCCCATCATTGCACTCACCACATTGGCAGGGTAACTGTCTCCATAGCACCTTCTGTTGACAACACACCGGCCGACTGCATTTAGCTTATTATTATCTAAACTGGGGGTATTTTAGAAAGGCACTAACACACACACAACACTGTAGCGGTGATTTCAGTATTACTGAATTGCATTTAACTTTAGTAACTGCCATTAAAGCCTAATTTAATGGATATGGACTTATACTGTCAATGCACATTACTGTAATCCTCACACAGCTAAGTCTGCAATCATACAACCGTCTTGATGACATGAACGCATGCAAGTCGTTAACATGGGGAATCTCTCCCATCTACACCATCCACTCCCACAGGATGTGAAGGCGTATAACAACACTTTGTACCAACAGGAAATTCCACAATTTGTGCAATGTCCGACATCCATCAAACTGTAACTTTGAAACGTCCCTTCAAGTTAACTTTAGAAATATCCAGAATACATCCATGTACAAAAAGAAAGCAAAATGTCTGATAACTTCTGTTTTCCACAATCTTTCTGTAGCTGTTTCACCCCCATCCACAACATAGTATATGCTAAGAACATATAAGAAGTATGTAGTTTTGATTTTTGACAGGTCAGTAGGCTCGTTCAAGGTGAACTGCACCTCACCTGGAAACTGGAGGAGAGGAGATACAAAAAGCTGCAGTGAAACAGTATAAACAATTATTTACATCCTGTCAGATCAAATCATGACTTAAGTGTCTGTTCTCTATAAAGACAGCATCTGAAACCATCATAAGAATTTCATGGGAAAAAAAATCCCATGGAAGGCATGTCCTTGTTTCAGTTTTCCACTGTATATAAATCATCTGCCCAGACTTGACTGGTAGTCCTGTCCATCCTAAACTAAAGAAATTCAAAATATGAATCCATAGTCAAAATACACGGAGAGAGGAAAGCAGAAAAACAGGACACTAGTTTTGATTATTATTAATATCTGACAGATATTTAGACTATCATGGATCAATCCATGCAATCCATATCAGATGTCATTTTAAGAATCAACAGATTCCGCTTGTTAACCAGAGTTTTATGTCACTTGACAATGTTTAAAGACTTAAATATTCACACTGGGACTATGTTTTTATTTGTTATTATGGACTATATACTATGAAATTTAGAATTTGTGTGTAATATCTGGAACAAGCCTAAAATGTTTCATCTTGTTAATGGATGCAACGTCGGCGGTCAAAGGACTCCTCTCCTGCAAGCGAAATGAATCCACGATGGTGTTACATGCACACAGTCCGTGGTTAGGTGTAGCTCAGAGGTATCCATACTGTTGCACAAAGGACCATGTGGCTGCAGGTTTTTGTTCCAAGCAATCAAGAGCGCACAGTTTGCCCAATCACCTATCTGAAGACTGATATCAGTTGATCAGTCACATCTGGTGTGCTGCTGATTATTTTTGTTTAACCTCCTCATCTGTCAACACTGTTACACAAAAACGCCAGGTCAGCACGACAACCACGGCGATTCGCCATCTCGCCCCGAAGTACTTGGTAAACTTAGTTTTGCCAAAACTTAGTTTAGCATGGATCAACCACAGTCACCGTGTGGTTTCACTAATGCTTTAGACTCTCGCCAATTTTATTTTAAATTCAACAGGGGGCGACGAGGCTGTCACACACCTGCGTGCTGATTTTAATTTGTAACAAAACACTGGGGTGGGGGGTTCCTTAAAATGAGACTTACAAATGTCCAGGTAAACTGATGAGGGCGCGCAAACTAATCCAACGTGGCGCCATGAAAACAGCCTACTGCTTTGACCTTTGACCGACAAGCTGACAGGTGCAGCAAGTGATCTCCCCACCCATATTTATTACTTCTTTTATTTATTTATTTATTTATTTCACCTTGGAAATTTCAGTTCACGCCATTGGTTATGAATATGACCATATGACCATTAAGAACATAAAATTTTACCATGGACTGTAGAACTATTTTTAGCAACACTTCCGTAGTAAGCGTCAAACCTTCAGAATAAAAGCAAAAATAAGACCAGACGACGATACTATCACGTTTCTTTTCTAAATTTTGTGAATACTATGATGCAGTGCTACTTTACATTGGCCCAGCACATACTTCAGTATTCTGTATGATCCACACAGTAGAATGACAATAAGACATCCACAACAATAGTCAGCAATAGTACAATTTGTCTTTGATTGTTGGGAGAGAAATTAGAAATGAAAAATACCCAGGCTTGTTCATCCTCACATTTTATTATGTATATCACTAGAATAGGACTTACTCGCTGCCTCATCATGTCCAGGAGCACTACTCTGAATGTTTTTTTTTTATTATTTACTCTGGGTAATGTCACATAGTAATCTCTTGTGCGCACAGTTTATCAGTCTCTGATCTCAGTTAAGCCACCTGTGCACACAAACTTCCACATCGATGTTTTTCCTATGACTGACCTCCAGGGGACTCTAAACATTATTCATTGCAAAGCGGCCTTTCCTCTGCACAGAGTGGTCTTCTCTTCTTTCTTGCGTGCCCCCCTTTTCCCCCTTTGAACAGTGGATGGCAGTAGTGGTCCTTTAGCAGACTCGTAGGGCGTGTCTTGGTCCTATCCCACGGTCCAGACGCTATGGGTGCCCTCTTAACAAAATAGCAGACAGCAAAAAAAAAAAAGACGTGGACCGAATATATGTTTTGTTTTTGTTTTTAACACTCATTTTACCAGCATAGCCTTACACTTCTCCACGACAATGCCTTCCGTAAAAAGCTTGACGCTGACTTACGACGCCCTGAATGAGTATGGGACCTTCTCGGAGGGAGACACGATAACTGGGAAAGTGACACTGGATTTATGTAAGGAGGTCGCTGTTCAAAACCTGTATGTTAAAGCGAAGGGAGACGCCGATGTGCGCTGGACGAAAAAGAGCGGCGATCACACCCATACTTACTCTGCACACAGGAGATATTTCAAGCTGAAGCAGTTTTTAATCGCAGAGGACTCTAGGGGTAAGCTGTAGGGGTCTTGCTACTTATGCATGCCTTAACCCTGACGTGGTGCAGGCCTTCCATATTCCTCCCTTATTTCCGTTTTTGTCCAGTGATGGTAATTGAACGATGTGTCAGAGATGTCAAATACATTTTCATAGCCAGTAATTTAAAAATAATTAAAAAAAAAAAAAAAAGCACACACAAATCAATAAATACATAAAGGAAATACAATCTATATATAATTGTGATTCCCACAGTCAAAAAATAAGTTGCTCATTTGGCAAAATGGCCCTTCCAATTTGAAATATTATTATATATTTATAAGTTCGTATAAGTTCGAATATTATTTCTGAGGAACTGATGTGCAAGCATCAGAAGTGTTATACCTGGCACAGGTGTTGCTCATTTGAACCACTTTAGGCTGCACTTTACTCCATAACAGTGCAAAGTGACAAACAACTAAGTTACAGCTGTCACATCAATGTAGTGGACAGAATATATGACAACTGAAATGAAGTGTAGGAGAGCAGAAAGATTAAACTGTAAAACTTATTCACAGTGCAAATATTTAAAATTTTTCCTTAAGTAAATTACTTTCCACCACTGCCTACCATAACAGTAGGCTTGTAGTAGACCGTAAGCGTAGTAGACTATTGTGAGTACTAACACCAACTTCCTTTCCTTTTCAGACACCATTATTGCTCAAGGGATCCATGTCTATAAATTTAGCTTTAACATACCACCAGGGTAAGTGCAGTAAGACAGTTTAACAAAACACAATGTTTGTATTTTCACGGTGTAACTGATTTTAACAAACGGGACCAAAGAGCCCTAACCTTGCACATTATATAAACTCATAACTGTTAACTCAGTTTTTCACTTAACTTTAATCTGCTGGTTGTCCAATGCAGAAGCATGCCTTCATCCTTCAGGGGGAGTCACGGAAAGATTGTGTACAAGCTGGAAGTTGTGCTGTCCAGGAGTTGGCGTATGGACCGTACAGTAGAAAAGGAGATCGTTTTTGTCTCCAAGTCCTTTCCGAACCTTCATTCTCTGATGGTTTGTAAAATATTTAACCATACAAACACACATCTGTGATTTGTCACTTGACAGAAAATATATCCCCTGATTCTACCATATATTGTATGTGGAGATAATATTTTGTAATGTAGTTTTACAGTGGGTGCCTGTAGTCTCTCTTTTTGATGCAGAACCTCTCATTGGGGGGTGGGGGAGGTGAGGCGGGGTGGAATCACACAGTCTTCCTAAACCACATTCAATTATCAGCCATTCTACCTAACCACACAGATAGTTTTGGTTTTGCTTCTCCAAAATCTCTACCACCACCGCAGCATAATGGAGGTAATAGATCCTGTTTCTTCTGTAGAAAGTAGTTCCGCTTCCTAGAGATAACTTCTGTTTTGATTCAGCGCTATACGACTTGACAACATACTGTACAGCAGGTGATGGAATTCAAAGGGCAGTGCAGTGGTATTCCCTTGTGTCTTGAGGACCTGGGTATCTCACCCTGCTCTATAATTGTCTTAATAATTGAAGTGGATCTTGTATTCCCTGTTATTTGCATTCTAGTCACATCAAGCTGGTTCAACAAACAAAGAGATGGGGCTTTTCTCAAAAGGACATGTAGACATGGACGCCACTCTTGACAGGAGGGCTTATGCCCCAGGTAGTGAAATTCCTCTTCACACGTGCAGTGTTCAAGTCTTGGAAGGAGATCTGCTGCTGAAGGCAGATATTGGAAAAAAAAAACTGTTTTTGGTCATTAAATGGTTGTCACAGCCAACAATTTTACAAAATAGCAAACTATTTTAATAAAACATGCAGTAATACTATTAACACTAAGGTTCAAGAATTGTCTTATCAAGCTTATTACTTTTTCTTGTTTGAAAGACTTTTGTTCTACTGTACAGTCCTTTTTCACAACAGATATTTTAATGTGTTACGGCAGGACAAGCAGGTGTCTGTAATAACTATAATAACAGATGCATTCCACTTGTCCGTTCCAGTGCTCTGATATTGTGGGTGCTGGTTTACATTACAATTATCGTAGGACATCTCAGCACAGCTGATGCAACATTACTGACATACTTTTTGATTAAAGTCATTAAAAGGAAATGAGCATATTTGGCTTGGGTCAGATCATATTTTCAAATAACATGCATGGAGTTAGAAGTGGGCTTAGCATTCAGCACCATTCATATAATGTAAGCAAGTTGTGCCTCACAAGCATAAGCATTTTCCTATGTGGCACCTGGTTTAAAAAAAATGAAAATGAATTTTAAAATCTTATGTTGTTTTCTGCATAGGTGAAACGGTGGCGATTGTTGCAAAAATCAACAATTCCTCATCCAGCGACATGACACCCAAGATCAGCTTAATCCAGGATGTGGTGTACCGCGCCAACAGCAGTACCAAACATGAAAGCAACGTGATCCACAAATTGGTGGACAGCTGCATCAAACCCCATACCCAGTCGGTGATCAAGAGTGCAGTAAAGATTCCTCCTGGTCAGATGCACACAATCCAGAATTGTGATATTATCTCAGTGGAGTACCATTTAAAGGTACGCAAAAGTCTAACAGTTGCATACTAAGCTAACCCTGTAGACATATTTTTTATCTTATTTTGTAACACTGTTGACCCATAAATATTGATAAAGATTTTCAGGTGTTCTCTCACTATTCTATTTTAAAAGTAAGGAATCACATGCTAATGAGGCAGTCATATTTTTTCTCAGGTATATCTGGACATCAGCTTTGCTTTCGACCCAGAGATCAAGTTCCCAGTGGTCATTCTCTCTCCCGATTTACTTCATGGCCCTCAGCCTGGTGTGGCTGCAGGTCCCTATCCAGGTGGGGCCACTGGTGGCCCGAGTAACAGCAACTTCCCTCCCCCAGTGGTGTCTATGGGTCCTTATCCACCAGGCCCACTTTCAGGCAGTTATGCATACCCAGGAGCTCAGAGTTATTCAACGCCACAACCTGGATACCCACATAACACACCAATGCATGCTGGTCCACCACAAGTTTACCCTGCTCCGCCGGCACACATGAGTGGAGGCTACGGTAACCCAGTGCCGCAGCTTGCTTCTCCTTATGGATCACCGTTTTCATCTTCATCGTCAACTTCCACGCTTCACCTTCCTCCTACTGCCCTGACATTTCACCCACCCCCATCTGCCCCAGAGATCCAGCCACCCCCTACTTCGACCTTTAACGTATCTCCAACTGTTCCTACCTACAACTTGATGCCTTCTGCGCCAATGATTAAAACAGACTTCCTGTCTCAATCGGATGAACCTCCTCCAGCATATTCCCTCCTGTTCCCATCTCCTGCTCCCGAAAAATCTGATGCAAAATAATAAATTCGGAATCCTTAATGACAGAATCAGTTCATTAATAACGTAGTAAGATACTAGTATATAAAAATGTTAAATAAGATCATTTAAACCATGTCTTATTATTAGTGTTACACTGTATTAGTGTTGTTAAATTTGAAGTGTGAATTTAAAATGAAAAGGAAGTGTGTGCAATATTTCCTATTGGCTTGTAATCGATTATATACTTATATATGTATTTATATTATACTTATATATTATAGACAGGACTTTTGCATTTTATGTATTGTATGAGCTCATTTCTGAAAAGTCAGGTGGCTTATCGTCTTTGTGCAGCTGCTAATGTAATTACTCAAACCTCAGTCGTCAGGAAACACTGTGTATTTTACGTGCCTTGCTCAACTCAAGTGCCCTTGACTGCAATCATTTTTTCACCCTTATAGTCAGTTCCTGCCCTCTACCTTACTGTCCTGTGTGGAGGTTGTAAAAAGGAAGCATTAACAACATTTATCGTGTTAAGTTTATACTTTTTAAAAAAAAAAAAAAAAGCTTTACAGCTAAGAAGCCAAATATACATTTTTTTTACTCTATTTCTGTTGAGTTTAATATGAGACACACTTCTGTCTCTGTCATTATATGTCAAACCTGATTTGTTGTTATACAAATGGCCAGTGTTTTCTCTGTCTTGCAGAGTTGAATAAAGAATTTGTCAGGTCAAGTTTCTCTGTGTATGTGGATCTCTCCATGTCAGTGTGAACACCCTCTTACTAAATTATGTTCGTTGTTTTCATTTCTCGGTCGCGAGGTAACACAGCTCTTCGCAAATAAGCCTATTCATCTGAACTCTAACATCTTCTCACAGACGAAGCTTTCCCTTTCACTATGTGATCTGAGGTTCCCGTGTAGTGATGTGTCGGTCGCGAACGAGACGGCTCTTAGAGCCGGCTCTTTGCAGTGAACGATGGGAGCCGGCTCCTGTCTGGGAGCCGGAGCCGCTACCTGATGTGAGGTGTGTCCGCACTGAGCAGGAGGGGGAGGAGCTGGGGGTTACAGACACAGGGAGACACGACAGAGAGCAGCAGAAAACGACAACAGAAAATGAGTGACTGCAGGAAATGCAGTAAAATTTGGATGTATTACATCGATATACATCTATATAGGCCTACAGTAAGCCATATAAATAATAAACATTTAATATGGTGTATGTTTTGTACATTAGTAATTCATTTCACACATAATTTTACATTATTTTGGTAATAAATTAATTTAAGAAACGAAAAAATCTGAGGAGCCACCTGGGAGCCGAAAGAGCCGGCTCTTTTTAGTGAGCCGAGCCATAAGAACCGGCTCTCTTAAAAGAGCCGGAATTCCCATCACTATAAATCCCGTGAACTTTTATCATCTATAGTTTAGTTGTTGCCCAAACCTGAGTAACGTTTTGTGCGTGGTGGTCTCGTGATGCGTGGATTCCCGCAAACGGTGCCGTGATAAATGTTTGAACTGCTTTCCATTAGGCAACATTGGAGATTTGCTCCTGATCTCACTCTGCGGGTGGAGCCGGATACAGCGCAGGAGACAATAAAAAGGCAGTCGCCGGAGTCCTGTTAGCAGCAGTGCTGAGACACTCCTGGATACCGTGTCGCAAAAACAAAAGTAGTGCGGAAATGTCTCCGATAAAGGAGTTAAGTCTGACTTATGAAGCTCTTAACCCAGAGGACACTTTTTCCGAGGGAGACACTGTGATAGGCACGGTGACTGTGACTTTGTCAAAAGAAGTCAAAGTGAAGAAGCTTTTCGTGAAAGCGAAAGGGGACGCGAGCGTGAGTTGGACAGAGGGATCTGGAGATGACGAGAGAACGTACAGTGCGCACAGGAGATACTTCAAAGTTAAAGAATGGCTGGTCGCAGAAAATGGCAAGGGTGGGTAGGCCACCGAAACTCATCTCAACACGTAGACATAAGTTGTGCAAGTCTAAAATTATGGGTGTTAGTATGATGAAATGGATGCGTTGCATATCTTTATAGCACACCTTGTAAATGATATACTACACTTTTATGGTTTTTAATACTGGTACCTGTGATAATTCCCACTTCTTTTGCAGGCACTGTACTGCCCCAAGGCGTCCACCTGTTCAAGTTCAACCTTCAAATCCCACAGGGGTGAGTAGGAATCCCCAGCATCTATCATTAGTACTGTATCCCCGATCTGCTTTTACAAATTGCTGCATTTGTGGACCGGTTCTGTATCTCAGGACCATGCCATCATCCTTTGCGGGGCTTCATGGAAGAATTGTCTACATGCTTGAAGCTAAGATGTGCAGGCGCTGGCGGTTATCTTCTAAAGTATCCAAAGCGATCAATTTTGTTTCAAGGTCCTTACAACAGTCTGGACAAGTAATGGTAAGTGGCACGCCACAATGATACAGTTTATGAATTTGATACACAATTTGTATTTGTGCAGTATACAGGAAAATATTTAAGATAAGAGGTCATGTGACTAAAGAGACAGGTGGCTGAAATTGAGAGCAAGAAATAAAGGGGTCCAGGGAAAGGCAACGATAACAGTCTTAGAGTATGTGTCAGAACAGTTTTTAAAAAGTTTTACATACGTTACTAACATACGTCAGTGAAGAGGCAGACAGGTGGAACCACGGTGAGAGCTGAAACATAGTGAAGAAATAGAAGAAACCACAAAGTGCTTTTTGAACAAAGAGGCTATTGACTAACTTCTGCAGTGGCGTGTGAAGTTTGGCGCAAAAAGAGAACTGAAAGTGGCACATTGCCTGATTTAAGCGTATGGATCATTAGAGAATCAAACGGGAAGATTCGTTTAGAAATTTTAAAGAGTTCACTTTTTATGATGTTCACCTGGACAAGGATGGCTCAATCCAAAGGCTAATAGCAAGATGACAACAGTATTTCCTCCTGAATTTTGAATTTCAGCCTTGAGAGGGACCGAGTCGATGTGAAATAATGTTTGTGTGTATCATTTGTTCCAGTGTCAACAGCATGGTTCAGTGAGTAAAGAGATGGGAGTTTTTAATAAAACAACGGTCGAATTGTCTGCCACCGTGGACAGACAGGTTTGCTCTCCAGGTAAAGACACTCCAGATCACTTACAACCATGTGTCGAACGTATAATGTATTTATAATGTGTAAGTAGTGCATATTCAGATGTTCTGATTTGTTTTTCATAGGTGACACCTTGTCTGTTGTTGCCAAAATCCACAACTCCTCCACCAAAAAAATGACGCCCAAATTCAGTTTACAGCAGAAAACAGTGTACCGTGCCAGTGGCTCCACAAATACTTGTGAAAAAAGTCTACTCAAAATGTCTGGGAACCCTATCACACCCAGCTCAGAGGAGACTGTCTCCTGCCAGCTGAAGATTCCTGCTGATGCCATTTACACTCTCCAAAATTGTGAGATCATCTCAGTCAGTTACTACCTCAAGGTAAAACGACATAACAGCACAATGGCTTATAAAATTACAATATTTACAAATATAACATCTGCCATTATCTTGTCTGTCAGCACAATCAATTTCATTCATATAAAAAAAATTACATAAATGGCAGTTTGGTATAAAACCTTTCTGCTGTCCACAGATTCAACTTTTCAATAATGTATGTTTCCGTTTCCCAGGTGTATTTGGACATCAGCTTTGCCTTTGACCCAGAGGTGGTCTTTCCACTGGTCATCCTTCCTTCCAGCTTTGCTAACCTTCAGGTTGGTGGGGCTGTGGGGCCTTACCCAGTCGGGGTTTTTGGTTGCCCAAGTTACAGCGACTTCCCTCCCCCTGCTTTCCCCGTTGGACCTAATCTTGAACCAGCAGGTTCAGGTGCCTACGGATGCCCAGCGCAATTTCCCACTCAACATCCTAACATAACATGTGGCTCCGATTATCAGTGGCCACAACAGGCCACTCCATACAATTTGCCACCTGCGGCTTTCTCATCATCTTCAATGCAGCATCCAGCCCCAACTGCTCCACCTCTGTTTCCACAAGGAGGAGGACCTCCGTCATATATGGCCCCTTTCCCCCCTTCTCATAACACTCATAAAAGCTGAGCTTCAAAAAGAACAAAAATGATGAAGAAAAATGATGAGGGCATTTGAGTTATTTATAATGTACTGAAGCATTTACTGTTAACCAATATGAAACTGTAGTCTATCATATAAAACATTTTTCACAGTTATGTTTTATATGAAAGAATATTTTATATGTAAAAAGAGTGTGCGTATGTGTGTGTGTTTTCCAATGTAAGACCAACATTCCCTGTCTGGGGGACATTGTTATGTTAAGTTTCGTAAAAGCTGTTAGGGCCCTGGCTGTATTTCCTAACTTCTGTTGTAGTTTGTTCCTGTATTTGTGGCAGTGAGCGCCCTGTTCCTTTCAGAATGTCTGTGGCTGTTTCACTCCCTTTCAACATCCTGCCTTCTTAAAATGCCCCAGTTCTGAGAAGTCAGGGAGTAGCTTTATGGTTGTGTCCTTGACCTCCAAACCTTCTCTCTTTGTGTAGTGACTTTGTGTTTTACATATAAGAATGTTGGGCCTTGTGACCTTATTTTTATGAGGAGTCTTGAAATCTTTTTATAAATAGCTCTGAAGTTGTAGGAATGAACTGCCATTTTGTTATTCTTTGATTTCTTAGGTTCAGAAAATGCCCTTTTGTTTGTTTGTTTGACCGAGGGATTACTCAGAACTTTTTGAGGGGATTGACTACCATAACAAAACATATTTTCACTTGGTTCCTTACTTTCAATAAAGATGTTTATTGATTCATACTAATGCACAGCAAAGTCAGTTCACTCAACTAGTTTTCATCTTAAAGTTGACCAAGGTAGAAACCAGCAGATATGGTTTTGATTGGTAAACAAAACCTCAAATGTTGCACCAAGAACAAGTTACTTGAAGAGTTGCAAGCAAAATGGGAACTATTCTCAAATACAGTTTGAATCATTTGCGGTTCACTGAACATATTTACTTTGATCAAGACCTTGCACATTCTTTGTGGTGCATCATGATAGAGAAAAACATCATGTGACCGTGCAGGCCCCTAAAAGCTGTCCCATTCCTCACAGTAACGAGTGGGCAATCCTATTCAGCTTGGAACACTGTTTTCTCCTTATAACAGATTGATGCTCTTTAAATCTAATTGGTAGTCCATGGTGTTGTAGCACAGTGGTACTAAACATTATTTCTATCCTGCTACAGTGGTAAACAAGGAGTGTGTATAAGTTTATATTTGTGTAAAACCAGATTTTCCAGAGTAATGAAAAATAGTATCAGAAGATGCAAAACAGTAAATAAACAAGCACAGCGGGAGCAGCAGCTTTTTTTGGCCATA
>JBBMJY010000024.1:15007648-15044163 GCA_037833715.1 Toxotes lorentzi | reverse complement strand
TTCTTTCTTTCTTTCTTTCTTTCTTTCTTTCTTTCTTTCTTTCTTTCTTTCTTTCTTTCTTTCTTTCTTTCTTTCTGAGGTTAAAGAATGTCGGTGTTTCCCACCTATCCATCAGCTTGTTTTTCCTGTTAAAGTGTGTTCTGCAATGCTGAAATCTCACCAGGTGTAAATGTTTTGATGATGAGACTCTGGCATGAGTAGCCTGGCCTAGGGGATATAAATGAGATTTTCAAAGTGTACTCAAAACCAGATCCTGTAAAAAGGAATATACTTGGTATGCGAGATGCTATATTGAGGGTATTATTTCATTTTAGCATGAAAGGGTTCTTTTTTCTTCTTCTTCTTCTTCTTTTTTTACATCAGGTCTTCATGGGATCTAGGCATGTCCCTTGCCACGAGATGTAATGTTAGAAGCTTAAGCTTCTGTGATTATTATAACCTTTTACTGTCATGTGAAGCTGGGGACCTGCTGAAACAAGCAGCACTTTCTTTAGTGTTATTTCGGGGCTTGTTAAAACTGGTTGGTGTGTCTGTCTTTTTTCGGCCAGAAATGACATTGATGGTAAAATTCCACTGGAGCCTCAGGCAGCATGCCTGCCTAGTAAGGCAGGTCAAGATAGAAAACACATGTCCACAGCCATAATGTTGGTGAGTGCTGCTTGAATCAGCTCTTTAAAGAGACATGCTGGTGGTTTTGCATGTTTTAGTCCATTAACTGCAGATTGTGTGTACCTTACAATACTGCTGACAAGCTTCTAAAGCACATCTAGATTTTTTTTAGTGGAATTTCCTTCAGCCCAGGGAACCACTGTGCATTTCGTTTTCACTGCAGTCGCCTGGAAGAAACTTTTCTTTCATTGCCTGTCGTGAGGAACTGTACTGAATATTCTTGCCATGAATGTGTTCACTGACAGTATACATCATGAATGTAATGCTGTTTGACTATTGGTGTCAAATGTTAAAGGGATAATTTCGCACCTGCCTCACCATCTCGGGATGCAGTTTTGATTAAAACAAATTATTAAACGAAAGTGCCACATTTTTAAACTGAGACCGTATATTTATAAAATATACCATTAATCAACCTCATGTTTTCAGTCAAATAAGTATTTGAATACATATATGAAGTGTATACCTGCAACAGCTGATTTTTTTATCCACTTGGGGGGAGACAAAATCTAGCAGTAAAGACCACACTAACATATTACCACCTTTTAAGTTGATATCTAGCAAACGTGTTGGCCAGCAGCAGGTACAGAGCACCATTAATACTCATTTGAACCCATGTTTTGGCCAGCTGGGAAATCGTAAGTCAAATCTTTACTATTTTGGTCTGTTTTTGGTCTCCATGAACTCTGGAGGGAAATATGTGTGGAAATATGTTCATGTTCCATTGTTAATATAAAAAGATGGACAATTGCCACTTTAAGGCATTGTTGTCATCCACACCCTCACTTGTACAGGTGCCAAAATCTGCCATTTTCATTCAAAATGATTCGAGATGAAAAAAAAAAAACATCACATAAACCGTGTGTTTCGCTAACAATGCCATTTGAGAGTTATGTTGGGACTCCAGTCAGTAATCTATTTTACACATGCAAAGACCTGTTGAAAGTAATTGTACAAAACTGCTGATTCGTACTGGTTAGCCAGAATCCAAACTGTGCAAGAGCAGATTTGCCCTTTGTGTCACACTATCTGTTCAGAAATGTAACATTGAATGGACCTATTCAGCTGCGTAAAGAGCAAACATGTCTAAATGTCTCCATGTTTTGCTGATAAATGGCAAGAAGGCAAGACCCAAGTAGGAACCCTTGGCATGGAGGACCAGGTCTGATTTGATTTATGTACAAAAGGACAGTGGCCCAGTTCTGGTCTGTGGATACTGAGTTATACTTGGAAATAAAGTGTAGCCTTGAAATAGCAGTGTAAAATACTGCTGTGCACTGCATAATGATGGAGCAGACCTCCTTTTTGGGAACAGAAAATTATTATTAAAGAGCACAGCTACATGAATGGTAAGGTCACTCTGTGTAGTCATGTTTCCTGCTTAACTCTTAACTTTGGATACTGCTGGTACACTCATAGCTGTGAGGAATCACAGCAACATAGATATACAACACATTTTTTGGGTATTATTTTAAAACTGCTTCCACAAATACGTTTTCTCTGTCTTGATCTTTGTACATATATCGTGTTAGGTTTTGTTGTGTTTTCCTCCTTTTTTTCTGCTTGGCTAAATGTTCGGGCTTAGTTCTAAGTTCATTCTTGTGTAAAATACTCAACATTTCTGGAGAACAGCGTTCTGACCCGAGTTTCTTTTTAAAATGTAATGAATTCAAAGACTAAATGGAATCAAACCAGTCATTTCAGTCTGCTGAGAAGCAAATTAGCACACATCTTGCCCACCCTATCCCACCTGACCCAGTGTTGTCCCACGACAAGCAGCACCAACTGTTTCTCTGTGAACAAGGGCTGTTTACTTAGAGGTGTAACTCACTAGTGTGACCGGTTGAATTGTTTTTCTGATGTAATCTGATTACCGCCCCCAGAAATGCAAGAAAGAACAGCAACACAAGAGTAACATGAACCACAACACATCCTGCAACAATAAAAAACAGAACTTTATTGTATCAATACAAAAGCACTTCCCCTCAACCTACATACAAAATATGAAGGTGCGCACAGTCCAGTTCATCACCCAACCATGGAGTCATGTACAAGATACAAACAGATCAAAAGGCATGTTGATGAATGAACATAACAATTTAAGACTGATAGTTGCTGTACAAGTAAGAAGATAACTGTAATTTGTTAGCACACATCTGTAACTGTCAAGCATGAAAATAAATGGCTACAATAGCTTCTGATGGCATTTAGTTCAGGGTAAATAGTCAAGTTTGCTAGCAGACAACACAGTGTCACAATAGTTGGTCAGCTTGTTTATATTTTCTGGTTGGGCCTTTTACAGGGCAAGGAGGGAGTATATAAAAAGTCAGCAGCTTTAATATAGCAGCTTTAAGATAGCAGTGGTAAAGTGAGGAATGTGGGAAGGATATAGCTTCACCACCGTCTGTCAGCTCTAAACAACAGTCGACATGGTCTACATAGAAAGCCTCATTTCTCTCATTGTGCAATATTCATTGACACTGATATTTGAGCATTTGGGGTTTTAGTTTTAAATTTAATTTTCCAATTTTCTAAAGTTCGAATGTGAACACTGAAAGCCTCTGGACTGACAAAATGCATAGAAAACACTTGGGAAAGACATACATCTGTCTAAAACTATATTTTTAAAAAGTGATATAAAACTACATTATTATAAAGCATACAATACTGTCGAAAGCGAGGTGCTATAGACACTAAGATCCTTAAAGAATTAATGTAATTCTGTGTTTCTGAAGTTGTGTTTCTCTCCCCTACACTCATATGGAAATGTTCCTCTAGAATATGTTATAGAGTCACATGATAATGTAAAGAGAGTGGCCTGTTTTCACATGCACATCTATCTGGAGAGACATCCCAACAGCTTTGAAGATGGTTTGGAGGAAAGAAACCAAAAAAAAAACAAAAAAAAAAACAGTTGCGGCTCCCACAGCTGTGGAAGGAAAAATGTTGGTGTGTGGTGGTATTTACAGAATGTGCATCTTTAAGAGTGTGTAGCAGCTATCCCTGACACTCAGTGCCCGTCTTTGGTACCCTCTTTGGAGTTGTTGGTGTTGACGTTGGTTAGTCGGACATTTTCCTGCTCTGAACTCTGTCTGTCACGTACTTCTCCTTCCACATGGAAGCCAACCATCAGCTGGTAAATTATCACGCCAATGATGGTGCCAAGGAATGGGGCAAAAATGGGCACCAGGAACCAGCCATCTCTTTCCCTAAAGAGTGACATAATGAGTTAATCATACAAAATTTGCTTTTACTTTGCCCAAAGGGAATGAGGGTCATTAGATAATGGGCAGGGTGAGAATATTGCAAAAGAGAATTAATATAGAGACAATTAATGCTTAAAATCCGTGCACTTACTTGAACACTTCAAAGCCCCATCCAGCCATGGCGGTGAAAATACGTGGCCCGAGGTCTCTGGCAGGGTTCACAGCATACCCTGAGTTAAAGCCCATAGACAGTCCAATGACCAGAACCACAAATCCCACAGTGAAGGCCTCCAGTCCTTGGGGGATGGGGTTGTTGTATGGATCCACAATGGCCAAAATACTAACTATTAAAGCTGCTGTGCCAATTATCTGCAGAGAGCAACATGTAGAAAGAAATTGTGAGTGAGACACCTGTGTCATCCACATTTGTAAAATTTAAATTTAGCGTGGCTGTGTCCACATTCCAAAATAGTACCTGATCAAAGAAGCCATTGACAATGGTGAGATGCTTTCCAGGGTAGGTGGCAAAGATGCCAGCTGTGGCATCAGGCCCACTCACATTGAAACTTCCAGGATGGTCCCACAGGGCATCTAAAGGGATGCAAACAACAAAATATAGTATAGAATATTTATTGTTTGAATGACGCACTCAGACTTTGTGAAATGTAAAACATACCATAGTGGATGAGATAACACAATTTCTTCAAATTTGGGTCCACGTCTGGAGCCATCTCTTACCGTAATACATGCCAAAAATGATGGCAGCACCAAAAAAAGCACCAATTGTCTGAAAGAGGAAGTACATGGGGAATTTTCTCCAGCGCTCTCTTCCAAGTAGACACAGGGCAAACGTCACTGCAGGGTTCAGATGGCCACCTGCAAATGAACAGCATGTCAGTACATATTGTGGATCATGAACAAATAGTACAACACTATAACCTAAATATAGACAAAAATGCAGACTCAGAGCCCTGAATTATTGACATAAGGGACAAAAAAGGTTAAAATGTCTGAGAAATTTAAATCTCAGAAATGTAAATATGATTTTTATGTACCCACAGTAAGACCTGATGAGTCCCTGAAAAAAATAGCTTGGACACTGTTATTGTCAGTAAAATTGTTTGTGTACCTGATACCTGGCCACACACCAGGATGCCTAAGGTGGCAGCAAAGCCGAAGGCAAAGTTGACAGTGAGGAACATGCCATGGGAACCACCACTCAACACCAGCTGGGCCACAGCACCACAGCCAAACATCTGGTGGGAGAGCAGAATAACAAGTTTACACCAGTTCCCAGTAACTTCCTGCGCAAAGAGGAAGCTTACCAGTTGTTTCTGTTATAGCAACAACAGGTAAACGAATGATGATGTGATGTGATATGATGTATGCTGTGTGCCAGTGTATTAAGTTATTTGCTCTGTGTGTTCCAGCAAAAGAAAAAAAGGAATATATAAATATACACATCATGGCTTTAGAATAAAGTTCCAGTTGTTCACCACACACAAATGGTATTCAGTATCTCAGTTTTTTTTTTCTTTTAAAAACATGAATACTGCACATTTAGAGCTTTGTCAGTCAATCAAGGTCGACCCAAGGGGTGAACTGAGGCGAGGTGATCATTATCAGTGAGACCAGTAAAACAAAGACCCATTAACCGAGCTCTACTCAGAATTAAATGAACTCTATTGTGTTCATAACAGCACACAGGAGTACAGTATACTGTATGTACAGAAAGGTCACTGTGTTGACCTTGATTGGGGGAGAGCTGTCACTGCAGCTGCCCAGCTGATTTATCTGGGTAGAGTAAAAAAAAAAAAAAAAAAGTTCAGTTTCCACTTTGAAAAAAAAGGAGAAAATGTGTGTTTTTGGACAAAGTGACAGATTCTGTCAAAAGAAGAAGGATTTACAGAATGTGCAGTCCTGCCGAGCAGGTGCCATACTGTGAGTTGCGCTTACTGTGTGATTATGTTTGAGTGTGTGTATATCCCCGTGTCCTCTCTGAATGTGCTTGGTAAAAAAAGTATGTGTGGTCCATGCTTAGGCTGCCGCTCTTCTCAGCCCCCTGATGAGGATGCTTTTCAGTCTGGACCACACAACTCAGATGTTGAGGTTAGTTTGAGGCAACCACGCTCAGAGGGACTGGCGCCTGAGGGGCGTTCATCATCACTGGGCTCACTCTAAACTCTTTTCCACCCCTGATGAGACCAGCCATTAGTGGACAAGTACTACATAAATCAGCCCCGTGTTAGGATTGTGCATAGCTGTTGTGTTTTCGGATTGTGGGTGAATGTCTGCCTGAGGTTATGCAATGACAGGTTTGTGTGATGTGGAAATAAAAATGCAAAAAAAAGTGTGACTTTTCACTTTGCATAGTTTTTTTTTTTTTTTTATGTCAGAGGCATCAGATTGCAAATGATGGGCCATTAGCTCGCAAGTGCCAACTTCCCTACTTAGATCACACTCTACCAGAAAGGTCTCACTGAAACACGACACTGAATCTGGGAGCCGTGAGTATTATTCCCCACTCTGAAGTGCTCATATTCACCACTGCATTCACCCTGGTAAGGAACTGCAGCAATGTTGATGACTTAATGTTGTAGTTGGTTAACCGCACACCAGCACTTCCTCAACCAACATTCAGTTGCCTGATTCACCTGTTCATGCATCCATGCAGCTACTCCCAGCTTTTAGCACAGTTGGGGAGCTTATAAAAGAAAAACCCACAGCAGTCAGCCTACTGAAACACGCATTTGGCAATTGCTAAGGAGCTGAAGGCAACAAAACAAAACAAAACCAAACCCAAAAAACCGCTGGCCTGGAACCAGACTAAATAACTACCTGCGTGATCTTTTCAAATACAGGATGAAGAGCCTCAAAATCCCTCCCCATGGCTGCTCCTCAGGTCAAAGCAGCCAACAGTGTTTTGAAGTGGAAAATGCAGTGCATGCTTTGACAGTGCAGCGAGGGGTTAACAAAACAGGTAATGTAATGTATGGCCAAACATATGGCAAGTAAAGAATGGGCAAATTTAATACCTGCCTATGGGGCATGGGGGAGACCCAGCCAGGTCAAAAAGTCAAAAAGTTGTTTTCAGCATTAACTGAATTCAGAAATATCCTGTCTAATGATCTTTAAAAAAAAAAAAAAAAAAAGTTGCCTAGAGTTACTGACACCTTGCCAAGAATATCCAATTCAATGCATACAAAGTGGTGCACACACACCCATACACACCTATGCACACCCTCACACATGTTATCTTGCAGCAACAAGTTATTACTAATAAGCAGCTGGCTTTGTTCAATGTGTCACTAGTAGAAACTTATCTTAACAGTTTTATCTGAAGAGAGAAGATGATTAACAAAGATAATGACAGAGTCACAGACCTCTCTGATTTCTGATACAGGAAGTAAGATCATATCAGGCATGTCCATGATGTGTTGTCTATTGTTCTTCCACAGACCCTCCTAGTACAGACTAGATTTGAACAGTTTGCTCTTTTGGTTGGAAATTGCTTTGTTTGTTCTTGGAAATGAATGGAAGTGAATGATCTTTAAAAGTTTCTACATGAACCTGGACTGTCAATCTTCAGTAAAAATGTAACATGCACACCTTCATGAGCGGCTTTATTAATCACAGAGTGATTAATAAAGTGCATCAGTAAACTCAGCACAGCCGCACAGTGAAAGTTAAACCACTGCAGGAGCCTCTGGGTTGCCCACTTATTGTACTAGTAATTAAAGTATTAACTGTAAAACCAATTTTCTGTTAAGAAAGGAGAGAGAAAAAAATGCTTTTTATAAAATGGTATAGCTTCTGATTAACTGAGCTATAAGGCTTTTGTTTAGCCCAGCAGATAGCCAGCAATCTTGTCACATTTGATGAATAAAATGATCTGAATTGTTTGGCCTCTGAAATTAACATGTATGCTCTTATGCACATATAAACACATCTGTCCCCCTGTGATGTGAATGAAAGAATGTCATGAGCCTTTGGTTCTGGGATCCTGAATCCCAGCTCCAAGTAAATATTGCTGTGTGATTGTAAGTATGGTTTTGTCCACAGCACATGCAGTCCTGTTTGTTCTGAACTGAGTTTGCGAATATAAGTAACCCTACATTTACACACTGAGAGAACAATGGTTGGCTCTGTCAAATTCAAAGGGTGTCACTTTATTCCGTTGAAGGCTTATAAATTTCATGCAGTTTCTTTTTCAGACATCCACCGCTCTTCAACCATGGCAATACAAAAACAATAGAATACAACTGTTGTCATATAGAGAGCAATTGATCATATTGCAACATCAAAAGAAAACAGAAAACCTGAATAGTGAGGGTACTTGTAGAAAATAAAAAACACTCTAAGAGAGGATAAAGTTCAGTTATTTTCAACATACAGTCCATCACAAAGCATGAATGTTATAATCTTTTCATTTAAAGCTTGGCAGCTATTTTAACATCTTTTTCAGCATGAGATGATGTGATGTAGGTTAGATGTATACACACACACACACACACAAACACTTACCACAAGGATGAGGGTGCCAAGACACTCTGCCAGTGCCTGCCGAAGCAGCAGGTTACGGATCTGGAAGAACCGCGACAGTTTGTCCAAATACACCTTCTGCCTGCCCATGTTTTCTGATGAGACTGTGAGAAGACACGCACAGTAGGTGGATGTAGGTTTTGAGTCCTGAGTGGCTGTGAAGCTTGAAGGACCGGGCTCCTCTTATAGAGCCAAGAGTGACTTGGACTGGGCCTGAACTCAGCCCCGCCTCCTGCACCACGCCTCCCTGCTTGTCGTGGTGTGAATCACACTTTGGTTTTCTCACCAGAGCTCTCTCCCTCCCTCTCTCTGTCTGTTAACACACACACATGCATACACACTCTTAACAATGATATAACTGTGGGCTCCATTATTAACCGCACTCATTGCAGACCTGCAACCCACATCTTATCTGAATATACATCTTATCTAAATAATTAATTACGTTATGTATCTAGAAGTTGGAATTTAAAAAGTGGGCTGTGTGTTAGTAAATAGAAGTTCCTCACCTGAACTGTTCGCCACTTTCCACACTCACCATTAGAAACTCAGTGCAAATAAATCACATATAGAAAAAAAATGCTGTACAGATAGAAAGGAGAAGCGGCCTGCACAGCAACTTCCTGTATACAGTTAGCTTAGTCTGTATTCACCTTGGTATAGCAAATTCCAAATCATTAAAATGAGCATAATCCTAAATCTAACCCTAAACCCAAACATCGAATCTTAAGGTAATAAATAAATAATCTTAATATACCTCCTGTCAAAAATCCTCAGTTCAGATGCTCTACATACTTATGAAGGCACACACACAGATATATACAAAACACATACACACACATAAATGTAATGCATACCTGTCTGCAGCCCTTACTGGTTCAATCCCACCCTTTCACACACATCTTTCTGTTTTCCCTTTCTGTCCCTCACCTCGTTCTCTCTCACCTGTTCTTTTGTCCACCATCTGAAACCTCATCACCACATATTATACTTTCTTTGTCTGGTTTCAATAGTTTACACTTCAAAAAGCTCACAGCCATGCCTCTATCTATCCGTTTCTTTACTGTGTTTCGAGCTCTTTTGCTTTGTTTGGGCTACGCCTATTCCACCGTGACAGTGGAGTACGTTGTCAGCTTGGATCACCTTAATGTTGGACTGCAAAGCAATTTTGTGCACTAATATGGAGAGTTTATTTCTTTGCACATTTTAAAATATCCATTTCAAGTTTATCATTGTTACCTATGAAGACAAACCACTCAGAATAAATGTATAGTGGAAATATCCCACTTTGCTGGCAAACTGAATGTATCTCAGTGGAAGCATGGCAAAACAATGGTTCAGGGGGGCATGTTACATTAATGAAAGACCCTGAGGCGATCTGAGTCATGTCATGCACTGCGCCGGCATCAATCATACATGCGTCATGAGAGTTGCGCAACTATTTACAGTGAACTTTTTCAACACAACCTACATGGGGAAGGGAGGGATGGAAGAAGATGACAGGTTCTGAGAAATATGTCACCACTGTCTTCCAAGATTTTTAACTGGGGTGTTGCTTGAGGTTAAAAAAAAAAAAGTGATGTATGTGAGTCAAGTAGATGCAGGTAAAGATAAATATCAAACATTGTACAGAATAACTCAATGATACTATGCCTCAGGTAATTTCAGTTCAAGCGGGTGTGATCACAGACCCACCCCGAGGTTTCACCCACTGCCCAGTGACTGCAGGTCAGCTGGACTCAAGACTGTTAATTTCACACAGGTAAGAAAGTGAGGGCATGGCACTGACTTTGGGGGTTAGCCTTGTCAGACTTGCTAATCAAGTTTTTTATTGCTTTCTACCCATTGAATACCTGGAAAAGTGTTAGTGCCCAGGATCAGTGATAATATCATATCCCATAATCAAAACTGGTACTCAGGTTTATGAAGTCATGAAGGAGTTTTACACAGCCTTGGATCAAATGGCGTCAGCTAGTCTGAGTCTGTTTATCAGATTCTTCTGAAATTCAACATGAAACACCTATAGACCATGCTTGTGAAAGCCTCTTCGAGAAAATAATGATACAATCAAGAAAAACATGATATTCTAGATCATAAAAATAAAATCTGTCATTATTTTGCATATGTTATCATAAAGACAGTATAAGCAACACTGCAAAATGTCAGGAATGTCGTCTAAAAGCAAATAGCCTTATGATTAAGATATGGTTACACTGCTTGGATCCTTGACAAATCATCAGCGTGGGGTTGAGTTCATCATGACTTCCCAAGCAGTTATATGGTAAACTGTGTTTCAATCCTTTGGTTGAGGGTTCAAATCCTGGTAGAGGTATTGGAGACAAACTGCCAGCCAAATGCTCCTGATCTGGTTGGACCCTGACTACTGCTGCTTGGGGCCTTGTTTGACTTTGTTTTTGTCTTTCTTTTTTAAGTTGACTGCTTTGGGTTTCCAGAAGGAATCCCATGTAGCAGACCAGAGACGCTGCATTTTTGGGCCACATGGTTTTGAAAAACTTTTTTTTCCTGGAATAGTTTGGCTCAGAAACGGGACAGTAAATGGAAAAGAATAGTGGTACCCACAAACATTAGGGAAAGCTATAAAACCCAATGAGAATTTCTGTCCACATTCTAAAGCAACAAGTTTTAAGAATAAATTTTTGCTGTTTAATACATATTGTTGTTGTTGGGTTTTTTTTTCAAAATCCTAAGGAAGCCTTTCCCTCTTGGGAAACGGCCTTGATCGGTGTTTTAATGTCTGTGATTTAAGGGCATGTGTACCATGTGTTTAACAGATGTGTTTCTCTCCAGCAGGAGTGCCAGTTTGGCAGTTGCTTTCCATCAGGTGCTGGAAAACAGGACAGGTGCAGACAAACGAAGAAAGATTGATATATCTACCACAGACAGCAAGTTGATATACTACCTCGGGCAAAACAAAAATGTTAGCAACAACTACGAACTGAAATTAAAGGATTAATAAACTTCACTCAAGACCTAAAAGTACGGCACGATATTCTCCACTTCCTCATTTCAAAGCTCGGCTCTTTTGATCCATTTAAAGAAAAAAAAAAAAAAACCTGTGTGTAGTAATGTTTCTGGTTTTTCATTCACTATAAAACTTGAAGAGATGTCGTTCTGCTGTAAGAGATTTCTTAAATCTGAATGTGCATAGGTTGCAATAGAATAGCTAGAGATCATCTTGCAATGGGATCACACTGTGACACCGGTTTACATTCTGATCCATGAGTGCTCAGTAGTTATCACTACTTTACTATATGAGTACTCACTATTCATGGGCTGGACCATATCCATCTTCAAACTGACTGCATTTTGGATGGTTGTGATGCTATCACAATTACACAGTGTTGCCACAGACAGACAGACGGACGGACGGACGGACAGACAGACAGATAAACACCTGCCAAAGTACTCAAAACCACATCTGTGGTACTTGCCATTACATTAGGTTTCTCCAGGACCACATTTTTCTATGATTACACACACAAACACACTTGCAAGAGGAAAACAATATCAGCCACACAGACACAGCTGGTAATAAGCTTCACATGAAAACGTCACGTGTGGTCTGGCAAAATCCCATGATGCCAGTCCAAACTGTGTGAAACCGAAATCAGCAGTCATGTCAGGTCATGATCTACGTGTCACACACACAGTGGAAATATAAATCTCAATGAGAAATCTGGCTCTTAGCTACTTAGTCAGTAAAAGGTGTTTGATTTCACATGGTTTAGTTTAAACTCAGATGATAACTTAGGGCACATGATCGTATTATATGAATTACTTTTCAACATACTGTCAAGATCGATTAATATAATTCATAATACTCTCTGCATTACGCTGAGTCCTGTGCATTGCGCCTAAAGACTGTCTCTGGTTCGTTTCCACTTTCTCTCTAATTATGCTCGGCTGTAATAAAAAAAAACATGTGGCCTCCGTCAACAGCTGAAGCTGCAAACACACACATCGTATGACACAGCTGAATTTGTCAGCTTGACAGTTAAAAATGTTTATGTGCTATAATATTCACGGTATGAGCAATTCATCATCAACAGACATGTCATTACACTGAGTGTCGGTGTTGATCTGACAAACATAGTGCAGGCCTATGCTGGAATGGAGCATCTAATAGATGGGTATACCTTTTTTGCCTATACATTTATTCATTTGATGCCTCAGACTCAATACTGTCTTTAACAAATTGCCTGGACTTTCAAGTTCAGAACATAATCTTACGGTGACAAGTATTCAATCACTCATCAGCTAAACTTTATACCTGTTGCTGATGCTAATCACAGCCTTCCCCTGCAACTCAGATTTTATCGCCCTCTCAGTAACCGGTGGAGGCTGTTCAGCTGAAATCTTAGACGACCACTGCAGAGAATGAAAGAGAGAGAGAGACTGTCACGCAACATGTAATATCACTGCACACCTTTAACTACCAAAAAGAGAACTGAAGATTTCTTTCTACATCTGACCCACAGAGCATAACACAAGTGATCATTTGTGTATATTTCCATTTACATGACTTACTCTCAAAGGATGTATACAAAGCAGTTAGCAACATATTTCACAATCATTTCTTTCTTTTAATACAACTCTGCTTACAACTACATACAACTGCTTATGTACCGCCCACATCCAGAATAAACTTAACTGTCGAATCACCTGTCGGTTGACTGTTACTCAGTTAAGTTTCCAGGCACCCATCTTCCACATTAGAGTGATTAATAGGAACAACATGCACAGACATGACACACAGGAGAACCCAAAACTCCAGTCTAGCAAATACGAAACTTCTGTGGTTTCTGGTAGAGTGTGTGTGGGGGGAAACAAGATATTTATACGAAAGACTTCAAAAGGTGTTCACAGTGGGGCAATGTTGTCAGTGATTTAAACTTTCGCGTGTTCAAATCACTGACAACATTGCCCCACTGTCAGTCAGCGGGGCAATGTCGTCAGTGATTTAAACTTTCGCGTGTTTTTTTTATTTAAACCTCATACATAATAGACCACAGTATGACTTAGGTGAAAATAAATTAACTGGGACTATAAATCATTCAGAAACAAATATCATACTGGAGTAAAACCAAAAAAAAAACAAAAAAACAAAAACACAGATGTTTGTCAGATTCACTGTTCAGTGCAAACTTGTACATTTATGTTACACCAGGAGAGTACATGAGTTGCAGGTCTATCGTACAATAGCACACACATTAAGGGTAGCTTACAGTGTACTCTCATTCTAAGAGCCATGATTTTGTGTGCTTAGACTTTTTGTTTGCAGCAGTTCATCCTTTCTTTGTGATGATTAGGGGCCTGGTCGGAGGCAGATTGTACTTACAAAAGGCAAGTCTGAACCAGTAAGCAAGCAATGCTTACAAGATATAACCCAGCACTTCACTGTTTGTGTAGAGCTGTCTTTAGTATTTACTTCATTCAGTTATGATCCCCTGTCTTGTGCTTCCGTGATTAGAGCTTGTTATTTTGCTTTTCAAACCAACGACTTAAGGCTGTGGCAGCAAGGTTTCTTGGAAATGCGCACCGGCAGACAGTCCCTTTCCACGAATTTTTAGAAGCAATCAACAAGTGTCTGAAACTGACATACCTACTGGCAAGTCTCTTGCCCGATGATGACATTCCTGTTCTTTCGGTTTAACTCACAGTGCTGTGCTGTGTTTCTGTTATGGAAACAGTCTTGTATGGAACATTGCACAGGCTGCACTGATTTTATCTGTATCAAAATCAGTGATACAGAAGAGTTTTTAGTGTGCAACCACCAATTTCAAGAGACATGCATGAAAATGTTAACTCAAAACTGTAACAAAAAGCTGCAGCTAATCGTTGCTTTTTCTTGATAAATCATTTAGTGAATTAAGTATGAGAAAATAGTGATAAATGCCGCCCATTACAATTTCCCAGAGCTCACCAGCCAGTGATCCAAACCTAAAGAAATTTCATTTACTACAACAGAAAACACTGAAAATCAGCAAATCATCACATTTGAGAAGTTGGAGTCAGTTTGAAAATTGACTTCAACAGTTTCTGTTGGTCCACTAATCAGTGAAACGAATGCTTTGAGCTCTTCTGTATATACAAATAAACATGGACACGGATGCACTGATTGGCAGGCAGGCAAATCAAAAGAGTAGATATAGGTTTATTGGACGTGATACAGCTTCACCAAAGCAAATTTGGCTGGTTCTCAACAACAACAGTATGAACACAAAATATTGTTAGCAAGATGTCCAAAAGTCATTCATGTTTTTGTTGTTCCTTTTCGATAAGTCAGGCAGAAAGAAAGCTAATGTATCAATTTGACTTCTCTAGAGAAAACGTCAGATGTTACAATGAATGTATCTGGTGAAAGTGGTGCGTTTGTGTGCTTTCGTACGTCTGAGTTATCTAAAATGACCATTTTTCAGTCCTGGCTTCCACTGATTTGATCAAGCCTTTTCCCATGATCTGGAAATCCTCCAGTATCGCTTCGACATTGGGAACAGTGTTTACTTCCTCTCCAGTCACCTCCACACTCCGAGCAGACACCTGCGAGGTCTGGGGTGTGTGATGAAGGAAAGAATAAAACATCAGGACAGTGTGACATGTGTTGACATGTGAATATGAGCAGGATGGAGAGGACACATAATACAAGGCTTATGACAAAGCAAGCTGTTAGCAGTCCACAAAGAGTTTCTCATATATTAACACTTTTAGATAGAGGACATGAGTGACTTTGCCTTTACCTTAAAAGGCACTGAGATGAAGGCCTTTGGTTTCCATAAAACTGCAATCACTGTTCCACCATAGGGATCACAGAAGAAGAGGGCGAGGTCTCCGAACGCTTCCTGAAAATAAATTAGGTTACGTGATGTAGCAGCAGAAGTTCAGGAAAAAAAATTTGGTTTCAAAAGTCAAGCATCAAAAAAAACAAAACAAAAAAAAAAAACGAAACAAATTGAAATCAGTGCATCAATGGACATTAAACAACTTCTATTCAATAAGCTTAGCCTAGTGACCAGTTCTTGGATTCACTGCTGTGACCTGTCATTGGCTAGGTGACATGTTCATAAAGTGCACATAATGTACTGCATAATGTAGCGCATGTCCTTTCCTTGCATTAATGGGAGATGGAGAGAAAGAACAGGAAGAGTGACACAGCAAGGAAGGCAGAGAGAAAAGGAAAAAGACAAAGAGAGAGGTCCTGCACTCTTGCCAAGTTTGCTTAAGAAAAAAAAAAAGTCAAGACCCTTGTCGACAAACATCCTTAAAGATATGAGTCATGTGCATGGGAGTGTATGCAGACGGTGAAGAACATAGGACAATACAAAGTTAATCGCTAAAGTAGAAAAGTTCAGAGAAATATCAAAAGTTTTCTGGGAAACCTACAGTAGGAGAGGTTCAGGCCTGGATGTCGTGGCTTTGTGAACAATGCAAGCAGAGAATAGTTTCACTGGGTATTCGGCCCCAAACAATCCAGCTGTGACTTGCATGCGTAAATCCTGTTACAGATTTTTCCTTACATCCTGTGTCAACAAGGTGTTATTAGAACCACACCTTCTCTTTTTTTTCCCCCCCCAAAACATGAAGTGTATCCCTGCCTGACAGATTAGACTCACCCTGAGCTCTGACAGGTAGAGGGACACCGGGTTGTAGTCAACAACAGGCAGGGCCCCTCCGGACTGAGCCATACCGCCAGAAATGACGCCCCTGCTGAAGTTGACAGCGGGGGGGTCTACTGCTTGGCCCAGGAGAGGGACCTGCTTGGGGTTAAGGTGAATCAACACGTCGTAGGCATCCAGAGGAGGACGCATGATCACCTACACAAACACAGATGCTGATATATTCAAATCATAATTGGCTCAGACAGTGGACCATTTGTGATGCAGTGGAGTGGTGAGTGAACGAGAGATTTGAAGCATTTTTTTTTTTTTTTTTACCGACCCTGACATCTTGTATCTGGCTGTCGTCCATCAGCTGATGTTCCAGCACCTTAAGACTCTCTGCAGCCACCATCACCACACGCTGCAGCATCTGCACACACAACCAAAAGTAGCTTTGGACATTTCTGAGGTGTCATATAATATAGAGAGACGGTCATTGTGGTTGTACAGCCCTTAATTAGAACTGGAATACGATTTCCTAGAACACATAAAATATGACCAACAATTGCAGACACGAAAAGGCAATAACGGAACGAGTAACATTATATAGAGCAATATCCTGCAATTGTTTAAAGAGCATTTCAAGGAGCCGCATACTGTATTTGTTTTAACTTGTGTGATGAAAGCACGCCCTCGCATTTTTTTTTTTTGCATTAGTGCAAAAGGTCACTTAGACTTCCTGCTGGATCAAAATACAGGTAATACAAGGTAATATGTTACTAAGCACGGTGTGATAGTGGAAACACCTTGTTTCTGTGTCATTTTGACAATCACTGCCCTCATGCTTCTGTTATACAGTTCTTAAATAGTTAAAGTGACTCTCCTCTTAGTGAACTGCTCTCCTCAAACCCATATATTTCAGCACTTTAACCTAATGATGTATACTCTTTCCTCTAAGTACAATAGCTGTTTTGTATTTTGACTACTATTGGACATATGGACCAGATTATAACTCATGTTTATTCATCAGGATAATGTACTCTCATTCAGACCAACTTGAAATCTTCTTCTGGTTTAGTTATAAATCATGACACGTGCACGGCTAATTAACATTTCTGAGGTCGTGGTGGGTATTTCTGTTGTCAGAAAGCATCTTGTGTATTCAGACCGAAACTCAAAAATATTCATTCAGATTCAGTCCATCACAATCTGCTCTCTAGTGGTCGTTCAGAGGCACTGAGACGATGCCAAACAATGCACCATTATCATTAACTCTCCTTATCTGTGCCTCTTTGTTTTTCAAGCACACTTTCAGTTTTGGGAGCCCCTGAAGGCGGACATGTGGATTCAACAAGAAAATGATATGTGCAACCTGAGCTACCAGAAAAGGTGAAAATGGAAATCATCCTGAACATTGTAATTAGGTATGGCAAATTAAGCCCACGATGACGTCACAGAGGACAAAGTTCCTGCTCTCCACCGCCGTTATAAAAGAGGATGCTGGGAGAAGCTCAGTGTTAATGTTGGGCTTGTAGGAGGAGTGAGGTGGGCGAGCGCAGGAAGCTTATCTGGGTCAGCTACGCACCATGGGAAGCTGGTGTGTGTACCTTTTCTGTACACTACTGTGTGCCTCTGGACTCCTTTGCAGCTACGGTCACATCCAAACAGAGGAATACAAAACAAAACATTTCCCTTATTTCACCACGACAGAGGACAGCAATGAAAAGCAACTGGTGAGCTATACCTGACGGTCTCCAAAGAGATATGAAGTTGCTTTCAAAGAGTTAGCTTAGAAGGTTGTTGATATAATTACTGAGGTAAACATTCTTGCCAGATGGAAACTCTCCAGAATGTTGTTTCTTATTAGATATTTTGGTGATGGTTTAATGTTTGTGACAGTAATACATCAAATTTCTGCATTTCCAGATCAATGATTTACATGAGGTTTTGGAGAGACTTCAGAACAATCAGTTTCCAGCTCTGAGAAAGAAGCATGGCTATCTGCCTGTGGTATGTAAGCCAATAAATCATCAGTCCATCTGGAATCAGCTCAAAATCTGTTTAGAGCAAAACATTTATTATCATTTATTATCTTTCCAGCCATATTTACTGCTCATTTAGGATCATTACATAATTAATCAGTAGCTTACTTTAACACCATTTCATATGTTTTTCAGTGTGATCCAGGAGAGCAGTGTGCACTAAGGAAAGGCTCCAGGATCGGGAAGCTATGTGACTGCTCTCTGCCGAGAACATGCAACTCTTTTCTACACCGTTGTCTGTGATTCTCTTTGTCTGTTTATAATCTCAAGAAATTTAAGAAAAAAAAAAAGAAGAAGAAGAAAGTAAAATAACTTATAAGCTTGCGACCTATTTGATGTCATAGTTCCATTTTGTCTTTTCTTGTTTACTGAACAATTGTACTATTTGATCATTTTTAAACATCAGTATTGTGTGCGAATCTATTAAACGTGTTGCTGTGACACTTGTATTTGTGTGTCCACTGACCTGCACACTAGGTGCTCGCTTGGTCCACATAGATAGTTTTTTGTCCTTAGGCGTAGCTATAAACATGACCGGCAGGGACTCCCTGGAGGCCATGAAGTCATTCTTGATTTCCGTGTAGTCGGTGGCTGCACGTGACAGAGAGAGGTGAACAACAATAAAACTTGGCGTTGAAACACTGATGTATATGAGCAGGATGTTAAAGTATGTCGGGTGTGTAAATAAAAAGAGGTCAGGAGGGATTTGTTTGTGTGCCATGGAGGGAAAAGGGGGCGTGTGGGTGGGGGGTGCTTGCCTGTGAGCTGGTTGTTGAGGTTGACTATCAGTGGGTTGTTCCTCCAGTCAAAGGAGGACAGCAGATGAAGGAAACGAAGGAAGCCCACCTGAGGAGAACTGAGGAATACAGAGAAATTCACACACATGACCCACTGAACGAACAAAGGGGGGTGAGCAAAATGTGTATCCATACATGACTCTGATGAGATGGACATTATTTAAAAAATAAAAGTGGTGGTTACCCAGGAGGAGTAAAAGGTGCAGGCTGCAGGAAAAGTGACGCTACCAGCAGGTCTGCTGTGTCGTCTGTAATGTCTTCACTGAAGAGCTGAGCCCCCAGCCAACGTTTGACCAGGCGACACACTGCCCCAAAACATGGGTGCTCCTGCTGAAGCCTATCAACAACAAGATGATATGTATAAGATATAGAAAAGAGACAAAAATAAAGTGACAGACAAGAAAGAAAGTAGGTCAGAAGTTGAAGAGAGAGATATAACCAGAGGGAACCAATGAGAAGCCTAGAACCCTGCTTTCTTACACAATTACACAAATACCACTTTGTGTTACTGTTTTAATTTTACCCATGTAATGTGCTGGTGAGAAGAGGCTTGTGAATGGTGGCCATCTCCAGAGCCTGAGCCTCCTCGTTGTCCCTTACAACCAGCAGGCCCTCAGCATTCACACTCTCCCTCAGCACCTGAGGCTCCCGATGATACGCCACCTGGAGGCGGAACACCAAGCCATCCTGGGTACATAAGCAAAGAGAGAAAAGACAGAATAAATAAACAGATCACTGTGCACTGCAATGAAAAAAGAACAACTATGCCAACAACTTGTTTGGACATTCTGCAAACTTCCTATTAGATTCCAAAGAACCTGTTTAACATTATTTTTACATAGTCACATTTACAGACAAGTGTGAGACATGTACATAAACTCAAAAATATACCTTCCAGACATCCAGGTATGCAGGGCAGGCCCTGCATGTATAATTATGGTTCTTCTTGAGTAACTCCCCCAGGTGGATGTGAAAAGCAGTTCTGATATGCCGTATAGCGAGGCGGTCGTGAGGCCATTTTCCACTCCCCTCCATGTGACAGATCACTGCAAGAACAAAGGTTACTGACAGATTGGTATATGAGACTGTATTGCTAAATGTCTGTGGTTAAGTGGCAGTAATTTTCCTGCTGTGAAAACACAAGTTGTAGCTCAGCTATTCTGTAATTTGGCGGGACATCATCCAAGACAGTGGAGAAAAAAAAATGACTGGGAACTCACAAGTAGCCTTCCACAGGAAAGAGAAATCAAGCAAAGTTACAGTACGTTTCAGTAAGAGTAAGTAAGAGAAAAATTCATACATAATCCATTCTCAAAGACAGACAGGGCAGAAATTACATAGAAGTTCTACCTACATGTAGTTTTTAAACACATTAAATGATAATTAACAACATTCTAATTTGTTGATGGTGGATGAAGCACTTACCTGTGATAGGGGTGATATAAGCAGGGCACGGTTTGTCTTCCTTCGGCACCAACGATCTGGAAGTCTTTTCTCTCTCAAAGAAGGAATAGTCCAACTTCAGTGGCACAGGGGGAAAGACCTGCAAAGCATAGCTGAAATGTTAGCCACAAAACCAAATTTACAATAACCACAGCTAACAATACCTTAAAAAAAGCTAACTGAACTGGAGATGCATTGAAGTGAGGTTTAAAAAGATGGAAAATTAAAGTTTAATACTACTTACAATTACATGAATGAGCGCTGTTAAGAATAAGGGGCTTTACCTGTGTGTATCTGAGTGCAGGGTGGGCTCCTTGTACTGCTGTGATGGAGAGAGGCAGACCTTCCAGCCTCCACAGTTTTCTGCTCAGATCATCATAGGACTGAACCACCTTTAAACTCTCCTCCTCTCCAGTACTAGGCACCTGAAAAGCGCATAGCACACATGAAACACATGGTGTACACACACTGATGCGCCCCTCTGGTACTTTACATCAATTATAAACTTACACACCAAGCAATTATTTAAACATCCTAACAATTCAGATCATAAAGATCATAATATAAATTCACTGTGACAATAATTAAAAGATATATTCCAACAGGAACACACAAAAAAATGCAAACAAAATATACAAGATGACACAAACAGGGTTTCTATACAAAATATTCATCAACATATAAAACAAACAAACAAAACTATTTGTTTTCAATGAATCTCACCGATTTTGAATCTGATTATCTATTGTCTATAAATCGATTGCCTATTAAAAACAAATCAAAATTAAATCGAAACGATTTACCTCACTTCCCGTCTGGATGACGTCATCAACCATCGCCCCCACATACCGAATACACGATTCAGGGACATCTGCATGTCTGATGGATAATAAATACATTATTTTAATATTAAAAACGAGGCTTTAACAAAACCATACCTACACTCACCTCACTGACATTTTCTGGCAGGGCACATGCTGAAGTGAAACAGGTCACAACTTAGTTTTGTTTAGTTTTTTTTTTTTTTTTTTTTTTTTACTACCCCCAAAGACCCATTTTTGCGATGACAGTCGGCGTTAGCATTAGCTAGCTTGCTAACGTTAAACGGAAAAAAAAACCCATTCAGTTCAGACATTTAGCTGCACAGGACATGAAGCGTTCGGGGAGGAGACGGAGCTCTGTGTGGGACTGCTTTGAACAAGTGGGGAACTTCGTCCGCTGCACGAAATGCGACGCTACCCTGAAGTACTGCGGCGGGGCCACCAGCTCCATGATGAACCACATGAGCAGGCACCATCCGTCCACGGCGCCTCTAGACGAGGACGAGAAGCCGGTAATTTGTGCCGTTCAGTGCATGGAGGATGACAGTGCCGCTAGCTCGGACATCATGCAGGTTGCTATCATGTCACCTAACGTGAACATGGCCACCAACCCCCATGAGCGAGACTACGGAGAGAGGAAGCGCCTGAAGCGGAGCTCCGTTTGGGACATTTTCATCAAAGTGGACGACGAGGTTCACTGCACGATGTGCGACACAAAACTGAAGTACAGGAGCAGCACCACCAGCATGATGTACCACATCAAAAACAAGCACCCAGACACTATGCCTAACGATGGCGTGTCACTAGCAACACATGCAGAGGTGACTGAGCTTATCTCAAGAATGGTAGAGAAGGACATGCTTCCCATCACCGTGGTTAACGGTGATGGTTTTCGCGAGCTACTTGCATACACAGTGCACAGTTATAAAATGCCATCTGCTGGCGATATCACACGCCTTATTGAAGGCCACTTCCATGAGAAGGTGGAGGAACTTGTAGTGCAGCTAGGTAAAGTGGAGAAAGTGGCTCTCACTGCTGACTTCTGGACAGCTCTGCCATTTCAAAGGTACATTACAGTTTCCTGCTCGTTCATAACAGAAGACTGGCAGGGAAGGTCAGCGGTGCTGCAGACGCACAAGCTGTCCTCAGACAGCCACACTACTACAGACAGCGTCACAGAGAGACTCCTCAACACTGTGCAGACCTGGGGTATAGCTGGGAAAGTGACTGCATGTGTTCATAACACACAAGACATCTTGTCAACGCATGCGTGCGCCCGTGTCACCTGGGACTATGCCGCTTGCTTTGCCACTACATTGCAGCTAGCGGTCAGTGACGGGCTGGGTGAGGATCTAGTCCGCATCATCGTAGCTGCAGGGAAACTGGCCAAGCACTTCAGTCACAACTTGCTGGCAAGTGAGGCCTTGGAGCAGAAGCAGGTTCAGATGTGCCTGCCGCAGCACAAGCTCATCCAGTCGAGCAAAGCTAGATGGGACACTATCTGCGATATGTTCGAACGGTTACTCGAGCAACGGTGGGCAATTAAAGCCGTGCTCTCGGATCGCATAATCACCAACAGGCAGGAAGCCCATACCCTTGAGATTGAAGATGATTGCTGGCAAATAATTGAGAATTTCACACCTGTGCTGGCGACCCTGAAATGGGCAACAACAGTCATATCTGCTGAAACAGAGGTGTCCATTTCAAACATCTACCCAATCACATTCAGCCTCATTCAGACTCACCTTGTGCCAAAAGAGAATGATGTTGAACAGGTGTCTGAGTTCAAGCTGAAAGTTCAGACGTCACTTAGAAATCACATGGAGGTAGGCATAAACATGATGACAATATCAGTAGAACTGATTGCTTACAAAAATGAACAATGTTCACCTTCTTTATATGATTCCGTATTACTTTGATTTTACCCTTTGCAGGTTGACTCTAATGACCTAGCCTCCAAACCAGCTCTGATTGCCTCCATGCTGGACCCTCGCCACAAACACCTCAGCTTCCTGACACCAACAGGGAGACTGGCTGCAAAGGTTAAACTGCACGAACTGGTTTCAAAGTTAGACGTGATAACTACTACTGTGGGCGCAAAGGACGAACAGCAGGAGACCCTGGTCACAGCTGATATTAGCCAGGTGGCTATGCCCTCACAGATGAGAAGTGACACCAAAAACACCATGATGTTGCTCCTGGGGGACAACTACAGCTCCTCTTATGCCACGGACTCTGAGGCTCAGGTAGATTACTACTTGAGAGACATTGCTCCCTCACTGGACATAAATCCTCTTGACTGGTGGAGGGTAAATGGGCCAAGATTCCCCAAACTGGCCACTCTGGCGAGGCACTATTTGTGTATACCGGGGGTATCACTGCCGTCTTTGTTGTCGGAGGCGGGGCAAGCATTTGCAACCATGCGCACCAGACTGAGCCCAGAGCATGTTGACATGATGATCTTCGTGAACAGGAATGCATAACTTAAATAGCACTACGTGCACTACATATATAAATAATATATTAAGGTTTCTATAGGGAAGTGGGGAGCAAGAAGTGATGGTAGACAACTTGATTGGAGGGTACAGTTTTCAGGGAGGATGGAGAGCTACGAACGTTTGTTCTTTCTGCCAACAAAAAAATTTTCCTGCAGCAGGTCCTGTCAGTTGAGCTGCAGTCGAGTACTTAACTATACAGAGCCAGTGGTAGAGTAATGTCAACAAAATCTGGGTAAACATGTGGTGACTACAAATCCTTGGCATTCAACACCAAACACCAGGCATACCCAAACCACTAGTAGAGGCTGTTAACAGTGTATCAAAACTGTAGTCCTTCATATACTTAAATTACCTTAACACAAGTGTTATGTTTTGTACATGGTAGTTACAAACACATACTCTGAGTAGAATTCTCCACAGTAGTCTGTGCATCAGGATAAAAACAGTGGAGAAAAAGCAATGCAGAAGAAGAATCGCTCTGCTTTGTTCCTCTGTTATAGTGATAGCAGACTGAATATTTGTATTATCACTACAGCTAGGAACTCACTGACCAAACTAACTGCTGTATAATTAACAGTGTTAATGTGATGTCTGTTGTGTCTCTCAGTGTGCTTGTGCCAAGATAAAATACAGTACATACAGCTGTAGCAGGTGCGCAATGATCTGTTTGGGGACCAGTCGTTTTTGGCACATGCTCTCTCCGTCCCACAGCACCGCCTCAGTGATCGCTCCGTCCTGGAAGCGACGCAGCTCGGAGCGAGAGCCCCACAGCTGGCGAAACTCAGCCGCCTGTCAGAAGAACACCGCCTGTGTTAATTATGAATCACTGCACAAAAATGGAAACGCCGTCTAAGAAATGCAAGCGAGTTGTGTCCATAAATGCTTCATTTGGTTAGATTATTGCAACAGTATTACATTCCTAAAAATATTTACCGTACTACAAGTCAAAAATACAGATACAGTTCTTTCTCGACATAAACAATACCATTTTTTGTTTCTCAACAAAGAAATAGATTTATCTTATTTGAATATTTTACACCTGAGGTATAAAATCCTTCACAAATCAAATACACTATGATGTTGCGTTGAGTAGAAACAAGTGCTATTCTGGGTGCTCCTTCTTTGCTGCACTATTGATACTGCTCCCATATACACTTAAGTAAAATGACCTTAACCTGAATGGGGAAAAATTCAAAATAAAACACTACACATGCTCAGAAAACAGAGACAGGTGAGGTTACCTTGGGGCTGTCTGCCGGTGGGCCTCTTTCCAGGACAGAGGTTGCCAGCTCCGGCCTTAGGAGCAAACCAAAGGAGAGAGGAGGCTGAGCTTTGTGTTTCGGGGCTTCACTCTCCACAGACCACTGTGATAAAACAAGAATGAAACAAGTTCAACAAATTCAGAGGTTTAAATATTGTAAATCATAATTAGTTAGTTTTGAGTCAGAAATATGAACTGTTGTACTAGTAGTAGTTCTGATTTAGTCCGAACTTTGTTAATAGTAGTTTAGATCACCTATGAAATTAAGTGCTGAAATAAATAAATGTGAGCGGTTTACTCAACTGCCAGTTGAGTAAACCAGGCTTGGATAACTGTAGCCCCTGAATCTTTCTCACCTCAGGGTCAGGAGAGAGGGAGTGGGTGAGGAGGTGAAGCCTTTGGCCCAGTCCTCGCTGAAGCAGTGACAGAATAAAAGGGAGCGCAGTGTGGACATAATTTCCACTGTGGTCCATCAGCTCACTGAGGAGATTCAGTTTTTTGCAGCTGGACTGAAGCTTTACCAGCTCACATAACCTGAGTGGGAGATGAAAAGCACAGAACAGAAGGGCTGAGAAGATGAGGATCGGAAGTCAAACAGAATGTGAAAAGAATTCTGCTCTGAAAGTGAAACTAACTCCTGTGTTTTAAAGTAAAAACTAAGCTGCTTATGAAATACACAATAACTGGTCTGGATTTTATTAGTTTTTCGTTGCATTAGTCGATGACCAGAACCATACTGGAATACGTGGTCGCTTGTCCTTATCATGGGTTTGGGGGTCATGAGGAGGCTGTGGAACCCATCCACTGTAGGGTTGTCCCAGAACTGCATCGACACAGAGGCCTCATGCTGCAGCTGAGAACCAATTTGAAAATGGTCAGAACCTGTGGCTTAATCTCATCAGTGAAAAGTCTTTGCACACACACACACACATTCATTTCCACAGTGTCTACCTGTTTGTAGGTACAAGCGGTCATGTCAGCAGACATGTTGAGGTGTCCTGAGGGGTCCACAAACACGACCTGGAAAGCATTGTGGAAATCTGCAAGAGATGGCTGCAGCAAAGAAAGAGCAAAAGAAAGGCCAACAGGATGATAATGATTTATTTAGGAAGTAAACAAAAGTGTGAATAATCTACAATCCAAGGTTTATGGTTTGAAATGTGAACTAAATCACTCACAGCTGTAGAGTCTGGATCTTTGGATAGGCTAATCCCATTCACCGTCAGGTCTGTAGATGCTGAGGGTTGGACCGAGAGGCAGGTAAGTTGCGGCACATTCAAAACAGTGATAAGCAAACAACTGTTAGTACAACCACTGTATATATTATCCTTCATTAAAGACAGTGGTTTCGTGAATTCTTCATTTTCTTACCCAGGAAGTTCAAGCTGTTTCGAAGCAGCTGGTAGGCTGTCATGGTGTTACTGATTCTGTGAGTGGTCAGCAGATAGGCCAAAAGCATTGAAGCCAGGAAGCCATTAAAACAACCAGTGCCCTGTAAAACAGTGAGACACCAATACAGAGGTGAGGTGAGACAAGACTAGAAGACTAATGGATAAATAAATACGATGTAAAAAGAAGGATGTAAGCTCTGTACAGCAAGTACAAGAGCCACTGAAAGGCTCCTACCTGGTCGAGCTCTCTTTGACGAAGCCAGACTTTGAGCAAAGCAACCCCATCGGCAAAAGCTGGGCACTGGGAGCTGACAGCAGAAAGAAACTGGAGGTGAGCCCTGGGCAGTAAATCCCCCAGAACGGAGCTATTGTAATGTGGAGTGGGAGTTTCGCTGATCTCTGTAACAAACAAGGAAAGGAAACGGTCATGATAATTCAAGAGAACTGTTGCAACAAAATAACACGGTCCTGGATATACCTATAATCACAGTCTGAGATTAAGCAATTGAAGGTGACAAGATATTTGTGCTAGATAATATTTGAAGAACTAGCTTTACCAGACTGGGAAGTCTGCAGTCCAGTGTACCACTCTGTCCGGATGTTATTCTTTTGGGGGTGGAAACGGCTGGGCTTGAAGAACCCAGGAGGCGGGCAGGCGTGAACACGCACGGTGAAGCTGGAAGAGTCTTGATGGGACACCACAACACAGATTGTGTCACAATCATAACCCAAAAACAACATACTGTTTAATTTATCTGAGAAAATGAATTGCAGCTCAAATTTGTACAAATAAGGTAAATGAAAAGTTAAATACCTGGAGGGGTCAGCAACAGAACGGGTCGCAGTCGGTTCCCATGGAGACAGGAATAACGCATGGTTCCGATGTCAGAGCAGGATGTGAGGTACTGGGCCAGGCCCGCCAGGTAAAGAGCTCTTTTTCGCGGATACCTCTGGTTCACGACGTCCTTTGGGTGGAGGACATCCTAATAACAATAGAAAGACGAGCAGACAGAAGAAGCCAGTGCCTCTTAGAATCTAATGTCTGTATTGTCATATTGCATTTGGTATGCTGCTCTCAAGGATTCAAGTGATGCATTTAAGTGACTTACAGCTGGGATTGTGACAGCCAGGTCCACCATGATGCGTGGCTTGGTGCAGGTGCCCAGGGGGTAGCTGCCGATCAGATCGACAGAAGCAGGAGGTGCCATGTGGAACTTGCCTTTTGTCGTTTTGGGCACCATGAGGAAAGGGACCTTAACTGCACCAGACAGCCATGACAGGTCGCTTACCTGAACACATAGCAACATTGCTTTAAACATTTTTTTAAAAAGGAGGCTACAGGTATCTGTTTCGTGAATTGATGGAGAGTGGAAATGAAAGGGGTTCAGCCAATCACAAAGCCTTTTTTTTAAGTTAAAGAGCTACAAACCTCAACTTCTGGTGATTCTGGCACAGTCTGGAGCAGCTTGGTGACCGTCTGAATGAAGGAATCGATTTGCTGTTTTCTATGCTCACTCAGGGCGACTTCTTTCAGCAGCTCTTCCATCTGTTATTGGTCATAGAGTACAGAGATTTACAAGGAGCGAGTGAAAGCTTGTGGGACAACACGCTTTGAATTAAGACATAACCCCATTTGTTTCCCTTCTCTTTGCATGTCTCCGATGAGTCTCCTCTCTCATGGTTTAGTCAGTTAAAACGAGAGATCTCACCTGCATTTTGAGCAGGCTGCAGTGAAACAGGCTTTCTGCCTCTTTCAGTTGGTTGAGCTCCTCTGCAGTAGGAGGTCTGTACAGATCACTTCGAGACATCTTCACCGGGTGATAGACCACCTCCTCATCAGGTTTGCTCCTTTTGGTTTTAACGGGAGCCTCACTTTCCTCCTCCTCATGAGAAGAATCTGAGGGAATCATCTGTAAAATAAGAACAGCACATGAAGTAGCAGCAACAGCAACTCGACTTGATTCAGCTTTCAACGTGTGGTATTTTATTACTATTACTAATAAAAAAGAATCTGAATTGTTTCTATCAATGCTGTAATTAAATGTAACGTAACTGCAAAATTGTAGGCAAAGCATGGAAGCGACCCCCGTGTAGTAGTGAGTAAACCTCTCCCGTGTGTTAACGGGTAGTTAGCCACCTAGCAACTAAAATCATGATAAACGTCCCCAGTCTTACCTCTGCTGACTCCTCTGCAACTGTCCGTTTCTTTTTCATATCTGGTCTGCTTTCTGGCCGACGATAACTTCGATATCTTCAAAGTTTTGATCAACACCGCTTTCCCTTCATTGCGCTCTCACATGTGCAAAGGGTTAGTTAAACTTGCTACCGGGCAAAACAGTTGCCGGATTGGCGTAGAGGCGGCGGGGGTGAGTGATGATTGGCTCGCCGCTCGTGACGCGTCCCGTCGGCTTCAACAAGATAGGTTGCACGAGCAAGTCTCACAAGTCTCCCGTACGGTGCGTGCCATCAGTGCTCAATAGCCGCTAATATGTCAGGGGACAGAGTCCTTTCATTTTGATGCATACAGCAGTACACAGCGCCCATGCAGTGAATACGGTTGTGTCAAAAAATCACATTTAAAATATATTTTAAATTATATTTTAAATATATATTTTATAAAACAAATGCATAATGACTCACTATGCATTATGGGAAACGTTTGCACCAAATACATTTTGTTATTTTGTTGCATGCTGTGCGTACACTTATTTGCCAGTTTATTAGGAACACTGAGCTAAAGGCAGTACAACAGCCCTGCAATAGCTCTTTATTTTTACATACTATAAACTCAGATTAGTATCAAAGAAATCACAGTAAAGATTTTATGTTCACAGTTTATCAGGTTTTATTTTTAATGTGTTTAATGCATTTTAAAGTGAATCTCACTGTATTGCAAATGCAGAGTAGCTCACACGTACGTGCAAAATGACTTGAGTCAGAACATATATCACAACATGTATAATCATCTTTCACAATGTAGCTTACAGTGGACATTATATGATATGGTCTATTCGAAGGATCGTTTTTAATTCGACATTCTGCTCTAAATGCAGCTACAGACAAGAATTATTACAAAATTTTATAATCAGTTGTCACAAATCTTGGACTGAAACAAAGGTGTGACCTGAGGTGCTCGACCTGTGGCAACCTGATCAACTGATAACGCTGGCACAGCTATATCACTTCGTATTGGCCTCAGTTTAGCAAATTGGAAAGGATGGCTAAGTTTGAGAGGGTTATTTTCAACTGCCTGGGGATCCCAGAGAGAAACACCCTCGGCCAAAACCATTCTGTCCAGCTTCAGAGACCCAGAGAACTCCATCCCTTCCTGTCTATGTCTGGAGGGAGACATTTTTTTCTGAAAGACATCTGCCTCATTTCTCCTCTGAAACTTTGCCGGCTGACCCTTGGAGCTGGTTAGTAGTGTCGGCGCTGCTACTGTCCTCTCAGGTTGCAGCTTGTTATATTTTGGCTGTAGTTTGGATAGTCCACTTGGTTTCTTGGTGTTCAGTTTTGTATAGTTATTGTCCACAACCTCATACTCAGGAGTGAAGTAGTGTCGAGGCAGGCATGAGGGATCAAGCCTTGGTATGGGCTGGTAGTCCTTAGGCTGATATAATGGCCCACTCGTACGGTTATAAACAGAATATACCCTGTTTTTACCCTCTACCTCCACATCCTTTTTTTCTGCTGAACAGGACAGGGCTGGTAGTAATTTGCCTGGAACAGGCTTGGGAGGTAAATTAAACTGCTGCTTTTTCTTTCTATCGAGTTTTGGTGGGGGACGAGGACTAAGCACTTTATAGTGCTTGTTGCTGACAGGCCTCCTGGGACTTGTTTCCTTTTCAGATTGCTTTGGAGAGCTGTTTGTTTGGGCCATACCATTACATTGCTGGTTGACTCTTGGCTCTGTTTGTACTGGGACCTCAACAATGCCAGCCTCCTGTTAGAAATGGACATAGAGATGTAGATATATTGCACATAAGGATACAAGCAACCTCTAGATTGAAATTTGAATAAGAGACATATCAACAGTACCCGTTGTGCAGCAGGGTGAGGTTGAGGGGTAGCACTGACAACAGGCACACATCCTTGAACCCAGGCATCTGGAGCTGCTGGCACAGGCTCTGAGTCCTCAGTTTTAGATGCTTCCTCCGGTCCTTCTCCTTCATCTGTGCACAGGATTTGTTGCTCTAGAATCTGTATGAGGTAGTTCTTGGCCCATGATGCAGAGAAAGGTGCTATCTTACAGGTAAAGACAAGCGACGTCATGGATGTGACATGTACAAAAGCAAGATATATAATTTCTTATCAATAAGATGGTGTTCATACTAAAGTGAAATAAAAATATAAAGCACAGAGATCTTTTCAGTTTTACCTGTCCTTCAATGTAGACCTTTAAACAGCCTTCCATGACCTTGTTCAGCAGTTCATCCATGATCTCCCCCACAATCTCATCTGCTTCCTCCTGGATCAACATGTCCGTCCACTGGGCCCGAGTTAAGCGACCAGGAATAACATCTTCCACTTCCAGCTCCTGCACTGGAGGTGGGGTCGCTTGGACAGACGACATATGCTTGTCAGCGTGGGACTTGGTTGCAGAAAGGGGTATCTTTGCTCAGAAGCTGGTGCAAAATCTGAAACAAAAATAACAGGAAAGGAAAAAAAAACATGTTTGTAAAATGAAGAGTATTCTATATTAAAAACAAACAAACAAACAACAACAAAAAAAATTTAAGAGGGAACAATTTCAGTCCCTACCAGTTTGCATGTTCCTGTGAAATGTCCTATGGTAAACATTAGCACACTCTGGTGGATGTCATCAAACTTGACACTGTTATCATTTCTGTTATCATTTCATGAGAAATTCTGGGCAAAACTATAATGCCCAGAATGTGTTTGATGGAAAAATCGCCTGCAGTAACATCATATGGGAATAAGAATCTATGAGATTATACTTCAGCACAAAAGATAAATCAGTGAGGTGTTCCTCTTAAAACCCCACCGCGGTGTTTTGAAACCTAGAAGCAGTCATACCAGCTACCAGCTGGGGGTAATTTTTACACAGTTATAGAGGCTACACCATTACCATCACCATCTGACCACAACACTGCTGTGTATGGGTTATTTTTAATAATCACTGTTATAACGCCATGAACTCAAATTAAGTCTAAACCTTACCTTGCACTCTACTTTGTATCCTCAACTCCGTATGCTCTAAGGTTGCTCAGCAACCGAGCACGCAGAGGTGACGTTAGACGTAGCGGTGGCGTTGTCTCTATGGCTGCGGAGGACGCGGAGGTAATCCTGTTGCTAGCGATAGCCAGAAAAGTGCTTCGCTCATATTAACTTTATATTCAATGATTGATAATGACAGCACCAGTGGAGGAAGAGTCAGTCGTTATGTATTATGAAGGAAGAGCATGTGCAATTTTTTCACACAGAAGTACCGTTGTCCGCTTTGCCTTTACAACTGGCTTCTCGCTAACACATCTAAAGTTAGCTTGCGGCTAAGTATTTAGCGCTGCCATTTACCGTCGCGGTGGAAAAATAACGGTATGTGGTTTTAGTTCGATAGCTAAGTCAACATCACCAGACTCTAACTGTGGTTTGTGGTTATTTTCTTCTGTTAGACATACACCAGACCACCCACAGCCACTCCAACAAACTGCGCCGTTAAGAGAAAGCTGCTCGATGTATCACAAAGAAAAGAGCATCCAGATCAAAAACAGCGGGTCGGCGCTGTACAACAACCTCAGCGTCCTGCGCATCGCTCCGAGGCGCCTCACCTATTTCACGGTGGTCCATGCTAACGTGGTCAACATGGTCAGCGCGTCCTGGGACGGCCTCAACTACTCCCACCGTCAGCTGCAGTCCAAGGAGCCTAATGTCGCCACAAGCACCTCTCTCATCATGCAGGTCGGGACCCATTTTTACACAGTCCCCCAGTTTTAGAAGAGAGAAAACAATTGGCCAGATAACCTAAATTATAGATAAGCTTGTCACATAAGGAATTAATTTAGTCAGTTAGTGGCTAAAGTTTTTGACTTATATACATCTACAGACACTTATCTTCCTTGGTGACTGGTGATTTGGCCATTGTATAATTTCCAATCCAATGTGCTAGGGTACGGAAACAAAACATTAAGAAATACCTAATATAATATAAAAGGGTAACTCTATTTTCTTTTGCTGTGGCATACTGTGTATACATTTGGTTGGACACCCTGTGTTTTCTCGTAACAGGCTGCATTTTGTGGTCTGCCCTCTCGTGATCTGCTCGTGGTGACCTCTCAGAAAGGCATTCAGGTGAGTTTTTGTTTGTCTCTGTGATCTGTGACTTTTGTCACATTTGAAGGAGGCCCTGCTATTTGTGTACTTTTTGTGGCTGTGGTTGAATATTATAATGGTGCAGAGGTCCAGGCTGAAGTGTATCAGAGTATTTTTTTTATTTTATTTGTGAACCTAAACAAAAGTGTTGATGCATATGTTTTTGCAGCCTTTTACTTGCATGTAAATCCATTGTTTTAGATGTATGAATCTGATGGCTCCATCATGGTGTATTGGCATGCCCTGGATACTCCGGAAACACCTACAGGTAAATTTACATATAAACTAGATTTCTCACATGTATTCACTCAAACACTGACCTGTATCAATTATTTTGATGAAAACTGTGATATGATATAATAGTAATATACTTTGTTGTTCTTGGAAATATGTCAGTACATTTGATCCATCTGCATGACACAAACAGAATTAAAAATATTAGTGGGAGGAATTGGTTATGATAATGACATTAAAGATTTCCAGGCATCTACACCTACATTATGTCTACACAATCACAAATGGCAGTGAAGACACTGTACATGCGAACAACATTTTTCTATTGTGTCAGGTTTACTCACCGACACTGCTCGCTTTGTTTGTAAAAGCAGGGGCAGTGGTTTATGCAGCTGTGTGAATTAATCATGGTGCACCAACTCTTCCATTTTCTGACACTTATTGCTCTGCTGATCTGGAATACCTGATTACTCAGAGCAAACCCTTTTATCTACCACAACAGTGTACATGCATCATTGCTGCAACAGTTCATGTACCTCCAGATGCAAATGCTAAAGTAGCCATGTATGACCTCAGCTGCAGACACTGCACCCAGATGGGGCCTTTATGGTTGCCGGGGACTTCAGTCATTGCAACCTACTTACTGTGCTTCCAAGATTTTACCAGAATGTCTTATGCACCACAAAGGGAGATAAAACCTTGCATCACGTCTACAGAAGTGTGGCTGGCACCTACAAACACACTCTTCTCCTCCATCTGGGACAGTCTTACCATGTTTCAGTGTTCCCGGTAAACTGGTGAAACCCACAATGAGGATCATCAAGGGTCTGGTTGGAGTGAGCTGACTCTGCTCATCAGCACCAATTCCAGCACACAGACTGAAGTGTGTTTGCTGTCCATGCTGTCACTGACTCTCAGATTTACATCGACTCATGTACCGACTCAACAAGTGTGTGGGCAGACAACACAAAAACAAATAAAAGCTGACCTAAAACCCTGGATCGACAAAGGGGTTCGCCTCCTGCTGAAAGCCACAGATGCAGCCTTCAGGTCTGGAGATCAGATAGTCTTACAGCTCAGCCGGGGCCGACCTGAAGAGGGGAATCTCCAAGGCTAAACACATATACAAACAGATGATCAAAGTGCACTTCAGCTCATTGGACCCCTGCCACATGTGACCAGACATACACACCATCATAGACATCACTCAAACCACCCAGTACTGTGGGTGGTTTGCCACAAGGTGTGCCACAAGACTGTGTACTGAGCCCTCTTCTGTACTTCCTCTTCACTCAACTTCTTTCCTGTACATGGTTCTAACACCATAATCAGGTTTGCAGATGACACAGTGGTGGTGGGCCTGATCTGAGGGGGTGATAAAACAGCCTACAGGTACAAGGTTCAGCACATGGCCATGTGGTGTGCCAACAAAAACCTGATACTTAACATGCAAGAGACCAAAGACATCATTATAGACTTAAGTCAAGCTATATATCAACAGAGCTGTAGTGAAGCTTTTATCAAACTTCAGATTCCTTGCAGTTCACATCTCCAACGATCTCACCTGGTCCCAAAACTTTTCCATCCTGATCAAAAAGGCAGAGTAGTGCCTTTATATCCCAGGATACTGGGATATAACCTTTTCATGAATATGTTGATATCCCCTGTCTCTGTATATACTGTAAGATATAGCATCACTGCAGTACGTACTTATACCTACACTTATCTGCAAATAATAATATTCTCAGATGCTAACTGCGTTTCACTGGCTTTGTACCTGTACTCTGCACAAAGCTGAGTATGATTTAATGTGATGTACTTTACTTTAATACACATGCTCATATATACATGGCTGTGCAATCACACATTTTTGTGTGAAAGAAAAGTATGAATCCAAAGTCTTCTACCAAATCTAGTGCACTCACAGAACGTATTTGTGTCGCAGCTCAGGCCGTGTTTGCTCGAGGGATATCAGCAGTGTGGGAGAATTACATATGTGTGGGTAAGTACCAAGTGAAATATGTTTCATTTAGTTACATATATTGAAAATACAGGGCAAAAGTCTACAGTCTACTTGTCTCTTTCTCTCTCTAGGAGTTTCATCTGGTGCCATTCTGGTATTTGATGTTCCCAGTAAAGGCAGTAATATAACCCTCTCTGAGGTCCTGGAGGAGCACAAGGATTCTATCACTGACTTGGCCTCTGAGTGTTCTGGTAGCCAGGTACGGTGTGTGTGTGTGCTTGTTCTGGGTGTACATTGTCTATGATCTGTCTGTCTGATCCTTTGTTGATACAGGATAGCTCTAACTTTTCCAGGAATGGCAGACTACTGAAATAAATGACCACTGCATGGTACTTCGACTTCATAGAAGTTCAACCTTTCTGCGAATCATATAATCCCCTCTACTTTGTTTATGTCTCCCTCTCTACTCAGGAGTGCATAGCTGATCTAGTCAGTGCAGATGATGGGGGCAGCCTGTGTGTGTGGAAGTCTGGGGAGGAATTTCAGCTGCTTAACAAAATCCCTGGCTTTGAGTAAGAAGTTGATTGCATTATAGTGTAGTCATTCTTGGTGTACAATATAAAACTGAGCTAAAATAAAGTGGTGCAGTGACAGCCCTTACTCTTTCCCCTCCATTTCTCTCCTGTCTTCATACATTGTTGTACTTATCTACTCTAATTTACGTTCCTTTCCACTGTCTTTGTTTCTTCCTCATTTCCCTTCCTCGTTCTAATCTAATTTCCATTATCTTTATTCCCTCACTGCTCTCAGTATGAGCTGCTCATCTGTCAAGCTGTGGAAAGGTACAGTGGTAGCAGGTTATGGCACAGGTCAGATCCGTCTCTATGAGGCAGTGACAGGAATCCTGCATGCTGAGGTCAACGCCCATGCTCGCTGGATATACTCACTAGATATTGCTCCTTTTTCTGGACTGGTGAGTTGTATAAAACAAAATGGATAAGAAAGAAATGACAATTTATTGAGCAAATATAGCTAACAACAAGAAGGGATTCATAGACTTCCTAGTGAAATATGGTAATTAGTTAAATTATTAAGTTTATTTAGCTCTAAAGCATGTTCATTTGGTTCTCAGTGAAATTTTTGGGGTATCTCATACCACTGCATTTTTAAATTTGCATCTGCTTGTGTGCTTTAGCTGTTGTCTGCTGCTGAGGACTCTTTTGTCAGGGTGTGGCACCTGACTGTGACCCCAGAGACAAACAGTGTGGAGGTAACTGGTCTTAAAACAGAATACACATTTTCAAGTCCAGGATCAATTCTGACACTTTCCCTGTGGTTTAGCTTGTATCGGATCATTCACTTTGTGTTTTCCTCCTTTCCTCTTAGGTTGCCCATTTGCACAATGAGTGTGTGACGGACACACAAATCTGTGGCGCCAAGTTCTGTGACGGCGATGGCTATGCCTTTGCAGTGACAGGCTATGACCTGAGTGAGATTATCCGCTACACACAGTCGTAGGACCTCGTTTTCATTGAGGCTAAGTGTATGAATGTGAAAATGGGTTGTTATTCTGCGAGGATCAACATCATCTTTTCTGGGAGAAGCATCTTGGCATTTTTGTGTCTACATCTGCAGAAGTTAGAAGGACATGAACATATAACAAAATAATGCAAAAGTGTTAAATGTTGATATATAGATATAA
>JBBMJY010000024.1:14994337-15006550 GCA_037833715.1 Toxotes lorentzi | reverse complement strand
GGAGTTTTTGAAACCAGGTGGAAAGGTCTTTGCTGAAAAATAAGCATGCAAACTCTGCTTTTAAAAAAGAGGGAGTTTTTTTGGAAGGACAGGGTGGGTTTTTTTTTTTTTTTTTTTTTTTTTTTAGTGCACATCAGGCAACCAGGTATCATTTTAATCCCACCCACCTTATCGAGATAAGATAAGAAGAATCAGGTCAGCCAGGAATTGTGTGCTGTTTGTCAGTCTAGGGCTAAGCATGTATTAAATCCCCAAGTTCTAGTCTGTTCTAGTTTGCAGTCAACACTGGTCACATAACACCAACTGACAAGACTGTTTTGAACCCCCACACATGACAGGTTATGTAACTTAAGTTTGGTAGGTACCAAATTACATGGTCAGTGCTGATGGCCAGGTCAAATGGGCACAAACAAGCTACAGTGACATGAACACACAGTCTTTATGGAATCAATAATTTTCTGTTTGTCATGCCTCCTGGTTGCCTAGGGTGGAGAGAGGGCTAACTGTGCTGGTTGGAGAGGGACAGTGGAGGACTAAGCAGTCAATAAGAGGTCCCAAATGACAGGGACACTGAGATTACGTAACTATTTGGAACAGTATGGAGGGAGGGAAAGGTTGGTCAAAAGTGATACATGAAATGAGCAAAGGACTGAAAACAACAGAGGAGGTACAGAGCTGAGTGAAAGAGCTTGATAAAAGAGAGGGCTGGGGGTAGAAAAGAGTACTGTGACATCACTTTTCTCAGAAAAAAATGTGTAGACAAACAACAGCAGTCATTTATTTCTTGTTAACTCAGTCAATAGTGCTGTGCGACACTGTAGTCCCATACACAGCCCCGGGGCCACTCATGCTGTGCGCTGCTGCAGTACTTGTGAATAATCGGCTCTTAGGTGTTACACACAGCTGAGCACACAATGTTGGGGAGATCAGACCTCAACAAAAACTGTTCTCAGATACGAATGTGAATTTATGTAGACCGTGTATGCACATGTGTCTAATAATAATAATGGTCTTAGAGCAATATTTTCCTACTCATATTTCCCAGTAGACACTTTGAAATCTTTTATTAATGAGAGTGACATGACAAAAATAGATTCTCCAAGACCTTCGGTGAAAGGCCCCCAGTAGTCCAAAGTGTCACTTTAATAAAATCACAGAGAAAAACTCCAACCATAGTATCAATAAGACATCTCGCCTCAGAGAAGCTGTCATGGGATGATTAAGGCACTGACCTTTTATTCAGCTGTCAAACCATTAAAGGATGTGTCAAAGTCTCACACTCTTATTAATATAACTGAATAACCAACACGACAAGTTTGTTCAGTGCACAAGCCAAGCTGTACATGCCCGGATTGACAGAAACCCTGCCATAATATAAGTTCATCCATCAGCGTCAGTTAGAACCTTATGTGTTTGTGGGTGTGGTGTGTGTCTGTATCTGTATCTGTATGTGTGTTTCTGTAAGTAAAACAGCGGGAATATCTATTAGGCTGGTTGCTTGTGTATTTCTTCATTATTCTGGTGGACAAAGAGCAATTTATCCCAAGCCCATCCAGCCTTGTGGCAGCTGCCTAGGCCTGTGTCGCTAAGCCTGCTGGGATAGAGCCTCACCAGGGGGGATGAAGAGCCTAAAGCCCCTCCAGCCTGCTGCCACAGACAGACCAGCTTTCTGAAGAAGCAACCAGGAAACCAGCTCTCGCAGACACGCTGTATAAATAGATCTTCCATTTTAAACACACTGAAATGAGAGGGAGAGGGGTACCACAAACTGACAGACCTGACAAACTGCCACTGCAGACAGACGTGCAGAACTAGGTCAAAAAACATTTGCAAATGATGAGCAAATAGCTTTCGAATTTTCGTTTTTATAGCATTGTATTTTTTTTACATGCATGCATGCATGCAGGGCTGTGTGTGGAATTTCAGTCTCAGTTTCAAACTGACATGCTGACAGTGACTTATTCTGTATGACATATTTTCTAATTTAAACCTGCAACAGCTGATATTGCATTGCAGCACAATGGGCAGAAATACAGGTACGACAGCAGGTGGAATAGGTGAAGTAGAAATGACAGAGGGTGTGTGAGTCTGTGATTTTATCTTGGTGATCATGATAAGAGGAATGTGGAGCGACTGAAATGGCCTGACGACTTGGCCAGCTCTTCTAGTCTGCAAACGGTGACAAAAATGAATGGATAGTGGTGTAGCAGGGTGGATCTGTTTTATTGCTAGAAACTAGATTATAGTTAAGCCAAGCCAACTGACCCCACCCACAGCTTCTGTGCATCATTAGGGTGTACCATGGAAAGCCACACCTACACATGTCATGCCAGGCGAATCCACCCTTCTTTCCTATGTGGGCCTCTGATTTGGGGGAAATGGCTCAACATACAGTAATAACTGACTCACTGTATCCAAAAATCTTCTCCACAAACCACAACTCATGAGAAGATAAGTGGAGGTTCCTTGGATGAAAGAAATACAAGGGATCTACCACGTTGTCAGACTTGGTTGAAATTATTCAAAATGAAAAGGCTGTTGAAAGTCTCATTGAAAGGTCTGACATTCATTCATATTTCATTTTAGGTCTGGGTATGTTAACACTGTGCTTTTGGTTATTTACTTTGATCCACCACATGATGCCCTAACATTCAAGAACTGCAGTTTTCTTATTCCCTGACCTTTCAGAATTGATTAGTGATTTACTTTGCTTGTTGGTCTATAAATAAAAAGCAATAAAAAATAGTTGGAGTGTTGTCCTGTAGAGAAATACACTTAACATCTTCTATAGATTATGTGTGACTGAGTTCCAGTTACATTCGACACATTGGGTTACATATTGTAACTTTTGTTCTTTGAACACAAATTGAGGCCTTTGACATGCTCAAAAATTGTGCGACCCTGCTCCTCAGTAGTGGTTCCACCTTGCCACTACTTGCAAACGTGCCTGATTGACCTTACATCTTGCATAGTACCTCCATTGGAGTCACAGATCTTAACACTCCAAAGGGGAGAGTGCTTTGTGAGCCAGGTGTGGAAGCTTAGCGCCATTGTAAAGGATGCCAGAGGTAGCATTCTTCACTCATAGGCAGACATTTGAAGTGCGGACACATTGCTGATGTCAAGCAAGGTTAAATGGGGCAGCTTTGAATCGTTTATCTGATATTTTGCCCCTGAAGTTGCTGAAAAGGAACGTGAATACGGGCTTACAGGGACACTGACCATTTCGGAATGGTCCATTATACAACAGCAATTAGTAGGTCTGTCCTGAGCTTTCTCTAAACATGCATGCACGCACACACACAACATGCATATTCCCAGTAACGTCATTTTGAAGGCTTGGGTAGGCAATGGGACTTAAGTGCATTAGATTAGAGTAAAATAAACATGATCAGACCCTGCCATCTGCACTGGGATGACATGGTTGCCTAGCACTGGGCACTGTTTGGATTGTCTGACGCTGATGTGCTGACGTTGGAGTGTGTGTGTGTATTTGTGCCTATTATGTGTGTATGTGGCCATATGTGCAGATGGCAGCATTCAAATGATGATGGATTCATTTTCCTGACGGTCTTCCAAATTAAAGTCAGTCAGAGATTTATTATAATAAAATGATGATGATAACTGAAATGATCTGGGACAACTTGTTTCCTACATCTCAAACCCTTATTTCAGCAAAGGTTTTATCATCCAAAAATAATATATTTGACTGTGAAGTAAAATTAGATTGACATCTGTATGACAAACCAGGTTAAAATTTGCTTGCTTTTAATTCACAACCACTCTTTTCCTCACAAATAAACACCCGTCTCATTAGCTCCGGTGTGTGGGTGAGAGAGTTTTTGAGCCTCAAAATAGAGTCACAGCAATAATAAAAGCAATATCCTGGCAACCCGTCTCATTGTGCTCTGGCAGTGAGACTGCTAATAGGGTTAATATGAAAGAGATGAATGGGCGTCTTCAGGGCACAACCTGAAATCAAAATAAATAAACATTTCCATCAAACACTGGGTTGTGTGTGTTCTTTGTTTCTCTGCATGTGCACATAGGTGTGTATGTGTGTGTGTGTGTGTGTGTGTGTGTGTGTGTGTGTGTGTGTGTGTCCGAAAGAGAATGAGGGAGACAAATGCAGGCTTTATAAGTGGACCAACTTGGCATTCACCTCAGTGCACACAGACCATTCCTAATTGGCAGCTGTGGAGAAAGCCCAGGCAAACTAGCATCGCAGAGACGTCACACAGAGGTTATCTAGGATTAACTAGAAACAAATTGTCATTCAGATCATCTCAGTGTGAAGAGGCACTATGTTCACCAGCCTCGAAAAAAAAGAGTGCATTCAGCATTTTTGGAACTCTGTCATAAGGAAGAAGTTATGCATGGTGACTTTATAACAACACTTCTTTTCTATGGTTCTTTGTAATGCACCACCACAGAGAGGGAAGTTTCATATAGCACCTGCTGTGCTTCAACAGATGGTCTTCAGTTCATCTCTGCTGAGCATTTGCCGTGTGTGTGTGTGTGTGTGTGTGTGTGTGTGTGTGTGTGTGTGTGTGTGTGTGTGTGTGTGTGTGTGTGTGTGTGCGTGTGTTGGTGGTGATGGGAGGTAGTCGGATCAGAGTTCATTAATCAAGGTTTGTTCTGACAACTTAAGCAAAGCTCAGTCTACGAACATACAGTACAAGGACGAGGAGTTTTTGTACTGTATGTATCTGCTTCAAAGGTCAAATTGATTCCTCAGAGACAGTGTCACGTTTTTCATCATGTCAGCGAAGCTCTGTTCTGGATGCTTTTCATTCATCATTGTTTGTATAACCTTTCCATGTCGGGGGGTACAGTAACTCAGCATGCTTACTCATTTCCAGCTATGCCCTGCCACACATTCACACCTGACAGCATCCCAGTATGAGCAAGGTGTGGTCTTCTACTATTTGACACAGGGCCAAGCACCTTGCACTTGCAGCTCAGTTTTTTTCTTTAGTTTCTCTGACACTTTAGTTTTAATACCCAGGACTTAAATCTGTGAACTACTGTTGTGTTCTACCTAAACATATTGGTTAAACAGTTCTAACAAAGAATATTGAATATCAAAAGTTAACATGCATGAGGTAAGATAACATTTAGTTCTCAAAAGCTTACATGTGTATGTTCAACATCAGAAAAGCTGAGCTGAAGTGGTGCCCTACTGACCCTTTTTTACCCTGCACATTCCCCAGCTGTTCTGTCACTCAACATTAATGCGTGTGCACCGCAAATACACATATACACACCCACATACTCACAACCCGATACAGACAATGACACACAGAAGTAGAGTTTCAGTGGTTTAAACTTTAACTGATTAGCTCTGACTTAATCATTGTCAGTTAATGCTTTTTCTTGTTGAACTCATCGGACGTGAACTTAACCTTTCCTTCAGGGAGACATAAAGGACTCCTTTGAAAAGTGTGCGTCCTAGTATCATGTGTCAGTACTCACATGTGGTGTAAGAGAGAGCAGGGCCGAAAAAGAAACTAAGTGTGGTTCAGTTAAAAAATGAACTCATGGTTCATTTTTTAACTGAACCACATGACATGGTGCTTTGGAAGAATGGGATAAGATGGAGGAAGAGGAGGAGGATTATTACTGTTTTCACATAAAACAGCCAAACTCTGAAAGCAGGGACCTGTGTCATACACACTTTTATGTTTAAAAACTCAAAAACCACAATACTCGGCAGAGCTTGTAGCTGATGAGTAACTCTTGACTTTTGGTTTCGTTTTAACTTTTTACCTGCCCCCCCTCCACCCGTCTGGCCTCCTGCCTGTCCTCCAGGACAGAATAAATGATATGTGATTAAAACCAAAGTGGTAAATAGAGTAGAAGTACAAACACTGCAACCTGCTCATTTGTCCCGTGAAAGCTGTCGGACCTCAAGTGAAAAACAAAATGACCCACACACTCCTCCATTACTGCCAGTCACTCCCACACTGCATGCCTGTGTGGATGGAGGGGGAAGAAAATATAGAGAAGAGAGACGTGACAGGACCCACGTATTTGGAAAATCTCAAGAAGCTCCTGCTTTGGCCATTGACTGGTGAGGAAACCATTACAGAAAAACACACTTGCACAGAGTCTTAAAGGCCCAGACCTTGCGTAAATACACATACACCTGTGTTCCTGTATTTTTCATTAGAGCAATGAGAACAACAAAAACAAAGACTTGCTCATGAATACAAGGCCCGCTGGATAGAATCCCAAACCTCCATTTCCCTGCTGAGCGTCGCAAGTCACGTAGACAAGAGACAGAGAAACAAATAGAAAGAAAGACAGATCAGGAGAGAGACGAGGAAAGAAGGACAGGAAGACACACACACACACACACAGAGAGAGAGAGAGAGAGAGAGAGAGAGAGAACGGGAGTTTGTCTGGAAAACACAACCAATGGATGTAAGGGCAGAGGTAGCTGTGCTCGTCCCTGTTTCCATGGCGACCCGAATGTGCTGTCGGTGCAGTGACGCCAGTCGAGAGCATTGCGCTGCGGCCGTGCTGACATGAGCCACACGTGCCAGTGCCCAGCTGACAGCACTGAGCATACGCCAGTGCCTATTCATAGCACCTAAGTGACGCCCGGGAGGGACACAGGCAGCCCGGAGTGTGGGCAAAGGAGGCCAGACGCCCAGAACTGGGTGGATGCCGGCCCAGGACTGGATGGCACCCCTTGATGGAGGTGGATGGATGCATGAAGAGAGTGAGGGATTAACTCATGGTAGGGGTTATGTCATCCTCTCTCTGATCTCTGTCCACACTGACACCTGGCCCCTCAGTCATTACTGAGAATTGCACAATTCCCTACTCGAACAAGCTCAACCTTAAAAATGCATAAATGCATAGCACCAATCTGGAGGTACTTCAGCAGGTGGATAATGTAAAGTTTTGGGGGAGGGTTTTTTTCCCAAGCTGCCAGTTCCCTGAAGATGAGATTAGGGACCTGTGGTTGAGTAATATTTAGGACTCCAGTGACCCACTACTTCGTTGCTCAGCAGCATCCTGAGGTGAGAGATGGCTGAGCTCTCTCTGTCTCTAGCTCACAGTGATTACTTCTTAATTTCACTAACACTAACATACAATGTGTCTGTCTTTTGTCTTAAAACTCACATTTTAATTGAATTAAATGAAATGTTGTTTGCTTATTCCTGATGCAGGTCAAGCTACATTTTAATGCCCCTCCTCACATATAAGCAGACGGTCATGATGCAAATTAAAGGGAGAACAGCTGAGAACTGTTTTGCTGACAAGATGGCAAAAAATAATGCTGGAGTCACTGACAGTTTAACAGTTATTATCTGTTGATATCTTGTGGAATCAAATTTTTCTGACAATATTCTAAACAATATTGCAGAAACATTATATTTAAAACTAAGTGAGACAGTTCATATTTGTGGTATTTGATGCGATAAATAAAATCTCCTGATTTCCTAAACATAAATTTGACACTGTGGCTCATATCATTTGGAAAATTTCTGAAATCGGCATGTAAAAATCAATAACTGTGGCACAAGATCAGGTTGTGATAATCTTTCTGTGCATGACTGCGTCTGACGCCAGATGCACCTTCACACCACACTGCCCAGAATGTGGTACAGTTGGCAAGAGGGCTGGAAACACCAAGTCAGTGACTCCTTTGTGAGCGATTGTTCAAGCTCAATTGGTACTTCTGTAACACTGCTTTGTCTGAGAGATCAGGCAGAAGAATAGCAGAGGCTCTGAGGCAAAGAGAGGCCCATTGTGGTCAGTCAGCACCCAAAGTTAGATTGTGGTCATTCGATGGATGGTGTCAAAGGCCATTGTGGCTCCTGAAATGCCACATGGGACGTACGGAGTTGCTGAGTGAAATCGATCTGAGCGGGGGGACAAAGATCACCTTTTTTCTTTGTGTGTAGTCAGTTGTTTGTTTATGTGCGCATGTGTATTTGTACGTGTGTCTGTCTGTGTCAAGGGTGCAACGTGCAGGCCAACTGTGTTTGTTTGTAGAAATTTAGCTGATGCGGGCCTTTCACACCCGTGGGATCAGCAGTTTGCCCCCTCCCCCCCTCAGGAGAAAGACTGACAGAGAGGGGCAAACCATGTGGACGCCCCCCCATTATGCCCCCATTGTGCCCCTATTGTGCCCATATGGCTGCATCAATAGTGCTATAGCAGAGGCCACTGGCAATGGAAAAGTGCTGCATGAGACACTTTGAGATAAAAGTACAGCACATCTGTGTATGTCATGAAGAAGAGAGGGCACAACAAGCCTAACAAAAGCAGAGAAGTGAACAGACTAAACACACACACACAGTCACATGACCTTCACTGTATCGTGCTGCATGTCAGCAGAACTCAGGACAGACTGCACGTAGAATAGAAAATGTGGCATATTTTTTAGCATTCCCAGTTGTAGCTCATCCCAGCGGTATCCATGTCATGGCTACAGCATGATGTTCCATCACCCGTCTGTACTGATGTGTATGAGTCCCATGCCTACTGTCCACAGCCTGAGGACGGTTGCCTAGGACTTGCATGCAAGCTAAGATGGGAGCAAGCCTGGGCAGGTTGTTCCATTCCCTTCACAGGACAATGGCTGTTTCAGATGCTTGGCTGAGCAGGAGTCCTGGAGAATCTGTGAGAGACAAGGGGCCTCTCACGGCCCCTCAGTTGCCTGACATTTATGCTTTTGCCAAGTTCAAAATACAGAGGATGGCATTTTTTTTTTTTTTTAGAAATGCTGATGAAGTCTGATGCTGACATGCTTCACTGTCAGCTCAAATAAACAAGTCGACACTGAGAACTGAATTTGATTTCTTTTTCTTTTTCTCTTGTTGTGTCTTTCTTTCATGAGCATCCTGTCCCTGCTTGTTTCTGAGTTTAATGCTTTGTAATATGATTTGATCTCCACAGTTGAGTAACAAGAGTTAGCATAACTTTGAAGACACTACAGCTTTTTCTTTACAGTAGGTAATAATTGAAGAATCTCCTCCATACAGATGGACCCAAAGGAATGCATACAGAAGGATACTGACTGTGCTTTTGGGATGTTTCCAAATTATGAATCATGACATTAAGATCACTCCAAGCTACTTAAGACACAGTTCAGATCAGCAGTCTGGTTGGTCAGAGAAGCTGGGATGTGACTGGAAGAGTGTTGGTTCAGATATGTGGACTGACAAAAACTGGCAAAATTTGCTGCAGGGAGAAGTAATAGTTCTGTCTGGTCCCATTACTGCTGCCATGATGCCAGGGAGTAAATTGTTCCAGAGGAGATGCTGTGGTTTTACTGGCCAATTAGAAATGTGTTCAAAACAATTAATAAAAAATTAAATGTCCTAATAATAAACCAGACCAGACTGAGCACAAACTGAGCAGTTAAACTGTCTGAGCAAAACAGACAGGACACACACACGAGCAGATGATTGATTAATAGTTTCGTCTTCGAGCTGCTGTGCACTACAATATCTGTACTGAACAACAGCAGTTGGTAGCATCCTTCCTGTGGGTGGTGACCTACTGTAGTACACAATAGTGTTCCTTTAGACCTGAACATCCACCCAAATAGTTTCAAAATGAACTGGATGGGTAGTCCTAAGGATAAAAATAAAGGTTTAGAAATGCTTTAAACTAAATGCACTCTTTACATTGTGCAATGTTACACAACCTCAGACAGACAAGCAGGTTCAGCAGGTGGACATGATGAAGTCAGCAGTTTGACCAACTGAGCAAGGAAGACCTGTATTCAAGCTACAGAGGTGGCAAGTATCAGCCCTCCTGAAGTGCTCTTGAGCAACACTAAACATGAAACGATACATTGCATTATGAATAAGGAGGCAACTACCAATCATATAAATAATTGTTTTATCTGATGGTTATTTTCTCATTTGAGTTTACATCAAGTAATGTTAGGTTTTCCCAAAGCCTAAGGGGATGTCTTCAAATTTTTTGTCAAACCAACAGTCCAAAAGTCGAAGATATTTAGTCTAACATCAAAGACTGACGTGCAAAAACGTGTGACATTTGAGAAAGTTGAAGCAGTTAATTTAATTTTAAATAATCAACATCTTATCAAAAACTTACATCAACTAATTAATGAATTGTCAGTGAAAGAAGCAGTTTGCTTTGTGTCTGTCTGGTGCTTTACATCACTGCATACAGCCCAGGAGCAATAGGCTATATTGTAGTGGAATAGACTGATACACGTTTCACAGAGAACACCTGCACAAGTATCTGGGAAAAAAAAAAAAAAAGTTTGATACGTTTTCACCTTTGCCAACATTACAGTGAACATGCCATGCAGTACTACAAATTCACTATAAATTCCCCATTTCGAATATAAGACAGAAATATGAGACACGTGAGTCCCTAAAAGAATATCATAGCCATTTTATCAATGCCTGCAGGAATATAATGGATGGTATTACTACGTCCTCGACGTGCGCACTGTCCGGTGCGGAGACTGCCACTCTCTCTACTTTATGAATGGATGGGTGTGGCACTGGTGACTAGCAATGAGGCTGTCGTCACTGCGCTCGTTGATAGGCGCTGGCGTGCGGTCGGTTGAAGGCTGGCCTGGAGTGTAACATAACTGGGCTCTGCCACCGCTCCAGAGAGACGGAAACGAGAGAAGGAAAGGGGAGGAGAGGAGAAGAGAGAGAGAGGGAGACACACACACACAGAGAGACAGAGACAGAGACGGCGGCGTCAGCCCACTCCCCTGCGAGGACTAAACTTCTGACGAGACATTTGGTGAGACGGGACGCATGAAAACAAGGGTGCGGTAGAACAAAAGGCAGACTTTTATTCAAACGTGTTATTATTATAATTATTGTTATTATTATTATTATTATTTAATCAGTAATGGGACTATTTTTTTCCTTTTACAATGGGAGTAAGCAGATCAGAGAAATAGAGATGAGATTAGATGCGAGCAGACAGATGTGAATGAGGATGAAATTAGTGCGAGCGGATCCAAATTCGTGGAAAATGTGGATGTGAAGTCTCGTGTTGTATCATTATTTAAAAAACAAAAAAACAAAAAAAAAAAGAAAGAAAAAAGAGAGAGAGACTTATCCAAGCCATGACAGACAGTACTGCTGTCTCAAAACAATCAGAGACAAAAGAAAGTCAAGGCAAGGGTCCCCCTCCTCCATGTACTCTCCCCTCCGTTAGTAGGTGTGACAGAAACAACAAAGGGACGTGGAAAAAACTCGCATCAGGACCACAGCCGGACAACAGCCCCGACAGATCCCAGAGCACAATAGCGGAGGTGGGGGGAGGGGGGGTCTGCAAACAAGGGCATGTCTGCAGGTTTTGCAATATGCAGCAGTCTTCATATAATTACATTCCTCCTGGCGTCTCTCGGCTCCAACAGTCGGGAGTGTTTTTCTTCTGTCAGTTCTGGCAGAGCCTCACCGAACACGCGCGTTTAGAAACGAAGCCGATAATTCGATGACGTGCCAAGTCCAGGCTGAAACGGAACAAGTGTTAAAAAAAAAACAAAAAAAACAACCAAGCAAATAAACAAACAAAAACGTTTGAGTTACCATTAGTGCGCTGTCATCCAGAGGAATGCTCTGAAGTGATCGCATGTGTTTGTGCCTTGCAGTTTAATGGGGGAGAAGCGAGAGACGAGCGCTGCCCAGAATAAACTGAAGGGAAACGAGCAGCGGAGAGGTGTGAACTGAAAGTGGACTTCGAGGGGAAAGGAGACCTGAACTGATTCCAGAGGCGTACGTCTTTCACAGGTAGGAGCCACTGGCATAATTACACATACTCCGTGTTTTTACTTGCGCGTGCTTAACTGTGTATTCTCGGTCTACAATGCAGACCACATGTGGATTGATAGAGCTGGCTGGGTTGCATAACGATCCGGTCAATTTGGGTTGTTTGCAGTTGTGCAGTTATCGACAACCCTGAGGCTGAACTTGAACAACCTGTTTTTAACTTCTGCAGCGGACGGGCTTGTTGAACTTTGTTTGAGGGGGGAGACACCGCTTAAGACGTTTTCTTAGATTAGGTGCATTGGACTGTGATTTGAAAAACCTTACGAAGTTTGCGTGAATAATGTCATTCTGACCATGGTCAAGAGTAAATTAATGTGAATTAATGTGGGTGTGTCACTTTAAGTCGACCCAAGACCAAATCTGTACGACACTGATAAAAGTCATGTAGCTTTTTCCCTGAAGGGGATGTTGTTTTATATAT
>JBBMJY010000024.1:14940762-14994237 GCA_037833715.1 Toxotes lorentzi | reverse complement strand
TACATATAGTTAAACCAGCTTTTATAGGCTCTCTTTTCTTTTTTAAAGTAGGCTATTTAGATATTGAGTTAAATACATCATACTCACAAAGGGCCATTGAAGAGATACCACACAATGTTAGAATGCAGAATGACCGTTATTGCATTTTAGAAAAAGGCAACAGAAATAACTTTTTTACAAAAAACCTTCAAGTGATTGAAATCAATTGAAAGTATCAATATTCTATACAGTATGCAGTCAGTATCATCTAAAAATCATCTCATCATAAGTACCTAACACTGAGTGTAATACCTGTGGGGCTATTTTTTTTTAAGGCTGGATTAGGTAACTCTCTTTGGTAAATTAATCTGTGCTTTGCTAAAGTCTAGATTGCTTCACTTGCTTAAATACAGAATCGGATAGCTCCACCACCTGTGGCCTGAATGAGTGAGTCCAGCTTGAAGGCATAGCTCAGGAGTGGAGTCACTCAATGTGTACAGAGCCAATATTTCCTGATTTTTTTTTTTTTTTTTTTTTTTGTTCCCTTTTCTTTATTTTTCCGACTCTGTGCGCAGAGAGCAGATGGTGGGTGTGGGGGGATGGTCTGATACAGTTGACATCAATTCCTCTGCTCTGTCCCACTCCTCTGTGTTTTTCTATCAGCTGTGGAATTTGAACCATTCTTCCTTTGGGGTGAGGCCCGTCCCTCTGTCTGCCCCTGCTCAGAGGAGTAGGTTGTCTCTAAGGGGAGACGGAGTGTGTGTGTCTGTGTGTGTTTGGGGGGGGGGGGGAGTAACTGGGGGGTTTTCCCGTAGGGTTGCACACCAAACATTCCTGGCTGCTGGATGGCCAACTAGTGGGCCAAGACCACTGAGCTGGGAGTCATATAAGAAGCTGCGTCTCTGTGAGTTGAGCAACATTGCACACAGACACACACACAGACACACATTCAGTCACATGCACACACATACTGACACACAAAAAACACACTTACAGAGTCTGCTTCAAGGCCATGACTCCTCCTCCAGAATGACTCGGGCCTGTGAGATGTTTGCATGGGCAGAATGGTTTGTATTGTTTGTAGGGTATGGGCATACATTTACTGCTGCATGTATGTGTGCAAGGATGGAGAGCTGTCCTTATTAGAGTGTAGAAAGACACTCAAATGCACGCAGACACACACACATTGTTGGATGCCAACACAGGCATTCACACATAGAAAAGGAAAAAAAGAAAACGAACAGAGACTCACAGTCATCATACAACAGTGTCTCTTACCAGCACCACATGATGTTTGTCCTCTTCAGTAAGTTTTGGAGAGAGCGAGAACGAGAGAGCGAGGGAGAGAAGCAAGTGATTGTGCTGGTGATGGCAACTGCACAGTTTGTTTCTCTCCTACTGGCTGCCTGTTTGGCTGTTTTTTAAACGGGGCGTCAGTGAGTAAAGAATGTGTATGCAAGAGAAGAAAGCAGAGCGAGACAGCGAGGGGAAAGTTAAGGAAGACAGGCCATGTGAGAAGAGAAGAGAAGAGAAGAGAAGAGAAGAGAAGAGAAGAGAAGGGGATTGTTCGAAAATGAATAAGAGAGAAACTGAGTGGAGCGTAGAAAGAAGGGAGCAAAAAAAAAGGAGTGCGGATCCTGAGGAAGAGGGACACGAAGGGGTTTTGGCTGAAGGGGAAATGAGAGGAGAGCTGGCTGAGGGAGTGAGAAAGAGAAAGACAGGCTTGAGAACGAGAGCAAGTGAGAGGGAGAGTATGTCAGGCGCTAGACTGACTGACTGTAAACATGACAAATCACAGAACAAAAGAAGTTGTGTGAACCCTCTTTCACCTCAAATCTTTGCCCACTCCTTCTTCTAAGTCTGATCCGAAAAGATGGTAAAGGCAGGATTTACATAGAAGAAATGCAAACAGAACCAGTTAACCCTCCAGACGGTCTATTCAGGGGTGATGAAAAAACTTTGTTAACTCCTGAGACCAAAAAAAAAAAAAAAAAAAAAACCTCAACTCTTTTAGAAGTGATTCTACATGTAAAACTCCTTTGAACATCGGTCTTAACTTCCTCTAATGTGGTAATCCGCTGCTCTGTGTCACTAGCACTCTCTCTGTTTTCACTGCATGCGTGTGCGAGCGAGTGTGATTAGTTTTATAGGCCTCTGCAGCTGGTCTGAATTACAGTGAGCAAACAAATGTCATTATTAGTCTGGTCCACCAAACAATAAAAACAACACTGAAAATCAAATAGAAATGCCTTCAACAGGTTTTATTTTCTGTATATTCCTAATAACCTGCATGTCTATGTCAAATGATGTCGAGTAGCAGTAAAGCACACATTTGCAAGGCTAGACAGCTAATTTGTGAAGGAATTAGTTATTTGTCTATGTGTGTGTGCTGAGAGACTTTGATAAGAAGGTGCTGTGTTGCTAGCGAGGACAGGACAGGGCAGGGATCAAGAGGGCGAGAGGAGATAAAAGAACCAGTTCATTTCGGGGAGGGTGTCCTCGTGCGGTTGTGGCCGCTCAGACAGCCCAGAGCTGGACTGAAGCTCACTGACAAGGGGTTGGGTCCAGAGTTCCAGGATGGCTTCACTGGTGTTACACAATCTCACTGTTGACAGAATATGGGGAAAGAGTTCTGGGTCAAAGGTTTTATGGAGCAAGAATTGTTTTATTTTTGATACGGTTCTGTGCTTTTGAATGGGAATTAATTAGCTAAATCACAAAGTTTTGTTTCTGTTTAATTCCACTCAAAAAACTCAATTTCACTGTTCATGAAGTGCCAGTTTATGTCCCTTGCGTAGCTTGTTTGCTTGGCTGTAGCTCCTCTCTATTTATGTTTGTGTGTGTGTTTCCATGTATCCGTATCCTGGATGTATCTCTGCAACAAATATAGATGTACCTTTCTGCGTGATTATGCATGCATATTTTTATATATCTGCAACTCTGTATGCAATTTGATCCCCGGGTGTCTCTTTCTTTAGCATCTGCTCCTTTCAATTGTGGCGGAAAGCCGATCCCCATGGGTGAACTGGCTCCAAAGTCATATGACTGAGGAAATGCCAACTACGTATTCGAGTGTATGTGCTGCAATCACAGATTGTATTTCACACCACATCGTCTGAGGGTTTTATACTGGTAGTTACTGGTAATCGTGTGTGTGTGTGTGTGTGTGTATTCTGGGGTTGGTTAGACGGGTGTGGTTGTCTCCTTGCATCCCCTACAGGAGTTAGGACGCTGACCCACGCACCAGCCACTTCCCATGTCTGTGTGAATCCAAACAGTCCCATATGTCTGGCTTCTGTGTTGTTCACACGCAGTGGAAATCTCTAGCGTATCTCATTTTCAGCACCCCCAAGCCTCGGCGATCTGTCTCTTTATCTTACTGTTTGCTTTTCACGTCCTCCTGCCTCACAACTCACACCCCATCACACACACACGCACTGTTCTGTGACTGTGGCTTTCATTAACCGAGAATTAAGAAACCCCAATTAGCACCTTCAGCAACATCAGTGATTGGCTGTGCTTTGGTGAGAGAGGGAGAGGGAGAGAGAGAGGGAGAGAGAGAGGTTGTTCACAGTTTCATTTTCTCGTTCGTCCACGAGAGGCAGTGAAAGAAGTTGTTGAAGGTTCCTCTGTATGCTCCAGGTCTCGTAGACATTTGGCCTCGTGTCATTTTAGCACTGACAGTAGCTGATTGCTGCTGTTAATGGGACACCTATGAATGTGATTGAGAACAATGGTTTCACCCTGGTTTGCCTGTGATCTTACCTGCTGCTGTGTGTTGACAATCTGTTGCTTTCACTGTACGCAGAAAGCATCTAATTTCTCTGAATGCTTCTGTCATACATTTTTCCCTTACACTGCTCCCTACTGTGCCTTCCCCACACCCTAACAGCATCACAGGAATGCAGCCAAAAGTCTTTTGCAAACCCCTTTAAATAGACATAAACACACTGATACATTCATATGCTCTCCGCCTGTCTATGTGTCTCTGTCTCTCCTCTAGTAAGAGCATGAGGCTTTAAACTAATCTGTAGTGAGAGAAACGCCCAAGGGTGCCATTCTCGCTAATCAGGGTCAGACCAGTTTCAGCGCGGGCCAAGCCACTCATGAAACCACAGGAGTTTAATCTGTAATTGTGTTTGTGCTCATGAGGCTGTACGTGTCTTAAGGTGTTTCCCCTCATATTTGTTTTTACAGATACGAATTGTTTTTTTTTTTAACCACCCACTGCCATTTGATCGAGGGCTGCTTGATTTTTGCAGTTTCAGGAGGCTGATGCAACCTGACTGACACTCTCTTGTGTCTGTCTCTCTCACTACACACAGGCACACACACACACACACTCCAGAATGGATGAATCAGATATGATAACTGAGGATAGCAAGTTGCAAATGAGAACTCTGTCATCATCCCAGTCAGTGTTTGTCTGACTCCAGTCTCTGTGGTTTCGCTCCCACATGGAAATCTGAAATTGACTCACCACTTTATGTGGTTTGGTTAGCCATTTTCAGCTTGGATCTATTTTTAACCATTGCACACTTCAAGGACCTTTCCCTTAATTTAAACTAAGTGAAGGAAAAACTTAATAAAACTTAAGTCAGAGTCAGAGTGGTTCTCTGCTTGCATTGAACATTTGTATTTTTTTTTTATCCCAATAAATAGCAGCACGATGGGAAAGAAATTCAGAATAAGCATGATATAATTTTTGGGGGGTTATAGCTTGCATTTGGATAAAGATAATAAATCACCTTGTAAATCCGCTGTGGTCATTTAAGGACAGACAATTTTTAAATTGTCATACAAGCTGGCAATGAAATAATCTCCCTCTTTGTTTCTCTCTCTCTCTTCTGCCTCTGACTAGAATACACCACTCTCATTTCAACATAAATATTTCATCAAAATTATCAATATCATTCCTATTTAATATCATGGGCTACTTAATACTGATGCATTACTCAACAGAGGTCATGTTATGCAGAAATATCGACTTCTCGAGTGTTGTTATGCTCCATCGTGGCTGTTATGGTTTTCTGTTAAATTGCCTTTTACTTCCCCCACAATGCAGGGATCAGTAATACAGTAGGGACATACTGTATATCTAAACTCAATGGTTAAAGCCATACAGAATTGTACAGGACATTTTCAGATAAGTGTATGTTACAATTTGTGTACAAATAGCCAGAGTATCTCAATGTGTTTCATCTGAACATTTCTCTGGTCTGACTGACCTCTGTTCACAAGTGGTCAGGATTAGCTGGGATCAACAGTAATGCACCATCCAAAAGAGCTTCCACCCCCTTGCCCCTTGCCCTTATTCAAATGATTAAAGCCTGTGTGGCTACGCTGCAGCTTGGCAAGTGAATGACAGTGTGCGCTGACTATTGTATGCCGGTTGTATCACCAGGACACCGTGAAGCAGTGTGAAAATAACCAGACACCAGTATAGATTATTCCATCACACTATTTTAGGTTGCCTGCTGTGCATAGTGTATCATCTCTGTGTGTGTGTGTGTGTGTGTGTGTGTGTATGTGTGTGTGCATGCATGAGCCATCTTGTTTTACAACACTCCCACAGTCTGAAATACATGTTGACCTCCATCTTGACAGATTCAGGCAGTATGTAGGGTATTGCCCTGCACTGCTGTCAGGTGAAAACTGTGTCTCTGTATATTGGCGATTTTTGTGCTTTCAGGCCAGCTGAAGGATTACATGGCTCCTCAACGCTCAAAAACACTTGTGAATAAACTCAAAACTGCATTGCCATTGAGATAAATGCATCGCTGTTTCTGCTCTGTCTGTGAGACGCAAGGCTTTCGCCTCGCAACAGGTTTGTTTTTGTTTGTGCAAGTGCAATACAATACAAGGAACTCTAGTTTAGCAGCACAAATGGATAAACAACACGCAGGCTATTTGAAGCAAACACAACAGAGGACCTTCCTGTTATGCCTTGGCTTTCTGTAATGTGGTTTATTTGTCTGTCTGTGTTTCAGACTGTGATTTTTGTTCTTTACACTCCTGTTCTTTCCCTCCCCTCTGTTTGCGCCTTTCTATTTCTGTATTTGTGAGCAACAGTCTGTTTTAAATAGCAGCAGACAGATACTAGATTAGCCTGATACCAATATAGATATTCTGGAAAAAAAACAAACAAACCTGGAAGTGAAGTAGAAAACGGAAAACTAATCTGATACTCGGGTTATACTTGAACACATTTGCCAAGGATCCATCAAATTTGATTTGAAGAGTTAAGATATTTCACAGTTTATAAAAAAAAGAACATATGAGAAGCAACCCTATGATAAACACATGAAGTTTCAGATTTCATCACATACTACAGCCTTATTTCCATGACTGGAAATATAAATGTCAATACTGATATCCTGTATCTTTGATAAGCCAGTATCAGCTGATTAAAGCAGCTGATACTGGACTATGGAGCAGTGGTTTCTAAAAGAAATTGCAGGATAAATCTCAAGATGAAAGGACAACAGAAAAAAAGTATTTTTGCTGCACAGAAAGTTTACCTTCGTCTACTTTTTTACTTTATTTCTTATGAATTACTGGATCATTTTTTATCTCCAGAAGCCTCTAAAAGTTACTCAGATAAAAACATGAAAAGTGATTTCACTTTTTAGTTTAACTGATCACAACTTGGGATGGGGGGTGGGTGGGGTGTCCCAGGTAGACTTAAAAGTTACTCAGATAAAAACATGAAAAGTGATTTCACTTTTTAGTTTAACTGATCACAACTTGGGATGGGGGGTGGGGGGGTGTCCCAGGTAGACTTTGCTTCACTTTGATGAGAACTTGTGCTATACAGTACTTTGCAGAGAGTGGTGGGACGATATACTGACTGTGTGCAGTGTGATCTCTGCAGGGCTGCAGCTATGCTTCTCAGTGCCAGACTGAAGTCCAGAGGTGTTTGGCTTGGCTTCACTCTCTGTTTGATCAGGCTGTTTCTGGAATACTGACTGACCTGTGCTGAGGCCAAATGCATCTCTCTTTCTCTCTGTCTCTCTCTCTGCTCAGCTTTAGCTCCTCCTGGTTACTGACACGTTGCTCAAATGTATGTATGAGACAATACATGAAACAAGCACTGAACATTTTCTCTCTTTCCGTCGTTTAGGACTTAAGAGGAATGCGAGTGTTGTTTGCCCTCCCTCACCTTTTCCTGTTTGTTGTCTGATCTCAACTCCAGTCCAAAGTTTACTCTGATTCATCTTCACCAGACTGTGAGTGTGGACCTGCCTGAGGTTACCAACATTCCCAACATCACCACAGGTAGCAGCGAGGTGTCAGAGTCCAGTGATAGATTGCATGTATCGTTGGAAAGATCTCCTGGAAGATTGCAAGTCACAGTACTTTGTTGTTGACCACCCATTGATCTGCCATTAATGGGCTATGCTCTTAAATGCACCGTATAGTATACCGTGCTTTAGAGCTTGTTAGCCATAATGGTAATCTATCTGCATCAAGACAGAATTAAGGCATCTGCTTTCTGCTGGATCAGCTGAGGAAGAAATAGAAGAAATGTTCCCTGTGAACACCATTACAAAGTATGACGTGCTACCACAACAAACAGCAATTTGCAGTGGATGTTGTATTTTCATTTTTTTGGTGGCATTTAATCTCTTAGTCTTGCAAATATGTGGCCTAAATTATGTTGTGACTGTCATGACTGCTAACGGGGCAGACACTGTAAAGTTTAGTAGCAGTAGTTTCAGATATCGAACAGGTCATCAGCAAACACCAGGCTTTAGTCTCAGTCCTTTGCACAAGCAGTTCCATACTTAGGCATTTGATATTCGGAGGTGGTTCCTAAAAAGAAAATCATTGTAGAATAGGAACCACAGTAAAGTGACTAGTAAAAGAGGTAAAGATGCCAAAAAGTAGAGCACCTTTGTTTGCACTTTTTTTTAGCTTAACATGTGAGGTTTCCTCTTTTACATACACTAAAAAGTGTAATTCTAATAATCCCATTCATTTTCCTTTTCCTTGCTATCACCATATTAACGAGCTCCAGGAAGAAAACATGGAGCACTTTGCATATTGTCCATGATAAGCTCCTATTTTATCCTCCTGCTAATGGATTACTACAGGGCATTTTGAGAAGTTACCAGGGAATATAGCTGGAGGATTAAATCAATTTCAAGCTTACACTGAACCCACTGTACATGTGTATCTGGGGAGTAAGTGTTAAAAACCTAATCAGAAGTGACACAGAGAAAATGTTGAGTGGATTACACTTGTTAAAGTTGTTAGAGACATGATATGGCAGAGATGTTGACCCATGTATGGATGCTGGGTCTATTCTCTGTTCTTCAGTGTATCCTTCAGCCTCAGCTTTGGTCTCAGTTTCAAAAGAGGCTGTGAGCGGAAGGAGTCATGTTGCAGTTTTTTGTCTTTCAGTCATTTGTGTGTGTTGTTCCAACATCTCAGTGGAAAGAACTGTACTGAATACAGAGCTATGGGATAGATTACATTTGTTTACAGGTGCATTGTGACAAATAATGTTGAAATTGTGGACTTTTAGTATGTTAAATATTTTTAATTTTAAATGTATTTTGTGAAATGCTCACTATAGGTAACATTGGACAACATGAATACTGATAAACTGCTTAACGCAAACCCAGAGAACATTCATATTTCCCACAGAGATTTTAGACTGGACCCACTAGTCTGCCCACAAGATCACATCTGGCTCTCACTTCCTCTGTTGTCTTTCTACGGTTCCAGTCTTTAGCTGCTTCTGCAGTCCATGTCCTTATAAGCTGGGTCCTGCTGACATTATTCTGCTTGTTAACCTAAATTCTGCCCTCAGCTTCATGGCTTTACTTGAGCTCTGGTCTTATATTCACTTCCTTCCTGATCTCCATCCCCATTTCCATATCTGTCTCCTTCCTGAACCCGATTCTCACACTCCACCTTGACGTCATTTCCAGCCAGGCCCTTGACCTAAGCACCTAGCTGTTCTTCATCCCTATAATGGCCTCAGACCTTCCCACCATTTGCTTCGAATGTCGGAGAATGCATGTAGCAGAGAATGAGCCATGCTGAAACAGAACCCAACATGCCCCAACAAAGGATATACATACTTCAGGTTTTGGAGAAAACCTAGGTAAAAAAAGAAGAAGGCGCAAATTATTCCAGCGCAGTGAACTATCACTTTAAGAGTTTTTAGCAGCAGCTGAAGAAAGCCTTAATAAGATTAGCCCTTACACTTGACAGCCACAGCTTAAGAGGCACCTCTACTGACCTGTGTGTCTCTACCCAGCAGAGAGTGTGCATGTGTATTTATTTATACGTGTGTATGTGATTTTAAGATTGTGTTTGTTTGATGTAAAAGACAGTGTTTTTTCTTTTTTTTTTATTGCATGCATGTGTTTATGTGTCTATACATGAACATGGGCATAGCAAGACATGCCTGTGCAACCTCAGTCCTCTCAAGTAAGAATGCACACTGTATATTATAACTTCCAGGGAAGACTACCTCTGCTATGCATAGTTTGTCTTTATCACAGGGGACTTGTGCCACTCAGGAATTTGGAGCATACACTCAACCCTTTGACCTTTCAAAACCCCCCTGTCCATCTTTTCTACCCCAAGGCACTCCCCTATCTTAAACTACAAGCAAGGATTTTAACCCAGCAAGAAAACAATTCAACAGACAAAAAGCCCATGGAATCACTTGAATTTCTCACTTCATTTTTTCCTACTTATCACTTCAGAGATGTTTTAACCTGCCTGCTTAAGGCCATGGACGCCATACCCACAGGGACGCAAGGGCTAGTTAGAGACAGTGAGGAATATGCAATGCCGTTCTTGTTGGTCCCCGGCGCCGCTTTGTGAAAGCCAGGCACCTCAATGTTAAACATTTAAGTTGGCATTAATTTCATAATCAGAGGTCTGTTCATTCTCAAGCAGACAACAGGCAGTTCAGCACCCCCCCCCCCCCCCCCCCTTCCTTTACTCATGCCAAGCTCCTTCCATTTTGTTCAGCTATTCCCACCTCTACACCTCTATCCAGCCTTTGCCCCCGGACCTCAAGCCACTTTACATTCCCAACATATTGCACCATCCTTGCCTATCATCACCACCTCAGACATGAACTGATCATACATTAGTTTCTGCCGGTGATCGCTTATCTTCAACCAGGGAGTCAGAGTTACAAACTGAAGTCGAATGGGGGGGGGGGGGGGGGTAATAGCTAATGACAAGCACGTCGACACGTCTTATATTCTTTTACTCTGTATGGGATGCAGGAGACACTGTTTAATAGCTCAGAAATCTTAAATCATACCTCATTCAGCTTTATCACTTTTTCTAGTTTCATGACAGCAACTTGATATGTCAATATGATGTTGCATTAGGTGACTGATGTTTTAAGATTACACATATGTATAATATATACAGTACATATAAATTCAGAAACGAGCACACCTCACACACCTTTAAGATCATACTCATGTTTTATTTCCTTTTTCCAGTTTGCGAACAATGAAATTAGACTTTTGACATAAAACGGTCATTTGCTAAAAAAAAGTGGAGAAATATGTGGATTTTGAAATCTAATTGGTTACTTTTGAAATTGGGCAGGTTACATTTGGAGGTGTCTGGTCTACCACAGCCTTTTTGATATCAAGAATTTAAGCCTACATACAAAGGTTTTTAAAATGGAATATGGGCATAACCAAGGCTTAATCTTTAAGGATGTTAGTTTCCCCAACATAAAAGCTTTTAAGAAATAAAACATTTAGTATATTCTCACTGTAGCTTTTTACTCCATTGTGATGTTTTTCTTTTTCTGTCATGAGCAATGAAGTGATATAACTTCATTAGGATATAATGAGGCAACAACAGCTGGTCACACAACTGACCGTAGATAAGACAATCTACTGACTGAACTTAGCAAGTAAACAATAACCCGGCCTGTCTCTCTCTCTCTGTCTGCCTCTCTCTGTATTTTCTCTGAGGCCTTATCTAGAGATGAATGTTTTTCACTTAAACTCACACTCTGCTAACATGCGGATCACCCATTGCCAAATAGGCCTGCTGTTACAAAACACACCCTGTTTCATGCCAGAGTGTCAGTTCTGGCGATATATCTCTGCCACTTGTCAAAGAGTGTGTGTGTGTCTGTGTGTGTGTGTGTGTGTGTGACAGAGAGAGAGAGAGAGAGAGAGAGAGAGAGAGAGAGAGAGATTAAGAAGAGTAATGAAAAAAACATTCAGAGTCAGACACAGACATAGAAGTGCATTTCTGTGCATTTGTTTGTTTTTCAGTTCTTTTTCCCACTGCTCATTTTTGGGAATGCCATTTTCCTACCAGCTCATTTCACTTTAGCCTCTAGTCAGCCATTCTTACTGTTGACCTTTGACCTCAGAATTTTCTTCTCAGGGGAACAAATTGAAACTCCTGTGTCGTCGCATTTTTTTTTCCCTGCCTGCCTGCAAAACAAAAAGGTGTGTCAAAATCCATGTCCCAAACAAACAAGCTAATGATCTCATGCTGCAGATTGACATACTCACGTGTGGTATGTAATGTTTGTTCATGTGTGTGTGTGTGTATATGTGTAAGGGCTGAAGGTAGAATTTAATCTCTGATACTGTTATCAGTTCTGTGGTGCTGGAGGACTGTTTGGAAGACCCACTGCAGCTCTGACCTACTTGTGTCAGTGCACGGGGCTGCATGTAGACTGTTTTTCATTGGGTGCGTGTTGCATGTGTGTGTATGTGTGTGTGTTTGTTAGCACGTTTGTTAGTGTGTTTGAGGCAAACTCTCTGTGGACGTGGGGAGTGTGAGAAGCTGGGTGTTTTGACAGCTTTAGAACAGTTCAAGTACAGTGTTGGAGCAGGGGGTGCGCCGACCTGTTGGATGTTCGGGTGAGCTGCAGGGGTGAGAATAGGGTCAGTGCAGGAGTGGACAGATGAGGCGAAGAGTTTCATTCCAAAATGCTCCACGGCCATAAAAACGATACTTGATATCCATTGCTTAATACTAAATAAACGCATGATGTCATCTGAAAGCAGCCCATCTGAGCCTAAATTCACTTGCACCATAAAGTAAACAAAAATGAGAGACTTTGACTCAAATGCCAGCAACTACTTCGTAAGAACATGTTTCACAATAACAGAATGGATTTTTAATTGCAAAATGAAGCCTTTCCTGAATGTGGGATTGAAAATAAGACATTTTCATCTGAAAAGAAATCTTCAAATGTATACTGAAATGTGTTTGTACCTGCAGCTAAGGAAAACTTTAAAATTAATACTTGGTAACTGAGTCATATTGGATAGAAACTGTGATTTACTGAGCCTGAGCAAAATGTTGATCATTGGAAATGAACATTGGATGGCACTGAATATACGGCAGACTGAACTGAGTATTTGTCCAACCAGCAGGACACTCCTTATTGAAGTAGTCATGCCAAAGAATGCTCTCAGCTCATTCTCCCAACTTTAATCTCACCAAAGTGTAAAAGCTATGGGAGTAGACTTCCCACACAGTTAATAAAAGAGCGATAAAGTTCGTAAACAAAGCCACACAGTCTTTTTTGTCTTACTGTAGCTGAAAAAGCCAGACATCACCTCAGCTTCTTGAGAGTTCTCTCACAAGTACACCTCTCCAACAAAGGGGCTGCCTCTTTAGATTTCTAAGCCCTCTCAGTGCCAGTGCTGTTGAACCCCTGCTATTTCCAACAGCATTCCAGCCCATCTTTCATGCTGCTTCATTCTGGCCATGCCAGACAGGTCAGGGGGCAGTGTTTTCTCAGGGCTTCAAGACAACACGGGACAAATAGATATTAAAAAACAGACATCGCCGCTAGTTGCGTGTTGAACTCCTGTACAATTAATCGTGGTGTTGGTGTTGCTTCATTGCACGTGTGCTTTTGCATATTGTGCGCAAGAATGTACACGACAACACGCATCTGTGGGAGTCTGCAGGGATGCGGGACTGAGCAGCACGAGTGTCAAGTAATACCCTTGCCCTGCTGTGGTTTGCTATAGCATGATCCTGCCTTATTAAACTCTTTCACTCTAGGCATATAATCTGACAGCCACTGCTGATCTACACTAGGATCTGTCACAAAATGTGTAAGCTCTTGGTGCAGTGACATAATGTGGCAAAGAGAGTTTCTACCTCCTTTGTTTCAGAGGCATCAGTACCAAATCCTACCAGCAGATGTCTGTCTTCAGTCTTTGACAGTCATGAAAGAAAGTTGGTTGATTAGACTGTCCAGAGTTCCCACATGGCCAAACACTGCAAAATGTCCCCAAAAGATTTGTCAAATAGAATGTAACCTAATACAAATACCACTTTCACCTCTTATCTCAAGTTGCAGGCACAGCTCTAATAAAAGGCAGCTGGACTCAGGAAAAAAAGGGTTCCTTTCTTAAAACATGTCTGGGCAAAGTCTTCAGTTTAACATAAAATTTGCAAAGCAATTTGAGTTTAAATTAAAAATAGTTTAATAGCAGAATAGTGAGGCATTTTTGCCTCTTGGCAACATGGCAGCATTTTTCTTCTACAGCTTAACATTCCAGAAATGAATTTCCAGACACTGAGATCTTGGAAAAATGAGAGGGAAAAAGGCTGGGTATTTTCCACAGCAATCCATGATATGCATTTCCCCCCTCCCTCTTGGCTCCTGTATTGACTTTTGCAGCAATACACAAGTGTTGCTATGTGATAGCTAGTTGCTATGCCTGAACACCCAGAATAACCATAGAAGAAAAATTCTCTCCATCACCCATGAGTAATAACTACACTATCGCATCATTTATGTGGAATTTAGTTTCAATAGGGGGTGGCCTTTATGTATAAGCAAGGAATTAAGCTAAAAGCTGATGGATATTTATCATTTTGCACATTTAATAACTGTTTTTATTTTCATTTTGGTATTATGTTTGTCATATTTTATTTTTTTTATTTATTTGTTTATTTATTTGTTTTAAGAATGTGGCCTACCCCCTGCCTCTCAGCAATAATAAACTGATGAGTCTGCAGGCACAACAATGGTGCATGCGGGTACTCCACAAACAGAAGACAGCATGCTTTGCGGGATGTTGTGAGTTAACAGGACGGGAAGAGTTCAGCCACGGGGCGGGGATACTATCAGCTCTGCAGGATCTGATTGGCTCTTCTGTTCTAATCTCCGATGAGACCTTAAATGCTCCTCCTCAGTTGCACTGTCCGACATCTAATCTTAAATAATTCTCGTCAAGGGTGTTAAGCCGCTTTTGCTGAGTAATAATTATGTTGACAAAGAAAAAAAAAACTACTTGATGGCCCGTTTTTATTGTAGAAATCACACAGCACAGCAAAACTGAAACTGCAAGGAAAAAAATGCAAACGTGGGAGGTTAAATGTGATTTTTAAATAATACACTCCCGCAGGCTGCATAATGTATAATTTGACGTTTACCTATCATTTAATTTCTCCCATGCTCTCAAGTCTACTCCTGAATATGCATTGTAGTAGAGATAACACAAAGGGCCCGCTGTAGGCTGTTTTAAATTAACGTTTTATTCTTGATTGCACCTGAATGCAGCACAAGAGGAGTTGGGCGACTTGTGTCGTGACGCGCAGTCGTGGAGGCGTGCCTCTGAGGAAATCAGCTGGGGAAACAACAACAGAAAAGGGGGGTGGCTCAGACCAGAAGAATCTTTAGGCCAGTTATGTTTAGATTGCAATCGAAAAGGCGCATTAAACCCCGCATTATATCAAGTCTGCGGCGGCGAGTCGGCACTTGTTGAGTTGTGAGAAGCCAGCTCAGGGTGGCAGCGTGAAAGAGGAGGAGGAGGAGGATGTGACAGGGCAGAAGTCCCGTGCGACGTCCGCAGTTGTATGTGCTCTTTGACAACAAAAAAATAAAATTAAATTAAAAAAAACAACGGGGATACCGCGACCACCTCCTCATTCTCCGCGCGTCTTTGTCCGGTTCGAGTGACCGGCTGAACCACCAGCAGAGTGGCATGTGGGTCAATTCCGGAACCGTCGGAAGGTAGGCACCCCTCCTGCAGGAATACTGTGTCACATGCTCTCAATGCCATTCTGCTTGTGCACAAAGCCACGCTCTGTTTTCAATATCCTTTTACTCCACAGATTCAGATTCATCACCAGCTTCGTTCTGTTCGTATCATGGTGACCTTATCGTACTTAATAGGTTTTTAATCTCCTCTTATATCCCTGTAACAGTCCCGGAGGTTCTCGCGTACATTTCACGTGTATTAAATGATTATTTTAGCGAGAGATGTTACAATGGAAGATGAATGTTATTATTTATTTATTTATTTAATCCCACACGTGCCTCCACAGACTGCTGTTAGAGCATTCCGATTCAGTGTTGTAGTGCAGCGGATGGGCTTGGCACATTACGCAAGATTTTATCAGCGCATCATTTGGGTTGTGGGCTGATGTCCACCTGCCTTTTTTACAACATCGATACGTGAAAGACATCTTATAACTGCGGTGAATGCGATGTATATCCCGCCTTTTATTTCCTCACACATATGGGTGACAATACAATAGATTAGACAATTGACAATAGGCAATAGATTGACTGGCTTGTTGAATCGGTTTCCCAAAATAAAATAGAAAAAAAAAAATATGAATGAGCCAGGTGGTTATGAATGGCTGCGGGGAGAGGGAGCGCACGAGGTGCTGTTCATTGATGAGTGTAGTGATCCTACACCACGGTATTTAGTGGAACAGCGTGCGGATCAAAACGGTGACAATAGCCAACGTGCAGAATCTCAGTTTGTAAGACCGCACGCGCGCGCACGGACGCGCGCGCACACTAACACACACATGCACAGACTCGACAGTGCTGATCCTGTGGCTGTGACGTCAGGAGAGGGATTGGGTTATGCAGGTAGCTACGGGGCTGGTGAAGAAGCCTCTCACTTACACCTGGAAGATTTTTTTTTTTTTTATCTGACCATATTTTTATTTCCAGTCATCTGCAGGAAGTAGTTGTGTAAACAATTTGGCACTCCTCTCTTCCATATTGTGCAATCTTTGTGTTTTGGCCAGTATATTTTTCTCCTGCAAAGATGTCTATTAATGGCTACCCCTGTGATTGTGACTCATCTTTTTTGTGGAAACACCAACTGTTCTCAATTGTATTATTAATTTTAACATGGCTAAATATTTTGGTTCTACGCAGTTCTCTCTCCACGTCCTGGTCAAAAGGACTCTGCCAATGTTGAGACAACACTAATTATGCCGCTTAGCATATATTGGAGCTAGAAACGCAGTTTGACCTCCAGAGCTGTTAATGAATCAGTGATCGAGGCTGTCATTATGTGTACCTTCAGATAGATCTGGGACAGAGCTGCTTATTGTCCTGCTTAGGCACCATGCCCGACGCTGTGACTGTGTCAACAGCTTTGAGATAACACAGTGTGACACTCACAGACCCACATGGAATAGTCAGCCAGCATTGGATGGCTGGCTTGAATGTTCTGACCTCAGTGTCAGGCTGTAGAGGAAGGTACACAGGGGTAATATAGCTTGTAGTTGTGTATATGTTTTATGCTTTATGTGTGGTATCTGCAGCCTGAGGACAGTATGTTAAATAATGTATAATAGTTTGATCATTCGAGTCCAGGCTATTTTTGAGATATAAAGACCAAGGTTTTATATTATATAATGTATGTTATGTCATGTTTAAATCTGTTACATTCGCAAAGCAGACATGTGGCCTGGAATGTCATTTTACAGCCAAACATAAACCACCTCTTCATCGACAAAGTTACAATAATATTTGGGTCACTGACTGAATCCTTTGGCTCAGTGTCACGCAGTTATTCACAGTTGACTTGACTCAGTTTCAGAGAAAAAACACAACACACTACGCTTCTAATTTTTCAAATTAGGAAAATGACAGCATCCATCAAATGAGGTAATGTGTCATGCATCAAGTGTCAAAACATTTCATACTGTATATCTACAAAATGCAGTCATTGTCGCATATTGAATCAATATCAAATGATGCTGTCAAACACCAAACCAGTATGCAATACCAATTGAAGGGATCCACGCTAATATGAAGCTGTCTGTGCTTTGTATGTAAACACAGCATCTTGTATGTAAAGGTAAGAATTTAGCAAGAATAGTCTGCTCTTCGAGTTAAGACTCGCACTGTCAGAACAGAGTCAAAGCGATCACAAAAGGTCTGTAATGGTCAGTAACAAATGGCAAAAGAATTGGCAGCTCATCTGTTTATTTTATCAGAATGCTCTTGAAACTAAAGTGATAAGAATGGGCGAGAAAGCGGGAGAGGTGATAGAAGAAAAGTGAATGACAGACAGCGGGGATACTGAAGAGAAATATATTCTGTACTGAGAGCGAGGTTACTGAAAAGTATAAGGACGTGAAATAGAAATGAGAGAGAGAAGAGCGAGAGAGATGGAGAGAAAGAGTAGGTGGAAAATATGGACATGGGAGGTGGAGGAGGAAGATGGGTGGGGATGAAGGAAATGAGGGCATCAAGACGAGCCTGTCTGTGTTTACAAAGCATTACTGCAGCAGGGAGGAGAGAAGAGGAAGGTTTCTCTTAAGCATGCCGCTCCCTGAGACCCTCTCATTTAATCTGGGTAGATGCGTTCACATCGCTGTCTGCCATGGGCCGTGCGCTAACACCAGTGCCATCTGCAGTGGGTGAGGCAAGTACGTGCAGGCGTGTGTGTGTATGCATGTCTGTGCCAGTGTGTGTGTATGTGTGTGTGTGTGTGAGTCTGAGGTCTACTGTCAGCCATCCAGGGAGCCAAGCAGAGGCTACAAACCAGGTTATGTAACCAGTCTGTGCCAGCTGTGCCTGTGGCAGTCACTGTCTCAAACGCCCACGTAACACACACACTTTCACTCCCACACATGAAGCATACACACCTGAAAAGCACACGCAAGTATGAATGAGTAGACATTTCTCTTTCATGAGAGCAGCCTTTTGACAAAAAAGGGTTGCATCCATGATTGCACATGTACCCATAGTTTCTTCCAACAATTACACATGGATACTTTTACTATGCAGTCAAGCCTGAGATAGTGTAAACCCCATAGCTCTGTGTGAGTGTTGGCCCATGTATAAAGTGGGTGGTTATCGGGGTCATTTTTTTAAATAGCAGGACTGGGTGGAGGGAGTGGAGAGGCAGGTTGCTTCATCATGGCATTAGGGTGAACTGTAGCTTCAAGGAAGAGGACAAAAAAGAGGCGGATGGGGGCTGTGGAGGGTTTTGGGATGAGCGGTTGCTGCCAGTGGATCGCTAAAGGTGTTACATAACAGAGAGAGGGAGACAGAGGGGGAAGAGAACTGGGTGTGGGAGGGCTGTCTGGTTAATTCTGCAACTTGATTGCCATCCAGAAAAGTGTAAGGTCATAGATAGATGGACAGATGATCGCTAATAAGGGGGGCAAAGTTGGGGGGGTTGGGGGCTCGAAAAGTTAAAAGGTGTGGCTGAGTGGGAACAGGCAGGAAGACCTGAGAGACATGGACAGACAGGCAGATAAATGAAAGGATTTGGAAAAGAAGCAATGTGTGTGTATAAAAAAAACAAAAAAACAACAAGAGGTAAAGATGCCAGGAACTGTGCAATGAGGGAAAAAAAGCTGTAAGCCATCTCCTTATGAAACCCCCTCTGGCCTTAAAGCAAAGTCAGACTGAGACACACACTGTCCAAATTATGCATGAGTTTCTTTGTCTGTCTCCTCCTCCTGCAACGAACACACACACACACACATGCAGATACATGCACACACACACGCTGACTCAATCCATGACTTTCCAGAGTAAACCAGAAGGTCGGTGCTTGTGTGTTGAGTGGGCGTTTGAGTTCCTGTCACAGTGTTCCTATCACCGTGGTCTTGCCTACACCCGTCAATATGTCATTATAAGAGTCAGAAATACATGCAGAAACTGGGACAGAATCTCATTCTCTCTTTCACGCATGCACACACACATTTCATTATTACATTCCAACGCTTCTTTCTCCTTGCAGCCTCCTTTGCTGCCTCACTGGGAAGATGACACTGGCCAGCAGATGAAGTCTAGACACCTGTGTACAGTTCAATATAGGTCGTTGGCTAAAAATGAAACCCGAGCTTTACAGCTTCTCTTTCCGCTCGTTTGAGCCGCTCTGCTCTGCTCTGCTTGGCTCGGCTCGGCTCTCACAGTTTCTGGCTTCTGCTCATCCTTCAGTCGTGCGATTGAAAATAATTGTGGAAGTTTGTTTAAAAAGCTTGTAAAGTTTAAATATAAACCTGAGAGCAGGTGCGTATCTGTCGAGTGCAGTGGCGTGTGAGCAGACTGTGTGTGTTGACCAGACTCTCGCTCGGAGCCCGATGCAGAGCCGCAGATGGAGCATGATATCTGGGAGCCGGGTACTCTTGATCCCCCTGAGAAACTGTCCGCACCACCACCACCGCTGCCACCACTACGAATGCCGCCTCCCGGTTACATCACTGCTCGCATCATTCCATGCCTCACAGATCGGCCCTAAGCTCATTACCACACGCACACGCATGCGTGCATGCTCAAATGCACATACATGTACTGACTTCCAGACTCCCATGGGTCAGTAGTAGAGGATCTTAAACTGCACTCTGGTCTCGTTCCTCTGTCTTTTTCTCTATGTCCTTCTGTCTTAGAGAACCACACATTTGACAATAGAGAGAAACATCAGCAGGAAAAGCTGTGATTTGTTCCCCTAAGCATCCTTGGTTATTGTTGGTCTTGCCCTTTTGATCCCCATGGCATGACTGACTGATTCTAATGCTGGGCTGACGGTCCCTCTCTTTCTCTCTAAGAGTCTAATAATCCCCTCCCTGTCTTGTCTCTCTTGCAATTCCTTTTTCTGATCTGCTTTTGCACTGGAAATGCTGGGAATTAACAATATGTATCCTCTCTCCCTCTGTCTGTCCATGCCTATGTATTTTTTTATTTTTTTATTTTTTATTTTTTTGGCTTTTCCGCTTTATAAACAGTGACAGTAGAGAGAGACAGGAATGTGGTATGTGTCCTATCAGGTTAACCACCGGGGTTATGGCTAGGGTTGGCCATTCGTCCCTCTTTCTTTAATACAGCACTAAGGGGACGGCTGCTACCATTAGGCAGATAACCATTAGTACAGTACAAGTACAAGGCTGTGTTGCCTTTTTATTGCTTCTTCTATCTATCTGGTCAGTGGTACGTGCCTTTCGCTCAAGGTGTTGCAGCCGAACAGGTGGCAAGGGCAAAAACGAGTATTTATAACTCTGAACGGCACTATCTGCTCCGTATGGGCCATTCAGAAAACAGCCTCTTTGACAGACACTTGTCTCCAGCCCGCATAGACAAAGGTAGGATCCCTGTGCTCTGCTTCCTGGCTGACGTAACTGGGACTTCTTTTGACAGGAAATCAGGAAACATTAAGATGTTTTTGTTGTTTGCTGACAAGGAAAATCAATGTCTCAGGTCTCTTGGGAAGGTGCTGTATTGCAGCAGCGGAATTATGAACAGGTTGGAGGTGAGTGAGGACGTGGGGAGCGGGTCATGGCTGAATAGCAAGGTGCACACATGGCTCATGTGTCCGATGAATAGGAGCCATTTTTAGCTGCTGCCGTCTGTCAGTGCAGGACTGAAGTGTTGCACTGGCATCCACGTCAATGGAACAAGCTAAGGCCTTTATGAATGTTTCAGACGTTCTATTTATGGGGCCTTGGGGGTGCTTCTTTGAACAAGTTGCAAGGACAGAGGGACTGATTAACTGACTACAGGTCTAACTGTGTGTGTGTGTGTGTGTGGGCTGGTTATGCAATAGAGCAGATTCTTCCAGAAATGTTTTAAAAAATGGGTATTAACATGTGTTTTGACATGTCAGAAATGTTTGTAAGCAGTTTATGGAAAGGGGATTTTGATAAGCTTTTTACAGTGATGTGTTGTTTTAAAAGAGGAAGTCAGTTGGGCTGTGCACATAACCACCTCCGTTATGTGCTGCGGTTAGTCTGGGGCTGACAGGTGGTCAAACATACAATCACACTTTTCCTGTTTTTTTTTTTTTCCCCCTGTCTGTGCAAACCTGCCGTAAGTATGTTTGACCCCAAAAGATGATGTTCAGCTCCCTGTGCTCCTGAATGACCTAAAAAGTTAATCACAATTAGCTTAATGAGGGATTTCGTCTGTCTTGTGTGCTGCAAAACTAGATATTTCATCACTCTGTATTGTTTTATTTTCTGGAGAAAAGATGCTATCAGTGCGTCAAAAGAGGAACAGATGGGGGGAAAGACAGACAAGAAGAGAAAAGAACAGTGAGCTCAAGGGAAGTCTCTCTCTTTTTGTCTCTGTCTTTCTCTCTTTCTCTCTCTCTCTCTCTGTGTGCTGTTACAGAAATAGCTCTGCAGTCCCTCTATTCCTCAGCCTGCGAACCATGTGTTCTGTTGGGGAGTTTGGCAGAAGCCCCTGAACACTGGTCAGTACAGCTACGGAGGCTTAGAGCCTTAACAAAGCTTCCCTATCCTGGACTGAGCGAGAGTTGAAAACTACCGTGCCCGATGCCAGTTGCTTTCATTGTCGAAATGCAGTGTCATTCCTCCTGGGGTACGTTATCAATGGGATTTTAATTTTCCATGAATATTGAATTAACCTCTTTTCCTTCTCTCTCTCTCTCTCTCTCTCTCTCCTCTCTCCTATTCTCCAGGGCCCTCTCCATGGATATAGACACAGACTATGAGCGGCCCAACGTGGAAACCATTAAATGTGTGGTGGTAGGGGATAATGCAGTAGGCAAGACCAGGCTAATCTGTGCCCGGGCCTGCAATGCCACCCTCACACAGTATCAGCTGCTTGCCACCCACGTGCCAACCGTCTGGGCCATCGACCAGTACCGTGTATGCCAGGAGGTGGGCACACACATGTACTCACAAGCAAACACAGTGTGGAAAGAGCCACATATAGACAAACTCGGGTACAATTTTGGATATGGTACTGTGGGGCTGTTTAGCGTGCAGTTGTAATATTGGTAAAAACATCTCTTTTCAGGCCCGTAAAAGAAAATTTAATTTAAAAAAATGTTGACCGCGCAGTTTGACATTGTGGATTGTGTGGTGTTTTTTTTTTGTTTTTTTTTTTCATTTAGCTTAGTAATTGCATAATCCTTCAATTCCGCTAAAAACACAAACATCGCATTGAAGTTAAGACCTTTTGACTTGATTGCAGGGATATGTGTCTGTGTTGCAGGTGTTAGAGAGATCTCGTGATGTAGTGGATGAGGTCAGCGTGTCCCTGCGTCTGTGGGACACATTTGGGGATCATCACAAAGACAGACGATTTGCCTATGGCAGGTGAGGGGATACATAAACAGGGACAGGTACACACACACACGCGCACACACGCGCGCACACACACATGGTTTCAGACTGTCTAGCAGCCAGAGCCTAGTTACTGACCCAATAACACAGTTGCTGGCCGACCACAAGGTTAACTACCTTGCAACACGTTCCATTTTCACAGTTGGTGCAGCCAAGAGACTGCTTTGTCTTGGCTGTATAATTTGTAAGGCATTGACACAATTTCCTAATATGTGACCAGAGTCATTGTGGATTGGATCATCGATCTAACGCAGAAAAGTGAAAAAACAAAAATCAGAAAATACCAAGTCAAATGGCAGTGACCAAACTTGACTCCATGGTAGTAACACAGAAAAGTGAAAATACATTGCATATGTCATTAAAGGAGAACTGTATACACACAGTGAACTGATTATACCTCTCCATCCATCTATGTTGCCATTTATTCTATTCAACTCTATCCTCATTTAATGTGTCATTTACGTAGTCATAAGCCATGACTAGGCACCAAGACGTCGCAAACATCCACACACACATGCATATACACATGGCACGGTGCAATCTGTGCGTTTTCTCAAGGGTGGGTGGATTCACTCTGTCACCCTGTCGTCTTTTTCCAAGTGTATGTGCATGACAGACTGTGCGTTTGTGCTTTTGTAGGTTGCGTGTAAGTCAGTTTGTTGCTCAAATTTTCTCCCCTCTGTTTTCTTCCACTCTCTCAGTGTCTGTACTTTTGCGCAGTGATATGAGCTTGTGTGTGTTTTGGTGTGTGCGTCTACGTGCGTGGCTGCATGTCCTGTATGCTTTGTCAGCCTGCAGTCAGCTGATAAAGACACAGTGCCAGCTCAGCTGTTTTCTGCCTGCCTGCCTCCCTGGCGTCTGCAGCTCCAGGCTTCAACCTCACATTCTTAGACAATACCCAGACCGTCACATGCCGTCATATGTTACGAGAGAAACGCTCTTGTTGGGAAAGCAATCTCAGCCTGAAAAAGCCAAAAAAGCTGAATCAACCTCAAATGAACATTTTTCTTTTTGACCAGTTATGCAAAACCATCTCATATTTCACTTGCAAGCATTGTTCTTGTTAGCAGTCTCAGTAGCGCAAGATTGACTTTTATAGCACTGTTGTGACAGACTTAATGACTGATGAGGGGTCATACCAGGCTACATGATTGCATAATAATATAAATGCCTGCATGAGACCTCTTCATTTCTTTATTGCAACAGTAAATCAGATTATTTGGGTCATCTCTGTGTTTTTGTGTGTGTGTGAGTGCCTCTGTGCATAATTGTGCCATTTCTTACATAATCTGGCAACTGATGACCTTTGTAGTTTGGATCCACCACATACACATGCACAAGAAACACTAAATAACCAGTGACTTATAGTGCTGGTGGTAAATTATTACTAATAGCACAGTGGACTTGTTTGTCATATGCTTTAACTCACAGGTGCTTTCTCTTTCAGATGCACATTAACTGTAGTACACAGCATATGTTCACACAAGCCTAATGCACAGTTCCCATTCACTGTATTTCTTAAACAGCTTACATAATGGTTTCAGTGTTCAAACATCCAGTGCCTGACCAAACAGTCATCTTCACGTCACGCTCTGTATGCTTGTAGAGAAGTAAACAGGTGAAATGAGAATACTTTGAGTAATGCAGCTATATGGTGTCACTTGTATATTAATGTAGAGCGAACACCGAGAGTGGTGAGCCAAAACAAGTGCAAAGGCTCATGAGGTTCATCAACCTTACTGTCCCTTCGCTGATCACTCTGTCACAGCTGTCCTCCATCCGCCCATGCAATGTCTCCTTTGTGGCAGTGGTTCCATTGCAAATAGAACAATGTATACATGAACACAATATCAAGGTAATCTGGGTTGACCTGCAAATTGAACCTGGAAGTGCAAAACAGCAGCAGCAGTAATTCTCTGGGTTCTAATTTTCACCTTCACTCTCTTTGAGACTTTGAAACAGCTGCTTTTGAAAGATATGTTAAGACTGGACAGGTTCAAAAGCCCTCTAGGGCTCATATTTTCTTGACCCTACAGGAAGCCTTTTTTAAAACTGTTTACAACAAAGTGCAATGTCTCTGCAGTGTTGGTGGTGCGTGCATTGCTTTTCTAACATAAAGGTCCACTGGCCAAAGCTATGGCATCAAAACTTAGTTTAACCACAAGAGCAAAGGCATGTACACATAACATGACCTCAACGAGACTAAGCCATGGTAATGATCCTTTGACAAAGTGCTAATGGGAATTCCTGTGTGTGGCTGTGTGTGTGTGTGTGTGTGTGTGTGTGTGTGTGTGTGAGCTGTGATGTAAGTGATGTAATGCTGTGTATATTATGTCCTTGCACGTAGGAGCTTTTTAGAGATTACATTAGCGAAAGCAAAGATGGACTATGGAATCCATGTCTACGCTGCAAAAAATGTCCTCTGTATTAAGTCAGTTGGTTTAGTCCTGTGTGTTTTCCTAAGTAATTCACCTTGTCATAATTCAGTTTGTCACTCAGCTACATTTTCCTTAAAGTACATCAGGTTAGGTACATTTAAGTTTTAAATGCAGTTTAAGTCATTTTATGTAACTCTAAACTGTTGAGGATAAATTCAAAATAAGTGAAATTACCTTTTGCTGGTCTATTTGTTCGATTTGAGCAAAGTGAAATTAGACTTTAAGGTCAAATGCTATATAAAACAATTAGGTAAGATAGATTTTGTTTTTTTACAGTGCAGCTTTTGCCTGCTCTGTAAATAGGCCATGTTTCCTGTAGCACAGGTATTTGCCTGAGGGAAATAAGAGCAGGGTTTAAGTGGTGTGTGCAATGCTGCTTTCAAATTCAAGATTCAGTTTAGTATCTCACATCTTCTGATGTATACTGTATCCTAACAGTAATATATATTTCATTATCTGCAGGCTATCAGTGATGGTTAATGTAGCACAAAAGTCACATAAGTGATGCTAATGTAATATAGGCCTGGTCTTGTGCTACTGGGGTCAAAAGCCCTGTGCTGTGATGTTTTAAGAAGTAGATCATTAAACAATTGTAGATTTCTGCCCTGTCAGCATTATGCTGATACCAAACGCTTTGTCTAACTGACACAGAGCTCTATCAAACATTACCTAGAGACACACATGCCCCAGCGTGCCACAGAAATATCAGCACCAGAGAACAGCTGTAAGTAAGTGCTGCTGTCTGCTTGTTCAAACACATCGGTTGAGGAAATGAGTCTATTCTTAGCCTCCTCTTTGTGGTCCATGTAGCCTTGGAGGGCTTAGGGAGATTTACGTAAGCGCGCGAGAGAGAGAGATGGGCCACACTGATCACCAGCCCAGAGGCCAAGACTCACACACACATAAACACACCCACCCACCCTCACACACACACACACGCATCTTGTGAGCCACCTCATAGCTTTCTCAATGGCACTGTCCATGCACCCACAATGCCTTGCAGCAGCTAAACAAGTTTCTTCCATACACACATCACGTATGTTTTAACATAAAGTGACAAGATGTTTGGTGACTCAGTAGTGACCCCTTTTTTCCTTCTCTCTTTTCTGTCCCCTTCACTCCATCAAAGACCGTATGTCTTCTCTCTGCTGACATCTCTTGCTCATGACTCAAGAAATCATCTCTCCTCTGCAATCTTTTCCCCATCTGATCTGTGATCTCTCCTACGTTGTAAATACATGAAATGAAGACTTTCTTCTCTCCCCTCCTCTCGCCGTAGGTCTGACGTAGTAGTGCTTTGCTTCTCTCTGGCTAATCCCAATTCCTTGCGCCACGTCCGCACCATGTGGTTCCCGGAGATCAAGCACTTCTGCCCCCGGACGCCCATCATCCTGGTTGGCTGCCAGCTGGATCTGCGCTATGCTGACCTGGATGCAGTAAACCGGGCACGGCGACCCCTTGCCAAGTGAGACGCCTTTTTCATCAGGCATTAACAGATAGTTAATCAGTGTTCAGTAATAACGGTATCATGGGAACTGAACCACCACCAACACAGATGAGATATTGACTATTTCTGTGCATCATTGATGGGTGTAGTGAAGTGTAATGTTTTTTTGTTTTTGCTGTTTTGCATTTCATTGGTCAATTGACATCTCAATTCTCGTGTGATATAAATGAAGTGTGGGTAAATGCTGAGTGCTAAGATGTAGACAACTTGACATAAGTATCTAGTATTGCTGATATACCCCACTTCCTCTTTTCTCCTTGCTTGCATTTGCTTGTTTATCTGAACGCTGTCATTGTTAACATCATTATCTTTTCCTGTCTCACAGACCCATCAAACCCACAGATATCCTTCCACCAGAGAGAGGCCACGAGGTGGCAAAGGAACTTGGGATACCTTACTATGAGACCAGCATTGTTGCCCAGTTTGGAGTCAAAGATGTTTTTGACAATGCCATCCGAGCTGCCCTGATCTCCCGTCGACACCTGCAGTTCTGGAAATCCCACCTGAAAAAGGTTCAGAGGCCTCTTCTCCAGGCACCCTTCCTGCCTCCTCGCCCACCACGCCCCATAGTGGGCATCCCAGACCCCCCTCCCACAGATGGCGAGGGCCCTGATTCCCTTTTCTGCCAGCCACTGTGTGCAGATGTTCTTTTCCTTCTGCAGGGTGGCACCACTCGCGTCTTTGCACACAAAGTCTATCTGGCTACTTCCTGCTCCAAGTTCTATGACCTCTTCACCCTTGATCTTGGTGGATCATGCACAGCACCACGGGGTGAGGAACAGGAGAGCAAGGAAAACTTGGAGGGTGGGGAGGAAGATGAACAGAGCAGGAGAGGAGCCAAGGAGCAAGCTGGGCGCACTAAGAGCCTGGACATTGATAAAGATGGGGCTGATGGAGGAGTGCGGGGCCTGAATCAACCCCAGCTTCTCCAGCAGGGCTCTTTGAGGACTTCCCAGAGTGATAATGCACTCCCGTCTCGAGCCCAGTACTCCCTCGGAGTGCTAGGGACCGGTCGAGCACTTTCAGGATGGGGGAGGGGGTTCCTGAGTGTGTGTCTGGAGCATGTTGATGATCCGATGACTGGACGACCACGACTCATGACTGTGGTAGCCATGGATGCGCTTATACAGGAAGAACCATTCAAGGTGATGGTTAAAACAACAAAATGACTAAAAATATCTTCATACACAATAGGAGAAAATAACTTAATTACTTACATTAGTTGGTGCAAATATTAGAAACGCCTGCATCATTGCTGCAGGCTACATCATTTGACAGAGAGCTTTTTGGTGTTTTTGTAGTTTTTCCACAGCTGTATATTTGACCACTCGATTTGCTCTGATTTCAGGCAGTGCTTCAGTACCTGTACACGGGCAGCCTGGACGAGGGCCGCGGGGATCTGATGCAGGTGGCCACCATAGCGGAGCTACTTGAGGTGTTCGACCTGCGGATGATGGTGGCCAATGTTCTGAACAGAGAAAGCTTCATGAACCAGGAGATCACCAAGGCCTTCCATGTCCGCAGAGCCAACCGCATCAAGGAGTGCCTCAATAAAGGGACCTTTGCTGGTAAAAACCACTGTGCAAACCTTTCAGTACCTCAATACTTTCAACAGAATTCATGTCATTGTAGATGTTTTCCATGTATGCATCAGTAGGTGTCTGTGTGCTTGTTTGTAAGCGTGTGTATGTGTGTGGGTTTATGCTTGTTTATGTGACAGAGGCAGCGATTGAGGGTTATGAGAGGCTGGTGATGATCAGGTTTGAGAAAGTGAAAGAAAGACAGAAACGATTTTGCATTCTCTTTCAGTCTCTGAAAATGTACACTCCGTGTACATTTGCTCATACTGTATATTTGCCATTGAATATTTGCTATAAAATGTGCATTTTTTTATGCTGTGGGTTTTCTGTGTTCTGAAGTCCTTTTAAAGTCATCAAGGGACTTGATGACAGACTGTAGTTTCAGTCTGCTTGGTTGTCTTGCGTTTGCTCTTCTGTGCTTCCTGTCTCTTGTGTTTTTGTGGTGTTTTCTGTCCCCCTGAGCTGTTGTGTGTGCCTGTAATCACAGCATTTGCAGCCGGTGCCAGACATCTGCTGTGTCGGAACAAAGCCTGTCTCACATTCACCTCTTTTTATACTTTCTCTTTTGTCTTCATGATTATAACAATGGGTAATCTTTTCTTAAAGTTGTATAATCTGCTTTATCCCACTTATTACCCAAGGATTGAATTAAAGATATATGAAATCTCTTGCTTCCATATTTAGCCCTTTGCAACATTATTGCACTAATGTAGTTGCTGTGTTTCCTAAAGACACTTTCACTACCAAAGCTCTAGTCCAGAGTCCACACAGGATTTACTCCATGACCTACTACCCTGCGTCTGCTCTCCTTCCCTTACTCTGTGTCAAAAGCTGTTCTGTCCTTCTGTCAATTTATCTCTCTGTCTGTCTACCTGTGTCTATGTCTCTGTGTGTTTCTGTCTGGCCTTCTGGCCTCCTGTCTGCCTGTGCGTGTGTCTGGACGTCTGCCTTGTCTGTCTTTCCCCCTCTGTAGCTTGGGCTTCTGTGGCACTCCACGAGATGAATGCTCTTTTCCCACCCCGGTTTTAGATGTGGTGTTCCGGCTGGACGATGGCTGCCTCCCGGCCCACAAGCCCCTGCTCATCTCAAGCTGTGACTGGATGGCTGCCATGTTCCGTGGCTCTTTCATGGAAAGCTACATCGAGGAGGTGAGCTCAGACGTACTGGGAAAAGCTTGAGGATGGAGTTACATTTTAGTTTTGGAGGAGCGATTCAGTTTCTGTGTCCTGAGTCCTAGGAACTTGAACAGTAAACTTAGGTCAGGCCTTAAAAGGCAACCTAATCACCCACCTGTACTATTCATGTGTCAACAACAGCACTACATCTAATAAATAAAACATCAATAAATAAGGTAAGGTAAATAGGTTACTTGGATAAGGTTTGGGTAGGATTATGTGTTACCTTCATTATAGTGTATAGAAACCTGCATGTGTGCCTGTGTTCTCACTCTGTGCTTCTAGTACAGCTTAGGATGTTTGAGGCCTGTTATCAGGCTGACCTACAAACCGTTGTTTCACCTGCAAATGTGGTTGAAACTGAGCAGTTACCAGAACCCTTCAGGCCTACGTTTCCTTCAGTAATGGCTTAAGAAACATCTTGCCTGTCAACTTCCTGTTGTTTGAGGCTTTGTGGGTTGCTGTTCTGTGTTGGAAACCACAGTGTTTGGTTTTGTATGACACTGACCCTCATCTCTAATTGTTTATCAATAGTTACATCCCTATCTGCCTTGGAGGTAGCTCTTCCTTCCATTGAATATAATCGTCAGATAACGTTATCACATAAAAGATAACAGTTTGTGTGAACGTAAGTATTAAGCTGCTGGCTTATTAAAGACAGGCTCTAGTTAGAAACAGTTGTGTTAGGGCTGAAGCTTGTGATAGTGGAATGAGGATGTTGAACTAGCTCATCTTAGTACCTCAAGTAAGCCCAGAAGAGTAGCTCTTTCCAGGTCAGACTTCCTCAAGTGGCGTGTCAGGTTGCTTCAGGTGTGCTCTCACCTGAGGCTCAGCTTCTGGTCACTCAGTTCTCCTCCGGGGGTAGGGTCTGTGCACCTGAAAGCAAGTTCATCCAGTCTCTGGCTGTCTTTACGTTGATCCTCCCTGGACTGTGTTGCAGAAACAGATCCCCTGGGGTATGGTTACTTTCAAGGTCAGCACGATTAGGTTACATAGATTCAGGCCCTGAGAAGGATTGAACAGAAAGAGACAGACAAGGAATAAAAAGTTGTATATATTCACTTTAGGGGTAAAGTTCAAAGTTATCGAAGACATATGATAAGAGAACAAATGGAGAACTGGGAAAGAAAAGGTTTTTTTTTTTCTTTATGTTTCCACGTTGATGGCCTGGATTTTATTCCAGAACACACCACGTTGAGTGGGTGTGAAAACGCCATCGCAGCTATTGTGGCCGAGGGTAAAAACAGGACTTCACCATCACTGAGGGGGCACAGTGTTTTGCTGCTGGTGGGCTGCCGGTGTCTATGGTTACTGTACACGGTCCATATTGGTGACTATTGTGGTATTGCTTATGGCTTGAAGCTGTCAGGATTTACATATGTCTATGAGCAGGGGTGTATTTGTGTTTGCTTATAAATGTGGCTGCTAAAAAGCTTTGCAGTGCTAATTAGTGAATTAGAATGTATATGTCAGTAGCATGCTGCTTTGAAAGTTACTTCTTTCCTTGCCATTGACTGTCTATTTATCTTACTGACTTTGAGCCACACATTCTCATGGATAAATGTTAGTTGGAGATGCAGTGTGAGAGGAACCGAGCAGAAATGCTCGCTAAAACACTGGCCGTACAATAGACATGGAGCTTTTATAAGAGGACACAAAACCACAGTTTTAGTACCTTGACACAGCAGAGGGTTCATTTCCTCAAATACAGAATCAGTAGTGGAGAAAGAAATTCAGAGATGTTGATGTTTGGAGACTTATAACGATAACAAGATGAGTTCTGGGAAAGTAGGGTGATAATTAAACTTGAAGGTTGTATGTTTAAGACACAGAGTGAACAAGCTGCAGCCGAAGATGGCTCTCACTCAGTACGTTTCAGAATCAAATCAAGTTCAGTTCATGTATGAATGTAAAACAACCATCCACAGTTTTACTCGTTCCCTCAGTTTTATGCAGGGGAATATTCTTATTCTCCTATTCAAGCTTAAAAAAAAACCAAAACATTGATTTGACCAAAAATGAGTGGGCGTTTGTCATTTCAGGACACAACAACATGATCAATGGAAAAAAAGGCTAATGGGTTACATATATGAAAGGATGATATCATCATATTATAATTATTATTACAACTGTTCTCTTAGGTGTGGGAAGAGCGTTATATAAATGCATTACATGAAAATTCAGGGAACCTGTAACTCTATAACTGTGAGAGTAGCATGTGATCAGCCAGCGCCGTTCTATTTTCATGTTGAAATCACACTTCCTTCTCAGTATTTTTAGGCTCACACATTTCAGCGCTCATGCTGTTGTGTGATAACATGGTTATTCTAATTGTATGCAGAGCAGCATTAAGATATGTTTCAAACAGACTCAATGTAATCATTCTTATTGGTAGTACTGGTAGACATTTTATACATAAGCATGTTCGTGGAAGACTCAGTGGATCAAAAAGCACGAGTCAAAAGACACCCCTTGAGGTTTGCTGTCTGTGTAGGCAGTTATACCGACTGACCACTGAGCGTGTCATGGTACACCTCTTATGTTTTGAAGTGTGTGTCTGTGGTTTTGTGTTCACATTGTGAGTGTGGATCACAGTGTGGAGTATTACATGTTGACACTGACTAGCTCGTCAAATGTGAAATGTGCTCAGGAGAGAAGAGGAGACAGCAGAGTCAACTGGAATTGTTATCTGCAAAAGACAAACTTTTTTTTTTCACTGCAGAGAAAGACTGACCTCAATTTTCTTACTCTTTCTCTTAAACTTTGTACCTTATCTGGGCCGGTGGCTGTGTGACTCACTGCTTTTTTTCTCACCCACATTTAATTTAAGCGTACACTCAGTTTTTTAATTTTCATTTCCCTTGAAGGGAGGTGTTTTTTTTTTTTTTTCAAGCATTTGCACCCTTTAGTCTTTGGTGCTGTTTTTCCTGTGCATTTTTACCATTAGATTTTTCTTCTAAGCTTTGTGGGTTTTGCAAATAAACTAAACTGGCCCTAAACTCATAATTAACCACTAGGACGGCAGACTGAGGGAGCAAAAGACCAGCTGTCAGTGCAGCTGACGGCTCTCCATAAATGTCCTGTCACCGTGAATGTGTCCACTCGTTAATGCTTCCTGGGCCCAGCTGGGGCTTTAAACTCTAGAGACCACCCTTATCTTGGTGTTGTGACTTTTTATTCATAACGAGAGGTCACGCCAAGCTGACATTCTCCTAATTGGTTATGGGAGTGGAGGTTGAAGAGCGCCTCAGTGGGTAGACTCAGAGAGCTCCTGGAGGGGTCAGGTCATCGCTCTCATCATCATTTACCTTTCTTCCCTCCTTCCTGGGCTTAGACTGCATTACCTGTCTGAATTGCTGCTGGTCTGACTTACAGTAATTAGGCACACTAAAAGGTCTTATTTGGATGCATTTGAACATGATTATTTTTTATAGCGGACTTTGGTTTGGCAGTAAACTTGACTTTTGTTCCACTTCATATGTTGTTTTACCCCAGTGTGAAACATGTTTAGCTGTGCATGTCTGGAGTGGTTCAAGTCATCACTAATGATCTAAACTTGTTGAGGAGGCATGAGTGTCTTATTTGTAGGAAGGGTCTGAATCTGCATGTAGATTTGATGCACATTAAAGCTGAGCTTGCATCTCACTCCGCACAGAGTTAGCCATATTGCTCACATCACTAGCCCCCAGACAGAGCTTTCATCTGAGCCTAGATCAAAAGGAATGTGACCAGAGCAGGATGTCCTCTGCCCTTTACCTCCAAATACCCACAGGACTGCTTTCTCTGATATTATTGTCTTCATAGGACCCCACTTTTAGCCATTATGCTTAATTTAGCATGTATGAATGACACCTGGAAAGCATACTGACTTTTTTTAATGATAGAATAAGTCGATTCATTTCCTTAATTGACCTTCAGTCCTTCATCTCTCACGTTTTTTTTGTAATTTGGATCTGGTCATTTCCCAGGTATCCATTCCTAACACCAGTACAGCCTGTATGCGTGGAGTGCTGGAGTTCCTGTACTGTGGACTGCTGACACCCTGTCCAGGTCTAGAGCCCATGGAACTGATTGTTCTGGCCAACCGTCTCTGTTTGCCACGCCTCGTCGCCCTCACAGGTAAAGATGCTCTACGGAGTTGTAAATTTTACAAAGAGAACGACCTGTTTACTTGCAATATGGTTCTGATAATATCTGTGCACAAAGTACCTTTTATCAGTGACTTGATAAAAGATTGCAGGCACAGTGAGCTGTGTTTAATTTACGCTGCCAGACAGACTAGGAATTTATGACTGGGAGATAAGGCCTATGCCAGTGGTGCATGTAAACAGTAAATGACATGATTATGTACATTTTGTGTGTCTTCAGAACAGCACGCTGTGGATGAGCTTCTCCAGTTGGCAGTGAAAGGAGTTGACATTGATGGACAGGTGTTAGCTTACCTTGAGCTTGCACAGGTGTGTTCCTGTAAAATGTATCTCTGTTATTTGAATAACAATTAAACTGTAATTTAAAAATGATTCATTCTATGTTGTATTTTTTCAATCTAGCTAAAGGAATAGATGCTCATTTACAGTGATGCATAGTAATTCACCATAAATTAATTTGAAATCATTTAATCTTTGTATCAGCTGTAGTAACTCCTCATTTCTGCTCTGTTTTTCCTCTTGCAGTTCCACAATGCCAAGCAACTATCAGCTTGGTGTCTCCACCACATCTGCACTAATTATAATAGCATCTGCCGCAAGTTTCCCAAAGACATGAAGGCCATGTCTCCAGGTATGGACACCCCACTCAAACCTCTATCATACACGCAGCTTTCCCTTCAGATGTACTCTTGCATACTTTTCTGGGTTAAGCCCACTACTAAAGAATTGTAACATGGTATGACTTATTCAAAGCAAGCACCCATAATCCCCTCATGGGCTGTATTTGTTGTAAAAAAAAAAAAAAAAAAAAAAAGCCACAGAAAAATGATGTCATGTTTCAGGTACATTAACAGCAATATGCATCATCACATTTCATAAAGGTGTGAATTTTATAAATAATAGGTTGTTGGGAATAATGGGAACACAGGAAACTACAACCACTGCTAGAAAGTTTAAAACTTTGACCTCATGGGTCTCTTTTTTTCATTTCCTTATTCACTTGTCCTCACACTTCTGTTGTAATGTTGGTTGTTTCCTTTTGTCATTGTTCTCAATGGTAGTATCATTCCACAATCTGTCATTGTGCAGGACAGATTCTCTTTACTGCTTCATCCTCTTGTAAAAAAATTTCTCATCCGCTCTTTTATTACATCGGTGTAAATCTGAAGCGACACTTGAAACATTTAGAATTATTCCCTTTTATTTACACATCTTTGTCTCGCTCTCTGTAGAAAACCAGCGGCACTTTGAGAAGCAGCGCTGGCCTCCTGTGTGGTTCCTGAAGGAGGAGGACCGCTATCTGCGCTCTCAGAAGGAGCGCGAGCGCGAGGAGGAGATCTTGCGCAAGCAACACACCAAACGGGGCTGGTGTTTCTGGAGACACCCATCCTCCTCCTCTCCGCATGTCTCCTAAAGGGTGTCCTCTGCTGACTTTTTGTCCTTACCTGGGTCATCACACCCAGGAAACCCCACCACCCACCACCACCCCACCCCACCCCGCAACACGTATAGAGGCGATCGGCTCTGAGCCCTCCATCGGTGGAGAAATGGCTCTCAGTGCTACTATGCCTGAATGTCAGCATGTTTGGGGGAATGTATGTGCCTCTTTATAATTGTGGCTGACTTGACGAGTGCATTTTGCTATGCATGCGTGACAAGTTTGGACTTAATCGAAGGGTATGTGTATGGATGTGGTGAGCGTATGTGTGCGGTTTGAGTGATGCTTCCGAGTTGAGTGCTTCCCAGATGCCCTGATCTATAAGGGCCTGTGGCATTGCAGTGCGGCCCCTTGTCCCCTCCTCATGAGCTCTGTCCCCTCCACCAGCACTCACAGTGTCACCGCCTTTGAGTGATTGGACTGGGAGCAAGGGCTCTCTATCTCTCTCAGTCTCCATCCTTCACATTGACCTTAATGACTATTACACATTGACCACTGCAGCTCCTCTCAGGGAGCTTACCTCTGCCTTCACTTTTACACAGACTGTTAGCTTGCACACACAGACCCGTGCCCAAGGTCCACCACTCTAAAACCAGCACTGGATTCCCAGGAACTGATGCTGACAATGTAATTATAACTACCTTGATATTATTTGACATTTTTATATATTTTTTGCACCTTCTAGGACACTGTTATCAGGGGAAATGGAGCGCACTACTCCCAGGAAGTGTTGAGGACTTTGATGATTGCCATTGCAACCACAAAGATAAGACTGTTAATCTAGGTGCACAGATGTGAGTGTAAGGGTAACCTTAAAAGTTAGGATGCTCCAGGAGCTTTGATCATAGCTATTAACCTCCAGAAAAGTCCTGATGTGGTCCTTGATGTTCAATCATCCACCCTTGCACCTCCCACCCCATCCTCCTATACACCACACCTGCAAAAAAAAAAAAAAAAAAAAAAAAAAAAAAAATGAAGCAAAATACGAGCTCTCCTTGATGAGTTGGATTCACCAAACTGCACTTCAGAGACATTCAAAGTGACCACTCTATAGCAATTACGGGGGTAAAGAGGGCTAGCCTTACTTGATACCTCTACCATGGAGGATTGATGGATACAGTATTAAACACATGCGCTTGTAACGTCCATGACCACTAGGTTGCGTTCGAGCACCTCAGCCAGCCTGCCTTTACACCCCTACAAAACTAGGGGCAGCACTGCTCAGGGCCCCGGCACTAACCTTCACATTAACAGGAGTTTTAAATGCCTGTGATTGCTTCAATCTATTTTCAGTTATTAAGGTCGTAAGTATAACCTTAATCCTCGCAAAGTGTTATAAGAAAGCTAAAGCACATGCACAGTGTTAGTAGTGCATTTAAAACCTATTGATTTTCACCTGACTCTGAATACCAAAGCTGTGATTCTTTTGATCTCTTTCTTCCTCACTCTCTTCACTTCTGCCTACCTGCTTCCTTTAATGGCGAGAGGGGACAGAGGAGAGGAGAAAAAGTGGTTTGTAGGTGAATGAGGTAGTGTAACGTGATATTTGAATCCCTCCTCGTGGTGCCGTTTTCAGTCTGTGGTGTCAAGAGAAAAGTGTCACTGCTGGACATTGCCTTCCGTTCCTCTTGCTGGAATCGAAAATGGTGCTTAAGACACGATAAGACAGCGTCCACAAGAACACACAGACACACCTTCGATTATTTTATGTTCACAGTCTAAGTGTCTGTTTAGTTTAGTTTTTTTTTTGTTTTTTTTTTTGTTTTTTTTTTTACAGGTCTCATTACCTGCGGTGAACTTGCAGAAATTTAATGATGGTATTCAAATTTGACTTGTGAGAATTTTTAAACCTTAAGTTTTCTTCCTGAACAGTCTGTAAGAGGTCATTATAGGTCACTGGTTTTAGAATGTGTAGCTGTCTGCTTTTACATACAGTGGTTACAACCTTGTAATGTCTTTTGCTGCTTTCATATTTTTAAAAAATGTGATCTCTTTTGCTTCCTTAACTTTAACCAGGATAATAATTGTATTACTTTAGATTGATTTTGCAATTGTGAGTGTTGTCTCAACTGACAAATGGTTTGATATATAACTGCATATGAGAGCAAATTTGATTTTCTTGCTAAGGGTGCTAATTTCTTTGGGCTTTAGTACTGAATGTGAAAACAAGACTTTGTGTTGATGAGTTTCTATTAGCACGTTGTTCTATTTGTGGGTTTGCGCCCCTCAGCTTTACGCAGGTAACTGCAGACGATAGATAGATTGTGTGAGACATGTGGTGCGTTCTGCTGTTCTCCATGGGAGGTGTGTTAAAGTCATTGTCAGCTACTGAAATAGAAGTCAGATAGGATCTCATGAGACCCAAGTGAGAATTGAGCTGATTCCACTCTCAAAAGAGTGAAAGTGGAGTGAAAGTGAGCAAGTCTCAGTCAGCATTACATGCAACCCAAATATTTTGAAGTTGTTCCATAGATATTTAAACTCATCCCAGTGCAGGGCTATGGGAATTTAGAAATAAGACCTAAAGAGGAGAAAGTTGGGGGACAGTTTTTGATGGACTTCCATGGCCTCTTTTTAGTTCCCCATAGAAAGGATGGCTAATAGATTTGTCTTTGGTTGGTTTGACCTATTAAGCCTCTTCTCTTGGTCCTTGTGCCTTATAGTTTAAAAAAAAAAAAAAAAAAAAACTAAAAAAAAAAAAAAAACTAGTTTGGGATTTTAGCAGCATCTTAGTTCAAACCTGCAGACAGGTTCTGCAGTTGCTGACATGTTGGTTATAGTAGACAGTGGCCATCGATAATGTTATAACTCTAAAATGGATAATGGCGTTGCTTTGTGCACTCTCAGCCATTACCCTGCTCGAGAGGATTTGTGAGCCAACATGAGCCATACCCATGGAGAATCTTTAGGCCTACTGCTTGTTTTATGCAGAAAAAAAATGGCCTTGAATCAGACTCTTAATAGAGTGCAGGTCGGTCTAATCACATGGCCTTAGATTAGTACATAATTCTCTAGATTGGTAATTATTTGGATGTAGAAAGACTCAGATCGTGGTTGGGATTCTCCGCTGACCTGGTGATTGAGAGGTAGTGATAAAAATGAATCAGGTTGATTCCTGCAGTGTAACTTCAAAACCACTGACTTTTAGAAAGCAAAGCTTTTTTAATGAGCACTGGCTGGCCTGTGCGCTGAAAGGGTGCAGCCACTTTTGGAATGTGGTTCATTTTTGCATGGTGGCCTAACTTTGTCATTATAATGACACTTGGTGTTGGAACGCACTTTCTTCTTTTTTCCCTGTTTTTACTTTTCTGTACTTTTCTGTGCTTAGCATGAATTGTTCCTTTGGTAAGATTGTTTCTAAACCTGATGATTGTAGCACAATATGTCCACTAAAGTCAAATTTTTCCCACAATTTGCTCAGTGAGGAGCTGAATAACCTGTCCAGCTTCTTGTTTAAGGTCTAGTTGGCACTGAACCCCACAGTAGCTTTCTTCCTGCTATGTGGCTTTATGCACAAGTCAGTTTTACTTAATTAGCTCAGCTCAGCTTAAGGTAGCATCACTAAATATACAACTTTAAATAATATGCTGGGACACCTTCGGACACTTGCTTGAACAACTAATGCAGAGGATCTGTTGCTGCTGTGCAGTGTTATCGCTGCCACTTTTCTGCTGTTACTGTAGTTAATACAATTAATCAATCTTTTTCTTGTGATTTTTTAAGAAGGTACAGAGCATACAACTGAGAAGTATAAAAAGTAAAATTAAAATGAAATCAAGTGTTGTAATACACATATATTTAAGAATGTAATAAATGGCTGAAATCCAAGTATAATGTTTGGGTTTAGCCTGCATGTAATGACAGGAATGGGGTAAAGCATGATGCATGTTTCTGGTGTTAGATATAGGCTACTTCATATACAGCAGAGGATTCTTAATCTTGGGATTCTGACCTAATCTGTGGTCACTTGATATTTATAAAACTGAAAAACTGAACTAAGAAAAGGTTGAGAAACCCTGATTTACAGAGAGGGAGAGATGGAAATGCAAAATTGAAAACCTTGTTAGCTTTAGTCAGCACTCAATATTTGCTCCACACTGACCCCTATAGGCCAGGGTTGCATCTCGTCATATTCTGATATAGGATGTTGGGGTGTATTCATTTGGATTGTCTTGTTCAGTCTCAGCACATCCTTCATACTCTCACCTTTTCTTCCTTCTTAGCCGGCCTGGCCTTCCTTTTTTAAACGCAAGGCCTAGTGACTGAGAGAACACCGTGTTTTTAGTCGTTGGTGTCTTTTTTTGCTGTGTGCCTTCAGTGAACTCTCACTCTTTTGGCTCTGTACAGGCACTGCACCTGCAGCCTTCTGGGCTCAAATAAAAGTCGATTAAGCCAAGAAATACACATGTGAGCTCGGAAATAACGGCAGGCAGCTTTCTTTACTGTACAGTATCTTAGAGCTTGTGTAGATTGGCGTACGTTTCTTTAACATTTTTTGAAGCGTAAAGCAGTTACTGGCTATCGGGGTCATAGTGTTAACGTCCAGCGATAACATAAGATATGGAGCTCTACAAATTCAGCATGTGATATCATCTGTTCTAAAGCTACGCAACAGATGACTTCAATTAGGAAACGACCAAGAAACCCAGCAAACCAGCAATTTTAAAATAATGTATTCGCACTCTTTCAGGTGCCTGCACTTTCTATGATGTAGCTTAATACTACTTTTTTGATAAGAATGCTAAGTCTTTATATTTACCAGTTTCTTGATCAAAATATTAAAATATCTTATTACTTTTCCACTTTCTTATGAACTCTTTCTCTCTAAGCCAAATTAGTTAACCCTATTGCTTCCACTATTTAGCTGCAATTTAAAATGTTGCAATCATGCATAAGGTCAGTGTATTTCTAGTCGGGGAACAGCATCTGTGAACTACTGGTTGGATTAAAGGCAGATATTAGCTGTGACAACTACATATAATACACTTTAATGAACATAGTTGTTATCCAAAGTACAGTGCAATGTTGTAAATTTGATTTGAGTCCCAGCTGGATTTAACCTCTCACCTTCTAACTGCTCACCACACTGTTATCTACTTACTAAGCTGGTGTATACCTAGGATTGTATGCACGGAGAGGCCCAGGACAGCCAGAGTGTTCATATAGACTTACATGGTGTGATTAACCCCTGGTCTATACTGTAATTTTGAAGTGGATCGTACATACTGTATAGTATTGTTATGCACTATGTTTCCATTGGCTCATATGAGTTTTATTAACATTTCCTGCTCATGTTATTGTGTTAATTACAATAAAAAGGCAAAAGAAAGAGCACACCACACTCACAAACTATTAAGGGCTTTTAAGAAAATACACAACAATCAGAATGTTTTGCTGCTCTGCTGTTGCAAAAAAAAAAAAAAAAAAAAGTTTTGAAACTAAACATTTTTAATATTTTTGAACCACTACGATTTGTACAAAATTTCAAAAAGTAGAATTTTTTTTTTGGTTTTTTTTGCCATTTCAGTATTTTGATGTTTGACATGGATTTTATTAAAACTGTTAATCTTTTGAACTTGTCTCATGTTTTTATTGTGTGTTTTTTCTGTGTAATTCCTATTACAGAGTATGTTCTTCATTCCATTTATTCAGTTTCAACATACAATGCCAGACAATGTGAATTTCCAAAATAGGAAGAAGGATACCACTTCTGTGTTGTATTTAGAGTTAGTAAAAACTAGAATAGCCATGTTTCTGAAAATGTGAATCAATACATGTATATGCTTAAACTGATGATTATCAATAGACAAAATACCAGTTACCACTACAGTAGTATGAGTGCAGACAAGCACACAACACTTTAGCACTATTGTTTGAAACGTGGGAAGTGGTTAGTGGTAAAAAGTGCTAAATACAAAAATAAGACTTAGGACTATCCCATCACTCTGTAGAACATGTGGCGTTGAAAAAAGTGAATAAATTAAATTCTCACATTTTCCGTCTTTTGTCTTTCTCAACCCTTAATTTCACACAATGCATGCCAGACTCTCACTTAACTTGATGCAGCTGTGCCACCTAGTGGAATAAAACAACAACTGCATGACCCTGCAGCATGAAACACTGGAGAAATACCTTTGGTTGGAATACGTTGTATACAAAATGTATAACTGTTAAAGTAATCTAAGTAAAACCAAGTTTTATGCCTCAGTCTGTTTTTTTGGTTTGAATTAAAGCTTTTGTGAAAAAATCTCTTCATTCTGTTTTCATGATATTCATATGAATAAATGTATACATGTTGACTGGGGCTCTGTAGGACATGCTATCGATCATAGATATTTATTGTTCGAGGGCCACAAAGCCATGCCATGGTTTTTCTCATTATCCTTTATTGATCTTTATTAGATTTCCAACGAAACTAAACTCAAAGGTCAAACATGCTCACAGGTTTTACTAAACACAAGTATAATTGGTGAGTTTTGATAATAAAAGCTGTCTTCCAAATCCCCAAGTATTTGCCCTCTTGTGTATATTCTTTTATGTCTTCTTAGGCTGCCGTGAAAATTGGGATATAAGACAGGCTGAGTCAGCAACTCTCACCAAGTGGCTCCCTGAACACATGCACCATGAAGATCAACATGAGCATGTGAGCTGAGACTTTTAATAGAGTTAGTCTGGGAAGGGATCACAGAAAGCCACAGAAACATGGGGGGAGAGGGCCGAGTGTTGCCATGGTGATGTTTAGTGATGTGGCGGTTAGTGGGATATTTGTGTCCATTTGCCTCACTGACATGTGTATATGTGTGTGTTATAATCAGTCTCTTCTAGGAAAACACAACAGTCGAGCTTCCTGCCAACAAACTCTTAACAGCCAGTGAAGTTCACCAGTTTTCCTTTCATTCTGTAGTAAGTGGAAGAATTTACTAGCACGTGTCTGTAGCAGTGACCTCAGCATCACGCACGGTCCCGAGCATCGGTTTGAACACTGATTACAGACTTTTACGCTGCGTCAGCTGTTTGATCATAGGGCTGTGTTCAAATTTCCCAGCGACCCTGCTCCCCGCTCTCGCACCGCAGCCTCGTAGAACACAACGTGAGTCACGCGCTGACATCACCACATCTGGCTCTCATTTTCCAGGGTTCCCTCGGGAGCAGATAAGAAGATCTGCATTTGAGAGAAAGACTAAACACTGTCTTACAGTCCAGAAGAGCACAACGTGAATCCGTTGGGGTTCTTCATGGACCATCTTGCTGATGCTTGAGGCCTTGAAAAACATGACAGAGGAGTGAGAAGAAGCTTTCAAACCTGGGACAGCACAGTAGGAGCTGATCAAGGGCGAGAAAGTATTTTCAGAGCTTCAAAGCTTTCAAGGAAACAATGAGACATTCACACACGCAACCTGTATGAGTGTGTTATAGTTTCCTTGCCATGGACATTTTATAAAGAAGTGGACAAACTAGTGATACTAAACATGCAAACAAAGGATGTCCATTGGTTGAGGAGTGACAGCACATTCCTCTGTATATTTCACCGTCCTCCAAGCGTGTCTCATCTACATGTTGTTGGTCCAGAACTCCCCAAGGTCTGCTCCATAAACAAAACTGCCTGCCACCACCAACACACACATACATACACCTCTAAATCTGGGCCTCTCAAAGCAAAGTTTATAAATACTTTATCATCCTGACACCATGGTCTAATTCAAGGGTTATTTTGTATGGGAAAGTAGACGAGGAGCTCCTTTTCTTTTTTAACTTCCGCATTATCCTGCCATTTGTTTATGTTTGTCATAATTCACTGAAGCAAGGCAACCTCGAAACCACGAGGAAGTCAGAAACTTAGGTTTATTCACCGCCAGTGAGACAAAGTGAAGAAGAGAGAAAGGGTGCATCAGTTTGGAAAATTCTGTTTTACAGGACTCGCGTTTGTGTTTTCAAAAGGTGAAAATGTGATGTGAAACTGTACACTGCAAATGCAAGCACAGACAGACTCACAGACGCACACGTGCACACACTCGTGTACACGCTGAGGCTCAAGGGAAATATATTTCAGAGTTGTTGTGAAGGCACATAGCTGAGCACTGACCTCACCTGGAAGCCTGATGAGAAGACACCCAGATTCACAGAAAATGTGCAGACCTCTCTCTTTCTGTCTCTCACACTCTCTTTCTGTCTCTCACACTCTCTCTCTCTCACATACACACACACACACACACACACACACACACACACACACACACACAAAGGCATGTCTGCACTCTCTGTATCTTCTTTCAACCAGTGTCTTCTATTTCCAACTTTGCCTCATAAATCCGGTGTTTCCTTCTCTTATCACGCCCGTCTGGCACCTGAATCAACCTCAATTGTCTTCCAAGGTTACGCCATGGTGCTGTTGACCCTCAGCTGCTGATACATTTGTGAGTTCAACTGTCAGGTAAATGTGTGTACAGTGCTGGTGTGAGTGACCAACTTCCACTGAGTTGTATCACTGCCATTAGTGAGCCTCTCCCACTTCCACCTCATTATCTACCTCCAGGAAATGAATAACATGACTCCTCCACAGGGCTACAGTAAGTATGACCGTGAGAGGAGGAGATGAGACAGTGCTGTTATCAGTCTGCTGAAGTAAAAAAAAACAAAAAAACAAAAAAAACAGCCTCTTATTGAAATGACAAGTAATGTAATAAATTGGAAATTAACTTAGGGGATTTACCACAGTTATTTAGTTATGTAATTTGTGTCGTGCACAGTGCCCATCCAACATGGACTTCCCACATGGATACCAAAGACACAGTTGTAGTTGTGAGACATTTGTCGGAGCAGAGCACATCCTCTTACATAAAACATTGAATTATGCCTCTTGTTCTGAGTATAAAACCTACCGTAAAAAAGATTCCCTTCTTAAAATGTGTCTCAATTTTTGAAAGTCATTCACCTGAAACAACAAGAATTTAAGTTCTTCCTTAAAATCATCATGCCATGAGCGATACAACTTGAAAATGGATTTGGAACTTCAGTCGGCCCAATAATCAAAGCAAATTACATTTGAAAGGTTGGACACATTCCAGCAGCTCGCACTGTAAAACAGTAAATTCACAAGGCAATGAGACAATGTCTCATTGCCTTGTGCAATGGTTGTACAGGCAATGAGACATTGTCTCATTGCCTGTACAACCATTGCAACTGTTCATACACAGGCAAACATGACAGCACATGTTCACATATGAAGAGGCTCTGTGAGTAGGTCCTGGCTTCTCAAAGCGAGCAGAGAGGTTCAGTGGACGAAGGGAGGACAAAGATCATACTGTGACCCCTGAACCCTGACACATCTCTGACCTTTTAACACCTCAGGTCCGAGCACACACACAAACCTGCCACGCAAGCCTCGATACGTCCCAAGAAAACAGGATTTGTAGAAATCCATGCCCACAAGGGATTATGAAAGATTATGATCTATATGTTATGCAATGCCACATATAACTAAATGGTTGAACAGTCATTTGAGTGAGGACTCCGAGGACTCCACGAACGATCAAAGAGACATGTTCATGAATGGATTCTGAATTTAAGAGTGCTCTGAGAGACTTCGAGAGGATGTTGCATGTGGCTGGACCACTCAGCACTCTGTCACCCACACTCTGTTAGAGCAGGCTAGGGGGCAGGAAGGCAGGAAGCTGAACAAAAAAGCCCATGACAATTAGAGAAGGAGTTTCAGTAAATAAAGAGAAAATCCCCATTAGCACAAACACACACACACATGTCCAAATCCCCACTGGACAATACAATTATTCCCACATTTAGACCTCATCTCCAAAAACAGCTGCCACCGCACCCCTGCAGAGGAAATGCCAAAGTCCTCTGAAGTGGAGCATAACGGCACTGCAGTTTACATCCACAGTGAAGGACTGAGAGCCTGTAAGGGCAGGAGAGCCTCTAATAGCAGGAAGTTGTAAGAATAATAGCGGCGTGGGGATGTCATGCCCCCTGTCCCTCTGGCATGCAAGCTTTGGCCAGAACAGCAGAGTCTGTGTGTGCTGCATGCTTGCTTATACAACTATTGCGACATTTTTCACACAACTCACAGTGAGGGTTTACTGGGTGTGAAACTTTTGGGGAGACGTTAATACATTTCTGAGCAAAAAGTGAGACAGTGAGGCTTAACAGTTGCAAAGTGTCATGCTGGATTTGTGTCACTGCTTTTACTGCTTCAGTAAATTATGCAATTAAGCAATGCTTTTAAACACCAGGGTTATCTTTTTTTCCCACAGGGACTTGCTCTCTTCTAATCTGCATACCGAAAGTGTTAAAAACTGCTTTGTGTTTGGCACATGAACTCACTAATTATTTCCCTGACTACAGCATAATCGAAAAACAGCTGAAGGTGAAAAATGTGCCCAAAGAAGAGGAATACAAAGATGAACATTTCAACTCTTTTGCCTCGTATGTGAGGGGTTATTTTCAAAGGTGATTGTCTCAGGTGACTGTGTCAATCCAATATTTACCACAGGATTACTCAGCTACGCTGAACTTATTCCAGATCAAATCTTAGTGGTGAAAACATGGCAAGGAGTATTCAATGTTGGGAAAAATGCTCTGAAATCAGATTTGATGAGGTCAAATCCAGCCTGAGTTTGAAACATTTGAAAAAAAAAAAAAACTGCACAAAAACCTGTGACTTTGATCCTCTACATCTGCCCTGGATTATCTAAGAATGGCTGCTAAGTAAATTACAAAGCTCAAGAACATTCCCATAATCCATGATCTTAAATCCCCATGCCACTGACCCACAGTCAAATACCAGTGCATGAGTGTGTATGTGTGTCTGGAGGGAGTTTGTTCATAGCTCACCTTCTGTGCATGTGTGAGCCTGTGCATCAGTGCATGGAAGTTTTTTTTTTTTTTTTTTTTTTTTTAAGTGCTGCCTGCTTCAGACTCAGTTCCCATGAAATTGGCTCTTCTTTGGCTTGTTCGGAGAGAGATTGCCTGCACTGTAAATGGCTTCTCTGGAGTCTGCCAAGGGCCAGTGGGGGCCAATTCAAAGACAAAAAACAGACAAAGAGAGACTGACAGATCCAAAGCTGCCTCAGTGCCCCCTGTACCCCCTATTCCCTATTCTCCATTTTTGCTCAAAAGAAAGCTAAGCCATCACAATTATTTGGGAAAAAAGGCAACAATAACATTCAAAATAAATAATTTTATTGGATTGATCCAGGCCACTGACCCTCAGCTATAATTCATTTGGTAACAGTGTTAAATAAATTGTGGAACTGAGAGTGAAAAATCTCCAGTGCTCTGCTTTGCTCCAGCACAGCAGTATTAAAGCAGTCAAAGGCAGCTGTAAGGTAACTGATGGACAAGGGTCACCAAGTGAATAGCAGAATAATGAGGATGCATGAGACTGATTTCTATGACCTGTACGTGTAGCTTAAAGGTTGCATTGCACTTTTTCTTCCAAGTTAGTGAAGTCATTATGCTTTCCACTCTCTCAACGGGAGGTGGGGCTTTCTAGTGAAAACTTCTCCTACCCCGCTGCACAAAGACCAGTGTGCAGTCGCTGCCTCCTCCACGCTGTGAGTACGCAGCGCCTGCACCGATCGCTCCAGTTTGGAACTAAAGCTCACACTGCATGAACCTGCATAGCTTCACTGCAGTTTTCTCGGCCGCGAAAGACCCTCGTTTTTCCGCTGTGGCTGTTTTGCACGAGATACTCCGACCCCGAAAACCGTCGGGACCTGTGAAGAGAGAAGCTGCGGGAGTGGTCTGGAAACTTTTGCCATCATGAGCACGCCAACGGTCAACCTTGATACCTACAGCCTGTCGCTGCTCACGGCCAAAGAGGACATCCTCAACCCCCGTTCCTCCACAAACTGGTAACACACTGTGCTCTTGTACAATATCGCATCTGCCTGTCTCCCACTGCAGAACCTGATTGGTTCAGGCTTCATAATTCTGCGTCATTATCAGGAGAATCAGTAACTTCAATGCAAAGTTCATCTTGTTTCACTGAATGAGCGTAACCAGAGTGACTGTTGCGTAAGGAGGGGGGTAGGGGGGTGGGGGGGGTGTTGATTTGAATCAATCCAGTGATAGATTCGGAGATGGCCAGCACCACAACCTGGACTACAAGTTCAGCAATGACAAATGCATGCAGACTGGTTTAGAGGCACAAGGCTGTACTGACTCTCCTCTCATCAGAGCTGATGTGTATGGGTCACTAAGCCGCTTGTTTATTACGCACGCCAGGCGGCTGGTGTGGCTCAGAGCGCAGCACCGGGGCCTTGAGCTCCGTGACTTTGCTATCCTCCCCCAGGAGCCGTGAGGCCTCACTCTTTGTGATGGGGATCGTGTGTCTCCTGATGTGCTGATCTCGGACAGGGGTTGTCTTTCAGGGAAAGGCTCTTTAATTTGACAGACCAGCATAGTACGCATGCATGAGTAGGATCCACTAACCAATGATACCAGTCAGCTAATGTTGAGCCATAACTAAGATGTGTCCAGTGAAAAAAGGTTATTCAGGAACAAAATATTAAAGAGGAACTGTGCAGAGTGGTCTTACAATTCAGTTGCAAGCAAACACAGTTAAGTGTTTTACCCTTGAACTAGCTCACTGTTTTAAATTTTGACTTAAACACATGAAAAGTTGAACTGATTTGATGAATTTATTCCCGAGCACCTGACACTTGTCTCATTCTGTCCTTTTGTCACAGGGTTTGACTGGTCTGTCACTATGGTGCCTGATCCTTCTTATCCAAACAATACCAGTCTCCTGCTGCTGTCTGACTATCTCATCCTCTTTCACCTTATACTCTGTGAGTGTGTGTTTGGTATTGTCATCTTCAGCTACAGACATGTTGTCACTGGTTATACTGTAGGGAGAATCAGAGATATGACCCCACTCTTTCCACGTATCCACTCACTTAGTTTAGAGAAGTAGGCCAAGGCCCAAGCACGTGTGTGTGTGTGGTCATGTGGAAGTGAGGGACTGATGCTGTCTGTCCCTGTTTCATCCTCCCCTGTCCCACATCTCTCTCACTCACCATATGGTTTCCCTGCCCACTTTCTTCCCACTTCCTTCCTGGCTTTTCATGACGCCATGCAGACTTGAGGAAATGAGATTCAGAACACGGTGCGTTAACCGGGACAAGTTGAAATCTGACATCTTCATGAATGGGTTGGAAAGAAGTTTCCCATCCAGGCAGAACATGCTCAGTTTCCATTCTTTCTTGCATTTGGAAAAACCTCTAAAAGTTTCCATGTTCTATATCACTATGGAGGTTTTGTCTCTTGGCAACACCTCCGTATTGACACTTCACTGATCCAGTAGTTTCTCGTTTGAAGATATTTCCCTTACTTTCAGTGAACAGCAGATCTGGATTGTGCCTCTGCCAAACCTACTGCCTGTCAAACAATCACACAAACTCTCTCACATCCACATGTACAGATGCATCTATCCATAGCATGCGCGTGTTTCATTTGGCTAACAAATAAATAAAAAGAGAAAAAGAAAGGAGAGAGAAAGCGAAATCCCTCAGCATTCACTGAGTCTACTTTAGAGGGCTAAATAACTCTGCTGGGACTGAATAGAGGGGTAGGAGGGGGACACGATGATGTCATGATTCCCACTGTCAGACCAGTGAGACAGACACCCGGTCAGGTTGTGCTTGAAGGGATTTTATATGTGTGCATTTGAGTTTGCATGTGAATATAGCTGTTCCTGGATGTGTACATGCATCTCGCAGAGCCCGCTAAACTGAGTCGGGGCCTTGAGAAGTTTGCGCGGAGAGGGGTAGGAGGCTTGTTTTGTTAACGATCCCACCCCCACTGTGTGGCCTTGAGGTCCCTGTGTGTATTATCTAATGACCTTGTGTCCTGAATGGGAAAGAGACCCTTTGTGGGTGAGACTCTGAAGAAAAGAGGAGCAATTTCAATGCATCCTTCATTCAGACCTCTCTGCAGCACATACAGCCTTGGAGGTCTCTCCTCAGTCTCCCAGACCACTGAGGACTACAAAGTGTCTCACTCGAAAGCTGGAAACCTGCACTGTCTGCATGTGTTTTGTGTTTGTGTGCGCTTTGAGAGACAGAATGAAAGAGAAACAATGAAAATGCATGTTCCCAAGGACACATCCAATCCTCTGAGCAGGAAATACTTCTAATCCTTAGCTGCAGAAATCATGATTTATGTCTAGTTAACACCAAAATAAATGAGTCGGATACGCACTTTAGGTAAGGTTGCTAATGTGGCCATGCACAAATTGAGATTTTTGCAAGCAACCATGCCGACATCTTTCTTTTGAGCCTTTGCTGTTCATTTCGTATGAAAGAAAGAGCCTCTGTTGCAGATCTAGCTCAAAACACCTCGTCTTTAACAGTTCAGTAAACTTCCTCTGTCGGTAGTTTGTTCAGCACATTTTACACATTTGCACCACAGCCAGTGAGACAATGTAAATAAGAGCAATTTTCCAAACCAGTATTATTACAGCATTACCAGAGGTGCCTCCCTGTAAAATACTGAATAAACTGCAGCACCAGCCTAGTCAAGCATGGAAAGAGAAGGGGAGAAATCAGTTTAGAAAAATGTTTACAGCATTGTTTCAACATGCAAAGCATATCAGATGGGAACTCCTACTGAGCTGTGAGGCAGTTTGACCTCTGTTCATCAGAATTGGGTGTGGGCTGTATCCAGACATCTGTGGGCCCTAGTGACTTTGAACACACCTTCTTCACAGATTTCTTTCTTGAAGTCCACACTTGGACACTGCGTACTGTGCTTGTGTTAAGCGTTTCACTATGCTCTCCTCTAGGGATCATTACGGTCAGGCAGTGACGCATAAAGTAAATATCTGATTTTATTGTAGTAACCGTAGGATTCAGTTTAGATGGATAGAAGTATTCAAAGATCAATCAATCTTGTCTTCATGTATTCTACTTTGAAAGTCTAGTTCTAGATTTATTTCTATTTTATTAATCCTGCTTAGAAAGTGACTTTGCAGATTATATCAGTAAGATGCTATATACTGTTAAGCTCTGACAGAGACATGCAAAATTCATAAAACCTGTTTGAGAGTGTTGTTTTTACCAGCCCAGGTGTTACTTTATCAGGTGCAGACATTTCCTCATTGATTTGAAAGAATTTCCAGAGAAGTTAAGAAGAACTTAGTGTTGCATGATGTAAAGCCTTTACTCATGGCTGTTTCTTTGGCAGAGGGTTAGCTGCAAAGCGATCTGTCACCAAATGGTAATGGTACTTGGAATGACAAATATTAAGTTTCAGTTTTAGTGTTGTTTTGAAACCTATACAAACACTTATATTGTTAAGGCCTCCACTTTGTTTCAGTAACACTTTTGAAATGGTGCTCAAGATGTTGTTCCTTTGCTGCTGTTAGAAAATATTCCTCCAGTGTTGTAATACAACATGTCATTTAACCTACTGAATTCATTAATTATTCAGGTAAGGATAATTTGTTTTTACTTTTACCTCCATTTATCTTTTCTTTGATTTTGACAGTCTGTTGGAAACTTAAGAAATCAGTCTCACTACTTTTCATTTAAGAAACAACACACCATCCTCTCCTCTCCAGGCCTCTGATCTCTTGTGAAGGGACTCTCCTGCTGATGATAGATGGAGAAGCCTTTATTTCAGCATCGGCCTGGGGTGTTTGTGTTGCCGCTACTTGCCAAAATTTCCACAGGCTCATGCATGATTAACCAAGACCTAAAGAGTTCCTGGGTCTAAAGTTACGTTCTAGATGGAGGGAGGGTAGGGTAAAACGCAGGGCTGCAATGTGTGTGGATTCACATCCTTGTGTACTACTGCTTGTGTATGCTGTAGGTATAAAGTATTTCTTTACCCCAGAGGGAGATTATATGTGCAAGTGCAGCAAGTCAGGCATCTTGTTTGTAAAGATAAACAACCATTATCATCACGCTGTTATCAAGAAGTCACCCACCGCCTGAACTTCCTTGCGCAGGTTCTGCTTTTTGTACAGTTCCTTAATTGTCCACAAAGACCCACCTGTCAAAAAGAGACCCTACAGCAACATTAATGCTGGATGTTGACACACGAGCTGTTTTGTAATCCTCATCGAACTTGGTGAAGTTTGTTGTAGCTTTCTACTTCGAAACAAAACCTGCTGATCACCTGACCCTGGAATCCCACAGAAGGAAAACAAGCAGTCTGGTTGGTTTCCTCTGGCTGTTCAGGATAAAGCTTCATTGTCACACGCAGTGTTGTCATCAGGCTGAATGATAATAGGACGTTCGATTGACTCTTGATATAAATAGCGGTGTACTGTTAATGGGAAGTCAGAGGGCAGTGGAACTGGACCAATGACCAGTCCAGTCTCTCTGTCTCTCTCTCTCTCCTTTTTTCTTTACCTGAAAAAACTTTGCAGTACTTTTGGTGTACACTATCTTGGGCTGACAAGAGGAGTTCTTGGCCCATTCCAGTGCATCTGGTGTGACATTAGAGCGAAGATTAAGCATGCAAGTGTCTCATTAGGGCCCAGACATATCCTGTTTGAATAAAGTTTTTTTTAAAAAACCCATTGCATACCACCAACATAGTTCCTATCTTAAATATACAAATTTTGCACCTGACCACAGCAGTGCGTAGGTTGCGCTTTCTGTAAAACAGTACCCTCAGCTTGCCTAGCCTGCTTGTGTGAGCACGTTTGTAGGTGGCATGTTGGAAGATGATGACAATGATGGCCATAATGGCTGTTATAAGTATCTCTGTTTGGTGAATTTAGAGAATGATTCGAGCAGTAATCACTAAACAACTGCTTACTACTGCCTTAAGCATTGTTTAGATTCATCTGGGGCCTAAGACAACCATGCAAGGTAATAGTGGGTCTCAGGCATGATGAGAGATGACTGCAGAGGGTAACGCTGTTTGTGTTTATTTTGTGTGTGTGTGTGCGTGTGTGTGTGTGCCTCTGTATGTTTAGCTTCCTTAGCGTGCAAACTGTTGGGTGCAAGACCACAAATTGACACCGTCTTGAAATGCGACTTGTAATCGGGCCATAGAAGACACAAAAGGTTGATAATTAATGTTTCATGAGTTGGTGGCACAGCAGGGCTGTTATTCTTCTCAGTGTCAATTTTCTATTGGGAAACAAAATAACTTAAACATCATAAACCAAGAAGAGCTGCTGTAAAAAAAAAAGACCTTATATCCAGCAGGTGTGGCGTCTCTGTTTTTGATGTAGTAAAATGTTTATGAAAAGGTTGTTGTGAACAATAACCCTCAAAGTATTTTGTCAGTCGGCCTCACGCAAAACCTTTCCATCAAATGCTCCTTTTGTTCATTCAAGTGCCTCAGAGTAGTTGACCTTAATCCAGATGCCCTCCACACATTGTTTCCACTGGAAATCTGTCCTTTTTATGCCTAGAGCAGTGGACACAACAAATACTTTATTGTTGCCCTTTTCAGCTCAAGATAAAGGCCGAGATACTCTGCTGGAAAACTTTGGCTGTATCTTAATGAAACCAAATGGATGTTTCATGCAAATACTATGAAAAATGGAAGCTGAATTGAGCTGAATTGCTTGTTTAATCTAACTAATGGGCCTTGAGTGTAGCTGAGAGGGCAGTATTTCCAAGGGTGTGTCAGATAGCTGTCGAAAAACATCTGTATTTTAGTGTTTCTTTAAACATTGGCAAGAGGATGAATATGGTGCATGGTGAGTGTGTGTGTGTGTGTGTCTGTCCAGCTGAGGCACTTTTAAGGGATGTCTGAACAACAGTATGATATCACAGAAATAGATTCTTCTGCTGATGTTTGTGTGTGTCTGAGCTGCAGAGTTTTCCAAAGACATAATGTGTGAAACCAAACCTTAGGCTCTCAAGTACACTGAAAATCACATTGCAGATGTGAGAGTGGGCTACCATTCTTAATGTTGTTGCTGTGATTGGATTTCAAAGTTCTGAGGCAGGAAATAGTGAGACAGTGTTTCACTCGAGTTGCATCCACAACAGCTGCGCGGCTGGCTCATTGATAAAGAATTAACTCATATGCATGATGGTCTTAAGATGAGGTCAAATTACATTACATTCTTAAAGACTCTTGTTGGAGAGATAACAGTTGCTTTGACGCATTTTCAGAAATAAACCAGACATGTGATATCTGGAAATCCCTCTGCTTCTGAATAAAGTTAGGATGTGTTTTAAAGTCTACTTCTCTCTTGCATCTTGATTTGAAGGCTGCTGAACACGACAATAAAGAGCCTGAATGAATGTTGTGAACGTCACCAAGTGCATGCTGGAACATCTCATCATGTTCTCTGCTTTTGTGGCTCGTGAGCATGCCAAGCAAAACACCAGCAATCAGACACCACTGGTATGACAGCCATAGATCTTTCGACAGATGACAACATATTTGTTGTTATTATGCTCTTAATTACACAGTTACAAGATCATGAGATATATGTCACCTTCGTGCACACACGTGTGCATTTACTCATTCAAGTACATGTACACACTTACACACAGGCAGATACATTTCAATAAGGACACACCCCTTTCTCATTCCCATAGCTGTCCTGACACTGCAAGTTGTGATCAGCTGTGTTTGCCAAGTTGCTTAAGCAATTGCTTCCATTTCACCATGGCTACGAAGGATCAACACAGCTATAACCACGACACTCAGAGGGTTAACTGTTACCATCTCGCAGCAAAGTCACACCGGATGCAAGATCCTGACTGAGACCTCCACTTTCCTTTCTCCTGTCTTGTTTGTTCACTCGCAGGTGGTGGGATTTGGTTGTGTGTGTGTGTGTGTGGGGGGGGGGGGGGGGGGGGGGGGGGGGGGAGGGGTGTGTGGGGCCCTTCACCCTGACCACCCGGGGTGGAAAGCTGGTGTTTTTTTTCAAA
>JBBMJY010000024.1:14906419-14923203 GCA_037833715.1 Toxotes lorentzi | reverse complement strand
TGTGTTTCATTCGCTTGGTGTGGGTAAAATGCAGAGAGTAATTTCCCCAGGAGGGATCAATAAAGTAATAAAAGAAAGAATGTACAGACATTCCTGGATTGTGTGTTCCATTTTTAAATTGTGCAACACTAAAGGTGATGTGTTTTTTTATTTTTTCAATTTTCACTAATATACCAGATGTTATTGTAGAGTAGAGTAAGAAAAAAATCGCTGCTTTGGAGGTGGACTAGGTGGACTGTATGTACGAGGCTTTCTCAGAGCTTGGTCATGAGTGCAGACTCCTTGTAGTATGTGTGAGGTAGGGGTACGGATGGTAATACTTATGCCGTGTTTTTACTGGTGGTCGCTATATTTGCAGCTCATTGTTTGTAGTATAGGGGTATTGTGTTCTCAACTATTTCAAATAGTTCTATTTTAAATGAATATATTCAAAGCAATGAAACTGTGTGTGTGTGTGTGAATATGTAAATATGATTGCTGTTGTGTTTCTGTACTGATAGGAGAAGCAGCAGAGGGAGCACGAGGAAGAAATGAGGGCTCGTCTTAGAAGGAGTGAATCCATAGAGAAAGCAGCAGTAAGTGAATCTTAGACTAACACTAACCTCCAGCTAACATTACTGCACATTACTTTGAATTAGCACTTCATCAAAGACCTTTTTTTTTCTGAAGTCTGTTTAATCATTTAATTACATTGACCTATTCTGCATTCATTGACCTGTAGGAGGCAGCAGCATTAGTGTCCCAACGATCCATGAACCCTAGGGAGTTCTTCAGGCAGCTGTCATCATCATCATCACAAAGTCCCACCAGCCCTGGATCCTCCCGCACTGGTACGTGGATGTGTGTGAGCTTAACACAGGAGCAATGCCACCACAGATTGCAGTGCATGTAGTTTGGCATTTTTAATATACAATATGTATTCTATCAGTTTCTGAACTACTCACAAACTGTTTTCTTTCTCTTAAGGCAAACCATTCAGACGATACCAGCGCAGCCTGACAGACACCGCTTTTATCTTCGCTAAGGCAGAAGAGAGCACGGCATCCTCCCCTCGCAGTCCTCCGCTGGTCTCCCCCTTCTCCCGGTTTCCTCCCTCACCCATATACCGTGCAACGTCTCCCCCCACAAGCCCTGATTTCCGCCCTGTCACCTCCCCACAAAGGCCCAGAGCCCCCATGTCACCGCCTAGTTCACCTCTTCGCCCTGCCCCTCCAGTTTCAGCCCTGCCCAGTGTTCCACAAACTGACAACCAAGTTCAGGCTGTTGTTGAGCCCAAAGCTCCATCACCAACAGAACCTTCTGCGCCTCCGGCCTCCCCTAGCCTCTTGGCTTCCTTGTCTCCCAGTTTAGTAAAAAACAACCCCTCTCAAATACACCCAGAGGCCCTGCCTGCTTCACCCCCAAATACCCCAGCCCAGCCAGAGCACTCAGCTTTCTGCTTTGAGCCCGGTCTACCTCCACAGGCTCCAACTTCACCTCTTCCTGAGAGACCACAGCCAAACACAGGTAGGGTGGAACGTGACACAAAGTATTATATTGGGATCTGATTATACACTGTTATTATATTTGTCTTTTTTGAACTAATCTGCAGAGAAGATGTTTTATCGCAAAAACAACAAAATGCGCATTCAGGGTGATTCATTGTGAAGAGGAGTATATTACTCTGCTTATTTCTCATTTGTTTGCCAGAGACATTAATCGTTTGACATTAAAAATAATGGTTGTTAAAGAATTTTATTACAGGCTAAAATGACTTAGATGCTTTTGCCAAAAACTACTCCACATACTCCAGACGGTCTAAAGCAGCCAAGAAATATGAATCAGAGGCCTGTTATACAGAAATGACAGAGCTCAGAATATTTTTACAGTCCAGTCACAATTAAATATTCCTAAAAGTAACCACATATACGCTTAGTCATGCCAAGCTGAACTAAAATGTGCACCCAGACAGTTCAGTTTTTCTGACACAGACATACAGAACCTTATCAAATGTACAGTTGTTGTTTTTTTTTCCTTTCTTTTTTTTTTTGTTTCTTTTAATTATATAATTTTCCAATCAACAGACCTCAACACAGCCACTCATGTGTACACAGAGCTGCTCACAGACACTGGCTACAGAGTACAGGCTGTATTGGTGGAGGAGGATGAGGACGAGGAAGAGGATGTGGAAGAGCACGAGGAAGATAAGGCTGAAACACAACCCGAGCCTTGTTTTGTTACTACAGAACCTGTCCAGGCTGAGGCAGAAGAGCAGGAGCAAGAGGAGGAGGGAGAGGAGGGAGAGGAGGGAGAGGAGGGAGAGGAGAAGCAGGAGGAGGAGGAGGAGGAGGAGGACAAGGAGGAGGACAAGGAAGACGAGGAGGAGGATTTAAAACAGGAAGCTGAGTCTGTATCTCAGGAGGAGCAAGTGGAGGTGGAGCAGGAGGAAGATGAGGCAAAGACAGACGAAGAGCAGAATGACCAATCAGAAGACAGCCAGGCCCCTGCCGAGCCTGCTGAGTTTTCAGAGAAAGAAGAAGAGTCAGCAGTCGCAGGTAGCCCTCTTGTTCTTGTACCCAGTCATTGTGTCTCAATTAACATTTTATAAAGAGTATTATTACACCGTTACAAACATTATATTTGAAATAATACACTGTAGCTGGCGAAAAATTTCAGTGACATAAAGTTAGGACACATGCATTATTTCAGATGCCGAGCCACTTTGTCAAGAAATCAAACACGAGACTGTCGTCCTGTCAACCAACGGCATCACAAATGGAGAGGACACACAGGGACAGAATGGCATAGGTTTGACAACAATTCTCTCACAACATTGTTATAAATTATGACATGAATTCTGTCCTGATTAAAGTGTGATGAATGCCTTTCACACGGGTCTTCCTCAGAGCGATCTTTGAGTCCGTCTGACACTGAACTCAGCTCACCGGAGCTGGCTGTGTGCTACGAACTTCATGGCATGGCAGAGGAGGATGATGTCACTGAGGAGAAGGAGCAGGAGATCTCGGAAAACGGACAAGAGGTGCCGTATCTCCAAATACATATTGTATTTATACAGTGTTTTGCACAAATCTTGTTAGACCAAAAATGGAAATCTGTTCTTGATTAAAATCGGTACTTAAATTAAAAGTTGAATACATATATACAGTGTTGTTGAACATAAAGTTTGGTAGCGTAATATTCATATAAAATAATTATATTAATTAATTAATAACTACAATAAAAATGTTCAGGAAATGACACACCTTGTATTTATAACATAGTCTGCCCCCTTTGGTAAAGAATATTTAAGGGCAGGGATAATTTTATTCTATATTTTCCTTATTGTCAATAAATCCCCCCACACCAAAAAAAAAAAAAAGAAAAGAAAAAACCCAACAATGCGTTAGTGTGTCAAACCTTTCTGACTTCCCTTCCCTGTCTGTGACGCTCAGACCCAAGACCACTGGTTCCTAATGAAGATGTAGAGCTTTGAAAATTGCTCACAAACACATAGTTTCATGTTTAAAAAAAGGTTCAGTAATTTTCTAAATCAGAGTTTTATGGCAGTGAGGAATAAGATATATCACGCATTGGCAATCAATCCGTTGATGGCTGTGGTCTTTTTCATGGGGTCGCTGACAAAATTAAAAAATATAGAGTATCTCCTTATCCTTTAGATTCAAATTCCTATGAGGGAAGATACCGTGAAAGTGAGTTTGTTTTCCCTCATTCTGTCTTGTGAGTTTTAGTTAAACAAGACGTTTATGTGTGATGATTTCAGCTGTTCTCTGAATCCATTTTCCCCTCCACCTCAGGTTTTAGCTGAGCGACAAATGTGCGTCCGAGCTCTGTATGACTACCAAGCAGGTAAGCTGCCATTTAGAGGATAATCGCCACACATGTGCACATAAAGTGCCTCCACTTACTGTAATTGCACTGTGATTAGCGGGTCTTCACCATGTTATCTTGCGGTTCCCACAGAGGATGAATCTGAGATCTCCTTTGAACCCGGTGACATCATCAGGGATGTGGAAACGGTGGACAAAGCCTGGTGGAGGGGGTGGAGCAAAGATGGCCGTCAAGGCTTGTTCCCTGCCAATTATGTGGAGACCATATAGACAGACAGAGACACACATGTACACACACACAGACACACACACAGACACACACACTCAGGGACACACAATCTCCCCTTATGTTAATGCATGTTTTTACCTTAATCCTCCCACTGAAACTTTGTACTCTCTATTTTGTAGAAAGGATAAAGAAAAAAATGTGACTCTCTGTTTTGATGTTTTTGAGAAAAACAAAATAGTCTCACAAGTATGCAGAAATTACCCAGCCTCATTTTCTTGGATAAAATAGCAAAGACCTTTTCCTGGACCAAAATAACTTATTTCCTTTTGAGATACAGTAGGAATGTTGGTGGGAGGGATCAGATCATGATGACAAATGATCACAAACTTGCTTTTCTTGTAAGAAACACAAACAGATTTTTATAGTGTATAGTCCTCTTTTTGATCCACGCATATAACAAGCATTACATTCTGCTCACCGTTTGCTTTGAGTGTTACGTTGCTAAAAAATAATTTACTGCTCTTGACTGGTATACTATATAATCAAGATTCATGTATCAGACATCATCTTATAATCATGTTCCTGTACTTCCTGAGTTATTTTGTAGCTCTGTATTTGTTACTGACAGTCACACAGCTCGTTTTAATTACCCAAACCAGAACGGCAGCATAACAAAAGATAAACAAGCAAAGGAAAAAGGCACTGTACTGACAACTGTATTTCTGTTTATCACTCTTTGGAAGGCGCTGTATTTTCTTCATATGGTGGTGTCCTTCCATATGTTTTGATAATGTCTCATCTTCATTTTTCCTAGATTTTAAGAAATTAAAACTTTGAGTCGACAGACAGCTGATAAGAAAAAAAAATCTTCCAGTTTTAATCTTCTGTAATATCTTAATACTCTGCACTGTATATAAGAATGTATAAAAAAAAACAAAAAAAAGTCAGAGATCCTTGCTTTTTCTATACTTGGCTGGTATGTTTGTATGTTGTATGCTTGTTTGATGGTATGTATGTTCTTTGTATTTACTCCAAACTTACAATTATATAGCTTCTACAAACTCAAACTGCCTTAAAATCTTTGTCTCCTGCTTCTCCTCATATTTGTTTGTTTTCAAAACACAGAAAACATAATGAATATTGTCATTATTGTCAGCTTTTTGTCCACATGCTTTCAAAAATTCATTTGTAGTATAACCCATAAATAGTATGGTTAATGGGCACAGTCTTGTGCTTGTTTGAAATCTCAGGTAAAGATGTAGTTTTCTTCCTTTCAAGGGAGACACTGTGTTTCTGAATAACAACAAATGTCCCTTTGGACCCTACAAAATAAGACTATAAGTCAGGTACGTTAGATGTTTACTATCTTTAAATAGAGCAATTGGAAAATAAATAAAATGCAAATTTCATAGCACACATAGCCATTAGTTAGTGTTGCTACAGATACACAAAAGATGAATCAAAAACATGACAGTAACAGTGAAGTGATCATGAGTAGCACATGTGCCTCGTGTATGAAGACAGGTTGATTTATAAATAGCTGCTACATTCCTCGATGAGAGCAGAATATAATTGCATTTTCAGCTAAAGTTTTGATTTTATTTGTAGAGAATGGAACTGGTAGTACCTTTTAATATTCAAGTTTCATGAGTAAACTTCTCTCAAATGCACTGGGTTAAAGAAAAAAAAAAAGTTGTGTGAACTGTAGTGCTGCATTTTCACCTATAGGTGGAGACATTGCCTTTTCCAATTTGTCAGCGACAAGCTTATTGAGAGAGAGCTCATTGAAGTGATCAGATTCCTCAGGACAAAAGGCAAAATATTTTGACAGGCAGAGAGGAGGCTTATTGTTACACACATTTAAGAAGCGGGATATCCAGACATTTCCAAAGCTAAAAATTGCTAATGCTGCTACACCTCAAACAGGATTTTCCCCTAGGGTAGTAATGATTGATTGAAGATGACATTAATATTTCTTAACCATACACCTTTAATATTTATGGGTGGTAGTTTGGGGAGGGGGGTGGCTAGGTTATGCTCTTGTAGTGCCAGTTCAATAACAGTGTTTGGCAGATGTGCCTCTGTTCTGAAATAGAGAGGTAATGTTTGACATGGGTCTCATTCTGCCTGAACTGATGCCTGTTGACAGACTGACTAAATCTATCCAGGAGACTATTCTGTCGAGGTTATCCCAGAAGGCTAATCATCAGTGATATGTGTGAAAAGGTGATGAGCCTCTTATGAAATACTAATTGGGTTGCAAGGAGAAGACCATGAAAACCTCAAATGAGCAAGATTGAGAGATAGAAAAAAAATAGTTAATTTAAGTTTGAAAGAGGCAGTAAAAAAGGGAGACCAGTGTAATGTTACATGTGTGTGTGAGAAAGATAAACAGCCACAGAATGAGAGATAAAGTGAGTTAGAGACAGAGAGAGGACATCTGTGCACGGAGAATGTGAAGGCAAATTGGTCTCGACAGTTGTGCCCCCCCCCACCCTCGCTTTTCCAGATCCCCGTTCCCATGGTCATCCCCACAACTCAAGAGATCCCTTGTCTCTTCAGATTAAACAGAGTGATAGGGAGACACCGGCTAATGTGCCAATCAACTTTCCCTTCCCTTTTGTCTTTAGGCTGTTTCTTCCGTCTGTGACCCTCATCAGTAACAAAAACCCTTTGACTAGGGTGTTAGGAGGGGGGGGGGGGGGGGGGGGGGGGTGGGGGGGGGGGGGGGGGGGGGGTTTTTTGGCTGGGGGGGGGGGCCCCCCCCCCCCCCCCCCTCCCACCTCTCCTGACTTTCCCTTTATCTCTTATTTAACTGACAGACCCTATCTGACTGGTTGAGGACTGACAAGTATGGGATGGCCGAGGTGAAGTGGCGGTAGGGAAGTGCCACTCATTGTAGTGTTATCAGCACAATGGCCAACGACAGAAACCTAATCTGACCTGGCTGCTGATGGCTTGTGGCTTATTGGCTGGGTTTCTGCTCTGAAGCAGATCCTGGCAAGCCCCAAGATACTTGGAGGGGAGGATAAGCATGTATGCACATGGGCACGGATGCACACATGAAACACGCATGCATACATGTGCACACAACCGCAAACGTCCACTATTCTTATCCCCTGTTTCTGAAGCAACCTTCTTCTCCTTGCCAGCCCTGCCTGTCATCATCTAACTAATAGTTTGCTGCAACTTTTTGTGATTAATTATGTGTTTGGGAGAGGTGTCAGTTTACAGCAGACAAAAATCTTACCGCAGCAGTCTCATAACTCTGTGTTCAGCCTTCCTTTTTTTTTTTTAACTGTACTGTAGCTGCAAGCACCTGTGTGCAAGTATGAGCAAATGGGACTTGTTTTTTTTTTCCTTTTTGGCTCATTGTTCTGCAGGAGGAAACATGAAGGACAGGGTCACCATGTCACTCCTCAAGGCTTTAGGTTACCTTTCCAGTTTTTGTGCCAGAAGACTGCCCGGTCGGATCTTTCCCACTCCAAAGTGCTATGAATCTTACAGTACCCATAGTGCTCTGCTTTCGTAAAGGTTTGGCAGAGCGCAAGCTGCCAGTGTTATTCTTAAAATACTTAAGAAGTGCCTGTTTTTCTCTTCCCTTGCTGAAATAAAGATCAGTGTTTGTAAGTACCTGTACATAACAACACTCACTGAGAAAATGGGTCTCATTTTCTTTTTTGGCTCTTTGTTCTGCAGGGGTAATAGGCAGATACCACAGGCAACATTTCAACCACTGGATCAAACATTACCCTCTGGCAGTAGAAGCTCCATTGCTAGCCTTAGTGGTGTATCAAAATGTGAATCCACCACTGATACGGTTTGCTTTTGAGACAATCTCAAGGCTACAGCTAAAGAATTTCTCTAAACTATTATGCTTCCTCAACATAAATCAGCTTTAGCTTGGTGATAATTCCATCCTGGTGTGAGTCTTGATTAAACCTTTGCTTTCAGACATCTCTCTTGTTCTTGACATTGTCATTTTCTGTTTTCCCTTTAAAGATAATCTTCAAAACCACTGAAGTAGATAACGTCTCGGAAGCTCCTGATGGCTCCAGCCAAGATTTTACTGTCAGCATAGAAACCGGCCCATTAACTTCTGAAGCCCTCTTTGGCAAAGCTCCCTTTCCCCTCCATTGCCATCAAAAAGCTATTTCCCTCGGCCAGTCCCACACAACCCTAACAATGAACAGAGGATTAGAACATCTCTCTGTCTCGAAGCAAAAAAAAAAAAAAAAAAAAAAGTAAAAATGGATTTTAAAAAATCTCTTTTTACCAGTCACTGGTGAAGACTAGTTGGCAGTGTTTCCTCCATGGGATTTTTCCTGACATGATTCCCAAGAGGCGGTTTTTGCTTTTACGATACAATTCCTGCACTTGCAATCAGCCAACATGTGGCATTGTGATCCAATCACAGAGATTTTTTTCCCCCCCTTCAGTTCATAAATGGTTAAGTCTCTCAGTCCATTGTGAAGGAATCTTCAAAGTGGTTCGAAACCACAGGGGAACGTTGGTAGTTGTTAATTAATGCAACAGACTCTGTACAAATGCTTTATTTTCCTGATTCTAGAGAAGGAAAAAAAAAGAAAGAAAATCAAGCTTTGAATACAGCAACAGGCGCGTCCAAATCTCTTACCTCATCTTCAAGCCGTTATCCTAGACAATGAAATGCTGTTGTTTCTCTGAAAACCATAAGTGATTTTTATGAACTCTGCTGTGGTTCCAGAAGAAATATCTCTCTCTCTGATTTAGGTTTATTGGATTTTTGTTCATACCGATCATTTATGTTTCCATTCAGTAAATTGACTTAAAATGTGTTTTGCTAAAATGATCTTTTCTGGTCTTTATGACTATCATTGAAATTGAAAGAAATGGGAAACATGACAGAGGCTGTGGTAACCGCTGAATGGCATCTAAAGCGAAATTGGCCAAGATAAATGACGGATAATATGGTTTAATCTTAAGATTTTGTAAATTGCTTTCAATCCAGTAAATGACTTTAAATGTTAGATTGTGGACATTTTCATATTTTTTTAAATAAAAAGCAATAGTGCAAAATTACATGAAGAAAAGAGAAATATTGTCAGAGTAAATCATGACCTTAAACATTTTCAGAAGTCACCAGTCAACATATAAATTTACGTAAAGTCTTGGAGGTCAGTAATGGGGTGAGCTGTCTCTTACCCTAGAGACTATCAGAGGTGAAAGCCCCTGTCCCCTAGTGACTCACACACGCGCACCCGCTCTGGGTTTGACACACACACACACTGCCTGTGGCACCACAATCACTGCCAGATGCTGTGACTTTCTCTCAGACAATTCATTTCACAAGTATCTCTGAAGGAGTGATGCCGATGGTGCCATTTGAGGGAGACAAATGTACATAAGTGTGTGTGTATGTGTGTGTGAGTGTAAGTGAGTGTTGGGGATATGCCAGAGGCAGCGTGTGAAAAGGACACATATGAGATCAGATAGAGTTGAGACTGATTCACAGCCTGGCCGGAGGACACCAAGTAGGATAATGTGAGACATCTTTTCTCACACCATTTAGGCTAAGCCCATAGGGACACATTGTTTATTTCTTGGCTGAACTACATGATTTCAGGCAATAGAAACACAGAAAAAACATGGCATCAGTTGTAGTGGCAAAGAAAAAAAACAAAAAAAACAAAGCAGGCAGGAAAATTATTTGATTAATGCAAAGTAAAATTGTACTAACCTAAACAACTCACATTTTTTTCACCCCCTAATAAGACATGCAGAACAACTTGGTGCTTCCTGTTCCAGTGATTGTGATGTTAACCATGCAGATTTATAGTGGATGAGACATCCAGAGCCAGCCCTTGGCAGCCCAGGCACGGTGCCCGCCCCAGGGGAGGGGGATGATGGAGAGCAAACAGCTAATAATTAATACCATGATTACACAGGCTGCAACAACACAGGGAGACAAACCTTCACACACCCAGACAGGAGACCTGACCAAGACTGATAGCACTGGAGCACTCAAGTACACACACAGATGCACAAATATACAGGCACGGGCATGCACGCACTGTATCTGCCACGCACACATACTAACAGCAACCAGGGGCAGCACTCAGGCAATTAATACCACCGCATCTAACATCTCTTTGTTCACACAAAGATCAATTAGAAAATGTGAAAGCTACACTGGAACATTAGTGGGGGAAAAAAAACAGTAATTTTACTGTTTTGTTCAGATTTTACAAGGCCTGTCCAGCATGGGTACTGAATCCTATGTTTTATTCTATTCTGTTCCACTTTGCTCAGATGAACCACTGGTGTTTGCTGTTTCACTATAAACTGAGCACCATTCCCTTTGTGTCAGGTTGTCTGCTGTGAGACATTTAAAAGTAAATAAATCCAGCTTGCTAACCAACCACTAAACCCTACCTGCTATGTGTAGAGCTGATACTATAATTCAAAAGCTAAAAAGACCATAAAAATGTGTTTAGGCTGTAACAATACCACTCAGACCCCCCTGTGTGTGTGTGGATGAAACCTCCCTTCCTATACAGCCATTACTTAAGCCACACAGTAGGATAACAACATTAAAACGTCACGGTCACCCTCATTAGCAGCCTGGGCTGGAGTTCCTTTGATTTGTATGTGCATGCACGAGGTCTGCGATGGCTTCCATATGGGCACCCCTTCATTTTTTAATATAACCAGCATCACGTTACTCCGCGATGAGGTGATCCCAATTTCTCCAAAACCTCAAGTATTTTTCTAAATGTGCTCGACATGTCCAGGATTTCCTACCATTTGAAAAGATGCAGGGGCGGTGTGTGTTTTCACTACAGTGTGGCTTGCCTAACTCCCTCGTATACGTGTGTGTCAAATCCAGAGAGGGGGAGACAGACAGTTTTTGTGCAGTAATATGTTTGTCTAAATGAGTGTGTGCGTCTCTGTGTGTGTGTGAGTATGAAGAGATGCCAACCGTGGAGGGGCCATGCAGGGCCCACGGGCCCACATCCCTTGGCCACCACTTCCTCCCTCTCCGTGCCACATTGACTGTGTTTCCATTACCACAGTGGAAGGAACAATAAAGGGCTGATGTGTGGATGTGTGGTCTACTAGCACAGCAGAGGTCTGGACAGCCCAGGACAGATTGGACTAAGCTAGTCAGACCTGGAGAGCTTAATGTGTGAGTGTGTGTGTGTGTGTGTGAACACTGAGTGCTGTACCTGACGACAGCTTGTCAGACACAGGAGAGTAGAGGATTACTACAGTAATCTTACATGTTTTTGCCCCAGTCTAATTTTAACACCTCAGGCTGCTCCCATCAGATAATAACTAAGCTTAAGTTCTAAGTATTGACCCATCTACTGCATAGTTTTTGTTTGAGTTCACCTAGATATGGGTCCAAATCCATTTGCTCTTAAGATCATCTATCTTGAAGTAGTGCAATAGAATTATGACATGATGTTCACAGAGACGGAGAAATTGAAAATATATATTGTGAGTGTTTCAGCCCCATCCATTTGGAATCCAAAAAGGAACTAACAAAAGACAAGAAATAAGCCATGACATTTATTTCACCCATTTGACTGCACTTTTGGTCTCAAAACAAAACCTCCCCTATGTGTGCAAAATTAAATTAGATTAAAAAAAAAAAAAAACTTAAACCTGTCTGGTGGTTTTACTGACAAAAATTAGCTTATGGTACTGAAGAGTTTCTCACCTCTTTGTTTCTTTGTTTGAGGAGATGATGACACATTTGATCCTGTCTCGCAGCATCACATGTCAACATCCTCATGCCATGTCACTCTGACAGCTCACAGCCCGCGAGGCAAAGGATCATGGGTGCTGTGTCAGACACAGCAGGGAGGTCGGAGAGAGGCAAGCTAAATGCACGACGTGTGTTTCTGTGTGTCACTGTGTCCGTGTGTGTGACTACGTGAGTGTGTGTACGTGTGTCAGTCTGAAGGGATTGATGCATGCCAAAGGCGAGAGCAACACCATGTCAGAGTGCTAGCAGACGATGCCCATTTCAGATACACCAATTCAAACAGTCAGCTCAGCCATGAAACCATTTCCTCCCATGATTCCTCCACTCCCTTCCTCTCTGCTCCATGTGCGTCAGCAGGGTATTGCAAGGTGTAGGAACAGTCATACCTTAGTCTAAAGTCAAAATTTTGTTATCTTAAGATCATTGGGTTATTGCAACCTTCAGGAAAGTCCATCCTTGTTATAAGACAGTAAAAGTTAAGTTTTATAACTCCACCATTTTTCCAATTGTTACTGAAATTTAAATAGTGCAGTGTCTCCATGTGCTCCAGTCACTGTACACACTTATGATGTTCTTTCTACAGAGCAAATTAAATATTGTTTTGGTTAGTTTGTGCCCACTCTGTTGCAGAAGTTCCCACAAATGTGTTGCACTTGCAGGTTGCTTTCACCTTCTGTCCAGTTCATCAGCTCCACTGAGTTTTAAGACTGGACATGTGCTGGTCTTGAAGCCACAGTCTGGTTTCTGGAACCAACAAAGGTTTGGGCAGCTGTCTGCATGAAGTTAATCAATTTCTAACACTATGCGTGGGACAAAGGCTTCAGTTTAGAAGGCTTCTTCAAAATTATATGTATATGTATGTCACAGGTTAGTATGGGTATGTTATTGAATTCAGCCAATGTGGTTGTTATGTTTATTTTCATCTCCACCTGTGCGTTTTGACCAATACGTACGTGCGCGTGCGACTGTGTGCGGGTTGCGTTTCAGTCAGCATAGCTACGCAGGCGCGTTCACGTGACCACAAGTGAACGTCTTCTCCTGAAAGGCAGGAGGTAAGACTCGAAAAGTTTATTTCTCTGGAAAAAAAAAAGAAAATCCGCTCAGTTAAGTGTCTGGTGAAAATTTGATTGCAGTAAATTCACTCTTAACATTTACGTACAGGTGTGCGCGGGCTAATATTTTTCTGTAGCCGTTTTAGCTAGCTGAAAGTTCGCCATGTTTTCCCACTGTTTGTGCTGCATATCTTTATTTTCTGAATGCTTTGGACCCGAGGTCTCACACATAAAGCTCACGGTTTTTGTGTCTTGTGAATATCTTACAGGTACGAAGATGTGAACGTGCAAGTGTGTTTTGACTGTTTCTACTTATATACCGGTGTGGGGACTTGGCCATGTGTGTGTTGACGTTAACTCGTGTGCAAAGTGGACATAAAGTGCTTGTGTCAACTGTTTGAACTTAATGAATGTATTAATGTTATGCTGATTGTTTGTGACTTGAAAAACAGCCATGTCTGACTGCGCATATGGAAGCTATCTTTGGACTAAAGGTCACGCTCACAGGGCGCACGGTTTTTGTGTCTTTTGAATATCTTAACAGGTGCTGAGATGTTTATGTGAAGTACCAGTACAGAGTATTGACCTATTGTTGCCTCGCTCTCTGTTTAACTTTAATGCACAACACAGAGAGATACTCACATATAGATCGACTGGATGTGCATAAATGTTTGGTGACCCATGTTAGATAACTTCTTACATAACCGAAAAACAACATCTTGTCGGTCAACAGTGAATATGACACAGTGTCCTTAGAAATTTAGTCAATATAACTTAAGTTTTGAAGATCTGATGGCAATTAATTTTACTAGTTTAGGGTTTTGGCAGGGTCTGCTATATCTCTCTCTGAAGCTCTCCAGGCTTATCATTGACGCAAAATCCCCTTCAGTGGACAACCTATCAAAGCCACTGGTCATAACACTCTGAAGTTGATAGGGTGAGTGTGCGGGCATTGAATTTCTTGGCTGCGTTTGTATGTGTACCCTGCAGAAGGATGTTCCCTTACATCAAAGGGGTGTTCTTTGTAGATAACATTTTTTCACATGATGACTGATGGATGGATTTATCAGCTAACTGTCTGCAATGCATACAGATATGTCCTGTAATGTGTATGGAGTTATTTTGAAAATGTATTTTGTTTTTCATGTGGACAAAATCCCCATGCACTGTCAGTGTTAGCTAGTTAAGGCACATCTTGCATGTAGATACATGTAGATGTATTAGGAGCTCAGCCTTGCTGAAGTATTTATTTCCCTATTGCTCTTCAGGGTGTGTTTTACCTGCAGAGCCTTGACCTGTAAATATACTCAAATGTGTATCCCATGGTGATTAATAGTTTAAAATGAATGTCAGTCAATTAAGTGTTTTTTTTTTTTTCTGCTGTCATAAGACATCTGCTGTTGTCCCATATCCACATTTGTGTTTCTTTGCCATTGAACCAGTGCTTGTTTTGCTAATGTTGTCTAACTCCCAACCCACAAGACCTTAACTGTTGCCATAACTATCACACACTTCCAGTGTGGTTATTTTACCACGATCATCCATCCAAAGATGTTTGCATATTTTCATTGCATATTTTCATTCTTCTACACATATACAAACAGACAAAAGGAGACTAAGTCACCGAGTTTTCCAACTTGTTGGCTAAACCTTAGATGTGGGAAATTGTCTTCCTTTGTTGACATGATGATGTCTGACTCTTAGTGACAGAAGTTGAAGACTCATTTTCCTCTGCAAATGTGGAGATTTGGGAAATAAAATAAAGAAACGCTAAATGAGAGCATGCCAGCATGAATGAGACAATCGTCATTGCCATGGTAGCAATGGTATGAAATAAATAAATGACTGGCCTTACAGCATAATTGCCCATTAAAGGCTGGAACATTGCACGATTATGAGATCTGTCCAACAAAGACCATTCTGTAGTTTAAACCAGAGAGCAGTCATATTACATACAGGGCTAGTATGGAAATTATGATGGCCTCATGCAAAGATATGAATAGTAGGCCCGTAATAGTTGTGGCTTTGCCTGAATGATCCCTTCTGAACCAACAGTTGGTTATAGCATTGCCTTCAAATCGCTTTAGCTGTCCGCCACTGTCAGACAAAAAGAGTTCCACCTACTTTCAGTGTTTTGGTCAAGATATAATGCTTTTCACAGGTGTAGGAGTCTTGGGGTAATTGGTAATGGGCAGTGGCAGCTGGGGCCCCTGTGTGCCACCTGGAGAATCACACTGCACCCGCCAACTACCACCCATTTATTTCCCCAGCACCCACCCTGAGTCTCACACACACATATGCACACACAGTAGTCGCAGAAGGATGTTCCTTGGAAGCAGAAACAGCGAAAACTGGCTCTCGAAGTGGATGTATAAATAGTCCTCACACTGCACAACATGTTCTGTTTTGATGTAATTATGGTGCAGGAAGAGCCTGGTTTAGCAGGGAGCGCTCTTGGGCAACCATTGTGGGGTCTTTAGCAAGGGATTTGGTAAGGGAAAACGGTTGCACCTGGCTGAGCTTGGTGAGTAGGGAGGAAAAGGAAAGAGAAGACAGAGATGTAAGGAGGTAGAGAGTGAGACAGACATAGAGCGTGTGAAGGTGAGAGACAGAGAAGGAACTCTCTCCAATACACACACAGACACACTCACACACACACACTCGGTTGTTGCAGGAACACCTGGACTTGATGAGAGCCAGATGTTCTGGCCAGTTAGGCCTGCTGTAAAGTGGAAAACAAAGAGGATTGAGGGCTAACACAAGCTGGGGCATGAAGCAGATACTTTATCTATAATCTCATTTAAATGGATCATTTAGGCCCCCCACGCCACTCGGTGTCTCTTGCCAACATGTTGGATTGATTCAGTTTGCACAAATCCCCTGAGAACGATCAGCTTGTTAACAAAAGTTGAGGAGACAGACATTTCATTGGCAGACACTGCCTCTTTTTCAGACAAGCAAATGGAGGATAAAATGAGGTAATGCTCACTGTGCGAAGAAGAAATGAAAAAGGCTGAACGTGATGAGCAAAACTTTGTGCAGGTATCCACGGTGACACAATGCAATATCATTTTAATGTGACCCAGAGTTGCACTGTCCCACAGAGTATGATCATAGTTTATGAAATCACATTGAGACAGGTTTGGAGGCAGACGTATGTGCGCTGAACACAAGGGGGAGCACTTATCCTTTCCCTGTGTTTCCCAGGCCACACAGCCTGCCCTTACTTCAGAGCGAAGCAATCTTTTCCAGTCCATTGTTCCCTCTTATAAATCATGAAGTCCTGTGTGTGTGTGTGAAAATATACCGAGCACAAACTATCAGTCTAATCAACCTAATCGCACCCACCCACACGCACACACAGTGTATGGAATATAAAAAAAATGCAACATTTGTACTTTCACAGAATCAAAACTTTTTGAAAAACTGAGCACTGAACCTGAATACTGAAAAAAAAAAAAAGTATATACAAAAAAACAGAATCCAAATTCTGAAATGAAAGCTGTAACCTTTTCAGGACATGTAAGGCAACTGTAGTAATTCCAAAACACAATGGACCTCAGCACGCTCCCTCTTAACACTTGTTCAGGCCTGTGGCATTGAATGATTTGAATTCTTACTCTGGTGAGTTTCCCCCCTCCGTGAATTAATTAGTCTTTGCCAAAGCGGGCCACATTTGTCATTCGAATTTATGCTAATGAGTGCCGAGGTCTCGTGGAAGAGCTGATAGGCCGGAGCAGCTGCTCTGTCCTTGCGGGGCCTAACTGTCTCCCCCTTTTTAACTGCTCCATCTCTCTGTCTACTCTTCTGTCTGGTTCCTCATCCCATTTCTCTCTTTCAGGTTTTGTCTGCTTCTGTACCCCCCCCCCAACACACACACACACACTCCACAGCCCCACCCCCCTTTCCTCTGCTCTTTCTCC
>JBBMJY010000024.1:14826296-14906319 GCA_037833715.1 Toxotes lorentzi | reverse complement strand
TACCCCCCCCCCAACACACACACACACACTCCACAGCCCCACCCCCCTTTCCTTTGCTCTTTCTCCCTTTAGCTCCTTCTTCCTCTTTCTCCCTCTCTCTCTCTCTCTCTCTCTCTCTCTCTCCCTCTCCTCCTTGTCTTTCCTCATGTGGCCTTATCATCCCACCTCCTCCCCGTCTCCAACCTCCCGCTGGTCCTGGGCTCCATGACCTGTCAGTGGAGAGGAGGCTGCCCGTGTCCCAGGCTGATAAGGCAGCTAATTATCCAACACTTCACACACTAGGGGAAGCGGATCGGCAAACAGACAGCCACACACATACAGAACTATATGGGCTGCAAAAACACTGTCACACATATGCGTACACCAGTTGGTTACAACACACCACAAGTTAATGCAAGATAGATAGATGAATAGATTGTGTTAAAACTTGGAAACCATATTAATAATAGTGTGATTTATGATGATATAATGTATATATTTAATCATACTGGTTTCATGTCCTGAACAAAAAAGTTGTAAAAAAAAAAAAAAAAAAAAAAAGTAAAACACATGAAATTGGTCAAAGCTTGGAAAAAAAAACAGGGTTCAAACCACAATATTTGGGTCATAAATACCCCCACAAAGAGAGAGAGAACAAAAAGGAAAGAAAGAGGCGCCTCCTCTCCACTCCTGTATTATACTGTTGTAACTGAAAGCTGGTTGAAAAGTCAGTGGCATATCTTGGCAGCAATTTTAGGAGCTGAGCACTCCAGTCCAGCCTCTCAGGCTCCCCATTTGATGGAGTAGAAATAAGCACTTTGGTACTCTTTCCGCAATGTTCAAATGCACCATTGGTGGAGGGAGAGGTCCACATTCTGTAATGCTCTATTTTGAAGTTTGCTTCAAGTACTGGCCAAGTGATTGAGGCAGTGTATTAGAGGACAATCCAACCAGGCAATGTTATGAAATTTCCTTTTTTGTCCTTGTACATAGAAAATAAAACACAGTTTCCTGACCTGATCTTTCGGTTTCGGTTGGTGGGTTGCACTATAGAATACAACATAGCATAGCAATGGGACTCTGATAGTATCTTGATCCACTTTTATCAGTTACATTAACCAAAGTTTGTCCAAGTAATTTATCCATAATAAGTTGTTTCATGTTGGTGTGGTTTTAAGGAGTCATCTTAGGAAATTATTTTGACCAACAGAGGACGGTGGAAAGTTCAACATAGTACTGTTTGATAAGATACCTTCTGACTGCTGAGGAAGTCAAGTCAAACTATCATACAGACCAAAATTCATTTACTGTAGAGCTTCTAATTGGCTTAGCATGGAATGCTGAGCAGAAACCATATTTATACTTTTTAGACTTAATCAAATTACATTGGGAACTTTATGTGTTTATCACATCGTTCCCAACACCCTAGAGTGTCTTCAGTAATTTGGCTCAGATACATTCCACCTACTCAAAGAGGAGAGTGAGGACTAATGTCATTTCGAGGGGATTATTGTGATCTTTCAACACATCTTTGGGGAGTTAAGCATGTTGTTAAAGAGAGGAAGGGAAGAGCAAGAAAAGTGATAAAACCCCACCATAGAGCCTCTATTTTAACTTTCACGTTTTCTCCCCTCTCTCTCCTCCGATCTCTCTCATTTTCTCCCTCACAGCACCAAAAGCCATATTATGTGCTTGTCAAGATGGATAAACCCCTCAGCCAAATGTTCAGATGAAAACAAATAAGTAGGAGACGTTCATGTAATCGCTTCTGCCAGAGAAAGGCTTTAAGAAGAACATAAACACTTTCTGGAAATGTGCCTCGCATGTACTAATTCCCTCACGCTTTTGTTTGAGTCTCATTCAACTTCAGGACCATTTCATACTGTGCTGTGATGAGATGTCACCATTGGAGACACGCTTAAAACTACTTTGCAACACGGTTTGCAGCAACGAACAAAAATATGAGATCATATTACCTTGCTGCTTGTAAAACTGTCATGATTATATTCTGGGGAATTAAGAAAAGAATTCTTTAATTAACCTGGCTGCGATTACAAATGTGGAGAAGGCAAAAAAAAAAAAAAAATTAGGGTGTTTTTTGCTACTTTTTTAAATCATCAAACTCAGAGTGCCTCATTATCAGGTCACGGATGCTTTTTGTTTGTAGTGGTGTGTTTTTCTATGGGATGGCTGGGCCCTTTTCACATGAGAAAAGTCCCCCAACTGTCACTGCACTCCCACAGTCTTTCCAGCCAACCTCTCCAGTAAAGTTCCCATGGTGGTCCTTGGACAGCTCACAGATGAATGCTCCAACTGCCTCAGTCAGATAGGGAGTTCACTTAGGTTGTCACACCATAGTGTGACTTCAGATTCTGGTAGCAGATTACAGAGATTAGAATTATCAGCCCTCTGTATACAAATACCGTACTGAAGAAAAATGTCAAAACATTTTCTCTTGTGTGCATTTTTGAGCAGATATTATAAATATTACTTTTGTGAGTAGTGAGTGAGCATATTTGGTTTTGCTGGATCCTTTTACTCTGTGTCTGATGCAAAGACTGTCTTCTGGAAGCAAAGGTAACACAGAAATAGCAGGCAGGCAAGCAGGGAGGGAGGGAGAGAGAGAGCGAGATGGCTTGGTGAAATGAGAAAAAAAATACAGGGACCAAAACGATGGTGAAAAGCTTCAGAGAAAAAGCTCTCCTCTTGTTAAATATTAAAGTCAGAGGACATGCAACTTTCCCAACAACTTCCCTGAGTTTCTTAAACTCACTCAGTGTACGTGCAGTACACAGAGTCCATTTCTTCTCTGAATCCTCGCCTGAAACTAAAAGGTCTGTGTCTGTGTTGCCTTGCTTCAGTGCTCACAATTAAAGCTTTAAAGCAATGTCTGTTTCAGCTAAATGTCACATCTATATCAACAAATCGAGTAAACCTTACATGACTTTTAACGCTAAATCTACAATCATTTTCTGTTTATATAGTGAAATGGAGCAGCTCGAGAATCGATTCGTCCTCAGCAGTCAGATGTCTAAAAAGAGAAATAAGTCCATATGATGTGGTCGGAATTTTAAGGAAAAACCGTAAAGCCTGGCAGTGGGTGAATCCCAAAAACTAACACTGGGTTTGTTAAAAGGGAGCATTGAGAAGTCGGTGCTTTGGACTAGCCTGATTTCAAAGTGATGTAATACACACAGAACGCAAATAGCAACTGGATGAAGGGCTGTGGCCATGACCTATGTGTCTAGGGAACTCATTTTCGTAGTAACTAAACACCAATGAAATGTCTGCCCTGGAATGAGCCAAGCCAGAGCACCAGCCATCCGATAAAAGGGATGGGGATACGTAAATATGGTGAACAGGAAATAATATTGGAGATGTAAAATGAAACTACACAAACCTGTACTGATGACCTCTTTAATTTCCTCTGAACTCCGTTTCATCTGTCACTAATAAATGTATTGAGAACATTCTGGAGGATTTGCTGAAATATGAAATGCACTGCTCTCTGCTTTGTGAATCAGTTCAATTTTAGGGAGCTGATAAAAAAGCTTCTCTTTGAGCATTAATTTGGCGCTGCCGAGCAATAGCACTTAACTTCCTGAACTTCAGATGGTCTGTAGTTGCTAAATAAAATACTCTGCTTATCCAACAGAATGGCATTATCATGTACTAAAAGCATATCACAATATGAACATTTACTATGATTCAGTTCAGTTCAATTACTCCTCAAGAAGACAGCCAAAAGAACTGAGCTGTGGACGACCATGTAAGCCTGGTTTTAGGCCTATGGCGTGTTAACTGATAAGCAGGCAGAGCATGTCAAGCTTGTGGTCCAGCTGGCAGGGCTCTAGTGTTTGTGTTGTGCTAGTTGGGATGTCAGGGCTAGAGTGGACTGAAGGGGGCTGGAGGGGCTACAGGAGGACCAGGCCTCCTCCAGACTTGGCTGCTCCGACTAAATGGACCAGATCAATCACATTGGACGGCCCTGTGACAGTGAGTTAAGGTTCTGCGGCACGGCACAGCGTTTTTGGACACAACGGCCCTCAGCAAGGCTAGCTGGCTGGCTGGCAGATGCACGCAACCGTTCCTCTCACTTTCCTTGAGCTCACCAAGCAGATGGCGATGGCAAGGACGGAGGCGGCGAGCCTGCCGTCAATCCCAAGCCCCCCCCCCATCCGGAGACAAGTGATGATAGAGATTAGGGTGTGGGAGATGTGAAGAAGGATGGCATGGATGGTGTGGATGGAGGGGTGGACTTGTGTCAGCCAGGTCCGGGCAGGATCACACACAGCTGGGCAGAGCTGGCCTGGCCTGAGGCTGGATCTATGAGGCGTGGCGCTGGATAGTGGTTTGGGGATGCAGTGGCAATGGAGGTCCCAGACAGTGGTGCAGTATGGTAACATGTTTGAGGTCTGCCTGGCACGGCTTCTGTCGGAATGTGTGTGTGTGTGTGTGTCCCAAGAGGTATTGCCAGCTCTGTGTTTGGTGGCATTCAGAGATGGGGCAGGGCTAGCCTCATGCTGAGACACTCGAGAGGCAGAGTTAGAGGAAAATATGACCTACATTAACATAAGGGACCATAAGGGAGGGAGGATGCTTAGCTTTCACAATGTACGCAGAAGAAATCTGAATACTATCATTTGAATGTGAACAGTATGCAAGTACACATTATTTTAAATTTTTATCTCAGAGACATTCTTTATATAACTTCTTAAGCAGCTTCCGTTTCCCCATAAAATACATTCTTTAAACAACTTTAAACAATTTATTTTCATCAGCTTCATCAGTAATGTCAGGTTCTAGCACTGGTAAAAGACACATGTTAGTGAAAATGACCTGATTTTCAATAAAAGTGTCTGAAGAAAGGATCCACTGAGCCACATGATTTTCACAGAGTAAATAATACCATCTAGCAGAATACAGTTATACCAGATGGTGTTCCTTGGTAAGTACCTTGGCGAAGCTTGCAATCTATACAGTTGGAAGGTGCATGTAAAATGCTGTAGGCATTTTATTCTTAATCCAGATTTGATCTGATTCTTTATTGTGTTACAAAAACAGTGGGGAGGGGTATTGGCTTGTCACACTGCTTTGTTTACTTACTGACAATGAATCCTCCCACTTATTTCTATGCAAGTGGCAATGAGTGTGTGTGTGTTTTTTTTTTTGTTTTTTTTTCCCGAGAAGCCAAATTTTCAAAGCTCCTACATAACAGAGGTTTCAGTGAAAATCTGCAGTGTTTTCACTATGCAAGAGGCTTTGCTGTGTTCATTGATTTTTCTATAATAATGTTGTCAGAATTGATTTTAATTATCATTCAATCCATGTGTATCAAGAGAATCTAATCCAGCCATTGAGCATCCATCATTCCTCTCAATGTGCAGTGCATCTGTTTGAAATCATTAAATGGACAAAAATGAATGCCGTTGCAAAATGATTTAAAACCATGCACAGTGGTTCTCATATTGAATCCTGGTAATAGTTTTGGCCCTGCAACATAAAAATTTAAACTGGCACCTATGATCTGTTCCCATGTTAAAGAGAGAAATGGAAAAGAAAGCAAAAAGATGATTTCAAAAGCATAGATAATATAAAGAACCAACATATTAGGACTTACATAGACTCGTCCTTCAATGTAATTGTAGTGTATGATGAAAAGCTTTTTTAGAACTAAGCCTTTATTGTTTTTACACTTTCTCCCCTGTGTAATGTGAAAAAGTAAAAGTTTGGAAAGGTATTCAACTCATCTCCTCCAATATCCTTGGATGATGCCCAGTGCAAACCAATGAGTCCTACAACATTACAAATATTTATCAGATCCGTCACAGCCGCCTGTGTCTCACCATGCTCTGGACGCTGTAACTAATTGGAGATCCTTTTTTGTTATCGCTCCTCTCTTGGTGGTTGAAATGTAAACAGGGTGTTATGAAAGTGCCCTTATGGCGTGGAGGGAAGCAAGCGAGGCCACTCTGGCACTTACACGGCATGCCTTATAAATAAGTAATGGTACTGGACGTGTAGTGGTTAGTCATAGAGGAGGAAGGTCTGCGCATCAACCCCACCTCTGTTTGCCTTGTACATATTTCATAAGATGCTGGGGTGGGGGGAAGTGGGAGTTATGGGGTATATGGAAGGGTGGCTGAAATAAAAGGCAGCTCACACAGGCTCCTCTCTGTTCACTGTCATGGGTCTGTTACTATTAATAATACCAAGTGTCCTCTCTCTCTCTACTGATACGATTTCATGGTGTTTTTCTCCTCCCTGCCTTCCTGTATTTGACAACAAAATAGAGCCAGCTGCCGTTGTGCCTACTGTAACCCGGGGAGAACACAGCACAGGTTGCACAGTGTTAGTTTTAACAATTAAGACAAAGTTTCCTGTACAGAGTCCAGATGACCGTTTTCTCAAGGATTCTGATCAAAGTTGGCATGGAAAAGTACACACAAGCTTTTATTCTTGAGACTATGAAATGAAACGGTCTAAGTCCTAAGTGTCACTCGGTATGTGCAGTCTGTTTTTTATCATTTGAGTTAATTTGTAAAAATGAGCTTCAGAACCATTTTTATTTGGTTATAGTGACACGTATTGATTAGTAGCTGAAGGGGCCAGTTGATCTTCTTACCTCTCTGTTCTCAACCATGCTGCCTATTAAATGGAGCTGCAGATGAATCAGCTTGACAGTTGCTAATGATTCCCCGCCAATCAATGACCTTCATGTACTCATGATAACATAATGGAGGTCATGTTATCTGAATGGATCAGGATCCTGTTTACTGTTAACTCACTGCTCAAACAACACCTTGGATTATTGATTGGGAGGAAGGAAGGAGTCCTGCAGAGAAATATTGCACAAACAGTGCTTAACAGAAGAGCAGAAGCACAAACAGACCAAAAATGGAATCACATTAATTAAGTGGCCTGTGGAAAAAAACTAATCACACAGTTTGAGACATTTAGGTCCAAATAGTTATCTCTGAAATATAATGATGAACATAGAGGACATAACGAAGGAAGATGTGAGAAAGCCCAGTGCTCTCATGCTTTACCTACCGGCATGATAAATGGCCATTCCACCAATCAATCACAGACAAAAGCATGCCCTCACACACACATTGATCTTGAATAATGTTGCCGATAGCTTTTCCTACAGAAGAGTGGAGCAGAGGGAGCATGAACACAACACATCTGAAAACCAACACGAAGTAAAAGTGCTCATCTTTAAAATCACAGGCCTATTCGTACATGCAAGGCCTTTCCTCTTCCTGTCCCCCTTTACTTTCTTCTGGGTTGACTTTGATATGAGTCTTTAACCTCTAGTTTCACACCTGCCAGTTTTCTATTGATCTAGGTAAATTCAACTGTACACACCTGGACAGTATTTTTTGCCAGAGGAGTGAGTGAGCTTACCTGACTCTTTCAACTGTGTTACACAGGCAAATGTGTTATTTATTTATTTATTTATTTATTTATTTTCGTAAAAGCACACAGACCTGTTGCCAGGTTACTGCTAGCCTGCAAGCACTGCCTCTCAAGGTGGAACAAAGACGGAACAGATAGCTAGCAGAGCCTCAGCAGCACACCTCTATATATAAAAGTCTTCAGCTCTTGTCTGTTTGCAGTTCTCTCCCCCTTCTTTGGAGGAGGTTAATGGGAGGCGATGGTCGCGTGGTCTGTTGCCATGGGCAAGTAAGCCTCAGGCCACCGCACATCTGACTGCCCTTTGTGTGTGTGTGTGTGTCTGAGTGTGTGTAATTGCACAACCAATGTGAGATTTAAACCTACTTTGAGAACAAAGCACTTCACACCAACCAACACTAACTAAGCTGAAAGCGACTTCACAAATTACACAGATACTACACAAATGCGGTGATTATTCCTGCCTTTTAATGTCCCCAGAGGTTCATGGGGGGTGTGAGGACAGCTTATTCAAACACGTCTTTCAGCTACTACCTGCTCAGGCCGTTGTAAATCCTTTTTTCTTGGTGCAAAATTCAAGTAGACTAGAACACATACTGTATCTTTTTCAGAGTTTATCAAAGCTGTTGTTGGGACATGTCACCAGAAGTGTTAGTTTAACTACAAGTAAAGTGCTGTGAAACTTAATGTATGCTCATACTGTATTGTATCTCACTCTGAGTTATGTGGGTCAGACATTGTGCTCCTGGGGGCCAATTCCAGCCTGCAGCTGAGGGATTTGGCTGAGTCAGCATCTCCCGTCCACTCTCTGGGACCAAGATGCAGCGCTATGTTCCGCTGTGACTAGGCAACCAGCCTCAATGTTATGTGCACACATGCAACTGCTGTGCCTCTCTCTAATTTAAGTCTGGCTGTGTCCCACTTTTACCTTCACGCAGTCAGGACAATACAGCTACACTTTGTAATATCAGTCCATAAAGGTGACTTACGCAAAGAGAACAACAGTGCATCCAGTTTCACTCCTTGATCCAATTCTGAGTCGCTGCATTGTTGCTTGACTACCCTTTGTTCTTCTTTTCTATACATCCTGATATTTAGGTTATTTGGATTTACGTGATTTAATTGTGTCATTTAGAATTAATATGCAGGCATGCAAATGCATTTTCTACTTTTGTGAAGACAGAAATAAGTGTGATTAATTTCTGTGGACACTTAAACTATCTTTCCACTTTTTGTCGAAGTAGATGCCTCATGACTGGAAATCTGAAAGAGCAGTGAAAAGTCAGCCATGCTTTGCCCATGTTCCTCACTAATTATATCCTTACTGTAATTAACCTTAATGTTTTAGGACACAGTGTTCCTGACTTTCTGCATAGCAAATGTACAAACTAACTACACTTTGTAGCTGTAATGTATCCATCCACTGGTATATAATGTAAATTCAAGATATAAAATTACGTTTTTAGTATTAAAACAGAAAATAAAGTAATGACACGCTAGATGGTGACACAGAAATGACCCCTTTCAGTTGCTACAAAATTTAAAATGAAGAGTGTTGTCATGAGGATGCAGAGATTTGAAAGGGACTGGCCAGGGGGCTGATATGTAGAGCTCAATTCTTAATGCTGGGAATGATAGAGGACTGAGTTGTTAGGGTGATGCAAATGGATATATTGTGTTCAGTAGTTCACCCTGCCAACCTTGTGATGAATAATAAAACTTTATTCATTTTCTCCATCTCTGATGACATGTGATGAAACCTCACACTGACGTTTTCCCCATTTCTTCTTTATGATAGATACATGCAGGTGTCAGGGAAGTCTAGAAAAGGGGGGAGAGGGGGGATTCAGAGCAGTGATGGTAGCTATTGGGTATCAACAGCACTGATGTAAGGGCAAGTTGCACAGAAATCATAGTGCCAATGTGAGGAACCAGAGGCGTGCGGTAACATTTCCATTAAGCCAGCCTAGTGGCTCTGTGAACTTGATAAACCCTAATAAAGCTGACAGAATACAGTTTTTATCTAGGAAACTTGGAGTCCCCTGTTATTAAACTTCTAAACATAAAGTCACTGATTAACTTTACTGTATCAGAATTTATTCGTATCAATCTTGGTTGAATAATAATCTCTTCCACAATGTTCTCTTGGTCATGAAGATGTTGGACATCCTCTCTGCTCTCACACGCTCTCTGATCAGATGGGTCCATATTATACAGATATTACTTTTCTACAGAAAGGTTAGCGTGGATACAAGGCTATTACTTAATCGCTCAGCTTGTGGCATTTAGAGCCACCGCTGCCTGCCCCTGTAATTACTCAATTCCAACAATTCCATCCATTGCTCTTGTTCAGCTGTGATATGAATAATTGTACAGTGAACCATCTCTGGGCCCAGTGGAGTGCCTTGGATCCTGTGATTAAGAGGTAGTGAGTAATCGTAGGAGCTTTTCGAGTCAATTGAGGTTGATAGCATTGGCTGTCACTGGCCATCTGTCTCTCTCGCTGAATCAACACATTGGTTATGATGGACATGAGGGAATCATGGGGTTATATAGTATTGTTAGTCTGTGGCAGTTATTTGGATTGAGCAGTTTAGTGTGCTGAAATTCTATCTAATGGAGGCACTGACATGTGCTATTATGTTGACACTAACCATCTTGGTCCTTTTGTGGGCTTTTTCAACATCTCCACTATCAGATTCCTAAACCGTGAACTTGAAAAATGTCAGTGTTTTGAATATAATAAAAATGCCACCTCTGTCTTTCGCTTGCATGCACAGTACACTTATTTGCACACGAGCGCAGGCAGAGGGAGGGAAAAACACACTATATAAATTTGTCATTCAGAGCGTGTCACATAAAGTCTTAGATCACAACGTGATGAAATTAATCAAGACAACAGCAAGCAGCAGCGTTTCATTACATTTCATTTACAACTGCCGCTCCATCAGCATGCCTTTATGGGCCCTAGAACTACATTTTGTGGGGCTTTGCTACTGCCTACTTTGTGTGTGTGTGTATGTCAACAGCTCACATTTCAGAGGCTGCCCGCTTTTACAGTAACTCCTGATGACATTGCCGTGGTACACAAATTACATACGCATATTTTTCCAGCCCTCCCCACAGGAATAACAATTTGTTTCTCCCAACATAAACACAATGCCATAATAAGGGCTCATTATGAGGCGACCAGATTCGTTTTGTCTGTAACAGGAGAAAATGTTTGGGAGATTTAACATGACAGCTCCTTTGCAAGGATAAACATTTTTCTTTGAAGCATTGTTGAATTTTTACGTGTAGTGTGGTGTTCCGTACTCAACAGTATTTCACAGAATTATTGGATGGAAATGCACGTATATTCTTCTGCTTTGATGAGAGATGAGAGTCATTAAGCACTTGATTCTGTTCCTATGGTTACATCTTAGACCAGTCTTACACTGGGTGATGTAGTGGACCAAGTGAAGGGTGACATGTTTTCTATATTAAAGTTATGAACTGTATGCATGACATCTTGTCAGGTGAATTAAGATAGGACTGTAATGTGACAACATGGAATCCAAGTAACCCAGATACAGTGAGTGTTAAATGCTCTCAGTAGACTTGGAGGTCTTAAGTTGATGAAAATCAAAGAAATTGGCGCTTTCCTTTTGCACCCTCTCCGTGCCTTTGTCTTCCTTTAAGCCCTTGGTAGTCCTCAGCAGACAAGAGCAAGAGGCCGCTTGCTGTTAATGCTCTTCAGTGGAGAATTTATTTTAGCTTGGATACAGTGCATCATGCCAAAGGGAAGACTTCCTGACCCACAATCCGCTTAAGCCCCGACCAAGGGCACAGTGAGTTACGGCTCCCCGCAGCATGGTGTCACAGAGAGAAGCATGGAGAAGCAAGAGGTCTGGGGAACAGCGAGGCGCGTGGCAATCGATTTCTCCTTGGGGGAATTCAACACAGACACTGTCGTCGCCTTACTGATTCCTCTCTTCCACCTCTCTCTGCCCTCTATCTCTCTCTCTCTTTCTCCTCACTCTCAGTCTTTTTATTTATCCACTCTTTCCTCTCCCTTTCTTACCTTTCTCACCTCACTCAGGCCCACCTGCCAGACTCAGATCTGGAGGGGTTACTCCACAGTATCTGCTTCCTCGAATCCAACAGCCTGAGCCTTGTGACTCTGGCCTGACCCAGCCCTAATTAAACACAATTAGATAAATCCCATGGACTCCGGCGTAATCCTCTGGACTGCAGCAGGAGCAAGAGAGAGCACAAGCAAGGGAGATAGTCGAGGGAAAGAGGGAGACTTGGCAGGAGAAGGGACAGCACATCCCTGCAGAACAAAGCCAAGCAGAGTGTCTAATGTATCAAACACATGGATTAGTGGTTTGCTGGGAGAGCTGGGGTTGAGCGAGCGCCTGCGGTTTCCAGCTTTCTTGGAGGCTGACTTGGCCCAGTAAGAGACAGGGGGCCCCAGTTAGTCTTGTGGGAGGCCGAAAATCCATTTCTGAATGTGTAAATTGACAACTTTATAAAGATAAGTAAATATATCATAATTCTGTCCGGGAAGATTTATTTTTGTTTGAAAAGACAGGTGCTGTGATTATTAGTTTTCCACATTCATGTAACCAGAATCCCATGATGAAACATGGAAAAAAGGAAAAACAGAAATGAGGTAGGGCTGCAGATTTACTCATGCCACGCTGAACAGAGGCACACTTCTTTGTCCACCCTCAGTGAAAAGTAATATTAATACATGTCTTCTTTTTCAAGGAGGCTTTAACTAGATTTAGTTTTTAGTTTGGATGCATAAAGTATTATCTCTTCACAATACGTGCTTAAACAAGGCTCAAGAAGAGATGCTTTTGGATTGGCTTTTCAGAAACAACTTGGGTATCCAGAACAATTTGATAACAAATTGTTCACACAGAGCACTAACTGTGAGCCTGCTTCATACGATCATCTTCTCACCTCTCCTATTGTGTTACGAAGGCTGCAATATTTTCATAACTGTGGAAAGATAATCGTGCATTTGACTCCCAGTATTGAGTCATTTCTACAGACCCACTTTTGGCCATGTATTATTCACGGGTATTCAAGCCCCACTCTGGCCCAGGGAGGAAGTGCTCTCTCCCAGTCTCCGTCACAGGATATCAGCCTCTAATTCATTATTCAACATGCTGGAGCAGGGCCACTCAGTCTATCTCAGTGAGATGCTGCCTGGACAGGGGAGGATGGTGTGGGACTACAGAGGCTAGTCTGAGGCCTCCAGTGATTTCTTGCCTCTGCTCTCCAAACACTTCTTTGCCTTTCCCTCTCTAGCTAGACCAATGGATGCATGGATGGATAGATGGAGTTGTAAGCTGTCTGGGTTCCAGATGTAGCTACAGAGTTTGTACTGTGTGGTGCCCAGCAATCACAGTTGTTTAATCACCTGATGATGACAATGATGGTGCGATTAGTGACTCTGATGATAATGATGAAGCAGCTGTGGCTGCTGCTCCTAAAAATGATAGCAATGGTGGCTATGACAGTAATACAAATGGCAGCCATGTTAAACAGCGAAAAACTTTATAATTAATGTATACAGTGTTTTTCATCTTACTGCTGTGTCTTTACTTCGGCATCTGCAAGATCATTTATCAGTGAGTAAGACTGATAACAGGCGTGTGCTCTAAAACAGGCTAGAGTATAGACAGCTAGGTGTAGTGTCTATGAACCTTTAAAATAATCCTTTATAATCTTCAGGTGTCACACAGGAATCTTTAATGCTTTATTGTTTGTGTTAAAAGGGATTTGGTGATGACAGTGCTGGAGGTTGTACTAATATAGTGATTAATTATAAAGTAATGCCAAATAGTCAAATTGGATATAGTATGGCGGATTTTGCAAACATACTGTCACATTTTCATAGAAAAAAATCAACACATTATGCTCACCTCATTCAAATTACTCTTGGCAATGAATTGAGAATTAACAGACTTTGGTGGTGGACCTCACAACAATCACACAGATGAGATGACAACTAAGAAGACTTGTGAAGTAGAAGAGGGAAGGATTTACTAATGTTGTAATATAATTATAACCAGAGTTTGTCTCTAGCTGCCTCCTTGTTTTTGCGAGGAGAGAGAAAATCAAAATTCTAGCATTTCAAGTTGGATCATCAAACAGTCAAGTGAAGTACTATCAGACACATCCTGTCCATGCTATGGCACTAGTTCTTCAGAAAAGTAAACATTGTCCTTTCAGAAAGAGGGTATTACAGCAGTCTCTTGTATAAACAATAAGCCTGATCTTAAACACTGTTGTTCTCTTCTCTGTATCTTTCTACTCTTTTGATATTAAACTGATGTTTTACTGCAAAAGCACCACGAAAAATCAGTTGTACAATAAATAGAGAAATGGACTTGCTGGTAAATAGATGCACATTTTTCTACATCCATACAATATGCATTTACGTAGGTAAATAATAAACGTAACAGATCGCTTAAAAACATTGAGACCCCCCCGCCTCCAAAAAGAAAGTTTCCAATCCAAATTTGTAGCTGTGTGGTAGAGAAAAGTGGTTGAGAGGTCACATTTGAGGGTTTGGAAGAAGATCAATCAGTGTGAATTAGGTCAGTGCCATGGTGGTCTCTGGAGGTGGATGACAGCAGGGAGAGTTTCTGGTTTTGGGTCATCTGTGCCCCTGACAGAGCTAGCTGTAGACCAGTGGGCAAACAGCTGACCACCATCCATTTCCATGCTTCCTTCTTGAGATTTTCCTCTCCTGCCTTCTTTTATAGAGCTTTGCTTCAGTGCATCACCATCATCCTTCATTCATCCTTGGTATCTCTCACTTCCCTTTCTCATTTCCCTTTCTGCCCTATTCTAATCCCCCCCCCCCCCCCCCCCTCCGCCCGCCCCATATTTTAATCACTCGCCACTAAAACCATTAAAACTCCTTTGTCCTTTGTTGGAACAATAAATTAAGTATAATAAAAAATACATCTATCCATTTTATTCATTTTCAGACATATTTTCAGGTCTGAGTCACGGTGGGGTACTCTGTTGTTGTTTTCCCCCAGCCATGCTCTATTGGGGATACTGAGGTGTTCTGTCAGATAGACAGGATAAAAAGCGTGGGCACACGGTAACATTGGATAAGAATAAATACATAAACAAAATAAAGAGCGAACACTGGCATAAAGGAAGGTCTTATTTGGTTGCATAGATAGCCATTTTGAAACCAAAAATTTGAACTTCCTGTGCATGTTTTTCCATTTGCCACAAGAATGCCACAGAAGAACGTGTCCAAACCTTTTTTGGACACGTTCGTGAAAGCAGCACCTAAAGCCTCAAACCTCAGTGAGGGTGTTTCCCATAGCAGCTTCCATAAACAGTTTAAGACATCTGCCTCATTACAACGTTCAGCGTTAGGGAAAACCCACTGAGCAGTAAAGTTTTCATTCCACTTGAAAAGTGGAACGTATCGAGCTAGGCTAACTAGCTTCCACTGAGAAAGTGAAAGCTAGGCTAGTTAGCCTTGCTTGCTAATGTTTGCACTGAGTCCCACCATACGGTGCCTTTCAGGGCATGTTACACCAACACCTGGTTAGTCATTAGTTGCTCCTGTACACTCAATGCTGTATTCTTTTCTCACATTACTGAAAGGATTATTATTGACGATTAGCTCAGTGTGAAGACCGTAGAAGCAGCAGAGTTACAGCATAAACGAAGCTACCTGTAAAAACCACGTAATTTTTATATTTTTGTTCTCTGTTTGTATTAAACAACTGAAATACAACATGTTAACGTCAAGGCTACTGTGCTTCCGCTAAGCTAAGCTAATCACCTCCTGGCTATAATTAAATAGTTCCAAAAAAAAAAAAAAGTGAATTTCTTAAGAGTTTTATTTCTCCTGAAATTAGAAATTAGATGGACATCATTTAAATTAAAATTTTACATCAAAAATTATACTAGATATACGGTCAATTTCTCTTATACTGTGCAATAGATGAACATCAGATGGGTTAGAAATGCCAAGGTAGCCGTTATAATTGTAATTTGCTTCACAGCCGTCCCTGAGCATCTAAAGCACAGGTGCAGTAGGGAGGGGGGCAGGTACCAGATGTGTCCCAACCACAGCCTACCTCTGAATGGATAGGGACAGGCATCTCCACTTGCCTCTCATATCATTCATGGCTCATTAAGTCCACACTGTACACTTGACATCTGCTCTGCATTTGTGTGTGAGTGTTACTGTCTGTATTTTTTGTACACACTATACACTCTATACTATTTCTTCTCTGCTCTCTTTCTCTCAGTTAATTTTCTGTGCATTAGAGTGAACTTCTGAAGCCAGGCTTCAATGGAGATGAGGCGAGACAAGAGAGTATGGGATTGACCCTTTAGGTGGTTGGTCTTAACATAGGATTTAATGACCCATGTCTTTAGTAAGAGTGATCTTACTCTGATAGTCTCTTTTGAAAAATTCCCGTTAGGTATTGTGCAAACATTTCTCCTAAAAATTCCATGTGTATTCTGTTATATGGTTTAGGAGGAAACATAGCTGGGTGGAATCTGTTTGTTGGCAGTGTGTTTTTTTTTTTGTTTTTTTTCCAAGCCATCAAGTGTTGAATGATATGTTTGTTCACAAGTCACAAAGATGTAGTCAGGGTGAATGACGGGTGTACTCACTGAAGGGCTTTGATTCTTGGAATTGCGTGTTGTTAGGTTAAGTTTAGGCTCCTAAAAATTAGAGAAATATTGTGGTCTTGCTTAAATATTGAAAAAAAAGAAAGAAAGAAAAATAAACAAGTTCCATCTCGTGCTTTTTGTTAGCTTTGGCCTTCTCTGTTTTAAATCAAGACCTGAATCTTTCCCTAACCTTAACCAAGTATTTTGACTTGCCTGACGATAACAATAAAAAATTAAAAAAAACATCTATCCTGCTTTAGTTGCATCAACTGAACTGAGCTATTGTGTGAGTCTTTGGTTAAAAAAAAAAAAAAAAAACAAGAAGGAAACAGTTCAAACAGCCATTCATTTTATATGCATCATATGTATCACCCTCACAGAGAAAGTTGTTGCAGTATGCTGATGGTTGATGAGGCCCCAGTTATCATCCCTTTGTTAGTAGGTCTCTGCTGGAAAAACCAGTAGAGAAGCAACAGGTTAGTAACTTTGTTGGTCAGTGGTTTTGGAAAACATGACAGATATTACATGATCCATGATTATTGTAGTTTCATCATCTGTAGTTGTATAATTTGTCTCAACCCATGCCTATCACTTCAGCACTCATTGCACTAAAGCAACAACCACTTTCCTTTGAGTGAGTGATAACCACAGTTCAAATATGTAAAATGAACCCATGCCATTAAGGTGTTTTGAGAAAAAAAAATGTATTTTAAGACTGAATAGTGTTGTCTAAGTAAGGATATATACAGTACTTCTGCTGCAGGTAATTGTTTATTGTTGATTTATTTGAAGGTGTGGACAAGAGACACACTTCCTTTTAGCAATAGAAAGCACTGTCTCATTCAAACTTAGATTTTTGCTTGTCTCATTTTCATCAGGCAAATTTGATTAAATGACACATTTTATTTAGACATTTTAAAGTGCTTTACATAATAGGTTAAAACCAGTAAAAGGTGCTACGGAATGCTAAAACACATTAAAAGATGACATTATGCAACAGAAAACACTGAGACAAATGGTCACAGAAAAATCTAATACTACCTGTCTTGAATAAACTGAATGCTCTGTGAAGTGAAAGTAATTTATGAGAAAACAAATGAAATTTTCACTTCTTTTGGAGGTCACTACATCAAGTAAATGAAAAAAAAAATAATGATGTCATATCCTAACAAAGAAGCTCAGTAACAGAAATCCATCACTATAAACTTTGTACATCTTCTCAGTGCTCATTAAATAATCAATTCTGGGATATTTTTACAAGCAACATGTTCAATTAAGTGCAAATAGACTGTGAAATCATAAATATTTGGTCTTTTTCAAACACACGATAATTAGATACATCAGCCATACATGAATAAATTGTTTACTTGCCTTAGCAGGTTCCTTATTGCGCTAATAGGGCATGACAGATTTTGCTTGTTAATAATTCTGCCTGTTGCCTGCTAGAGATGATGGATGGGGTGCAAACAGCTGTGGTATCAACATGCATTTCATGTAAAACAGGGACATGAAAACATGTGGTGTGTGTGTGTGTGTGTGTGTGTGTGTGTGTGTTTGTGTATGTGTTTGCACTATGCGTTGTTTGGCACATTTTCATGGAGGGGTGTGTGTTATCCTTGTCTTTTGGAGTCAGACCGGAGGCTATGTCTAATTGGAGTCTTCACACTTTCAGGCTTGACTCACACTGACACGCTCGACCTTGGCTCTCCTCCCTTTGCCATGAAAAGGGAAAACAGTGACACAGAAACATGCCTTCTTCTTTGCTGAGAAGAGAAACTTTGCTGCTACTTATTTCTTTTTTTTCCCCTCTCTCTGCCTTTCTTCTGCTCTTGCTGTCTGCTTCAAGAGACTTCTTCATTGTTTTCTTCATTTGAAGAGATGAACTTTTCAACCACAGAAGCATGATCTAAGAGACACGCAGGAAGGTCATAACTGTCTCTCAGCACCATGTTGCAGCTGGACAGATTCTTTATCTTAATTTCATGTCTACAGCACATCCCGTGTGCACATTTATATGCCACCAAAAAAACATACATGTGCAAGTATACATACAGCGCATACATATTAGGACAGGGGGAAGTGCTATAGGGTCAAACACTTCTACTTCTCGGAATTCAGCCATCAATATACCTCTCCCCATACATTTCAATGCTGGGTCCCACAGGTCTCACTCCCCTTTTAGCATCCAAGGGCCCGTTTATGGGCTTGATTTTCGCTTCCCATCAGGCAGCATTGATCAAACAACACACTTAGGGTTTTTCAAGGTGGACATTACTACTGATGGCAACGAGTACTGGCAGCTACAGTGTAAAAACTATGGCCATTATTCACCTGATTGGCCTCTCCTCCATCTCTCAGTGGTAGGTATTTCATGATTCGGCAGGTATTTATATCCCCACAGGACCAGATCCCCCTCACAGTGTCAGCGGTGAAGTGCATGCTTTCTGGTGGAATCAATTTAGTTATTTAGTACCTAGGAGGGACAGGGGGTGGGTAGATGATTGTAATGATGTGTTATAGCTCAGCTTGGAAATGCACTTTACAGGTTGGGTTGTCTGTCCACCTGCCAAGTGTTTTGATCTTGGCGCCTAGTTTCTAAATTTCCAAGTAAGTATAATTAAACAATGCTTTAATATACTAAACATGATTTAGAGGTATGATACACTTTTAAAAAGATATACTGTGGGTTTTTTTGGAGGTTTGACTGGAGTTATAAGTAATGAAGTGAAATGCTGAAAAATGGCTTCTTAATTTTTAATTTTAATTTAATTTTTTTTTTCTTAAGTCACAGATCTTTTTTGGTATGCTTTGATTCAGATTTCCAAAAAGTTAAAACTGAGAGCTCACACTGTTGTCGAAAGGTGAAACCTGCTAATAACTTACTTACTACCAAATACTTGGTTAATGTACCATAGCCAACTGTTGCTTTGTGTCGTTCATCAATGCCAATTATTCACCAACACGCAATCCTCCATTCGGGCAGGAGTTAATGCTGAACTGCTTATTCACATGTTTGCATCGTTGATGTAATTGTGTTGATAATTTCACTGATGAAAGCGATTAAATAGTTGAGATTGGGCTGTGGAGAAAGCATGCGGTTACCAAGGAGACTGTGACTTTTAAATCTCTCCGCCTTGTCAGTGGCAGTGAGTCTGTCTCTGAGCAGGAAAACAACATTCCCTTGCACCCCATGTCTGCTCTTTCTGTAGTCCCATTGGGCAAACACACTTGGTCTGCGTGGGCAGATGCACTCTGTAAATAAAGGAGCAACATACAGATGTAAAAGTCTTCAAATTTTAAACACAGAAGCAGCAGTGGAAGTAATAACAGAACAATAGTGTGTCTCTCTTGTGGCCCCCAGGCCTGCAGCTTAACATCATAGTCCAGGCGTCATGTGTGAAAGAGATTGACAGACAAGCAGCTTCAAACCAGCAGCTGCCTCCTTAAGCGATTCACATGCATGCACCATGTGATTGGGGGGGGGGGGGGGGGGGCTGTCTGCAGACAACCAAGCTTTCCCCTGCATGCAACAATTCTCCCCTCCCTCTCTTCTCCATATTCGGATTCTTCGCTAAATAATCTCACGTGTTTTAAGAATCAGACCTGTCTTGGATGAGAGGCTAAACATTTTAGCTAGTGGGTGTTGATGTTCGTTGTGAAGGGTCACTCTTACCCCTTGTGTGTGCATGCAAGTGAGACTCTCATTAGCGCTAAATGGAGATGTTGTGGTAGTTGATGGACGTGTGTTCCAGCTAGAAGTGGGATGAAAGGAGGACACAGGGGTAAAACTAAGACCTTTTCTCTCTCGCACTCTGCCAGCCATCCAGGCTGAGTTGATTCATTCCAAGCAGACAGCCGCTGTGTCCCTAAATGTATCCATGTAACCAGGAGTTGGCATAAGAGACCCACCTCATTTGTTTCCTGGGCTTACAGTGACATGGTTCACCATGACCTCAGCCTTGACAACATGTGCTGGTGCCACAAACTGTCCTTTGTAGCAGGCATGTTTTGAAGGGTGCCCAATCTTTTCAGAGGGCATTGTGACACAGATTAACATTGTGATTCTTTGCAAGTGTGCGTGTGTGCGTCTGTGTGAGTTTATGTGCATGCGGAGAAAGCTGTGTAAATGTCAGGGCATCTGTACAGTGACCTATGGTTGTGGTAAGCACCCCCTTTAACATCTAGAAAGGCAGAGATGACAGAGGAGTAGGACTATTTGTCTGTCTCCACATTTGTTAGATACATCCATTTATGGTCCTACTCACACACACAGACACAGACACACATACACTCATACAGTTCAAGAACACATTCATAGGGACAGAATCACTTATCCTTCAGTGGTCATAAAGGATGAGGTTAAAAAAAACCCAAACTACCTGAATAGTCACATTATTTTGTTTATTATTTTATAATTTATTTATTTATTATTTACAGTGTAAAATAGTGTAAAATACATACATACTGAACAATACAGCATTGTTAGACGCACGTGTGTGTGTGTATATATATATATATATATATATATATATATACATTGATACATTACCATATCTTGTTATAAATTTGACATTTTAAGTGTCAAAGTCACATTTGTTCACCCACATCAAACTCCAGATAAGAGAATTAAAGGGTAGTGATGTTCTGCAGATCCAGAGAAAAGCCTTTTTCATTTCCTCTGAAAATTGTGAAAATTGAGTTAACAATGTCTCATTACATTTTCGACTAAAGGAAGGGACCTTTGGGGTCTGATCCATAGATGAGGATGAGCACTCTTGTTCTGTCGTGTCTCGTAGAGATGCACAGAGAAAAGGTCCTCAAGAATATCTTCCTCGCACTTGGACAGGAGGCGCAATTACTGTATGCCTGCCACGATTTCAGCAGAGACGCACAGATACCCGTCATGTTGAGTGGGTTTGCAGGCTGTGGGCGGCGTGCCAGGGGAAGGTCAGAGTGCCCATCTTGTATCCAGATTTGTCGGCTCCGCTCCTACGTGTATTTTGTCAGCGCTGTGCGGTCCAGAGAAATCCTGAAATAAGAGCGCTGATTGCTGTGATTGCTGCGCTACCGTACAACTAGTGTAGTATTCCTCAAGCAATGTGGAGGAAGAATATCTCTCTTTAATGTTTTTGAATTAAGTTGCATTTTTTTTTTTAAAAGAAGAGATCTGAATAACTTCATGCAACAATGAGATATACAGTTTGACTTGTGTTCAGTTTAAAAGAACAGCATCACAGGCAAACTTTCTGCTGTGAAACATACTAAAATAAGCTGATGCACAGAGAAATGCTAACTGCTCTGTCTCTGTGTTACCACGTAGAACATAACACACTTTGTATTCAGAGCTTTACACAATCAGTCTCTGAGTCTGTTCATAATTCATACAGAGTAGGGTACTAAACACACCATGAAAGTGGGTGCCAGAATGAGGAGGGTGCTCCCGTGGGGATTCCCGTTCCTGTATTTCTACCTTATCCATACCTTTTCTCAGGTCCCATCTGTTTGCCTGCTCAAATCCCTCTGGCCTGTGCTAAACACAGTGCTGTGCACTCCTCCACGGTTGGAGAGGGAGAAACGAATGGGCAATATTTGGTATTTAAATGTGGTCTCTGTGATGCATGGTATTGCTCTTATGAAGCTATATCCCCAGAGTAACATTTAGCTACTGCTGAGCAGGTTACACATGCGGCTGGGTGAGTTAGCGGCACCCACACACTGTAAGTTGAACAGACTAGAAAATGAATAGCAGAGGAAGTTGAGAGGGAATAAGTAATGCTTCACCAGCAGGCTCTAGTTGTTGTGTATATGAGTTACTTTGTAAGACAGATTTTTCTCTGAGGATGCTCATTTCCTCATGACTCAGTTCACTTTGTGAGGCAATTACCCTTCCAAAATTCCAAGCACCCAGGCTCTTCAGCTTCAGCACAATGCAACATACAGGCAAAAACACAGTTCTTCTGTCAGGTTGAACGACTGATTATAGATCTGAAGCAGAAGCCATGATGATTACTGTACACGTACACCTCAGGAGAGGGGCGTTCTCTTGTGTTACAAGTGTGACACTGCCAAACCACCTCCCTGCGGTGCCTGACAGGTGCAGGGAGTTGGGGTTTTCTGGGTCCTCAGCGGGGGCATTGGACAGGATATCACGCCCTCTGATCCCACACACTGTCCCCTGCAGACCGGGAAGACGCCTGCCTTTTGTCTCTAACCCACTGTTGACAAGTACCTCTTACTGCCATGTGGTCTCCTGGGGCAGCTGTCATGGTGAACAGAGCCCCCCACCACATACAACACTGTATTAATACCTACAACTCATTTTACACCCATTACTAACATGGGGAACTTGTTCCCAGAGGATGTGTTCATAGCCATTTCAGCCAAGATCAATTTGAACATGACAAATAAATTCAAAAGGAGGTTCATTATGTCACCAATTAGAGAAGAGGGGCTTATCTCAGTTGTCGTGGTTGTTATATAAGCTTGGTCATTTGGTTGGGCTTAGGATATGTGGGGGGAAAAAAGGAACTGGGCCTTTTGCATTTGGTCTCTAATTATAATTGTAAATTGTTAGCCAGGGTCAATACCAATACAGAACAGAGAAATGAAATCAGCTGGCGTTCCGTCAAAGCAAACAGAGACCTGAATAAAGTACAAAATTCCCAGAACACAGCAGGACTGATATATATCACAGCCCTTCAGAGGAGCTATTACTCCAGTGTCTTTCTTTTAGCTGATTCCCAGTGATGCATTTATGTGGGCTGTTCCCAGTTATTGGAGGCTAATGAGGAGTAGAAATGTACTTTCTGCCCATCTCTCCTATCTGCCTGCCTGCCTGCATGTCTCGGCTGCTCGGGGTTGTCACGGTGCTCTGAGCTCCTGATGTGGCGTATTAGGCAGGACAATCGTTATTAAGCACATTTCAGGCTCAATTACCACTCAGATGCACAGCCATCAAGGCTCCACCACGGGCTCCCAACAGATGGTTGCGGGTGTCAGATAGACAGAACTGGTGATGTCTTCGTCAGACTAGGTGCTGTAGTGTAAAAAGAGGACCATATTGGCACCAAAACAAGATCATAGTAAAGCTGCGAGTGATTTGAACAGCAGAAATGTAGCACTTTTTTTTTTTATTATTTTATTCATCCCATCATTCAGAAACAGGTATAAGAATAAAAAATAAGTGGTCTTCAAATTAGTCATCTGTGCAGCCTATCGTTCATGTACTTGACCTATCTGAACAACCACCTCCGCATTCATCAGATGCATACACATTAAGTAGCTCTCTATATACCACTGTTCTTTATACTGCATTATAATGTATTATGCTGCTGTCTCAGGAATTATAAGGTGCTTGTTCTGTGCTCCCATTCTTTGTTATTGAAGGTTGCTGGATATCATTGTGGGTACACAGTTTTAGGGGTAGGTTCCGCATTATGTGGTACAAGTATTGTATGTTAGTTTGTTCAAAACAAGTACTTAAAAGACAACAAAATCAAAACCAGTGAACGAGTACAGACAAAAAGACCGAGTGAAAGCTTCATATTTTACAATGAAAAATAATACTGCTTTGTCATTTTTGGCTTGAGGACAAAATGCCGCACCATCCTTTATCTTTGAGAAATTAATAATATAAAGGGAGGGGTATTATTTCCAAAAGCAGAGTATAGTCTAGGAGACTGGGTTTTGAAGAGGATAAATTTCAGAGCCTGCCAAAGTAATCATTGAGTCACTGATACTGATAAACTGACTTCAGTATGTTTGTGCCTGGGAAGTTTCAGATATTTCTATACAACTAAATTGTAACAGAAAATACATTTTGTAGGAAATGTAATTGTGACCTAATTATGTTTACTGTACAAAAAAAAAAGTTAACAGTGCAAAAAGACTAAATGGCAAAAATATACTGAGCATTTTTTTTTTTTTTTTCATTTTAAGCTATGCTAAAGTCATAAAGCACCATCTTTGTACTGGAGCTTCACTTCAGAGAACAGTCAGTCTGAGGTAAAAGTGTCCAGTCAAGGCTTTGTGTGTTGTACGGTTTAGAAAAAAGATGTTGCATAGCCCTCAGACAGTGACTCACGCTCTGCTTTACAGACAGCCAAATTATATAAAGATAATCACGTTCAAAGATAAGCCAGTTACAGTTCCCCCCCACTGCACGCAATGTAACTTAGTCACTTTAGCCTGTCAGGGAGAATTACCCATGGTAGAAGTGAAAATATAAATCTATAACTTAAGGCAAAATTTCAAAAACCCCTCTACTGAGAGGAAAGAACCTTGTTGTCGATCAGCATTGGACTTGTGGGCCTACAGCAAAAGGTTACCATATCTACGATTTAAATTATACATACTTCACTGCCACAGGATAATGTTTAACTTTTATCTTAAGCAAAGTCTAGATCCAAATCTTGTCCTAACCCAAAAACACAATCACAAAACAGTATCTGATGATGTCTCTACTTTCTTTGATTTCATTTTTAATAATCTCAGCAATTTTTAAAGATCGTAATGCAGCTTCACAGCCTCCGCACTGATTCAAAACATTTAATAAAATCAAATATCTAATTTATACACATCCATTCCAAAACACTTTCCTGTGATGAGGCAAATATGAAAATAACTCAGAGAGCTGCATGGTTTGGGTGATTATGATAATGCTGATCTGCTAATGTCATTTTGACTCTGAGGGCTGAGGGAGCTATCATAGTAAGTAACAGTCATCCCGGCAAATCAAATCAAGAGCTTTGGTTTGTCTCCAAAACAACCTAGAGATATACCAGTGACGATCTTTGAACCGTAAATCACATTTGAAAGCTGTTCACGTCTCCAATTTGCCGTGTTTTAGTTCTACTTATCAGAATATCTCCCGTGTGAAAGTGAGTGCGTTGGAGAAGCTACAGTTAGCCTATTTAACCACCCACCTGGGCCCATACCACCCACCTTAGCATCTGAGTCACACTCTGCCTTCTCTTTCAGATGGGCTGAGCAGGAGAATCAACCGCGCAGCACAGGACAGCTCAGCTCAGTGTACGTGTGTGGGTGGAACAGCCTTATGGCTTCAGTCATTCAACCAACCATGAGGGCATCAAAGAGATAGAGAGAGAAAGAGAGCAAGAGGGGGAGAGAGAGATAGAGAGGGAGAGAGAGAGAGAGAGAGAGAGAGAGAGAGAGAAACAACTCAAAACGAGATGTCAAACAAAGAATCTAAGAATATGAGGGGGAGGTGAGGATCCATAGACAGAAAGTGAAATAAAAAAGCCAAGAAGGAGCAGGACAGACACGCCAGACACCAGAGGAGCGAGCGTATAGAGAGGAGAATGCACAGCAAACAAAAGTAACATGACAAACAATCCTCTTCTCTACGTCCATAGCCTGACACACCAGCAGCCACTGTTGAGAGCGGTAATATTACCTCAACCACAACTCAACTCATATGCCCAAGAACTTCCTTCGGCAGCATCGTTGGCATGAGCGCCGGAGCTTTTGTTCTGCCAAATAACATTAGGAGGTGGGCAGGCAGAAGAGACAGGGCCCGCTTCTGAGATGGCACAGATGCCAGCAAAGAATGTGTGAGACCAGTTAAACACAAGGAAGAAGATTGTACAGAAGTGACAGAAGTGACAGTTAAGCTTCCCCGCGGTGGACACTAATGCTATTGAGATTCTGTCTCTTATGCATATTTTAGAAATTTACAGTATGTCAGCAATGTTCCAAGTCAAGAGTGTGATTTAGGAATGTTTATTACTTGAGTGACAATTAATTCATCATCTACTTATTGTGGATAGCACCAGGAAGAAGTGATTAAAACTAAGACAGGATGTTTTCACAAGTTTTTGTGATCAAGCACGTCCCTGCTTTGCAATATTTCAAGAGTTTATGACAGGATACTGAATGTAGACACCAATGCGTTCCCTCTGTACCTCCTGTTTGCTTCAAAACAAAAAAAAAAAGCCAAAAAAACCAAAAAAAAAAAACATCATTCTTGAATATGTCAACTCCTTTCTCCTTTGGCTATAACAGCCATAGCTCCGAAGAGCCATCCACCACTAAGCTCCTCAACACACTGAGCCTCTCAGTTCTCAAAACTGATCCTATCTTCCTTATAATCAGGCCTTGACTAACTGTCAGCAAAAGCAGTCTCCTGCTCCGTTTTGTTTTACATATCCTTGTATTGTCTCTTCACTTCCAATTTCCTCCAGCACTAAACAGAGGATAAATCTTTTCAGCTAACTGTGAGACCAGTACTTCTCAATAGCTCCCCCTGATCCCATCAAGGAATCTTTGTTTTTAACTGCTGACGCTATAATGCTTCTGTCTGAGCAAAAAGCGGATGGATTCCTAAGCCATGGAGAGAATGCATGTTGTTCCATCCCCATGACTGGGTGAGTGTTGTGTGTTAATGTGATTAGTGAGACATTAACGCCTCCATGCTCAACCAGGCAGACGCAATAACAGGCTTGCTATGGAACAACTCTCTCTCTCTCTCTCTCTCTCTTGCTTTTGCTTTCTTTCTCTTACTCTCACTGAAAGCTGCTACCAATCGTGTAGTTGTTTAAGAAAAGTAAATAAATAAAAGAAAGAAAGATCGCAGTTTTCCCATCTAAGGGAGTAGGCAAATTAAAATGGAAATCAAATCAACCACTAAGATTATTGTTCAGTTGCTCATTATTATAATGTGGGCCCATGCAGTCCCATGCAGGCAGTACACCTCCATTACATACACTATGTGCAACTATAGCCTGACAGAAAAAAAAAAAAAAAAACTTCTTGACCTTGAAATGTACCTTAACCTTTGTGTAAATGACTCAAAAGTAGGAAATGAAGTCGTGATTAATGGAGTTTCACGAAGATGAGGCAGCCGATGCCACCTTTGTTTCTGTCAAATGAAAAGAGCACAAAGAGGCGATATGAAGTCCTGTGTTTTTGAAGACACGTGCATGCGGGGTTATAGTCGAACTTTATTTGCACCGTTGCACCGAAATGCGTATGAAATGCACTCTGCATAGAAGCCGTACAAACATATGCTAACAGGGAGGCTGGATATCACAGAAAGCTTCTGGTGGCCAAATCTTCGATAACAAAGGACAAAGTTGGGAAAATGAATAACATTTGTATTAATTCTTTCATTGTTAACTGACCAATGTATTGACCTGTAGTCATTCATTAGTCTCCTGCTAACATGCACTGCACATGTTAGATTAGAGCTACACATTTACTGTGCAGGTAATGTGTCATTGGCTCCAATGGAAGCTTCCAGTTCAATAGGGGGATATGATTAGGTAGTGAGTGTATTCACACATTACTCAGTGTAGATACATGACCTTTCCCTTGCGTCTGTGTCCACATCCTACAAAGGCTGGGTGCTGCTTTAGCTGAGCAACAAGCAATTGCAAAGTGTTTGGCCCAAAATATATTGTCAGAACAATGAAACTGTCAAACAGGAGGGGATCAGTACTTTTACTGCTAGATGGTCATTTTGTTTGTGCTGTTTATATCTGCGAAATGTCACTGGAAAGCATGGTTTTGGTTATGTTGCATGAAATCGCACCAACTGCTTTTTACTGCATGTATGACAAAGCACTGTGTGTAATTGTGTACATGCTCTATATGAGAGAGCGGAAGGCAGAGTGATGACGGTGCTGGAATAAAAGAGATCCATCTTGAACCCTCTTCCTCAGAAGAACACTCTTGGCTTTCACTTCACTCTTCTGAGAACTGTACACTCAGAGCCCCCTATCCTCCCACCCTTCCATATCCACCTTCCCGTCTTCCTTTTTCCACTCCTTTCCCTCTCTTCCTTTTCCAGCCCCCTCAGCCCCCTCAGCTACCCAAATCCTCTTCATCACATAGCACAAAGAACCAGATAAAGAAAAGTGGAGAGAGGAGGAGGTTGGACAACACACTGAAGGAGGCGCAGATTGAGAGGAAACGGGAAGGAGGTCTACTGGGGCTGGAGGGGAGGATAGAGAGAGGGTGAATGAGGAAAAAAAAGTAATTTAAGGGGGGTGGTAGGTAGAGAGTGAGTCTTAATATGCAGACTCAGAGGGTCACTGTGTAGGCAGCAGTGTGTTGTTTGTTTTATCAGTGCCCCACTGGCGCTATGGGATGGGGTTTGAGTGAAGGCCAGTGGCCACAGCTTGCCATGGAGGGTCCAGTGATGAATGTTCAGAGGCAATCTAGGACACTGCAGCAGAAACACCATCAATTCAGTAGCTGTATCACAGCACGACTGGGAGGAACTGTACTGTGGAATGTGTCTTCGTCTGTGTGCTCATATGTGTACCTACAAATTCCATTGTGTTTAAGAAAGTTTGTGTGTGTGTGTGCGTGTTTTGAAACTCATGTGGGGGAAGGGGTTAAAGAATTACAGCTGTCTCTTGGCTGTGGGAAGTAGCTGAACAGTGCTTCCCATTGGTCATTCCCATGAACCCTTGCTCTTTGAGGGGCACGGTGGGAGGCAACAGTGAGGACAGGGGAGTGTATCACCACTGGCTGGACTGTACGCGGCCAAATTGCCAGCCCAAACTTGAGAAAAGAATCTTTGCGTGTGTAAGTCCTTAACACATTCAAATTACATATGATACTGATGGCACCATACAATTTTTTTTTTTTTTTTGGCAAACATAGAGCAAAACTTTCTGAGACAATACACTAACATCCAATAAAGCCCTGAATATGTCCATTCTTGATTTTATTCCCTCTCTTCTCCGACAATGGTTTATCCTTGGCTTGAGCCCAAGACTCAACTCTAGGCCTCATTCCTGCCACAACACCAGCCACTTATCAACAGGTTTTGCTGGATGTGAGGTCTGCCAGGCTCTCTCCGCGGAGGGCAGGATTAGGGCGAGAGGGGTGGGCATTACGCTACAGAAACCAGCCAGAAAAAAAAAAAAAGACCCACATGGTGATAAGGGCAAAGAATCCCAAGCACGTCATGGATTTTACAAGCTTGTCATGGTTTTACTCCCATCCCCTGCAGCAGAGCACATTTACTGTGAAGGAAACAGCACAAATAATCATGTTGCCTTTGCCCTAACTGTATCAAAATGTTGTTTGGGGAGCTTCAAGAGACAGCTAAACTTCTCAGTCCCTCACTGTCACAGAGATAGAAAGGATGACTTCACAGAGCTTTTCCTGAAGGAGAAATATCTTGGCTGCATGTTTCTCTTCCTGGCACTAGCTCGCTGGATGTCTCCGTTAAAGAGTATAGCCCGTGAAAAATGTTTCTGTAATTTATTTGATCACATTAAAATTGGGAACAGATTTGTTTGCTGTGACAATGTTTGTTGAGTTAGGGGCAGCCAGACTGTCTCCCACAGTGGTGTTGGGTGTGTATGAAGCTACAGACAAGTTGTCTGTTGGCCTATACAAACACTGCACTTTACCTTACCCGGCGCTGTCAAGGAATCTGTTTCGAACGGGCTTAGGAAAACATCACATATATGGAATTTTCCTACCTCACCATTAACTATTATATGTTTTAACCTAGAATCCAATTATGATTATTAGTGCTTTTTTTTTTATGCATAGAGCAATCACGACCACAAAATGTCCCATTTCCCCCATGGCCTCGCTAAATATTCCACTGTTTTGAATATATGGTTAATGGGGTGATCAAAGGGCTCTTTGATCGGTGAGCCAAAATATCCCTCTATCACCTCACAAGTGGCTGAGTTGCGCAGGCCACAAATCTTCAAATGCATTTCCTGTTTCTGGACAGCTGATGCATTGTCAGCAGCAAAGAAAACTCCAGCATAAATGTATTATTGCATTAGCTTGATCCATGCTCTCGCTGACACTGTATGGAGCTTGCTCATACCATGCCAGGAAGGATGAATGGTTGCCTCTCATTTAGCGTGTTATTTCTTGGTATTTTTGAATTCACACCCAACCTTCCCACTTCAGAGACAGTTTGAAACCCATGACACATTGTCTGCTGTCCAAAGAACACAGGGGACTCAAATAAGCAACGGCTAAGATTCTCACATTCCTTACATAGCTTGCACATAAAGGTCATTAACAAACGGAACATGAAGGAATCTCACAATGACACACACATAAGAACACACTGACGGGGGAATGGGTGGGGGGGGGTGTGGGGGGCTGCTATGACAAACTTTGATGCAAGAAAGTATTATATAACTAATCAGCATCCACCTTGAGGTGGTGGTAATGTCCCATGCGCTGTGAATAATGAGCTCGTATCAGATGAGATGTATTTATTTGGTCTTTATTTAAAATGTCACACACTCAAGACCATGGCGCTCATTTAGCTAAATGAACTGATGTGTAAATTAGTTTATTTCAGAAGGAGGCCTTGGTGGCTTTCATTTAGTGATTTCAAAGGCACAGAGCAGGCTTCGGTATAATTACCACACAGACAGAGACACTCACCCTGTTGTGCTCGGTCAAATGCCTTCTGAGGAGGATTGGGGTTTAAATTACTTCAAGTGGTTTCAACATTAGGCTGAAACTTTACTCATTTGCAGCTTGATATATGCTACAGATTTTTAGAGAGTCTCATTATTAAATTAAACGTCATAAATTAAACATTTCACCGCAGACAAAAGTAAAAATAAATCACCGAAATGATCTGAACAATGTTTTCAGGATTGGTGGTGAATAAACATGTTTGGTGAATCATCGCATTGGGAATTTTAACATTTAAATAAAAGACATTTTCTCTCAACACATGTGAGGAAATAGCCAAAACAGATTTGAAGGTGGGAGGGTGGAGTGAAAGGTCTCTGCACATGTAAATTGTAGGGTGGGCAGGAGGAAAGTCTAGAATAGATGTCTATTGAAGATCAGGCTCAGAGACCATGGACCTCAATGTCACTGCCAGTCTCATGCAGACGCCAGAGGAATATTATGACTCTGGCGGAAATTAATTGTGGGCACAGAGGGTTCCTCTTGTAGCACAAGACAACTCTGGTGTCAGAGAGGGAATAAGGCCTGCTGCCTCCAGGCACAGGCCCATGCCAAGTAAACATTAGGAATAACCCGCCAAAGGAATATTTTGTAAGGTGGCCTTTGAGGCCTCACCTAGAGGTTCTTTGATTTTTATTCAAAAAGGAAAATAAAGACTTTTTGATAGTTTTCGGAGTTGGAGCTGCAGAGACAAGAATTGGAGCTGACAAGAAAAACAACTCATAAAAATGAATGAGGCCCTAAAAGGCCTTGAAATGAGACCTCTTTACATTGAACTGTGGATTATGAAATGGAAAAAAACTGAATTCTTTTATGTTTCAGCAAACTCACAAATGAAGCAAGCCGACAGGAGAGGCATTCATTTTCTACCTAATTTCCTAAAGGTTAAAACTATCATCTTTGTTATCAAAATATCGACCCACTGTTAAGATAGCGGGACATCCAAATTTCTAAAGCTTTTACCTTTGGCGAGACATCGAACTCTTAAAAGCAAGAGTGTACGTCCCTACTTGCTGATAAGGGGATAACAGGGGCTCTCTGGGAGTATAAAGCAAGGTCTCTGGGTGGTCAAGTGGCCTAAGGGCCTGTGTAGAGAAGCTACTTTACAATGACCACCACAGTAATGGCCTAGCAGAGCAGATATCATTATCATTATCTGTCATTAGTGATACAAGTGTCAGTCACTAAAAAGACCATATTTGGATGTGGCCATTGGTCAGTGTTTGGTCTATATATACGGAAGTCAGATGATCTATGCATTCAAAGTGCACTCACTACTAAATACTTAAGTAGCTGCTGAACAGACAATTGCAAATCTCTGGTGGTACCAGAACTGCAGGAAAATGTGAAAATGCAGTGTTTCTATGCTTTCAGTGCTTTGTCAGAATCAAATCTGTTATTTTCAATTATCAAGTGCAACGCTGCTCAGAGTATATCATGTGTGTCTGTGATTGTTCTTGACATATGATATCTGGAAATGTCACCTTTGTTTCTCACCTTCAGTCAGGCCACTGGGAGAGAGAGCACATGAAGGTGCTAAGCTGTCGCCTTTTTTTCTCAAGCTGGAGCTTCATTGGCAATTTCCTTCACTAAAAATGTATTAATCACTGGATCTGGATCTAAGGGATCTGTGGTGCATATGGCTTTGATCATCTTTGTGATTCATTGTTATTGCTGTTAAAATGTGTTTCTAGAAGAGAAAGGCAGAAATATAAAGTAGGCTCCATGCATTAATAGAGGAGCAGGCTTTCCGTAATGTTTCGAAGTCGTTGTCGTATGATGTAAAATCGAGTGAGGCTCTAATCACAGATCTGATGAGTTTGAAAGGATTTGCAACTTGAATTTGACTGTTCTTGAAATCCCCAAAAAACTGCTAATAATTTTAAGATGCCACAAAATCTAACAAAATCAGTTGCTAATCCAAACTTTTAGTGCTCTGAACGTTTGGTGCTGCTCATCTTACCCCCATAACGAGTGTAATTTCACACATCCTCAGCATTACCACTCCTCTGAGCCACACCTGCACTACTTACAGACCGGTGGTGCTGATTAAAAAAACAACTGACATCAGCAGTGGAAAAATGAACAAACGCCTCGTGTCACACTTCCGACCCAAAGGTGAAAGAGTGCAAATGAACGAGTGATCGGTTAGCTCACTATCCAACCATCTGTGCTCACCTGTGTCAGCAGCAAAGGCTTTTTGAAAATGTCAGGCACTGACTGTGCGTACCAACTATTCTTTCTTTTACACTGCTTCATTTTCTCTTACTACCTCCCCCTCCCTCCCCTTCTCTGTTCCTCCATTACCCATTTTATGCCTTGGCAACCTTTGTGACAGATTGTACTGTGTAAGCCCCGCTGGTGCTTTTGACACCTAATAAAACATATCAGTTAAACCAATTACAGTGAACAAGGTAAAGTAGCAGCAGAGTTACTCTTTAATTGTTATTTCAAACAGTTTTTAGATTGGATTTGTAGGCACTGCTGAATTTGACTGCCAAAAAAAAAAAACAAAAAAAAAACACATAGTAAACAATCCATCATGCCCTGTCATGCTCATATTCTGACACGTTTCTGCACACTGTGCACTCATTCTTGCGATCAAAATTCAGCCAGGTAAATAAAATAAATTTGAATAGAATAAAATAAAAAGTGAAAATGAGAGCAGTGTGGAGTGCTATGTATCACTGCCACTGTGTGCATTTTGTTGGTGTGAAGAGATCTCAGACACTTGAGTGTTGGCTGCCAAACAGTATTGCATTGAGGAGCTCCACACAAACTAATAATAAATAAGAACTAATAAGAAGCAAACATGGACTTCTCTCGAAGGCAAGAGCTGAAATCATTCTGTTCAGAGTCCTCTGCCAGAAGTTCCCAGAAATCTTCACATTCGCTTTACCTGAGAATCCAGAGCATGCACCCTCAGCTCATGATTTTAAAGTTCGCTACGGAAGTTCTTCAATTGCTTATTCAGACAGTGTTCATGCACGGCAGCTCCATTTTTGTGAAAGAGTGGTCATGGTGATGAAACTGCTTGGCTCAGGTTTGTGAAAGATCGTGGTTAAATGTCAGACAAATCTGAAGTTGACCACCATGACTTCCACACCCTTCCTTTTTGCTGCGACACATGAATAGTACAATTCTCCCAGCTTCAACACTGAAAGTTGGCAGTGAAAATCAGCAGAATAAAAGATTATGTGTAATCACGTCACCCTTTCGTTCCCTCAAATAGTGAAAAAGAAAAATAGCAAAGAAACTTATTTACAATATTTTCATTTTTACAGTTTTATATGTTGCGCTGTGCATTAATTTTGGCTTTTTGTTTTGTCTAGTGGCTCAAAGGAAGCACAACTGAAGCAACAATAATTTATGAGCAACTCGTCTGCTGAATTTGAAGAGCACAGTGAATGGTAGATCTGATATTTACATCAATAGATTTATTGATAGTGAACCCACTAACGACACAATACCTCTCATGCTAGTGGACAAAACCTGAACTTTCTGAAGACTTTCTGAACTCCTTGTGATATCAGTAGTAGCAGTGCTTAAAACTCTTTTCAACTCCTCAGCTGATGACTCAGCTGTCAGGGCAGCCGCACTTACACACGCACTGTTAAGAAATCCTTTCAATTTACAGTTACAAGTGATCTAACACGTCCAGCATTTGATATTAAATGAACTCACTCCACAAATCTCTGGAGATCTGTCCCAATGGATCCCAATCACATACAGTAATGAGTCACCTCATCATTGTCACCTCATCGTTTAACAGTATAAACTAAGTGGCTTCAATTAAATAACAACTTACTCCATGCGTAATAATTAGATGTAGGTGATCTGTGTCATTAATGCAATATGTATATATAATGATACCTTGATTGTTGTTATCATGGGCCCTTGGGTTTTGTTTTTTTTTTTGAGTGTTTAAGAGAGTAGCAGAATTGTACAACGGCTCTAAGAGACAGAATATGTTTGAGAGGACAGTGGGGACTTTGGATGAACTATGCAAATTCTGAACACCAGATGCCTAGATAAACTTCTGTGATCAAAATCATCCATGTAAATTAACAAATAATTTGTAGAGCCATTATGTTGCAATGTATGACTTAAGCTATAGCAGCATCACATGCAGTCCTGGGTGAAATCTATTGGGAACAGCTGAACTTGCCCTAAGTCAGAAAAGGGCTGAACGCGATGCACCACATATGCACCTAATAACCTGACTGAGAGCCACAGGGCTTTCAGCCACAGCGCCACGCCATCACCTGCTTGATTCCAGTGATACCAGGGACCATGGCCCCAGTGGAGCAAACATTCTCAGTCACATGTAAATGTACAATAGAAACAAAACAGGACAAACATGACCGGCAGCGCCGGCATCCATCTATGTAGAGGAAGAGCCATTCATTAACATGAAGAGGGGGAAGCGACCTCACAAGGAGGCCATCAAGCATTTCATCGGAGAGGACATTAGAAAGTTTTATGGATGAACTGCGGCGATTGCTGGCATGTTGTGCTGTTTATGAGAGCTGTGGTTTGTTTGTTGTAAACAAAGGTCAAAGGGTTTTAATTTTACAATAGTAAGTGGTTTCCGAGGACAGCTTTTATTGGTTTTAAATATTGGATGTCTGTTGTCCCTTAAATCCTTAGAGAACATGTTGGTTGTAGTAAATAGACATCGTTCAATGCTTGCTGCATGTCTGTGATTTTGTCTGTGACTCTGATGCACGTCATCAAAATGTGATAGTAATGAGGGCCAACACTCTAACCTGACAACATTCAGAGATGCTCAACAACATTGTTTAAATGAATATCTTTCATATCATGAGGGTAGCACAGAGTGCGTTTTCTACAAACTAAGAGGCAAAATGGCGCTGACTCAGGTTTGCACCCTCTTTCTCCCTCAGCCATGTTCTGCTCTAGTGAGCAACAGTCACCCAAGTGATTCTGACTCGGCTTGACCTAGGACAATATTCTCTCACCAGGTCCAGTTCCACCTCACTGGGTGCATATCGCCACTTATGCACTTAACAGTAGCGTGCTCTCTCTTTCCCCCTCTTCATCCTCTCTCTGTCGATCTTGCAGCTGTCTCAACAATTTCTTTTTGCATCTCACACTCCTCCCATCACTCACCGTTTCTGCTTTCTCTTTTTACTGTCTGTTATCCAACTCTCTGTCGATTTGTGCTCATAAATTCTTCACTCGGCTCCCTCGTCATAATTTAATAATCAGAAGTAAGAAGCAGAAGAACGTTCTCCTGCTCAGTTTTTTTTTTCTTGAGATTTGCACAGTCATGTCCGATCATATTAATAGAGGCACTTGAATATCACAAAGGGAGATTTGTATTATTTCAAGTTTGAAATGTGATATATGACTCTCTGTCAGAAGCAATAAACAGCGAGGAAACTGAGAAATGAAGGAAGAGTGCAAATGCAGCATGTCCGACAGCTGATGTAAAACAAAGCGCGCGCTAACACGGCAGCACACACTGAGACACGCATGCACACACACACGTTATCAGACCACCTTGACCTGATAAAGACACATCAACAGTTCTGCCACAGTGGCAAAGTCATTGCTGTATCTCCGGCTAATGGCGCTAATATCTGTGTGGGCCATAAATAATGCTAACAAATAACCACATAAAAAGAATTAATGAAAAGCAAACAGAAGTGGAGCAGCGAGATGCATGGTTATACAGAGTAGCGACAAATTACCCTGGGGGGAGGGTGGTGGGATGAGGGGCTTTGGTACAGTCATTACTCTGTACAGCGAGTACGGTCTGGCTAACACCTGTGTTTCCCTGCGATCTGCCTCACCCTAATTAGCCCACACACACCCTGGGGATCCTCTGACACACAAGACCTGGACTGGGGGGAGGGGAGGGGAGGGTTAGATGGGGGCGGGGGGCAGGGAGGGCATACAAAAGTTAAGGTAGAGGAAAAAAAAAAGAAAAAAAGTGTAGGTTGAGAGGGAAGGTAGACAGGATGGAATCTTGTAGTTACACAACGCACTCTTGTGCTGATATCGGATTAAGGAACATCATTATGAGTCAGAGAGAGAGAAAGAGCAAGGCGGCAGCACAGGCAGAAGTTAACTGACATCTGCTGACAGTGGTGAGAACTGGAGGCTGAGAGGTGCAGGAGTCACGCTCCCCTCTCAGTTTCATTTGCACTCGCCCCATGGTTTGGAAGTGTGGAATGAAATGTTTGTTAATTTCAGATGTCACTTTTATTCTTGTTAAGAACACCTGGAACCCCTGCCCACCCTCTTATGCCCTCCTCCCACTCTCGCTGATAACACAAGCCCTCAGTGTTGTCCTTGACAGCTGCAACCTGACAGTCCATCTCTTTGGCAGAGGTGTCTCTGCGATAACCTTGTTCTATAACACATCTAATAAGTTTGAACTTTAGTGATTATCACTGTTTTTTTTTTTTAAGCAATCAGATAGGTTTCCACACATAGGTAATGTAAAGGTATCACACTGCATGACAGATTGACTCTTTGCTTTCTTGGACAGTGTATTTACTTTGTCCAACCCTAAATATTGAAACAAGCATAAGTTTCACAATCCACCGCATCCTGGACATTGTGTCTTCCCTTCTCCTTCTCATCTTTATCATCCTCTCTCCAGTGTTTTTCACTGGTGTGGAGCCAATAACTGAAAGAAGACGATCAATGCGATCAGGTTACTGCTCGCCAATGTATTGATCTAGCTTGATGCCCAGAGGATGGAAAGAATTCAGAGAGAGAGAGAGAGAGTTGTAAACCTATCATCATACAGTCAGGCTGGCCCCATTGAACTCTGGGTATGATACACACAAGTTATATCCCAGCGGATGTTTTCAACAGTAAAAATGTACACCAGTATTTTTTTTTTTAAAGCAGAACTAGAGTAGTTATTTTTTTTGATGGATTACATTGCTAGTTATTTAATTATACTTATATCTGCTATATGGTTAACTAATGAATGACCAATCTTTCTGTGCTGTGAAGCAAAACAGAATGAAATACTGTACTTTCTGAAACGCTCCGGTTCCAGTTGTAAGGATGGATCACTGTACAGAAGTAGTCTACAGTTTCAGAGGGCTCCTTTCTCTTTCTGTCACACTTACTTTGCCACTTACCACACTGATGCCTGCATAGCAAGACACAAAAAGGCAAACACACACACACACACACCTACGCCAGCAGCACTGTCTTTGCAGGCAGACATTCACACAGAGGCATTCGTTCAAATGAATTGAAGTTGACACTCAAACATTTTGTCAATCTATGGCTGATCTCTGCCAGGAAACTCTGCCACTGTGTGTGTGTGTGTGTGTGTGTGTGTGTGTGTGTGTGTGTGTGTGTGTGTGTGTGTGTGTGTGTGTGTGGTCCTGAGGCACAGGGTAATATGATCCACGCTAGTCTTTGGAGTCAGCATGTTGGAGATTGGTACTCCCATCTCCCTGAGCCCTCTATATATTTATACATCTTCATTAACTTAAACCGGCCATATCCACATCCTGTTTTGTAAAACAATGTTAGTTTTCTCTGAACCATGTGTAAGATTATTAACAAAACCAAGTTATATTTATTTAATTACATTTTACGACAGACTTGCTAAGGAAGCAGTTGTAATTCAATATTTTTGTGTATCATAAATCATATGTAAGTTTGAAGTCTAGAAAATAAATCTATATGTCCTCATGAGCTCTCAAGATGGGTGGTTTGTGGTAAAGAAAATTACTGTGTTTCAAAACGTACAAGGTGTTAGAGCAAGTGAAAGTGTGTGGATGCTGAATGGTGTGAGCGAAAAAGTAGAAATTGTGGTTTTCCTGGGCCTCTCCTCGCTTAGGGAAAGTACACCATAGTGGAATTTACACAGAATATTCTTGTTTGAATTTGCGAAGTATTGCAGACGTCAACAGAAACCAACTTGTACGGTGGTGTTTTTATGCAAAATATTCCTGTATTGGGGTGATATTAGTGAAATGTTCCCACTTCCTCTTCAAATCTTCCTATTTTAACATATCACCTCTCACTTCCACCTTTCTTTCTTTTTTTCTCTCGATTTGATTCTTTCATAACAAACATTTTCTCCTCTCTTCTCCTCTCCTCTCCTCTGCTCAGCACTGAGACAGACCTGAGACTCCTCTGGCGGTGACAGAAGTAGGCTGCGCACGCCACAGCGCCGGCCCAATCAGTGACGATCTGCATGGTAATGTGTGGCAGGGGCGGGATAATGAAGTTCCCAGCTTGCCGACTGGAAGGCTATCCTCCGGTGTGCTGAGTGATTTATCTCCTCTGTCAAGAGCCAGGACAGCCAGGACTTGTCCTTCCCCATGGTCCCTGGGAACAGGAGTCGAGCGGAGCCAGATAAGAGATGGGGAGAGCAGAGGGCCTGGGTTGCTTGCAAAACATGAGGCAGCATACATATATTATATTAAAGCAAACAATACCGGATACAGTACAGTGAAGATTTGAATCTGCAGCCTTGCAACTATTAATATCTGAAAATGTATAATGTATTTTTCGGGGGAAGAAACCAATGTGATTGCTATGGTGTAATAGTTAGTGGGATCCACGACTCTCACCATGTTGTTTCACTCATTTGTCCCCTGCACAGTAGGCCTATCCATCACGCTCATCCTGCCCAAAGCGACGTGACAAAATGCAACATAACTCATTCATGATTTACAACTCTTTTGTGATGTAGCCACAAACAAAACCTAGCAGGTCTGACATCTCTTATGCAGAATGCAAGCCAAAGAAAAGGAAGGAAAAAAACAAACAAACCACAAAACAATGTAACATGGTTCAGAGTCACAAGATACTTGTTTGAAGACTTACAGTATATTTGTCCTGCTACAGATTCTGCTGTAGATGATCCATTAAGATAAAAGAGAGAAACTGACATGTTAGTTTGTCAGCTGACATTTCTTATTAATGCATTAGTTCAAACAGCTTTCCCACTGAAAACAACAAGAACTTAGCATGAAATATTCTACATTCATTTTTAATAAAACCTTTTCCTATGTATTCATAACTTGTAATGCCTATTAGCCCCCTGCTTTAAAACACATCCTAGTTTTCAAACTGAAATGCTAAGGTGACTATTTCAAAAGAGTGCCACCAGTGCTCTAGAGCCTCTTCTGCAGTTATTGTGATCTGCTGCCATAGCGTTGCATGACAGATTGGTGAAACGACCCACAAAAAAAGTTTTCAGCAACATCAGCTCTTTCGCTCTCAGGTTAAGCTCATCACTTTCAACAAAGTGTGACATAATGATTGAGTTGATTTATTCACCCAACAGGCGAGGGGCCAGTTCTGTAGGCAGACTGCTGTGTCATTAGTTACTAGTGCTCTGTGTTTCACTCTATGAACTCTGCACTGAATAACCCACATCCTACTGATATCATATGTAGCCCATATGGAGCTGTGGTCGATAATGGCTGTTATTTTGCTCACTTGCAATCACTTGCAGTGGGTGGTCCCTGCACCTCTCATTGTCTCACCAGGTATGACCTACTCAACATGAGATTGTTTTACTTTTTTTTTTTTTTCTTACACCATCATCTGTTTTTTCCCCCCCTCGGTTTCTACATGTTCTTCTCAGCGCTCGACACTGTTCCTCGTCTCCCAGGCCTACAGACTGGTCACTTTAAATCTCTGTCAGACTTGACCTTGGACAAAGAGTTAAATTAGCCCAGCGAAGTACATAATGAGTTCATTTAGGTAATTAAGCATTCAGGTGGAATGAAAAAAATGCTCTCTGAATATGCCCGAGGACTATTTCTTGTTGGTGAGGCAAAATGATCAAGATACATAATAAATCTAATTGGATTTCTATCCTTCAAATAACAATAATTCTATATATGGTATCTAAGTTTAGGGAAATGTCTTTGACAAATGCACAAATCTAATGCCAGTCTTAATCTAATGAAACAAACCTCAGAGAATTAGAATTACAAGTTTTAATTTACGAAAGAAGCACTCGTACCACTTTATAATGATTCCAAAACAAGATCTGAATGTGATGTGAGCAGTAACAAGCTAATTTAAAATACAAGAAACAAGTCCATCCAGCCCTGTGTCTTAGGAATTCCATTTATATACGACTAATTTTTTGTCAATTACGTTTTGGGAGAGGTTACTGCTGTGGATTATGTTGACATGCAGAATTTTTTCCAGCGAAGAAAGTGTTACATGTACATGCAGCATTTTGGGGCGAATTATGAGAATATAAGTCACACTTTAGTACTTGAGACCGGAGTCCCATGACTGGTTAGGTTTAAGCTACAAAAGCACTTTGATTAAATTCTGGGAAAAAAAAGGCTTAAATATTAAAAAAGATCACATTTTATCTTAAAGTGCCTGAACGTAACCATGAAAGAGTTTCACTATTTTTTTAATTGCCAGTTAACATTTTGCAGGCACATGTTATTATTGTGACTGAGCAGAGACATTCATTAAAAAAACATTTCCTTATTATGTTGACAAAAATTTGAATCTGGGCAACATTGCGTTAATTTCTTTCAAAACATATTTGCACACTGATACAGATTTACAGGTTCATTCATGGCTATGAGTCAGAGGGGGCACATTTAAAATCGAACATACAGTACTGGGTTGATGTCTCGTGCATTGAGATGGAGGCTCCATGGCCAGAAATTGAAACAAGCGCCCCTAAGTGAAGGTGAAAGTCTGTGAATAATATTTTTACAGTGGTGAGGCCCACGATGGAAAGTGAATTTCAGTTCCGTAATCTTTTAGCCTGAATTTTTGGACCTTGTTCTTTCATGTCAGCGAAATAAACTATTCACTTCTACAGTTACTGACTATAAACAGTTGCCGTAGGTTTATCCTCACATGAAAACATCTTTTTTTGACAAGAGGAGTGACACATGAATTGTGCTCCTCGAAGCACCGCTAATGCTAAATGAATAGGAGAAGGAGCGTCTATGACAGGTTTTATGTTAAATTATCTAAAATTAACCACACTGTGTTTTATGTAAAATATGGATATCTTTGCCCAACATTAGAGACATTATCACACGCATAATATTCTGGAATTAATCTTTAATTACGGTACACTAACAATGTGCCAGTGTTTTTTCTCTCACCTCTCCTCTTCTCGTTAATTAAAACAAATGAACAAAGCCAGGGGTTCTCATCACCTGATTTGGCAAAGATCAACCTCATTTGGAGTGAATTAAAATATAATGCAGTGGAATTCATTATCTTATTTCCATTGTGTATTCTACAAGCCGAGATGGAGTATTTGTAAAGCGCAAGGAGGAGAAAAGCATTTTCATCATTTTTCAAAAGCAAGTATTAAAAAAAAAAATGTGTGTGTGACAAGCAGAGATTGACAGAATATGCTGGATAATCAAGTACACTGAATAATTAATTCTCCAAACAAAAAGTGTGAAGACAGCCTTCTCAAAAGCGTTTGAAACTAATCGTGAAATACCCAGCTTTAGGAAGAAGTTGCCACTTTAATTTGTCACAGCTCTAATTTGCCACAACTGGAGAGAATTTCAACCTTTCAATTACTTAATTATTTCAAAAGTAATTTAATCTTACTTAAGACCACAGAGAGCAGTGGAGAATGTGAGAGATAAATCTTCTGTGGAACAAAGTTTCTCTGTGTTGTTAGCTGTGGTTAACTACGACTGCTGCTACTACAGCTACTATTACTACCAGTAACTTAACACTGGCTTTGATCATTTTTCTACATAGTAGTTTACTGTAGCTTTGGTGATGTAGCCATTTAGACATGTTCCAATGCTGCACTCTTTGTAATTTGGGATTTTTTTTGGATCCATTCTGGATCAGCCCAGAATCCCTAGGAATTAAATCCATATTGGACAATTCTGCACCTCATGATTTATGTCCAACTCTTCCTTAGAGCCTTAAAAAAATAATCAGTATTATTGATCATGAACACAGTAGAGAAATTACCAAAAGTATGCTCACTGAATCATGAAAAAAAAAACAAAAAAACAGAACTACTTGACAGTTTATCATTTTAAGCCCTGTTTCAGTTCTCTATAATATTCCTATCATATCTCTGTCTGGACTGAACACACTTTACCACGTATAACATTATATTTAAACACATAATTTCTTTCTCACATTAAAATACTTCTGTAGAATTTTATGATTTTCATCTGTTCTTTTGTAGCTACTCAACAGTGAGTTTATGATCTCGGATCACTACATCCAGCCTAGTTTTCCTCCTTGAAACTAGAGGCCAAGCAAAACAATAACCCACACAGTCACCTTCAAAAGGAAATAACAGCACAATGACAGCACATGCCACTGATCTGGCTTTATCATTAAACAAGTGTCTACTTTGTAAAGCTAGCAACAAAGAGTACCATTTCTGTAGTCAACATTTTCTGTACAGTTTAAAGAACATCAGCAGCACTATCAGCTTAATCCCTCATGATAATATAAGAAGATATTGCGGATGTTGATATCCATCCTTCTTGGTTTGGCACAGTGGAATCATCTATCCTTGGAAAAAAAAATCCTTTTGGCTCAAATTGAAAATGGGACAAAGAGCTACGTCAAATGTAGACTGCAACTTATACAACACAATAAAAATGTGTTTGAAAAACTCAGGATTTGCTTGCTCCACTCCACCAAAACAGCCAGACAGACAACACTATGGGAAAAAAGACAATGCCACGTGAATAGAGAAGTGCAGAGTAAAAAAAAAAGACAATCAGATTACATTTATGTTAAAAAAGGAAAGGAGGGTGTGATCTTATGGGCTCCTTTATGGAGGTTCCTTGGTGAGTGTGGGCCCTGGGTTGAAACAGTTCTTTATGTGTCGATTAATTAAAGAAATCTTACCCCATTCTAAACTTTATGCCTGCTCTGAACACTCCAACCCCCTCTCTTTTCCATTGCTCTCAGCAAGCAAAACAAAGAAATTCAATAGGAAAGTAACCGACACCAAAAGAAACCACACCTGTAAATTAGCTAACAATGGCAAGTGCTAAAATAACATAAACCTCTGTTATATTTTTAGCAAAGGAGTTCTAAGTTAGTTTACAAAAGGCAGTGTATAATGATGTGGATAGGAAGTTAGCTAGTGTTACCCATCTGGCTAGTTAGAAAATGTCAGTTCAAGAGGGCTCAGGTGTGAATCAAGTCTTTTGGGTCGACAGTGTATTATGGAGAGCCTTCTCCGTATACTTTGTTCTATACTCTACCCATATTGATATAGTGCTTCAGAAAAGTAAACATGATATGAACAGAATTTGATCTGTCAGTGTCCTGCTTTGGTAAATCTAGTGCAGTATCATTAAAGAATAATGGTACTATTAAAGCACAGTGATGTGCACAGCTTTGCCACTTCCACCACTGTATGAACAACAAAAGCTTAGGACATCGTTACAGTTAGAAGGTAAACATTCCCCATGTCCCTCACCTCTTTATTCATTTTTTTTTTTTTTTTTTTTTTTTTTTTTCTCAGGCCTCAGTGAGAGGGCACAAAGAGAATGGAAAATGTTTTCCTTTTTGTGAGTCAAAAGGATCTAGTGTAACCCTCTTGTTCACTGTAGCTCATTATTAGGAAGCGTTAACAAGTCTGTGTTCAGGCACAGGGAGAATAAGTACACAGTAATTGACTCCTGGCCTCTCTCATCGCATTAGAGGCCCAATAAAATGGGCTCTGCTTTCACAGGCGTGCAAGATGACTGAGGGAACATGCTTGTCTCATTTGTCATCAGAACCGCCTGAAAGAAGCATAAGGCCTCTGCAGATGAACCATGAACTTGCTTTTTATAATAGACTCACTGTGTGTGTGTCTCTCTCTATCTGTATCTTCATCTTCCTGCTCTATCATCTGCATCTGTGAATGAAATGGCGTTTGTGTGACAGTGTTTCACAGCATAAAACAACATTTTAACATTCAATTGCACACACATATTTATGCACACACAAACTGTGACTTGAATGCTGAAGACATGTCGGTGCAGAGCACAGCCGTGGTCTGGTAGCAGCTGAGGCTGGCGTGTGTCTGAGCAGGCTCCTTAGAAGCAGGCAAGGGTGACAGCGTCAGCTTGGCTCTCCTAATGAATGTCTCACTTCCCCCGGCACACTCCCTTCACTCTCCCCTCGCAGGCACCTAGCACCCCTCCGCCTACGGGCCCCACATCTCACCGGTCGACAGCTAGTGCCATCATTGGCATGACCTCATGGCCTCCCAACCTCGCCTGCGGAGCCAGTGTCACTTTGGTTTTGGCAAAGGCTGGGGTTCTGGGGGCGGTGTCAGGGCACTGTGAAGGGTAAATAGATTAATAGAAGCTAATGAGAGACAGAGGAGCAGTACAGTCAATACAGACAAATTAGTGTTTGTCTTTACTGTTTTAGTGCTGTATGACATTATTGCATTACAAGCCAATGTGGCAACACACACAGTGCCTTTTGTCATGGTGCTGCTGTGATATTTAAATATTATTTATCATCTAGATTCATCAGACCAAGTTATGTTTTTATGTCTTCAGCGGTCCTCTTTTCTTGAGTCCATGTCCAGTATGACCTCAGATTTCTGTCTTGGTCCTCTGAGTTGCTTTTCTGCTCACCACACTTGTGGTGCCCTGGTCGTATCTGCATGATTCACACTTCATAATTGGTTGATTGGGTAATTGTATGAATAAGAAGGTGTACAGGTGTTCCCGGAAGTGCTCGGAGACTTTATGTTTTAACATGTCTAAGTGAAAAATATAATTCCATAAAAAAATGACACATCTGAGACAGAGTTAAGGTAAGAAAAAGTCGAGGGTGTATAATGTTCAGGACTGGTGACGTGTCCGAGGTATCCCCTGCTTTGCACCCAGTTCATGCTGGGATGTACTCCAGCCCACTGTACCCCTGAACAATGTATGCGGACACAGTAAATGGATGGCAGGATAGATAAAATCTGTTTTACAAATGTATATTTTTTAATTCATTAATGTTTAACACTTTAAACTATTAATCGATTATTTATTTATGAAATATGCATAAACACCAATAGTGCATGATGCAAATAAATGTACTAAAACATTAGCAACAAAATCTAATAAAAGTACTGACAAGTACAACAATAAGCATGGACATTTGCTGCACAGAATTAAAGACCACAGGCTTTTACGCATTTGAGCAAACCCACTCATTTACATACAGCTCAAGTGCGGCATTCAGTTACATTCATGGCTTAATGAAGTGTGTAGGGCCTCATCCTGAACATGTTGGTCTGGTTTGTTCAGTGACAAAGTGGAAACACTGTTACAGGTCGCTCAGGCACTAATAATGTAATGACTGTGATCACTGGACAAGCATTGATTGTCCCTCACTCTAGTTGTTTCTGTCTCCCCCGCACACACAAGCAGACGTGTGCACAGGCTTGGATGAACGCACACCACACATGAGCTCACAGGTGCTGTATGTACTGTAGCACACATAGCGCATAATTCACACCAGCAGAACATTTGTTTTAGTTGGTCCCTGAGATGTCCACCATATAAATTCTCTTTTGGTCAAGCCTGCTACTTTTTCCTTCTTGTTCTTCATCTTGTTGTAAATCTCTCTCTACCTTTCCCTTTTCTTTGATTGCGGGTTTTCACTGTGGTTATCCAGTGCGTATCTCTCCCCTCTCCCCTACTTGAGGAAGGTGACAATTACAGGGTTTCCAAGCTGAGAGGAGGCGCTCATCAACAGCTATAATCTGTGGGGACCCCTGTCACACACACACACACACGCATGCATGACCATTCTGCTTAAACGCGTTCCACATAAAAAACAGCATGCACAAACACACACACGCACACACACACCTACACGCGCACACACACACACACACACACATATATGCACTTTCCCACCCCCACATGTCCCCTACTGTTCCTCACTCACAGGAGTGGAGCAAGCAAATCCAGAGGCATGACAGACAGACAGACTCACAGACATATCATTATCCGAGCCTCTCCGTGAGGGTGTGTTGTCTGACGATAGCAGGGCTGAGGACCACAGCTTTCAGTCCCATGATACTCTAACACAACTCTCTGCATACTAACAAATGCCTCAACACCTACACATTCTGTAGAGCCCATCTGTGCCTTTCATCTCATCCTTTATTACCTCTAAATTTGGTCTGTAGTGTGCCTAGTTTATCATTTAGTCCGAAGTCTCAGATGCAGGGTAAGAAATGACAGCAGTAACGTAAGTTCTCTTCGTCAAGTATAGGTTCACAACTGTGGTAAATTAAGAACATGATCAAGTCATCGCTTTACTTTTATGTCAAGGTGGTCAGTCCAGGGGGACAAAAAAAAAATCAAGTGAAGCAAAATAAACTCTTTTAGCAAAATGACAGCTACCATACTATTTTTTCCCCAATCTCCCTAAACTAGCTCTCCAGATATTCACAAACCCAAAACACTTCCCAACTCCCTGTCTCCCTTTCCCCTTTCCTCTCCTCCTCTCCTGGCGTAGACCCTGTCTGGACCTAAACAGGAAGGGCGTGGCGCTGAGGTGGCACACCAGGGTCGCGACCTGGCCTCCCTCCCGTCATTAGAGCCTCCAGCTGGGCCAGGACTTCCGTTGATGTGGTCCACCGAGGAGGGGAGGCAGGGGAGGGACATCCCCTTAATTGTACCCTAGGTCATAACGAAAGGAATGTCTGAGGTCTGAGGCCTTGTTACACACACACACACACACACACACACCCAAAAACGCTCATATACACGCTCTCTCTCTTGCTCTTTCTCCTGTGTCTCTCGTTCTCCTGTGCTCTCCACCTCCCATACACCCACCCCTGCGGAGAAGGCCACTAATTGGCACATTGGCTGCCAGTGTGGGTGTGGAGGGAATGTCAGAGCGCCACGCCATAGCAAGGAACCCACAGACATCTCCAGAGCAATATGGGGACCCTGGGGAGAAACAGAAGATGAAGAGCACCCTACTTCACAACTTCCTTTGACCACTACATAATAAAAAGTAGGTAAAGAAATAAGGTGTAGTACAGTAGGTCCGCATGTTTTGGTACTGCATAGGCAGGTAGAGGTTACAAGCAAATCTCATTCCTCAGTTGCTTTTCCTTAATAAAAAGAAGCGGTGCATCGTTCTTTACCTTTGCTGCTTTGAAATATGAGCAATGTAAAGACATTTTATTAAGGGGGGGAAAAAAATCAGGTCCAAAACCAAGTCTCCATCCCCCAGTGACATTAAATAGAGGAAGAGTAAATTTGACCCAGGCCATGTAAAAGACTCCGCATTCATTGCCAGACAGATAAATAAAAGTCCCGTTACAGTTGGGCATTTTTAAAGTTTTTATGGACCCTTGTCCTCTCTTTTATTGACTACTCATGCCATCTGGAATGCTCCAGCTGTGAAAAATTTGTCTACTGTAGTTTGAGGGCTTTTTTTTTTTTCTTTTTTCAGACCATATTCCCACACACAGGAACATACAGTGTACAGAAAGTAGTACACACACTTTTCTCAGTTGGACCAGCATGATTTAAACACCAATTTTCAATTATTACACACTAATATAAATATCTGTGTAAGTCATTTATTTCTCCACTGAGAACAGAACCAGCTATGTATTATATCATTTGATAACTAAACCAAGAATTGTTAAGGGTTCTCAGTGGTGCCCTATTCCTGGCATTTTAATGGGCACTTCATTGGATTAAAGTTACCTCTTTTCTCACTCTTATATCGATTGAATGAATTCTTAATTTCAAAGATTGCAGTTATGCCACAGGCAAATATGGCTTCAGATGAATTTTAAGGGTGTGTAGATGTATTTAAAGAGTAAATTTGATCCAGACACACACCCAAAAACATGCATACTAACATCTTAAATACATCTAAAAAGAATGTGCTTTACCCACTGAAACAAAATAGACTTGTGTATGTGCGGAGGAATTTTCAGATTTTAGGGTGAATCTAGTCTTACCCTTTCACATTAAAATTCAAGATTTAGTAAAGAAGACGTGTGATACGTTCAGGTTTGCAATTGAAAATCAGGTGAACTTTTTTTCATTCTGTGTGGCAATAAATAGGTCCGTCTCTGCTTCTGCACACTTTTTCTCTTGCTCTCGCTGTCTCTTTGTCTCTCTCTCTCTCTCACTCTTTATTTTGTACATTCTCAGGAAAAAAAAAGGTCTCCAGACAAAACATGTGACACATATCCATCATAAAACAACCCCAGATGATCAGCTCTTACAAAACACCATCTGAAGGTCACTGTGAAACAATGGCAATTCTTCAATTTGAGACTTAAGAGCAGGGTGGTAAGTGGCAGGGCTGACATAAGGATAAAAATAGAGTGGTGATGAGGGCTGGTTAGAGTGGGTGGGAGGATGGGAGTGGGTGGCTATTGGTGCATTTGAACTTGTGGTGGGCCGAGGTGCAGGGGGCCCTGAAGGAGGGAGGGCAGGTCAGTGACTGATAGTCCACAGGGCTGGTGGAGCCTCGGCCCATGGAGCATGCAGCCAACTTTCCAGTCAACACATGAGTCAGTCAGCAGAGATGCGCCCAAAATAAATGGCTTCCCTGTTCCAGGCGGAACCACACCCTCTCGTGGTTTCTTAGAGGGCAGCGTGGGCAGGCTGGGCGACCGCCCCTTTGGGGTTTCTGGGGCTGGGGATGGATCTGAATGGGGGAGGAGGCAGAGGTAGAGAGAGGGAGTGGGTGGTGAGTAGGGGCTGTGAGGGGCATGGGGGTGTGTTTGAGTTCCCAAAATGGCAACATTAGGGCGAGGAGCTGGCAAAACCCCTCAGTCTTTTCATTGTTTATTGTTTACCCGCACCGCGGACAGTAAACAATGGCACGCCCTCTCTTTGGGCACTCTGCGGCGGAGGCTGGAGCTGAAGCTGACCCTGGAGATCAGGCTGTGGGCAGGGCTTCCTCCATCTTCCAACCTTCCATGCTCCAACACACCACTGGGCCCTCATGGACAAACTTAAACCTCATTCGCAGTCTTTTCCTCCACTTTGTCTTTCACTCCTTTCTCCTTAGCACACACTTTTTACTAAAAACTTTCCTCTCTCTTCTTTTCATGCTTCCCCTCCTGTCTGTCTTTTTTCTACCGTTCAAATGTCCATGTGAGTGACCGTCATCTGTTGACTCTCTAAAATAGGTTGCTGAACACCAAAGCAGATCTCCACTTGGTTCCTGACAGGACACCAAGTTGTTTGGCCAGTTCGAGGTTAGATGCCCTGATGGCACTTGCAGTTCTCTTATATTTTGTTTTCTCACTATCTTACTCTCTCCCCCATTCTCTTTCTCTCTGTCTTTTTCTGCGTATGTGTGCATGTCCCCACCCGTGATGGGTCTCGTTAGCTGTCAAGTGTCATCTTTATTAGCGCTCTCGGTGAGTCAGAGGAGTGACAAGAGAGAGCTGGGAGTCGGTCTTTCATTACCCCTGGCGACGGAAGTGTCATTCTTCCCATCTATTATTCATATTCCCTTTAATTTAACCAGGTAGAAGTGGCCTCGCAGCCCAGCGCTCACAGATACAGTGAGTCACCCCGGCAAGACAAACATGGACAGGGAGTTTTTTTTTATTTGAAGCCAGTGAGCCAATCTGCTTGCTGGCTGTCAGGAGACAAAGCAATTATATGTTTGACTCAAGATTCATGACTTCAGGAATTTAATGACATGAGTGCCATCTGTTAAAAATATTGTCTTTAGATGGCGCACAGTTGTCAAAATATTACTGTATGGGATTATTGTCACTTCAGACTTTGAATTCATGAAAGGCTTGAAGTGATTGTTTATGTCAATACAAAAGTGAAAATCTTCTGTGTGTTTTATGCTTAAAAGGAGAAAATGCTAATCATTGCGCAATTAATTACATGAATATGATAAAATTGTTGTTTTTTCTTTTGTTTGTTATTGTGTTTTTTTTTCTGTGCAGACATTTCTTAAATTTGCTCGGGGAAAAAAAAATAAATCTTTAGGGAGTACCACCTTCCCTGCATTAGATAAAAAAGATCAAACTGTAAGCATACACCCTTTAATGCAAAACACACACATACACACACACACGTGCAAGCAAGCATAAACACACACTTCGAATCCACTAGAAACCACCCCAAAACACACACACACACACACTGACTAAAGCCTTTAGGAGCTCCAACTTCTCAAAGTTGGAATGATAAGAAGTACAAGGAGAGCAGAAAAGAGTGAGACAAAGTAAGAGGGAGAGAGAGAGCAAGAAAAAAAAAACATTACATCTGCTAGCCTAGAATTAGAGCGTGAATGTATTGTCACTCAACTGAATGTTGCAAACTCCAGGTTCCCTCAAAAACAGGGACGTCTCCCTCACCGCCTTTTCCCCCCGAGGACTGGGTGCGTTTGGGGAGATAATTGACGAGTCCCCTGGCATGCAGCGAGAGAACGAGCACCACACTCAGCGACTCGCAGCCACACAAAGCTTGGCTCATTCAGTGTGTGCAAGTCAGTGTGTACGGCAAAACAACAGACTGGAAGGGAGTCTGTTTATGTTTATGTGTGTGCATATATGTGTGTGGATGTGTCCCTGTGTGCCTGTATGTGGTGTGTGTTTATCAGAGAAGGAGGAGGAGAATAGGGTGATTATTCCTTTCTTTGTGTAGCATAATCCACTTCCGCTAAGCTTGAGAGAGCACCCAGGAGTAATGAGAGATGAACCTGAAAGAGCCAGACTCCATGAATACAGTTCTGAGGAAGGCCTGTGCTCTTTCTTTTTCTTTTCATCCCTCTCTTTCTCTATGCCTCTCTGTCTCTCTGTCTCTCTCTCTCTCTCTCTCTCTCTCTCTTTCCTTTCCTCTGCCTCTCCATCCTTGTGCCTGTGGAACACTTTGACTAACAACTGTTGTGTCTGAGCTTCAACTTCTTCTCTGCTTTCTCAAACTATAAGAAGACTATGCAAGATCCAGTGTCACGGATTGAATCCCGCCTTTTCTTTTCTCTCCCCCCCCCCATGCTGGAGTAGAGGAATTGTAGGTATCACAGCCATGTACAAGAGGAAAGTTTTAATTGTTTACAGGGAAAGTTCTGTTGAGTTGCAAAAGTGAAGTTGGAATCAGAGTCTTCTCTTCCAAAAAAAAAAAAAAAAAACTTTAACAGTATATTCACACATTTGAAATTACAGGCCAAAAAGTATCATGCCATCTCAATGTTTACAATATTTTTCGTATTATATGTTCTCAGCATTTTAAATAAAGCTCATCATTTGAGTAGTCATTAACAGTGGAGTTCATTTTCCAATGAACTGCCAGTGCTTCCAGAACAAAAGAAAGTAGAAATTTGTACCATAATTAAACAGTTACTTCACAATTTTTTTTTTTTGGTATTTACAACAAGTAAAATATTGGAGCATTAGAAAACGTGCCGCACAAATTGTATTTTTACCCTTCCTCTCTTCATCATTAAAAAGAAGTTTTAAAAAATCTGCTACCATGACTGCCCTCCCTTTTAAATGATATATTGTATGTTGTCACACATTCTAAATCAGTGTATACTAATGAATGCAGCTGTTAGTCTGATTTTAATCCATTTTGAACAGGCCTGCTAATTACTGTAAATATCAGTGATTGGTTGCATTAAAAAAAAAAGACTGGAAATGTATGTTTGCGTCACAAAGTGACACTGAACAGTAAATGGCTAAAAAGTGCATGGTGGAGCTCTTGCTCCAGACTATAGAAAATTTTCAATTAAAAGCTCTGTGCTTCCTGTAAGGGCTGCCAAACTGAAGCTATAAATACTCACAACAGGCCAGTCTGCTTGTCTGCCTGTTTACTTGGTCAACATTTCAGCACAGTTCTTATTTATTCATTTAGTTTGTTTATTAATTTTGCAGAAGTTGGGGGAAGAAAAATTAAACTGTCTGGTGTGGTACAATTTCCACAAGTGTGTTTCTCTCTATCATGCAGCCTTAGTTTTCTTCATCTCAGGTGAAACAGACTTTCACTTCTCGTAACTAAAGTCATACACAAATATAAGACATATACAAATGCGCATTTGTTGATTCTCCCGCGTGGTTCAAAAAAAAAAAAAAAAAAAAAAGAATTTGTGTTTTTAAATAACAGCACAAACACTTCAGAGGAAAATCCAGTCAGACATGACAAAAAGCGATGACACAGGGCTAAGTTCCCTAATATTCTGACTGGAACCGAACATACTTCCCTTGTTAACAGATTGAGGAAGCTGTCACATCCACATTTTCCTAGGGACAGGTTCATTCATAGGAAAATAAGAAGAACAGGCCTACACTCACCAGACAACGTCTCTCAGTGTCAAACATACGGTGCCGCATATTCGAAAGACATGATGTGAATTATTGAACGATCATCAAATTGACAGCGGTACGATAAATATTAACATGGAGACTTTTATTACATTCAATGACTCCATGAAGACTGTAGATGAGGCCGAATTAAAGAGAATATGTGCAAATCTTTGTGTGATATTGACTCTTTCTGTGTAAATTTGTGTGTGTGTGTGTGCGCGCTCCAGCATATGTGTGTGTATGTGAGAGAGAAAGTGCATGCCAGCAGAAGATTCAGCCTTCAGTGCAGTAGGCTCTCACACTCAGTCAGTTTGTCCCTGCTGTGTGCTCCCACCCAACGCCTCCATTCCCGACCCCCTGCAGAGGCCTCTGATTGCCGTGGAAACCGCACTTAAGGAGAAAATTAGGATTGCCTCCTCCCTAATATAAAAGTGTGGCTTAATTGGTTTCATTTATTACAGATGCAAATGCTAAATAAATGTTGTGCTATCTGATTTCATAGGTGTGCCTATTTGCTGAGAGAGACGAGATGAAAATAAATAAAAATTGTAACAGCAGTTCAGGTGAAGGAAAGCTGCTACTGCCAAGCACGTATTGCTGAAGACAAATACAGGCAGTAATGCAAAAACACATAGACGCAGACAAGCAAAAATGTGTGCAAGTATACAGTACATACAGCGCACACACACTGACACACACACATGGACCCATACGGCACTTATCCTCATAGAAACGCCCTTCAAGGTAGACTCAAGTGGGCTGAGTGTAGATGTGGAAAATTACTGCTCTGATCCGGCCACCCCTTGCACAATCAAGACTCGAGCCTGTGGGTTTGGTGCAGGTATATTTATCTCTTGTGGCAATGAATCTTACATACATACAGACATGTAGACAGAATTGAAGACTGCAAAAAAAAAAAAAAAAAAAAACATTTCCATACCTGTGTACTGTGTAAACACAAAAATGTTCAGCATGGGGCCATGTGCAATCACCTTCAACTGAGCCATGCGAAGGCCATTTTAACAGGCGCACAAGTACACATAAACATAGAGTTAAACACAATTTTGAAGTAGACAAAAGCACCACTCTACTTCTCTGGTCATCTCTATCCCTCCCCAACATTCCCTTGACCAGGGGTGTGTATGGTCCCACCAGAGGGTGACAGCGGTCAGTGGTCACCTCTCTCTCACTGACTGGTTCTGTGTTGAACCATAACCACACCATCACCGCACGACGTCCTGGGGCCAGGTGAGCATGCCACTATCCAGGGCACAACACAAACATCACTCCAGCCTTGTCTCTGCACATATACGCACGTGGGGCAAGCAGCGGGGCATGAGCGGTTAAAGTTTATTTCTGGATGTATTCATTACACAGTGAAAGGGTTGCAGTTGGGGCTAGGCAATTGTGGCGCCAGCGTGTGATTGTGGCAAGACAGCCTGACCGCCCAAAAATGGCTGAGCTAACAGGGACAGGAGAGCAGGCGAGGTTTACACTTGCACTCGCTAGCCTTTGGCAAGTTTAGTCTCCTCACCGTCCACACCAACACACCTTACGATGATTATTCATCCCACTGAAACCACTGTACACTGCAACAGTTTGTTGATGGATGGCAAAAATGAGCCAGAGTGAGTGCAGAAGGGCAGAGAGAAGACAGAGGAAGAGAGATCAGAAGCGGAGAAGCTGAGTCTCGCTGCCTTTCTGTTGAAACTAACAACTTCAGAAAAGACAGCCACCAAGCAATCCTGGCAATCACGTACTCTTCCACAAAGAAATAATAAGCAGCAACTGGAGAGAGCAAGACAGAAATTGCAAGATAAAGAAAGATGGGAGTGTAAAAAGTGAGAAATGGATAGAGAGAGTTAAGAGAAACTACTTCTTTGGAGAAGTAACTGCGCTCAACCTCCGAATGTTGAGAGAGAGAGAGAGAGCGGTTTATTTGATGGCTCTGTACTTTTGAAATGGTGAAAAACTTGCTCTCGTCACCTTTGCCTTTCTATGGCCTGTGTTGCTGAGGGTGTTTCACTCTGAGATGCTGTGTAGCTGTTTTGTGATGAGAACACCCTGAGGGAGACACAGCGGGACACGGGGTGTTAGGGTTCAGCTGTGTTTGCTTGCTTACAACCCGAGGAGGAAAAAAAACACAGAGACATAAAATCAATGATGAGACTGTTAGTGGAGGTTTAAAAGGGAGCGTTTAGAGAGGATCCCTGGGTGGAAGGTGATGTAGTTGCAGTTTGTAAAAAGCATGTGATCCAACTCCACACTGCAAGAGAGCGAGGGGCAAGGCAGCTTCTGTGTGAAATTGTGGTTTTGTGTGAAAGCATATAGGAGTGATTGAGCCAGAGGATGAGTGAGCTTGAGAACATGTGTTGATCTGTTTTTTAGGTATTTATGTGAGGTGGAAGGGTGATGGGGTGGAGAGTTGCCATGTGTGCGTGTGTGTGTGTGTGTGTGTGTGCACCTTCACATGCTTGCGTGTGCGCACATATGCGTACAAATGCTAGCTCTCTGGTTATCAGCCCTGTGTGTGGCTCAGGATGATAAATCACATCCCATTCTTTCGCAGTGACAGCTCTTCGTGGCAGCAAATCTGATTCTGGCCTCTTAAATCAAGACATGTGGTTGAACGGAGGCTGTGAGATCTGAGGTTTGCGATGCCTCTCAAAGAGAATGTCTGAATGGGCCTTTTGATAAGAAAACAGCTTGAAGCCATCCCACACAGGCATGAAAACAGCATGCACCTCCCGTGTGAGAGCCAAACAGATTGGAGGGGATGCGATGCTGGATCTGTTCCTATTACCCAATGAGCCAAGTGCGCAGAGTGATTGACAATGATTAAGTGTAAGAGGGTATGCTAGTGTCATTCCCTGAAACATATTTCCTATGTGTCAGTGTGTAGGAGGGTTGGGCAGAGCCTGTCCATCAAAAAAGACAGGATGAATACGCGGTCTCTATCATTTGCAGATCTTATCGCTCTGGATCAAATTACTGTCTAACAGGATACCTGAAGTCTCCTCTGATGATTTCCCTCCAGCATTGGTGAAATGTATTTTTTTAAAGCGCAGGGGTCAGCACAACAATGACACGGTATATCACACACGATTAAAAAAAAAAAAAAAAAAAAAAGGAAAGAAAAAAAAAAAACCTCCTCCAGCTTTGGAATGTGATCATCCAAGTTTCAACATGGAATCTGTTGTGGAGTCCCTGCCAAGTTTCAGGAAAACAGCACTTGTTGACAAGTTGGTTGAATCGTGATCAAGGCACCTGCCACATTGAGAACCTGAAACAGGCACCATTTGGCGGTTCACGGGGTCACTCGTTCTGAGCTGAGGAGAGAAAGCATGTGCCAAATTCTCCTTTCAATCATGTAGTACATGTAGAGAATAGCGCTACTACTTTTACACGGTTGTTTTTGCATCAGATGTAACAAAAAAAAACTTAGATGTGCTTATTAGTGGCACCCTTTCAAGGTTGTTCTTCAGTTCACTTTCTTACAGCGCACGGTTTTCATTATGAGTTCACCACCTTGTAGTCAGAGCTGCGTTTCATTAAGTACCTGCTCTTTGTTACCTACTTTTCAGCATTAGCGTCCTGCTGAGTTCAATGTGTGTTATACGTTTTTCCTAATTGCAATTGCGTAGCACAATATAAACACTAAATTGAAGTGGTTATGGCAATTTCACACTTATCACAACAGGATATTTTCAAACACATGGAAAATAGAACCAAGACAGTTATTCTGGTGCAACGTCTTTATTTATTCTTAACCACCTTTTAAGTGAATTGTAAGAAATCATACAGAGGAGAGGTTTCCAGGAAAATATTAGGGTTGTTACTGTACTTATTGTCATGTCTATCATTATTGTCTCTTAAGTGCCACTGTCAAAACTCTTTGATTGTCTTTGATTAAATGCTGTAAAATAAAACTCCATTCAAAATTGTTACGGTAATGTAATGGAGCATCACTGTGTAAGAGCAATGAAATAACTGCATGAAATAATGTAAATTGTATAACAAACTTTTATATTTATTGCATATGTTTGATAAAACTTACACTAATTTCATTATAGAGTTTAAATTTTCTGATTGTGTGACTGTGACAAATTTTTTACAGCATTGGCAAGAAATATCAAAACACAAGTAATAATGCTGTCATCAATAATGCAATGTACGGCATAAAGACTTTTTCAGCTTCTTTCTGATTTCAAGCTGATTACACCTTTTCTGTTGAACTTCACAGGATGAGCCACTGCACATGTTGCACTCAACGAATGACCACGTCACCTGAGCCTGATTTGGAGGAAACGTTATGAAGCGTTTCTCCTGCTGAATCTCCGCGTGACAAAAACTTCTATGTATGTGCTGCTTAATTAGGAAAAACAGAAGATAAGCCATCCAGGGAGCATCGGTGGGAGAGTGAGAAAGAAAAAGAAAAAGAGAAAGCGAGGAGGATACTGAGACAACAACAGTGGCAGACAGCGCTCTGTTTTTTTTTTCTCCAGGAGCTTCCTCTCAGGTACGCTGAGAAGCGGCATGCAGCAGCACCAGCAGCAGCAGCAGAGGCAGAAGCAACAGCAGCAACAGCAGCAGCGTGTCTTTGGCTGACCTATTTAGGTAATTGCACTCTTCATTAAAAAAACTCCATCTGCAAGAGAAATTACACTTCCCCAGTGGTATCTAGGTAACATAATCTCCCTCCGGCGGACTAATTGCATGGCATGATAACCTCATAGGCTCGGCCTGTTTAATTTTTCATCTCTTTTCAAATAATTATGGATCAGCAGAGAGAGGTATTGATTTGATTCATTAACTTCCTACACTGAGCCAAGGTTAACGATTACACAGATCCCCAATTACACGGTAAAGATCCACTGGTCTATTTGCTTTGATTGGCTTCCACTTTGTTATTGGCAAAGGTTGCATTGAAACAATGCACAGATTTGGTAGTGAGGGGACTAAGGAGCAGGTGTACTGTAAATGCACCATGGCTCACAGCTATAAGCCCGTTATTGACAAGGAAAATGAAAGTGTGCAGGTGAATAATCTGCTTTAGAACAGACTGCAGCGATATTTTTTTTCTGTAGCACAGGGTTGCATTCCCACTGATATGTGTCTTTCCACCGCTGGCATCTTTTGCTCATGCTTAATGGGAAGGACACACTGTTGCACATCCTAGCCTTAAAGCGTAACGTGTTTTGTTGAGAAATTGAGAGCATTCCAATAAATGAGTCTCACAGCAGCAATGGGAGCCACATTTCCACCTTGCACTTTGCTCAAACACCTGCTGTGCTCTACAAACAGGTCTTTAGAAGACACAGGGCCTCAGGCAGGGTGAACAGGCAGAGGGAGCAGTTCAGGCTTTGACTCCAGGGTGTCTTATTTAACGTGCAAAAGAAAGGTTTGAGGGCATGTCTGAAAGATACTGTAAAGAAATGGTCCTACATCATATATTTCCTTTTACAGTACATTGTTTTGTAACACAATACAGTGAAGTATTTTTTTATGTGTGTGACACTATAGCACCACTTTTTTCCTACAGATGCATATCAATCCATAACTCCACTTCCCACACTGCTCTAAGTTTCCTGCATTCCCTGTTTGACCGTATTTCTCACATTTCTAATAAGAATCTGTTAAAGCACAATACCAGTCTTTGTATGTTGAACAAGTTTGCCGTAAAGCAACAACCTTTCTTGTGTCAGACCAGTGTGTCTGGCCCCTCAAGGATGATGGGAAACAGACATGAGGACATAAAAATGACTGTAACGTCTAAATGATTTCCTCCCATTAAGTTTCCTCTCCTCTCTCCCTCCATAATCATTTCTCTTATTTCCGCTACCTTATGCGGACAAAGGAGAGGAAGCTCGTCTTCACCCGTCCACAGATGAATTACATTTCTCCTTCATCACATCAAGGATGAAAAAAATATATATATTAATAAGAAAGGAAAGAGTTACAGAAAGTGCTAGATTTCATGCATGTGTATATAAGTGGTGACCATTTCTCGCTGCCCAGAATTGCAGCGGGCTATAAGAGCAATTTTGAGTCTGCACTATTATGTCCACGATAACTGTTTTTTCTTGTTGATCACACAGTGGGGTATGTGCTAATCTACCCCCTGCCATCACTTCTCCTCTCAGTCTCCAACTGAGGACTCCCTCGTCTACAAGGCCAGGGCCTAAAAACACACACACTGCCCGGTGATCTCATCTGCTCAATATCTGGTTGTCTGCAAGCCCTTCCAACCTTGTAATGTATGAAATAACCAGCTGAGTGTGTGTATGTGTGTGCATACGGTATGTGTGCAGACATGTATGTGTGTCTGTGTTTAGTACTGTACTAGTTGCTATGATGAAATGGGATCGCATCACGGGGCTGGAAAGTGTAAAAAGACTTGGCTGGGTGCCTTAGTACTTGTCCAGTTCTACAGTTTCACCGCTGCCACCAACATTGTCACGAAAAGAGGGAATTAGCCACGCTATCCCACACCTCTGGATCTGGGAGATCTGGGAAGGATCTGAGCAGGACTTCACCCAGAGATTACAAAGCGGCCTTGAGACCCACCTCATCCCTTATATTCTAATCAGATGGATCCCTAACTTGGTGGTCTCTCTTTCTCCTCTTTCTTACTTTATTTTTAATGCCCACATATCCACATTCTCACTCTTCACTTGTCCTCTTCCTCTCTCAGTCCCTGTTGTTCTCTCTGTCCAAGCCTGTCTACCCACAGACAATGGGAACTCCTCAGACAGGTTTAGACTTTCCATGGGGTATACTAAACTAGACTCGTGGACCTATAGGGGCCCAGAAGGGAAACCCGCCAACTATTCCTCCAGTCTCTGCCATACAGGCTCATGTTGCCTTTCACCATCCATCTGTGGGCAGAGAGAGAGTGCAGACAGGCCAGCCTGCTTTTATTTGCCCAGCGTTTCCATTCAGGGTGATGAGGCCTGCCAAGGTTTCACAGGTACTGGTAATGTAAGCCTTGCTCCTGGGGTCTCAGTAGTCTAATTTAGGGGGCTTAGACAGCAGGTCAGGGGCGTAGGAGTGGTTTGGTTGAATGGCTCTGAGTTGGGTTGGTCTGTCTCTCAATCAGACCCTTCATGAAGCAGACAGGTGGAGGAGGGGGAGAGCGGGGGCGCTACTCTCACTGTACGAAGTTATTCTTCCCTCCATTGCTTTTTTTTCTCTCTCTTTCTCTCTCTCTCCCTCTCGTTCTCCCCTTTTCTGCGTAGAGGTTCCACAGCGCATATACTGCAGTAGCAATCCCAGAAGGGTCGTTCTCAGGCTGTTGACATTGCAAAAAAGTGTAAGTTTTAACAAGTGTTTAAAGAGCACGGCTGGGGACACGGGTCTGTGACTCTGAATGTTTGGAGTGTTAACAGGGCCCTGGGTATGGCTCAGCACAGCTCACGAAGGGGATTCAGAATGACATGTTTGGAGAAGTCTGGTCATTGTGGCTTGCTGGTTTTCCCCAGCAGCCCCACCCCACGCCAACACAACTGGGACCGGGCTGGGGGGGTCAGTACCAGATTCTAGATAGGTGGATACAAAAGTTTGTTTTTGTAATTAGCTATTGCTCTCCGACTGAAGCTTCTAAAAATGATAAAAATAAAGGCCGAGTTACTCTACCTGAATTGGTGGCTGTTGGGGGAAATTGGGTAATTTTGCAAATCACCCCTGCAGGTACCTTTGCCAATTTCATCGGTGTGGGGGACAATAAAAACAACAGAGGTAAAAGCAGAGTAGAAATAATTCCTGTTTTAAGTAACAACCCAATTACACCACAACCATACAGCGGACCCAGAGAGACACTTGGATGGGGTTAATTTGAATAATGAGTGTAAATACTCTCCATGGACTACTCACCAACAATCCTCTTCATTGCCCACTTCATAGGTTTTTATTTAAGTAATTTCTCAGCTGCATGAGTGTGTTTATGGTTTTATTGCCAAATAGTTTCCCTTGCCCTCATTATCTCTAAATTAAGATGCTTATGCTGAATTAGTTGTTCTACATTTTTGACTGTGTAAGTCAATCCTCATTCGCTGAAGTACTTTCAAAGAACAACTTTTACAATTAATGCAAACAATACAATACAATACAATACAACCACCACCAAAACAAGTACCGATTTTCACAACACAGATGATACCAACAGTCTATTTTTGACTCCATTGTAGGCCTCAAGTTACTCATTGATCCGATTTTGCGCTCTCTTGGTTCAGAACCGCTTCATTTATGTCCCTCTCAAGATCTGTAAGAATCTGTCTAGGTTACTCACTGCACCCCTAAAACCAGCCTTTAAATCATATCTATGACATCTCTCCATCATTGGTTTGTTGCCAATTTACCTCATGGCAAAAACCCATCTGAGTTATACCCCACCTATCCCCCCTTCATAGCTCCCAATTCAAACATTTGACAGCCTCTGGAAAGGTGCAGTTCAAGTTGTTTTTCACTCAGACGTCTCTCAAATGCAGTGTTAACAGACAGTATGAAAAATACCCTGAAGACACATATCAGCTTTGGCTAAAAACAGGGTATTAGGAGGAAAACATTCAGAACCCCTTGTGAACCAATATGTTCGAAACTCTCAGGAGATGTGATGCTCCTGCTTTCTATCTGTTTTTTGAGACCAGCAATTAACTTATCCCGAATTTTATCCCAGAAGAAAGTTTACTGTCAACACAATGTTCGGTATGCGAAGGTCAGGTTTTACACATAGACAAGGTGCTGTGTGTGCCTGACAGAAAGTTTTACTTGTGCTTTAAATTCACTTGCACACGACACAGCAGGTAATTTTCCATTTCCCTTCGGTGGCTGTGTGTAAGCTAACAAAAGTCAGTATTTCTCATTGTAGACTCGTGGGGCGTCCATCAGGGTGACAGCTTATTGCTAGGTCCATTGAGCTCTTGCATTTTTGATTTTGAACATAATCCACAGTTCTGGGATTTTTTTTTTTACTTCAACAAAAACATAGTTGGATATGGCGCATAACTATCTCTCAACAGAATTCTAACCCCAAACTTGGAGTGCAATGATCCACTGTTTAAGGTGAACATTTATCAAGTTTCGTTTTACATACTGCTGCACAAAGAGCTGAGTGTTCTGGAAATCTACTGTAGGGGACAGACCTCAGAGCCCACATGATCTGCATACGTGCCTTAAACGTCTCCGTACTTATGAGGGGATATTTCTGCTTCTTCTTTATATTTTAGATACATTTCTGTGGTCAGTGAGACATATTTTGCATAGACTTGAAATGATGTGGTGGTTATGAAGAAGAAGAAAAGAGGAACTTGTTGAAGATTTTTTTTTTTTTTTTTTGGTGTCAGTATGAAAAAAAAATCACCCTGATAAAAAAAAAACACACTTGTTCACCATCTTACCTGAAACCCTCTATAGCACCTCACTCCTGCCCCACACATACATACATACATACACACACACACATGCACAGACCCACATACACACAAACTGAATAAGAGGGAGACCCTTTTTCCTCAAATGGGATACGACAATCCAATCAGGCATGCAATCATGCTAAAACAGAGTAAACACGGCCAATTACAGAGCATTTTGCTGGATGCTGATTAGTGCGTGTTACCCCCAGGCTACAGCGAGGTAAACAGAAGCAGTGACCGACGGCGTGTTGACGTTCTCCCTTCACTTCACTTGCCCAACCGGATGAGGGATGACAAGTCAGCGTGCGTAATCTGTTAAAGGTAGAATAACAAATACCAAAGTGCCACTTCGGTTCCTCCATCCCCCGGCAGCCGTTTCCACCCCTGGAGGGCAATTTGGACCAAGATTTATTAGACATAATTAACTGACTGTGCTGCTCCTGTCTTAGCTCTGATATTTAATTTGCTCACTTAAACAAAAGACATTCAAATAGGATGCGTATATTCTCTGTGAATGCCTTTTGTTAGACTTCCTGCTCTGTTTTCCCGACTATAAAAGACTTAATGAAGTTTGCCCGCATGCTACCGATGAGACATTGAATATTTTCCTTTCGTTAAGTTGCAGTAGTTCGATGCATATATAATAATATAAAAGTTCATAATTTTCACTTTGAAAAAAAACCAAATGCTTACAATGAAGTCGATGCAATATAAAAAAAAAACACAACAAGTTTACGCATGTGCAGACAATGTTAAACACATTATCTGCACATGCATAAACTGGTTATATCAGATGGGGTTTTCTAATGGAGCTATGTGTAATTATAATGTGGCTGTGTTCCAAAGACAAAACATGCTTAGACTACAGTATGTTTAATCCTTGTCCATGGAACAAACCTAAAAAAAATATTTCAAATGTTGATTTCAGTCATTTTTCTTCTCAAAGCATAAGACCAAGCAAGATAACATGTGACAATTGTTTCAAAATATTTTATAATATTACTGTGCATCCTGGTTTTAAATGCAAATTCTCAGTCAGTAAAAGTAATGCATTATACTGTAGTTTCTCTCCGAGCAGCACTGTTAAGCCCTACAAAAGCTTGTTTACCCTTAACAACAATACATTTCAGCTCCTACACTCAGAATGTGCAAATGGGCAGATCTTCATTCACAAACACAAAATTATGTAATTGCGGCAGAGTAAACCTTTATTCCACTCTCGTCCCCATTCTGTCATCATGCACAGTTGTAGCAGTGGAGCAGGAGTGCTCTGTGAGCTGTAACCAGTCAAGACAAAAGGCCCTTCAGCTAAACTTTAAAGATTGGTCTGTATCAGACAAGCATGCAGTTCTAAAGTGCAGAAGAAAAAAAAAAAACAATTACATTTTGGAAAACTGCTTGATATGTATTATAATTTAGTGTTCTCGTCATATTAAATAGCATCAAAGAATCTTTGTTTATTTTTTTCAGTGGGTGGTATTGGTGGGTATTAGTGGTACCAAAGCCTGCACAGAAAGGGGAAGTGAATTCTTCGCAATGCGGCTGTCGTGGTGTGGGTGGAGAATGTGAATGTCTGTTTGTTTGTCTGTCTGTCTGTCTGGATTTCAGTCTGAACTTATAAGTGTTCATGAGTGTTTTTGGAAACCCCCTCTTAGTTCTGACGGTCTGTCCAGCCGCTCCACTAGAAGACAGAAGTGCTAAAACACTTCTCTTCCTGAGATGCAGCAGACAACAGGGTTGGCCATCTGGGTTCCTATGTGCATTCAGTGTGTGTTTGTGCGTACTGAATGGTCAAAAACAAATTGCGGTTAGAGGATGTGTAAAGACAGTGTCAACACACATATTGTGCTGATTATTTTACTCTCAGTCATACAGTATTTTGTGACGCATAGTTACTATATAGGCAAAAGGCAAACATGCAGGGCATCTGACGTCGTCTGCTGTAGCTTCCCTTACATGTGCACTTCCTGTCTCACTTCCTCTTAAACAGAGACTGAGACTTTGGGTCTTTGGTTATCATTATTTTTTTTTCATTTTGTGTTCTACTACAGAGTGTGTGGCAGTGACAAATGAGAATACAGTAAATCCCAGTGAGGAGGCAATTCTGTAAATACACACTTGGCATGGCATAGGGATCTGAAATTACATTTTAAAATATATGTAGTTTGTGACCTGCTGTATTTTTAGGGAATCCGTGCTGCCGGGTGTGATGGTGATTAATTGGTAGTGTATCTTTACCATATTTGACACAGAATTTGCAGAATGTATGTGTATGTAAGTGGGTTTGCAAAGTGAGAAAAACATATGAATACACATATTTGTATTGTGTGCATGTGTGTGCGCATACGTGGATGACTGTGTGGCTGCACACGTACACCAACGCACGTGTGTAATGACAAGACCGAGACAAGGGATGCCCTGCAGCTGCTTGTTCCATCTGATGAGGCAGAGTCAAGCTCTGATAGATTCCATCTACCTTGCCTTAACCTTAATTTGCCTGGATGCGGCACGTCAAACAGCCTCAGAACCAATGGAATCTGTCAGCCAACTTCAAACTGATTTTCATTTCTTTCTCCGCTGTAACAAAGGGGTTCAAACGTGCATCCACTCAAGCAGCAAGAGATCGCCTACCCACTCTCGTTTGCACGGCTCCTTTGTGAGGCTTTCCATGAGGAGTGCTTGAGTATTTTGCTCCAAGGTTGCCAATGTTGACACTTGAATTTGAAAAGTGGTTCGGGGCCTTTTCCTTTTTAAACAATTTATTATCTATTTATTACACTATTCTAAACCACGCTGATGTCACCAGTATGCTAGTATTAATGTCCACCTTTTCATCATTTGTAGCATGGCATATATGGCATGTGCTTTCTGTATACTGTGCTTTGTCAGTACACTGAACACTGTACACTACATTTGACATGAGATTCTCTGCGTTTGCTGTCTCCATGGTGTTGGTCTCAGTTTGAAAGTTTTGGTCTCCTAATGCTGGGTTGTCATGAAGTGGAGTCAGAGACAGACATTCTCAGTTCCCCAATTCCGCACATGTAATTGCTTTTTACTGGCAGCACACTGGTGCTCACACTGATACGTAAGTGCGCAGTGAAAGATTACTTCAACTTCAGTACAACAGATAAAGTTCAATTTGTCATGGTTGTTATATTTTTACTTATTACAGTTTTGGCTATTTGACTTGAGAGTCACATCTGTGTCTATGTGCGCGTTTGTGCATGTATTGCATGAGTGTGCTTGCATGTACTGTACATGCAAGTATGTATGTTTGTGTGTACGAGTACAGCTGTTTGCTTCTTCCCACAGAGTGCCTCTGTGGTTGCCTTCTTGGCCCTCAATTCCGGAAGTCCCCCACCAGTCGCATGTGACATTGGTTCCTGACACCCTGGTGTTTACAGTGAGCGCAGACGGACACAGTCCCCTCCAGAAACGTTTGTCCTTAGTGAAAGAGGAGGTGTTTGTCCTTCCAAGCCTCTTGGGAAATTGTCCATGGCTCTCGTTAAGCGGATCCAGACCACACTGAAAACACAGCCCTGTCCACAACAGATGTTTGTTTTGCGTCGACTTTGCTCTGTTGCGCTTGCAGCATAAGAATAGAATCCGTATGGAGGCTGTTGTCCACATGCACCACTTTGCTGTGGAGACTGTGGTTGGTGGATTATATCAACAGCAAAAATTATCCCCAGACCCCTTTGTTTAAAGTCATTTTATTGTACATAAGGATTTCACACGTAAAACCCTCTTATGTTCACCCCAGAAAAGAGTTGATGAGAATAGATAATGAAAAAAATCAGCTTTTTTTTTTTTTTTACCAGAAAATGATACAAGATTTTACAGACTATTGCATCCATATGATTTTCTGATTAAAGTATTGTTTCCCATGTGTTTGTGTGATGAAAACTCTTTGTATAATCTTAGAAGGAGGGAAGGTTTAAACAGAAAGAAAGGAAGCAGAGAAGGAGGAAAGGGAAATATGGCCCAGAACATTACCACCAGCCGGGTCATTAATGAGCATTGCTCATGCTGTCATGGCAACTATTATCACAGTGATGTCGCTAATGGCATCTGAGACAGGGCAAGAGAAATATGTGAAAATTATTGTCAGATTCAATTAGGATCCTTTTGTCTGAACTCAGCTGGTCCTCCTCCAGGCCCCTCATTGATTAGCTATCAAATTGAAAGAAGAATGGGAATGCTGGAACTCAGACACCCTGACGTGAGAGTCATCACAGGATCCTGATGCTCACTGATAGAAGAAGGCTGACCCTATCCAGCAACCTTAATCAGCATCATTGCTGACATATTTCTGTTAGTTATAGTGCAAACTATCATCTGCACTCAGAATGTAATTGTTCTGACAATGCTTCAGACGACTGGTGTTTCAGTGCAGAGCATTTCACTACATTATGCAGAACAAAAACTAAATCAGTGTATAGCTATAGTAAGACAGGACAAGCTTAAGTTGATTCACAGAGCATTATTAATAAAATTTGACATAATTAACTGAAAAACAAATTATTCTTGCTATTTGAATATGGAGGGTTTTTTTTTTTTTTCATCTTTGTTTAGGCACAAAATTACAGACATATCATTCTGAACATTTACCGGAAAATAATGAAGCATGGCTTAAGGAAATGGGGTGTTGAGAATGATGTCAGCTTAATGAGAACCATATTGGCCTGATGGGCAGGTGGTTTGGTGAAAGGGAACAAGTGAAAAACAGCGGAGGATGTTTAAGAGCTGGGTGCTGGAATAATCTGGATTGATGAGTCTCGTTTGGTCAACATGTTTGTGCGCTCTGGAATGCATGAGGTTGTGGTGGCGGGCCACATTAGAGAAGCCGGCCTGGATGGCCAGATTCCTGTGGTCAGACAACGACAGAGCTTCTTGCCCCCGTTTCAGAAAAAAAAGCAAAACCTCATTCATGTTTGCTGGCCTGCTGTCGACAATAAACTCTTAACTCAAAGCACACTTAGCTAGTCTTCGTATTTCCCTACTATTTTAACATATATATGTTCCAGTATAGTAAGCCTGCGTCTCATTATGTTTCTCAAATGGAAAATCTTCCATAAAAGACAGGATTTTGAAATGGACACATGTTAATAAGTAAGAATAAGGACTTTTTCTTCCCTCTGACTGAACATCAGTAAAGTTCGGATCATGTGTATATTTGGATTAAAAAACCACCATGTCTGCGACCTGACTGTGAACCACAGGCTACAACACAATCATGCCAAAACTAACCTTTAAGGTTGTTGGGATTGTATCATTGTCCCACTCCCTTTAAAGATCATGTTACGGCAATAATTGCAGGTTATCGTGTCCTCAGGAAATCTAAAGCCATGTGGACAATGTTCCTATGTTCATAACTCTTACATTGTAGTTAGATTGTCTGTGGAGAAAAGATTTCATTGTAATGAAACTGAAGTTAGAGTACGGCAGAATCACTCTCCATCTGTGATGAAATGTAATCAAGCTTGGAAGCACCAGTCATAGTGGTCAGTGTCAGCATACAGTGGTCACAAAGGAAACATACTGTATCAGAGTCTTTGAATCCTAGATGGCTGGCTTCCTCTGGGACTTGCTGGCTCAGTAATCCAGCCAGCTCTTAAGGGATTGTCTAGTTTGTCTGGGTGGGGGCACTGGTCAGTCCTGTGGTGGCTGGGGACACAGTGGTCTGCCGCCTTCATTCCATGGCACAGATCACGATCAGGGTCAAAGGAAGAGATGTAACAATATGGTTGCCTTTCTTCAGATGTGAACAAAGAGCCTTTGATGTTTTGTATGTTTTTCAATGTGGGTTTTGACACGATGGACGAGCGCCTTCTTGTCTGGAAACATGTGGAAGCTACTGTGTCTTACCTTCCTGTATCTTTCCTTTTCCATGACCTTCTCTTATTCTCAGACTTCACACCGCGTGACTGAAGTTATCGGGACAATGGAGTTCAATGATAATGAGCTGCTCTCCGGAAAATTTCTTTGAACCCCAAACAATAACTTTGCCTGTGTTCACTTTAACTGTGCCACAGGTGCTGCAGACGTTTTAGTAGCAGCCATTTTATTAAGTTGTTTTTTGTTCATATCTTATAATAATGCATTACGTTGAATGGCTCGGCTTTTAAATGATGCAGACCAAATAACTGCTATTACTTTACACAACCATGCGCACAGCATGACATGTGTGCACGAAAAGGCTATTCATTTGAAATAGGAGCTTGCAAATTATTTACAGGCCAAAAACCCAGAATCATATGAAGTGAAACAAACCTGCTGGTTTCTTGCAAAGGGGAAATTCTTTTGATTCTTGTAGATGCTTTTGAAGGTTTCCCCTTCCCTATTTAAACTGTGTTAGCTTAGTGTAAGTGGTGATTTCAAAGTAGATGGGATAAGGTGATTAGATCTAATAACCACAACAAATGCCCCTACCTCATTAGAGTCATTACTAAATACTCCCATTCTTCTCTGTTTGGCAGGGCATCAAATACTGAATCACCACAGTCTCGGCGTTCAGTCCTCTGCTTCTCATATTGAAACAAATCAAACATTTCCAAACTGACAAACCATAAAATGTTGCAAGCTGCCACTCATAATGAGTGACATCTCTTAGCTGAGGCTAATATTATTACAGATAAATAAAGAGGATGTGTAATAATCCACACATGTTATTATCCCATTATGAAATTCTAGCCTGTGGCACAGCCCTTTGGAAACTTTTACACTTGACTGTGTTTGCTCAGGGACTATTAATAAACTCCCCCTTGAATGACGGAGTGTGTCCCAAACAGACAGCACATGTCAGGGATGAGAGAGAGACAGAGGGAGAGAGGAAAGTCGACTGGACCGGAGAGCTCTATTACTATTTACAGTCACTATATCCAGTCTGCTTGTTCAGAGACAAGCTCTCTCTCACTTATTCTTTCTGGCAAGAAAGTGCCACCACACCGCACCATCTTACGGCCCCCAACACAGTGCCCTGCTGCAGCCTCCACCTCTGTTCTTTCCTCTCACACCAGCTTCCAGCCCGCTGCCACCTCATTTACTCCGGCAGTGTCGGCTTCCTCGTTGGTCTCTCAACCCACTTTCCTGTCCTGGTTCACTGGCCCTTACCACAGTACACCCACCCTGGCTCTAATGGCTTATGAACAAAGCATACTTTTCACAGTGTAAAAAAAAGGAGAAGGAAATGCTCATTCAAATTCAAACCAGTATATTTGCGTAATAGCATGGTATCATAGGGTAATTACATGGAAAAAAAGGGCAACATAATTTGAATGTGGAGGGTTTATGCAGTGACATGAAACACACTAGTGTTGCTTGTTTGTTTAAAGAATTATGTCCATCTGTGAGAAAATGTCCTTCTGTGGACATATTCTTTAAACAAACAAGAGAAAGGGTAAATCATTTCACATTTAATCACTGAGTGAGAATGATTTCTTCCTCTCTGCTTATGTTTATCGCAGATCCACACACAGGCGTGCATTCCAGCATGCCCTACAAACAGTTTGACCTCTAGGACAGATGCAACCATCAGACGGGTCTGGTTGTACGCAAGTCTGGGTGGAAGAATTCAAACCCTGCCACCAGGAATGCTTTTCCCAGTACCTCCACATTCCAAAAGCAAATGATACACATTCCCAAAAGTTTTACCCCAGTGGCTTCTCGAAGGCTTGTATCTGTCATTACCACCCCTCACATGGCGTTCAAAGCTAAACCTTAATCAGAGGCCGCACTTTGGCAGCGAAAAACATTTGGCTCTGTTTAAATTTTCAACCAAGTATCTTTTGATCCCAAGGCAGGGATGAGTAAGAGGCCAAAACAGAGACAGACATGGCATCTGCTATGCATGCGGTGAGCACACGCCTCTAATGAGACAAGGAGGGAAAAAAAAAAAAGAAAAAAGGTGGAGGATATGATTTTGACTAACATGTCCTCACACTCTTATTCGCACAATTGCTTGTAGCCGTGTATGGTTGTGCACTCTTCTCCTGTCACTACAGTGAACTGCAGGCACTAACAATAGAACACACCTGTTGGTCATTACTGCAGAGACACCAGACACCATGTAGACACACCAGGCTCACTCCCAGAATCCCTACAGGGGGGCCTGCATGGCTGCTGCTGACACGTACAGTAGCTTGTGGAGAGAGACACTTTCCGGACAGATGTACACACATCTAGAAGCACATGCACTCACACACTGACACCCAGCTCCACACAATAGCGCAAACATACAGAAACACAGACACACATTGACCAACAGGCTTCCTTGCGTTTTAGAATCACTGAGATAGCCTAGTTAGTCTGTACTCTGCCTGTCCATCTGCACATGCTTCTAATCCCATAAAAGGCATCGTAAGTTAATGTCCCTTGTGATTGTGTGCGATGTTATGAATGTGAGTGGGGGCAGATGGGCCTGCACAGGCGGTGCTAGAGACTGATACATGCCTTACAAATGGAAAAGTAACTGTCAAAATACATGCACTTAACTTGTAATTCTATGTTAATAAATTATACAAGCAAAAGGTCACAAGGTCAGTAAGAGAAACACAGGGACATATCTCCATAACTCCTCTGTTTAAGCCCTCCACCAGGACTGGAAATTCAGAGCTTCATACTTGGACCTTTCCATGATCCTCTTGGACAGGCCACCAACATTCCCTATTTTCCCTTCCTCTACTCTCCAATACCAGTTCCCCTGCCAGCACCACCCATGGTCAGAATGCAAACCGTTGGGAAGCGGACAAGGAAAGTCCCATGTTGGACCAGATTAGTAATATCAAACCCTTCCCTGGGGTATAGCAAGTTCAAACAAGCAGAAAAGGAAAAAAACAAAAGCTTGAATATCCCAAAAATCTGCCAGTGAGTTGCCAACAGTATTGTGGACAAAAAGGAATCATTCACCAAAAAATTAAAGCTTTATCATCATCTATGTAAATAATTTGAAATGACATTAAGACTGACCTCAGTTTTATACATTCCTAAGAGCAACCAGAGCTTTGTGAGTGGGCACAAAGAATAGATGTTGGATTTTCAAACTTACATTTGGACCCAAAATGTAAAGTCTTGGTGCAAAACATTTTGCCCACAAAGCCATAAAGTTACTTAAAAGTGGATTTTTGGAATTCACAAGAAACTAATCCTGTCTACTTCAGTGACTTGAGAAAATCTGGGCTGTGTTAGTACTAAAACATTGCGGTGTGTTAATCCTGAATGTTGCAGACATTTACTTTCACTGTTTTGACTCAGCATTTCATTTTTGGCTTACGTATCTGTTAACTGCTGCATGTCGACAACTGTGCACCTTAAACTAAATAAAAGCTTGACCACCATCTTTTTATGTTTTAAATAGTGAGATAATAGAAGCTTGCTTGTATAACAACTGGAGCTTTCAACTTCCCTTGTATATTTTGGATGCTATTCTTCCGACCATCTTGTATCCTAAATTCTGGCAAGAATAAAGCTCCATTTTATGAACAGACTGGCAATGTGAGTAGCTAACCCAAATCAGAGAAATATGAAAATATTGCTTGATTGTCTATGAACATTTGTCAGCTTAGTGCTCACAATTAATTTACAGTCCATCCACTTACAAAAACCAAACCCCATCCTCTTTTGTCATCCACAGAAATCAATTTAGGAACCAGAGAATGGCCTCTCTGGCCCACTCATTATCCTAGCATACGATGTTGCATTTGTAATTCTCATGTAATCAAAATTGTCACTGATGTGTGCTCTCGTCCCTCTGGCAAGGCAATTCATGAAACATAGAGGTAATCACAATAACTGTGTAGTGACAGAATATGCTGATTATGTGATTAAGTGTGCATGTAATTGGCATTATTGTTATTTTTAGCTAGAAGTTAATTGCTAATGGAGATCCTAGTAATTGGATCACCGAATGGCAACACTGCAAATCTATTAGCTCCTAATAATTGCTGCAAAGTGAGAACAGAAAGAGTGGGTGGAAGGTGTTTATGGGGGGATAAGTAGCTGTCTCTACACTGTAGAGGGGATACAGATAACATATTAGTCGAGTTTTAAATTTATAACATTACACATAAAATGTGAAAGGTGAATTTGATTGCTCGGCGGGTACCAGTTTAAGTTTTTAGTGTCATTGTTCAGTGTTTATTTCTCTGGAAGTATTGAATTAGGGCTAATTATAATGTCCTGATAGGACATAAATATGAAATATTCCTGAACAGAGGTTTGAGTAAAGAATAAAGGAGAAAGAGAACAGGACATCAGTGAGCACATGAGAATGAATATGCACTTTTGGGGATGGCGAACAGATGAGCTGAGAAAAGGGAAAAGAAGAAAGAACTGAATAGAAAGAGAAACACACTCAGAGACAGAGAAAGACAAGAGCCTGTACTGTTTCATTTGACAGGGGACCTCTCCAGTGCTATCAGATGGAGGCGTCAGAATGATCAGTCTCACACACATACACACACACACTCGCTCTCCGTCTCTGTCTCCCTCTCTTTCCCCTTGTCTCCTTCCAGAGCAGGGGACCAGCCGCTCGCTGATAGAACAGGCCCATTAGGATCCTGCTATCGCGCTCCACAGCGGAGAGATTGAAAGGCCCTGATAGCTGCTTTGCGATCCCCACAGTCCCGGGAAAATCGCTCCGTCAGTCATTGGATCCCTTACTTGAGACAGAAGGAAGAGCGAGAATGAAAGGCAGGTTAGACACCAAGTGAGGGTTAAAGAGGGAAAACACGAAGGGGAGAAAGCTGAGGGGGAAAGGCAGTGACTGTCAAAGAGGGAGAGAAAAAAGTCTGAGACGAAAAGAAAGTGTGTGATTCTTTGTCTTACTGTCTACATGCTGTTTACAGGAGCAGACAGTAGCAGATATCAGGAACGGCACGTGAGCCTTCCTAAAGTCAAAGCTTGTACCCATCCTCCAACACAAAGTGTCTGGATTTTTATGCATCCCACAGTGACACAAACCTAAAGATCTCAGATTTAGACAACAGTGTGCTGTCCTGCAGTGCAGTTATTCTTCCTTTTCAGGCCTCCACTTATCTCCTCCTCACTGCCTGTAGGGAAATCCATTCATTTAGACTGCAGGGCAGAGGGTCTACAGGTCAGGCCAGAGCAGGGTGGAGGACAGGACAGGACAGGGGGATGGGGTACAAAGGCATGTCCTTGTATGGGCAGACTCTCTGACTGGCATGGCAGAGGCCAGCACAGTGGTGCTAAGCTTGTGTAAGGCCTCCTATCAGTGGGGACATAGGAGCAGCCAGATCCAGGGGCACTTAGTGGATGACTTCCAGGGAACAGACCAGGATAAACTTTGTGGATGAGTGTGTGCGTGGACATTCATATGTGCTTGCGCAAATGTCCAAAGTGTGCATATACTGTATACGTAAATGTGTGTTTGTGCCCTCTCTGCATGTAAATGGCTCTGTGTGCGTGTGTGCGTAACTTGTAAAGGGGGGAACCGGGGTTCATCTGAGTCACATTTATGTCGTCAAGAAATTGGACCAGGAACAAATGACTGGTTGACTCATATAAGGTGGAAGCCACAGAGGTCTGGAAGAGCTGCCTATCTGGCATCTGATTGAGTGAATGAGTCATGCAGATTGAAATAGGCAGTCTGAGTTGGAGCTGACTTCACTTGAGCTGAGAGACTCTGGACGTAAAAGCAAAGTTTTAAATTGCTGTGTGTGCATATATATATATTTATATATATATGTGTGTGTGTGTGTGTGTGTGTGTGTGTGTGTGTGTGTATGTGTGTGGCTGTGAATCTGCTATCCTATGTGTGGTAGGATAAGAGGCAGAAAACAGTGTCTCTGGGATTTTTGCTGCTCTAATAACACCTTGCCATTGAGAGGCTAATGAAGCATGTCTGCTGTCTTCATCCTGACAGAGAATGAGAGGGCGGACACACACACATACACACACACCCACACACACACACAGCGATGTAGAACAAGAGCTCTCTGGAGGTCACTATAGCAAATGTGACTTCAAATATCTTTTGTACATCTGCAACAAAGAGAAAGAACGAGAAGGGAATCAAGCACAAATGACAGCAGTATCCCAGCGGTTTGTCTTGCTTTGACTGTAAGGGTCGGTGGGTTTGTGGTGCTCAGACCTCGGGATGCCTCTTATACTGCCCGGGGGGCCTGTTTGAAGAGCAAGAGCTGATGAGGCTTCACTGTGAAGCCACATAGTGGTTTAACGGTGCAACTAATATGCCCAAGTTCCAGAGTCGACCCAGCCAAAGTAGCAATTCCACGGAACGGTAGATTTCTATTAATTAAATCATAATTGGGTTTTATATATTTATTTGGTGGAGACATTGGCAGGGAGAGGAGTAAGATTAGGCAGAGATTTGCATGTAAAATGTACGAGCTTCATTACACTACCTTGGCAAAGACGGAATAATTCGCCTGCCTGCGGGGCACACAGATGGCTCTGTATGTTTGCTAATTTGCTCTCCTTTCAAGGTCATTAGCTCTGTTTGGGGAACTATCGAAAAGTTTATTTGAGGTGGGTAAGTTCCTGATATGTTTGCAATGTGACATCTCCTTTGTTGTGGGACTGAGGATCATAGGCAAGATTCAACATCATCAAGAATCATAAACAATGCAAGGTACTCAGGTAAAACACTGTAATTATAAAATACTATACAATACCGTAATACGGTAAAATGTTAGAAAATGAAAAATAAAAATCAAATATTAAAACTGACTATGATCCATCACAATGATTACTATTACAATGCACCAAAAAGTAAATGCACAATGAACACAATAAACTGAATAAAAAAGTTGTTTTTGCAGTACTTTCCATAGCTAATTCAGTGGCCATGTGTAATATTTTCTTTTCTCCACATTTTGTTCTCACCAACACTAATGGGTACTGTACAAACATAGTGTACTACCTGGATGTTATCTAAACAGCACCCAGCCGCGTCTCTCTCGAGCTCATTACTCAGTGGTGGTCTGAGAAGCTGAATCAATTTTTCAAAGTGCAATATTCACCATTTTCTCTTCCCTCTTTAGACAGGTCCTGTTTAGTTTTCTTGTGCAGGAAATGAGTTTTGACATAATGGATTTTCGCCCAGCATAACATAAACACTGACAGCACTGGCACAGTGTGTGGCGCAGGTTGCTAAGGCTTTGTTTGCCCAAAGACCTCTCGCTCACATCTGATTGTAAATCATTTAGATACAGTACGTTTTTTTTTTTTGTTGTTGTTTTTTTAACACTTAAACATTAATATATAAAGCTTTGCAACTTTTTGGCGATTATAAATGTCGGTGTAATGATTTAAATGAGCAGCACTGTGAATTCCATTCACCTATACTGGTTGCTACAGTAAGTCCTAAAAACACAGCAGAAACTGAGTTGTCACAAAGTAAATTATGAGCTGCAAGCCACACAGCTTGTTGTTCTGTTTCTTTTTCTTTGTAGTCTGAGTGTGAATCATTGATGAGCAGAGTCTGATGACAGCTATCATTTCCAATATTGTCTTTGACATTTGACTGACTCCTTTAAACAAAGACCTAAGATAAAGCACAGTAAAAAAAAAAATGTCTGAATCCACAAAAATCAAAGCCATGTCAGCATATTGTGCAGTTTGAATGGAAGTATATACGTACGTGGCTCTAGATTGGTCACATCTTGTCAATGAAATTGATTTAAAAACCCAAGAACACAATAGGATGCATTAACTAGAGAATGAGATAGATAGTTGTGGGCATGTATCTTTTGAGTATATGGTGCTACTGTAAGTGTGATAATTCAAAATTAGCATGTCGAATTCTCTGTCTTCTGAAATATGCAATAGCACTGTGTCTTATAGGGCTATGTTTCATTTAATAATGAAATAGATGAGGAAAAAAGTTTAATCAGCCTGGGTATTATTGAGGATATAGAGCAGACAGCCTTGCATAGTAGACATAGAATAAAAAGAATCACTTTTATTACTATCTAACTGCAATTAGTTTAACCCTTTTATCTCTCACCATTTGTAACGCTATTTGGACCATTTCACAGAGCTTCGAAATTTGGGCAGTAACAGTGAAATTGATATAGTGCGGGAGATACCATCAGCCTGAAGGGAAGGGTCGGGTGGGGAGTGGGGGGCCCTGCTTATTTCACAGTCTGTCCTCATGGCTTAAATCCAACTAACTAGTAACCACAGAGGAGTCTCTATTATACTACATCATTTTTGCTCAAATCAAAGCACAATGATCTTGTGTAATATCTATCTATCTATCTATCTATCTATCTATCTATCTATCTATCTATCTATCTATCTATCTATCTATCTATCTATCTATCCATCCATCCATCCATCCATCCATCCATCCATCCATCCATCCATCTATCTGTTGTCACCTAGTACAACATGTGTCACATGCACTACAGCCCGATATTACCAGGCTGTGCTTGACCTTAAAGACAGGTTTGTGGTTGATGGGCCTTAATCTAAAATACCTCTTGTTCTTCTTCATGAGACTCAGGAGATGAAATTATATTCTCTTTCCAAATAATAATATGACTAAGACATCTCATTAGCATACAGTGCAGGGAAGAAGTCTTTAATGAAGGTATCAGAAGGATCTTATTGTCTGGGGATTAACACTTTCTTTTTCTTAAAAGCCATTATTCAACATTGACTAATGAACGTATTGTATTTATTTGTGTTATTTTTGGTCTTTTCTTCATGTTAATTGGCTGTTTTCATATTTCTGGTTTTTGGTTTTTTTTATTTATTTTTTTTTCAAAATAGGGCATTGCAATTACTTCAATTTTTTGCTGTTTAATTAGAGGTTAGATTTATTTGTTTATTTCGGTTTCAGCTTTAACTTGAGATTGACAATAACTGAAAAATTATATTGGTGGTGTAGTTATTGACATTAGTTTTTCAGACCTTTGCAAAAAGAGCAATCAAAAACATGAGTGGATTTACAGTAAAAATATCAGACAAATGCAACACACAAACAATGAAAATTTAAAATGTATTTATTTGAGTGTAAAAAGCATTGAATTGGGTAACAGTTGTGTGAATCTTAAATGTGTTGGTGAAAAATCAGGTTTTGCGCTGAAATTGAGACGTGCAAGTATTTTTGGTTTTAAAACATTCAACAATTTACTAATGTGGCGAGAGATAGGGGGGTGGCAGCGGATAGCGGATGGTGCAGGTCACTACAACATCCAACTAAGAGCAACCTAAAAAGCCAGACAACGCCACCTTGGGAATTTTGCCCAAGGAAATAGTTATAACCAACTGTACCAACTCCAAGGCACCCAGGTTCGTCTTACAACAGGCAGAGACGCGGTTCCAAGGCAATAATCAACATGTGCTTTATTTCAAAATTGCACTACAAAACACCATTCATACACAGGGGACGTGGGGGAAAAGGGGGCCTTATCAGGGCTGAGGCTTACCAGAGAGGGTAAAGATGGCCACAGCAAGATTTTATAGAGTGCCCTCAGGTGGCGATAGGCTAACAAGGACTGGGATGAACGAAACTGCGCACACTCGCACTGGATGAAAGATATAACAGTTTTGACGTCATATCAAAAGATGTCTGTATATTGTGTTGCAGAGATATTTACCGAAGTTAGCATGCTAACCAGCTAGCCCCGGCCTGTCCCATTTCTTAATTCCACAATGTATCTCAAGAGGTGATGGTGAGTCACTGTAGCATCCAGTTTGCCATCAGTCCAACATTTGCATATAAATAAGTAGTAACCTATGTTGCAGTCGTCCTCTTTCGTCGACATTCCTCCACTCTTTCCTCAAGCTCACCTATTGATGTTGCAGCTAGTTAACTATCTGCGCTCCCTCGTGTTCCTCAGCCTCTTACATGTACTCTACCGAAGAGTTAATTTCCGTGTTTCTTGCAATAGGGGTGGACACCCCAACTTTCTCGTAATATGCTGCTCCCTATTTATTATTTGTTTGGAGAATGAATTTTAACAGCTATTCTTGCACATTGCCCCTTTAATGGCTAGTCACAACAGGGCCATGTATAGCTCTGGGATTGCTTGGCATTAATCCACTGAAACTCAACCAGTTTAACCCCAGGTCTAACCTACAACACACTGCACAGTTACACAATATTAGTGACCAGTTAATCCGCTGGGGAAACAAACCAGGAGTAAAAATAACTGTAATAATAAAGGATTAACAAACAAAAGAGCATGACAATTTTTACTCAGCCCTCCCTTCTTCCATTTTGTATGTGGCCAAGACATAAGCACGACGATGCACATCAAGGTGTCCTGATATAGAAAATGGTCTTGGCAGTGAGAAGGTACTGTGACTGTCCACTCTAGGGATTAATCAACACAAAAGTTTTAACTTTGAAGCTAAAATAACTCAAAGTGATTTTGTCTTGTTTGCCTCCAACTACAGAAACAGGAAGTGGCGGCAAGACTCTAACACTGCCCCGTCAAAATTTGACCAGTTTAAATTTCTCCAGACCTCTGCCAGCCAAGCTGAGAGTGTGTGATTAGATGTTCGGGTGTGTAACACAAATAACAAAAATTGCAACTCTTTCACCAAGTGAGGAGAATGTGCCTTGATCATTGGCAGAGAAAATGAGCAAGGCACAGTGCCACATGGCCAAAGACTGTGAGCCCACTGTTGGCAGCCTCGGAGGAGATGGCTACCTTCCAGTCGACACTCAGGGCTGAGTGGCTCAAAAAACCTACTGCAATATGAATTAAGAAATGTGATTTTGAATTTGGAAAACTGATCATGAAATTGCACTTCAAAGTTAAAATTAATAATCACATTCAATTTCATGACAGCGTTTAATTTTATGTAGTGCCATGAAAATTCGTTGTCTGAAACAATTCAGTTGAATGGTCCTGGTTTCATTGGTGAATTGCAAATTTAAATTTAATCAACTCTCTAATCACTCTTGTCCTCATAGAAGTCAACTTTTCTTTTCCTTTGCTATTTTATCTCAGTTGCTATTTTACCATCCACTGCTCAAAGTGGAAGCTGGACCCAACTACAAGAAATGGATTTAATGGCATCAGTGTGAGCAGCGGCATATGTGAAACTTGTGTTGATGACTTGCAACTGACCAGTTAAAGGCAAAAACACAAATGGGTGGAAAGAAATTTTGTTTTATGCCCTCTGACAATGCCTCTAATCCAACGAAAATCCCTTTCCTCTGCTTTGTTAGACCACAAAGAGTGAAAGTGGTAGACTAGCTTTGTGATGCTAAATCTCTTCCACCCTACACCCCATGTGAAAAACCACAGCTGTCTATTAAAAATTACTCTGTTTTTCAATGGATTTATCAATGCTCAGATATTACTGTGCAGTCGGAAAGCAAATTATGGCCCAGTATTTGTTCAAAACTGGGGAGTTGTTATCCTTCTGCCTCCTAAATATTTTAATTTTCCGTTTGGGAAACTCCCCTGACTCCCTGTCACTGGGGAACATGTAGTACATAGTGATTTATTCTGGTCTGGGGTCAGATGTTAAAGACTGCACAAACTTCCTGGTTTGTGAGTGAACCAGAAAAATAGCTCTCACAAAGTTGTTTCCTCGACAGTCTTTGGTGTGAATAAATGAAAAGACACAGATTATCCATGAAGTTAATTTGGTATATTACTAAGTATAAGTATGCAGTATAAGGTGCATTGTATGGTGATGAGCTATACTCTGTGTATAGTGTTAATTTTTTATTTTAGTGCAAATAGGGTTTACAGTGTGTGTAAATGTGTGTAAATGTGTGTGTGTGTGTGTGTGTGTGTGTGTGTGTGTGTGTGTGTGTGTGTGTGTGTGTGTGTGTGTGCGCGCGATCGAAAACACACACATCCACCCCCCCCCCACGATCTCCCCTATGGTATGCTTCTCT